>CM056376.1:65456971-66081613 GCA_029718625.1 Synaphobranchus kaupii | reverse complement strand
CACTCACTTTCAACAGGTTTTATCACCTGGACGTAGCATCATCGGCATCAGTTGCCTCCTCTGTCCTCAGGACAGCGGAGCAACCTTGTATGTAATTTTGTGATGATTTAGGGTTTCTATTACCCGGTGGTTATTTTCCACGTTTCCCACTTGAGCTTGCTCTTCTGGTAAGAACAGCAGCCAATAATGCATTTTGTTTTTTACAGGATTCGCACTAATGCAATGACCTGCGGTCCTGGTACCCCACTACATACCGCGCCCAACGTTATTTGGTATTCTGTGACCAATACCGTGGTCAGGCGGGGAACCTTGCACCCTCAGGATGGCAAGTGCCCTCAAGTCGGCAAAAGAGGCCGGCGTATAAGCGCCATATTTATGGCGTGACGTGGTTCCGCCCGTAGTGGTGGTTAATTTGCTATTCAGTTTCCCAGCAGCTCTTCCTCTCAGCGAGGATGCCCCATAGTGTGGCGTGTTGACCGATATGAAATAGAACCTCGTTCGTCTGTCATATCCAAGTGTCAAAAGTTTGACACCTTCTAAAATAGGAAAGAAATTCCTATCAAAATGCTACAGTAATATTTCACCCAACTCGGGTCAGATATAGTGGAGCACCTCTTCTCTCATACCCAAGTGTCAAAAGTTTGAGACGTTCTAAAATTGGCAAGAAAATCCTATTCAAAATGTCACCTTTTTCAGTCGTTTTACATTGGATTACATAGAAAGTTTGAAGTGGGATTATTTCAAAATGCTACAGTAATATTTCACCCAACTCGGGTCAGATATAGTGGAGGACCACTTCTCTCATACCCCAGTGTCAAAAGTTTGAGACGTTCTAAAATTGGCAAGAAAATCCTATTCAAAATTTCAACTTTTTCAGTCATTTTACAGTGGATTACATAGAAAGTTTGAAGTGGGATTATTTCAAAATGCTACAGTAATATTTCACCCAACTCGGGTCAGATATAGACGAGGACCTCTTCTCTCATACCCAAGTGTCAAAAGTTTGAGACGTTCTAAAATTGGCAAGAAAATCCTATTCAAAATGTCACCTTTTTCAGTCGTTTTACATTGGATTAAATAGAAAGTTTGAAGTGGGATTATTTCAAAATGCTACAGTAATATTTCACCCAACTCGGGTCAGATATAGAGGAGGACCTCTTCTCTCATCCCCAAGTGTCAAAAGTTTGAGACGTTCTAAAATTGGCAAGAAAATCCTATTCAAAATGTCACCTTTTTCAGTCGTTTTACATTGGATTAAATAGAAAGTTTGAAGTGGGATTATTTCAAAATGCTACAGTAATATTTCACTCAACTCGGGTCAGATATAGTGGAGGACCTCTTCTCTCATACCCCAGTGTCAAAAGTTTGAGACGTTCTAAAATTGGCAAGAAAATCCTATTCAAAATGTCACCTTTTTCAGTCGTTTTACATTGGATTAAATAGAAAGTTTGAAGTGGGATTATTTCAAAATGCTACAGTAATATTTCACCCAACTCGGGTCAGATATAGTGGAGGACCACTTCTCTCATACCCCAGTGTCAAAAGTTTGAGACGTTCTAAAATTGGCAAGAAAATCCTATTCAAAATTTCAACTTTTTCAGTCATTTTACAGTGGATTACATAGAAAGTTTGAAGTGGGATTATTTCAAAATGCTACAGTAATATTTCACCCAACTCGGGTCAGATATAGACGAGGACCTCTTCTCTCATACCCAAGTGTCAAAAGTTTGAGACGTTCTAAAATTGGCAAGAAAATCCTATTCAAAATGTAACATTTTTCAGTCGATTTACATTGGATTACATAAAAAGTTTGAAGAGGGATTATTTCAAAATGCTACAGTAATATTTCACCCAACTCGGGTCAGATATAGAGGAGGACCTCTTCTCTCATACCCAAGTGTCAAAAGTTTGAGACGTTCTAAAATTGGCAAGAAAATCCTATTCAAAATGTCACCTTTTTCAGTCGATTTACATTGGATTACATAAAAAGTTTGAAGTGGGATTATTTCAAAATGCTACAGTAATATTTCACTCAACTCGGGTCAGATATAGTGGAGGACCTCTTCTCTCATACCCCAGTGTCAAAAGTTTGAGACGTTCTAAAATTGGCAAGAAAATCCTATTCAAAATGTCACCTTTTTCAGTCGTTTTACATTGGATTAAATAGAAAGTTTGAAGTGGGATTATTTCAAAATGCTACAGTAATATTTCACCCAACTCGGGTCAGATATAGTGGAGGACCACTTCTCTCATACCCCAGTGTCAAAAGTTTGAGACGTTCTAAAATTGGCAAGAAAATCCTATTCAAAATTTCAACTTTTTCAGTCATTTTACAGTGGATTACATAGAAAGTTTGAAGTGGGATTATTTCAAAATGCTACAGTAATATTTCACCCAACTCGGGTCAGATATAGACGAGGACCTCTTCTCTCATACCCAAGTGTCAAAAGTTTGAGACGTTCTAAAATTGGCAAGAAAATCCTATTCAAAATGTCACCTTTTTCAGTCGTTTTACATTGGATTAAATAGAAAGTTTGAAGTGGGATTATTTCAAAATGCTACAGTAATATTTCACCCAACTCGGGTCAGATATAGAGGAGGACCTCTTCTCTCATCCCCAAGTGTCAAAAGTTTGAGACGTTCTAAAATTGGCAAGAAAATCCTATTCAAAATGTCACCTTTTTCAGTCGTTTTACATTGGATTAAATAGAAAGTTTGAAGTGGGATTATTTCAAAATGCTACAGTAATATTTCACTCAACTCGGGTCAGATATAGTGGAGGACCTCTTCTCTCATACCCCAGTGTCAAAAGTTTGAGACGTTCTAAAATTGGCAAGAAAATCCTATTCAAAATGTCACCTTTTTCAGTCGTTTTACATTGGATTAAATAGAAAGTTTGAAGTGGGATTATTTCAAAATGCTACAGTAATATTTCACCCAACTCGGGTCAGATATAGTGGAGGACCACTTCTCTCATACCCCAGTGTCAAAAGTTTGAGACGTTCTAAAATTGGCAAGAAAATCCTATTCAAAATTTCAACTTTTTCAGTCATTTTACAGTGGATTACATAGAAAGTTTGAAGTGGGATTATTTCAAAATGCTACAGTAATATTTCACCCAACTCGGGTCAGATATAGACGAGGACCTCTTCTCTCATACCCAAGTGTCAAAAGTTTGAGACGTTCTAAAATTGGCAAGAAAATCCTATTCAAAATGTAACATTTTTCAGTCGATTTACATTGGATTACATAAAAAGTTTGAAGAGGGATTATTTCAAAATGCTACAGTAATATTTCACCCAACTCGGGTCAGATATAGAGGAGGACCTCTTCTCTCATACCCAAGTGTCAAAAGTTTGAGACGTTCTAAAATTGGCAAGAAAATCCTATTCAAAATGTCACCTTTTTCAGTCGATTTACATTGGATTACATAAAAAGTTTGAAGTGGGATTATTTCAAAATGCTACAGTAATATTTCACTCAACTCGGGTCAGATATAGTGGAGGACCTCTTCTCTCATACCCCAGTGTCAAAAGTTTGAGACGTTCTAAAATTGGCAAGAAAATCCTATTCAAAATGTCACCTTTTTCAGTCGTTTTACATTGGATTAAATAGAAAGTTTGAAGTGGGATTATTTCAAAATGCTACAGTAATATTTCACCCAACTCGGGTCAGATATAGTGGAGGACCACTTCTCTCATACCCCAGTGTCAAAACTTTGAGACGTTCTAAAATTGGCAAGAAAATCCTATTCAAAATTTCAACTTTTTCAGTCATTTTACAGTGGATTACATAGAAAGTTTGAAGTGGGATTATTTCAAAATGCTACAGTAATATTTCACCCAACTCGGGTCAGATATAGACGAGGACCTCTTCTCTCATACCCAAGTGTCAAAAGTTTGAGACGTTCTAAAATTGGCAAGAAAATCCTATTCAAAATGTCACCTTTTTCAGTCGATTTACATTGGATTACATAAAAAGTTTGAAGAGGGATTATTTCAAAATGCTACAGTAATATTTCACCCAACTCGGGTCAGATATAGAGGAGGACCTCTTCTCTCATACCCAAGTGTCAAAAGTTTGAGACGTTCTAAAATTGGCAAGAAAATCCTATTCAAAATTTCAACTTTTTCAGTCATTTTACAGTGGATTACATAGAAAGTTTGAAGTGGGATTATTTCAAAATGCTACAGTAATATTTCACCCAACTCGGGTCAGATATAGACGAGGACCTCTTCTCTCATACCCAAGTGTCAAACGTTTGAGACGTTCTAAAATTGGCAAGAAAATCCTATTCAAAATGTCACCTTTTTCAGTAATTTACATTGATGGACATAGGAAGTTTGGAGTGCGATTATTTCAAAACGGTGCAGTATCCAAAATAAATAAATAAATAAATATATATATATATATATATGTATACACACACACAACTAGGCTGTCATTATGTTGAGCCAATTAACGGAGAAAAAAGCGGAAGGATGACCGTGAAAGCATACAATCGCTTTTCGAGACCGATTTAAGGTGGACCAGCAATTCCGAATCGGGAGCTGCGAATCGGGAGCCAACTTCAGCGTCGTTGCATTTCTCCATTCTGAGCTAAAATAACATTTGCTCACAAAGGCTTATGGTAAATAAATATCTATCTTTTCAGCACTGTAGAGCTGCTTTTGAGACTCCTCCATAGTGCTGATCCATAATCAGTCCTTAAAAACAGGTAGAATCAAACTCCTGCCTCTGCAGTATTAGCTTTTACTCTACACTAAAATGTAAGAGTTCTGGTCAGATAGCAAAACGGACGAAAGTGCGCCATTTTGCGTAGAGGCGGAAACTATAATTACACCCTCATAATATCAGCGCTGCCATTGAAAATTTTAATTAGGCCTAACGGGAAACCGAAGCTGTTTTGGCAAGGGTTTTTCCAGATGCTATTTTGATCATTCCCGCATTCTGCGGTAAGGGAAATATTGCTGCTACATTTAAAAAAATTCAACGATATTGTACGTCGTCGAGTTACCTTATTGCTTTTATAAAACGGTTGCCAGCTATATTGTAAATAATATATAAGGACAAGACACACTTTCAATAAAACAATTTTTAATTAACGTTATTAATTTAATTTCAACAGCAGAGAAAATAGTACCCAGTGTAGCTGTTGCCATGCAACACAAAAACAAACAAAGCTAGGAATGGAATGCTAGCTAGCAAACGAACTAATAGCTAGCGTTATGTGCTAATAACATAATAATCACAATAATAATATAATGTAATAGTTATAACGTTAGCCAAAACAGTTATCTATATATAGCCTATACAGATGTGAAGTAACGTTAACTTGCTTTCCCACAACCAGTTGGTAGGCTATGTTTACAGCTAGCTAGCTAATTACTAAGCCTAGCTAGCTAAATTCCAACTAAATTCATATTTCCAAACTGAATAAATACTGCACCTCTAACCACAAAAATGGTTTGCTAGATTAAAGTTGCTGTAACGTGCCGAATACAAACTTTTTTATCTGCAGATTTAGCAGATTTAGCGTTTTAACCGGTTTCATGAATCAGCTGTAAGCCTAAACGGTTGCTATCGGTTACTAGCATAAAAAAGACGAATCTGGCTCTCCAGTGAGAATGTCACTCCACCGTTAATTTCCTTTCCAGTGGATTTGGTTTCCAGTAGCTTTCGATTTTATGTCCACTCGGACATGATTTCTCTAGCCTCCAGCACAGCATCAGGAAGTTTTTGCTGCGGACGTGCGGAGTGATATTAATTTAAACGTCCAGGGTAAACAGGTGTATTATTGCATCATAGGGGTACTATATCGCGAATTCATAGTTTTCAGTCACGTGACTGCTGCGGAGCCCTGGCGGGCAAAACAATGTTCCAGAATGCGGACGGACACTGGAAACCCCATAGAGCTACCGCAGAAGCC
Source organism: Synaphobranchus kaupii (assembly GCA_029718625.1). Lineage (NCBI taxonomy): Eukaryota > Metazoa > Chordata > Actinopteri > Anguilliformes > Synaphobranchidae > Synaphobranchus > Synaphobranchus kaupii. The sequence goes on along the minus strand of CM056376.1, from coordinate 66,075,684 downwards.
TGTCAAATTTCCTTCTTTTGCAACACACGTGTGTTTAGATCACTTATCAAAAGACGAAAAACAAAGATACCCAAACAAACTAAGTGTCTTAGGTACGTGTGACCCATATACAGCACCCGCTGCTTTATTTCAATTATTAAAACCCGCTTAGTCGCTGCCGGAGCTGTACTTCGGTGACGTTTACATTTATCTTGTGGAGAATCCATCCCCTTACACTGCCGCGAAGATGAAAGCGTACAAAAGTACAGACAGTTATCTGTACTTTCGATCTGGATGGGTCAATAATGCTGTTGTTTGGGAGGTGAAGGACAATAAATTCTTCATCGTCAAAGCGAAGGTGAGTGCTAATTAGCTAACGTGAGCTACCTAACGTTGCTTGCATGGGTGGTCAGTGTAACGTTAGTCAGCTAACGTTACTGCAGTTAGCTTTATCTAGGGCAGTACTATTTTGGTTAAGGTAACACAACATTTTGTGACATACATGTAATATAAACGTTTTTCCATTGTCAGGTAAACCATTCCTACAGCTTAAATGACCCGCCATTGACAGCCTGGGTAGCTGTAGAGAAGGAGGGATTCACAACATCCCCCTCTCTGGGTTTTCCTTGTCAGACGGGATTCTGTACAAACACAATCCAGGCTTGTCTCCTCTTCGGTTAGTGCATCCAATTGAACAACAACTATCCGGCATTTTGGCAAACTTTTGGGAAAAGTTGTCGTTGGCGGGCAGTGGAAGGTGGCTTTTTGCCCGCCAGGTGGGCGTTCCCATAGGGCTGTGACATCACGTGAAAACTATGAATATAGACACAGCTTTGAACGCCTCTCAACCAATCATAATGCGTAGTCAGAATTACCCGTTTTATAAATGATGTTGTGAGTTCACACAGAAATTGTGCATTATTTGGACTGCAATCAAGTCTGGCCATTACATCTACCATAAGTCAATTATCATTCAGAGCCCCTTATAACCCTAACAGAATAAGACATCAAGAAGAGGTTTTCACCTTTAGAAAGTGCAGACCTCTTCGTTTAAGATGGGTATCTCCAGGTCTTGATGACTCAATGATAAGTTGATCAAAATCACGTTTCAATGACATCAGTTTGTTAAGATGAAATGGTGTCCATTTCCTCTCCAAGCCCCAAAATTCATATTCTGCATTCACAAATCAAGGCATGTTGTATACCAAATGAAAGCTCTTGATCTTAAGTTGACAAGTAGAGTGTTTCCTCTTATGAACAATCAAAAACAAATACTTTAGAAAGACAAAAGTGAATACACCTGTGATCACTGACACACAAGTTAGAAAGTTACACACGTTAGTTAAAATAATTTTTTATATTTGGTCGCATATCCTTTGCGTGCCTGATGTCTGTGACCAAACAACATCAAAAGACTCTTGATATCTTATTTTCTGGTACTCTTACAATTGATACTATAACGTCTCTTCATTTGAATGGATCTCTATGGGAATTAGGGGGTGGGACTAGATTTAGCTGTAAATTACACTGGAACAGTATGGAACACATGGTTGGCTAAATGGCTCTAAGTCATCAAGGGTCTGATGTATCAAACAAGCCTTAAACCATCACTCTGCTGCCAGAAATACAGTAGATATGGATGGATAACTTGAAGGGTTTCTTCTCCTGACTTATTTTTCCAGAGTTCAATAGGAAAATTTGTCAGGAGAAACAACCCTTAAAGTGATCCATCCATATCTACTGCATATCTGGCAGCAGAGTGATGGTTTGAGGCTCGTTTGATACCTCAGACCCTTGATGACATTTTACCAACCATGTATTCCATACTGTTCCAGCATAATTTACAGCTAAATCTAATCCCACCCCCCATTTCCCATAGAGAAATGCAGAGACGTTATAGTATCGCTTGTAAGAGTACCAGAACATAAGATATCTTTTGATGTTGTTGGGTCACAGACATCAGGAAGTCATGGCATGCAAAGGATATGTGACCAAATATTAAAAATGATTTTAACTAACTTGTGTAACAGTGATCACAGGTGTATTCACTTTTGTCTTTCTAAAGTATTTGTTTTTGATTGTTCATAAGAGGAAACACTCTACTTGTCAACTTAGAAATAATGCAATTATTGACAGGTGATACAATTTTGAATCATTTGACATTTAAGTGATATTGCACAGGGGTGTACTCATATGCTGATTTGCTATATGCAAATGCAGGTTGGCATCCTTAAAGTGCCTGCTTGTTTACCATTTCAATTACAGAGCTATACTTGTACAGATATGACTGTGGCAGTCCCTATGTTGGTTAACTAACCTTTTGAAACAATAAGAGAAAATACCATGTAGCTCATTCAAGTATGACAAAATAGTCTTTATGGATTATGTAAAACTAGGAATTTAGCCCATTTTCAGATGGTGGTAGCCTACACTTCCTGTTTAAAAACATTTCTTCAAAAAGCAGCGAAGTTGAAGTCAGATTTTATAGATTATAACATTGAGGGTATGAGTACTGATTACATTTTAAAAGAGACACCCAAAATCAAACACAATGGATTACCTACAAAAGTCAACATCAATAATCACCAGTGACGAGAATGAAAAATGAATTACTCTCAATTTAATGAAACTTCAGCCTATGCTGCATTTCGAAACAATTTGAATCTGTAACATTCAGACTTAACGTTAAATTTAACGTTTAAATAAAAAAAAATGCGGCCAGATTAAACGTTGTCTTTGGATATCGATTAGGTTAATGGTATAGTCATAATATAGTAATATAACGATTAGGTTCATGTAAAATTTACTTACATTTGATATGATTGGTAAACCGTGGGTAAAGTAATGTTTGCTCAGCTAGTTACCTTTTACCTCAGGATCAGGTAACCTAACGCAGATCACAGGTTTATTGAATTTGGCAAACATCCTTGACCGAAAACGTGACATAGCTATAGATAAACAGTTTGGTGTAATCTGACCCAGTGCGCGAAATGCCACAAAAATGCCGTTGAAAAGGCCTCCAAGACGCGTTTCCAACACAATTTAGCCATCCATGGACGACTGTTGTTCACTGGGGATGAAAAAGAAAAAGGAAAGTTATAGAGGCCTAATTATGTATATTTATAATAATCTGGTTCATATAGGTTAATACTTATTGAACAATAACGTTCGTGCCTTCTCACACTGAGAGTGAACGTACGACAAAGAGAGGGGCTGTTCTCCTGCGGTAGCAGTTTCAGTTGAGCTACAAAATATTATTGCGATTGTAACACAACGACTCAGAGAGGTTGTAAGAAGCTCACTTTACAAAACAAAATCACATTAATTGAAGAACAATAAAGGATTGTATTATATAAAAAAAATATTTGAAAATAAAGCAATAATAAGAAAAAACTGAATAAATATTCATTGTGAAAATAGAAAAGGGAACAGAGAAGGGAAAGAGGAAAATACTGCTATTACATTGTAGGATTTAATAAATAACCCTTATCCCTGTGTTTGAACACTTAGGGGGGGTAAATTTCATTAAGATTTTTTTTTAGAGTAGAATCAATACACCGAGATAGGTGGCGATATTGTGAAATGATCCGCATGTGTCATGACGAAACACCTCTCTCTCCTCGCTCTCTAACCAATGCTGTCGTTGGTTTGTTTGAAGGCGCGGTGATGTTGATGAAGGCGCCCGAGAGCTGCTGCACCACTGCTAAGGCGCCTGGCAAGTCGCCTGCTTAACCTCCTGTTGTCATTTCCACCTTAGTTCACGCAGTACTGATTTTTCTGCCATCTCGGACAGTTTCCGATGCAGTCCGACCCAGATATGACGTAAATCGGCTCTAGCCGAACACGCCCATACTCTCTTCCGGCAAGTCCTCAATTTGGAAAAAGGCGCCGCTGGATGTCAAAATAAACGCTTCTTTCAACAAGAGGTGAAATGAGATGTCAATCAGCATCAAACTGCCAGTGATAGCGAATGGAATTTTAGGGTGGCACCCGGGGTGGCCAATCATATATCAGGGGTGTCCAGTGCCACCCTATGACCAGAAAAAGAAGGACTGGACAATGACGTTACTGTCTACCCATGATTCTTTGCGATTTGAGGAAGTAAATAACCAATGGGACCAGCGCTGGAAACTTGAATGAATGGGAGCGGATGCTGGTGACAGCTCCACGTAGGTTTTAAATCTAGGTCTACGTCTTTATGTTTTGGTTTTATTGTGTAATACTGGTCAAAATAAAATTACAGAAATAGAACATACTCTACGATGGTCCTTTTTTAAAATCATGTCAGGCATTTGTGAGTTTTGGTAGTTTTCATATGGCTATTTTGTTGTAAGCTAACGTTGATGTCATTGTAGCCATCTGTTAGCTTGCTATAGCTTTCTATTCACGTGAATTTTCTATAAACCGTTGGAAATTGACAGTTGATTTGCAATATTATATTTCATATTTTTTTATAGGCTAGCTAACCTTAGCTATCACAATTGTGCTAACTTTTGTGAATAGCTACCTAGCTAACGTTGTCATAAAATTTTTTTACCGTGAAAAATCCCCGACCTGTTTACATTCTCGGACAGATGTTCGGGAAATCTGTTACACGTAGCCAATGGCGATGATAACTTTGGGACTAAACCGGCCACTTTTTAGTAGGCAGGACAACCGAAAAATGTATTTCGGTAAATCAACATAGATATTGTGCTTAAAATGTCAGTTAAACCTTAAATAAATGTATTATGGACAATAACTGTCCTTATATGTAATTTTAATGTGATATACGGACTGTTTTTGCATCTTTATAAACGCATTTTCCTAACATTCAATCAATGATAAGAGTAGGACTCTGGCGGCACCGAACACAGATCAGCGCAGCCAGTAATTCTGTTCTATTCAGTGTCTCGCGGTCATTCTGGCAGTTGACTTGATCAACGGTTAGAATTCTGAAAGACTGTCAGGTCAGTGGGCGTGTTCCGCTAGAGCCGATTTACGTCATATCTGCGTCGGACTGCATCGGAAAGTGTCCGAGATGTCAGAAAAATCGGTGCTGCGTGAACTAAGGCGGAAATGACAACAGAAGGTTAAGCAGGCGCCTTACCAGGCGCCTTAGCAGCGGTGAGCAGCTCTCGGGCGCCTTCATCAACATCGCCACGCCTTCAAACAAACCAACAACAGCATTGGTTAGAGTGCTAGGAGAGAGAGGTGTTTCGTCATGACACACGTGGATCATTTCACAATAACGCCACCTATCTCGGCGTATTGATTCTACTCTAAAAAAAAAAATCTTAATAAAATTTACCCCTCCCTAAGTGTTCAAACACAGGGATAACGGTTATTTATTAAATCCTACAATGTAATAGCAGTATTTTCCTCTTTCCCTTCTCTGTTCTCTTTTCTATTTTCACAATGAATATTTATTCATTTTTTTCTCATTATTGCTTTATTTTAACATATATTTTTTATATAATACAATCCTTTATTGTTCTTCAATTAATGTGATTTTGTTTTGTAAAGTGAGCTTCTAGCATAAGTCCTGTAGGGTTTCCAACCTCTCTGGCATATTTCTGTAAATTACTTTGACTTGCATTGTTCTTTATTCATGCAAATTCATAAATAAATATGTTTTGGGAGTGTGGGATTGACTAACATAAGGTCGCTACTCTGGTTATTATATACTGTACCGTACATGTACTTTATTGAAGTACGAATGCGAAAAGTACAATATTGGTAATGCTACATAAACAAATTAAGTTGCCAATTCTCATTCTTGACTGCTTCTGTAATCCATCTGCCTTGAGATGAATTAGGAAAAAATGTACCTCTAACAGTAAGCCTATATGAGGCCTATATAAAATCTGTTGACTGAACCAAAAAATGTACGAAGAAATAATAACAAAAAAAGGCCTGTCCAAAAAAACAATGGGCTCTATTTTAATAAACCAAACGCAATGGTGAATGCAAGAGTAAGCGCTTGGCGGTATCGCTCTGAGGGCGTGTCGGCGAGAAATTTGGTAATTTCATGACGGCAATCTTGGCGCACCTTATGGCGGTATTGCTAAAAGGCTGGGTTTAAATGTCCAAGGTGTGTCTCTATGGTAGCCAATCAAATTGTTGTTCTCATGCTTTAAAAAAAAGCCAGTTGGAACACAATCGCTCCATGCAATTTCATAATGAGCAACCGAAACGCACTGGACCGTCAACTTGGATGTGTGTATGATTCTACGTGGGAACATGCATTGAAATGTTCATTTTAAAAGCTGATCCGATACTTACCATTTATCTAGCCCTATTAAACCGCTCAGCCAGTTGATTTCTCTTTGCTCTGGCTGTGATGGGGACCGCGACCACTGGAGCAGGTGGGGCAAGCTAATTTTGTCGCATGTCACCTGGACATTGATGGAATGTGTTCCTTTGCGATTGACGAAAACTATTGCATGCTCGGGTGGTGCGCGGATTTGTATGTGCGTGCAGTCGATAGCACCAAGCACCCCGGGGAACCCACACTTGAGAAAAAATGCGAGTTTTGACTTTTTACTGCATTCATTGTCCGTATAGTTGAGGAAGGACACCTGCTGAAAGTATATCCTTTCTGTGTATTGTGTAGTGGTAGGCTTATGATTCAACTGTGCCAATGTGTAATTTATATATTATAGGCTATTGGCCTACATGATCGCAAGTTTCTTGTAAGCTGTCCTGTTTTATTCTAGTAGTTTAAATTAAAATTAATTAATAATAATAATTATAGGCTATTTGTTCATTAAATGGAAGTGTAATGTTGGCATCACCTATAGACACTACATAGAACTACATGACTAATAAGTTGCCAAATTGCCAGAGTCTATTGCGTTGCCGCTAAGAGGTGGTTCCAGCTGATCATAACGCAATGGGTTTTCGTTGGTTCAAATTGTCACTACGCCAAAAGTATTTTAGAACACGCCCCAGACAGCGCCACCCATCCCACTGCAGCGCAAGTGAAAGGATGTTATGTTGAGAATTTGTTGATCCTAGCGGTATTGCTGAGAAACGCCATAGCGCCAGTTTTAAGACGTTGATGCTGTCAACAAGCTTGCGTTTGACTATACCGTCCCCTTGCGCTGGTTTGCGCCGGTTTGAAAGTAGAGCCCATTGTTTTATTCAATACTTTATTCAACTATATTTGTAATTATACCATATTCTATAGTAAAGATTCAACTTCGTTATACGGAGTGGTTTGTTTTTGCAACGGCTTGTTTAAGTGTAAAATCAGAATTGGACTGTTGTTCAAAAAAGTGTCCTCTCCAGAACATTTGGTGTGACCATATAGAACATTAAGATAGCACCACCAAATGATAACTCATTCATTTATTTCAAAGTATTTGGATGTCTTTTGATGGGGAAAAAACTGTTACCTAATCAATATTTCTCTTTACCATCCTTATCAGTAAGACACCTTATCAAGATCTGAAGGTATGACCTGCTGTCCGTCATTGTGTTGAGAAGTGGAGTTTTCCCTATATCCAGATGGGACAGTGTATAGCCAGACCTCTGCATGTCACATGCCAGCAGAGAGAACCACCAATGCCATAATAACATGAAGGGTATTAACAATGAAACAATATTAAGCAACACAACCTGGGTACAATGCTGTACATCCGTCTTACAAATTGTTGTAAGATTAATATTTGAGATTAAAGATCTAACAGTTATTATGGCTATGGGTTGATTAGATGTGGGTGGTCTGGTCTCCAGAACAAAACAGATAAATTATACCAGAAATTTAGCAAAGAGAACATTTTCAGAATATTTATTTCACACAATATGGTAACATTCATAAAAGGTAAATAAAGTGTAGAACTATTCCCCTCCACCACCATTCAAGCCACAACGACCCCGGGTTCTTTCTATCATTTTGTATGTTTATTGTCAAATCAGAAATGTATGAACAATGATTGGTGACAGGTAAAAGGAAGATGACATGTTGATATTGGAATACATCTTATGCAAATACAATTCTGTTTATCCATACATTACCATAATTGGCAAGGAAAATGTCATCTTTCTTGACATCGTTCCCTCAAAACACATAATGACTCCCAGTATCCCAATGTCCCTATATGTACTATATTAGTTATTCATTCATACAAACTCAATTTATCTTGTTAAAGACATTGGATGGCATTCAATTCAATAAGTTATTTGTCAAGGTCCAAAGGGACCACCTGCTGTCATCTAATTTGAATAAATCATGAACACTGACATTATGAGTAGCTGAATCATGTATGCTATGTAATGTTTTAGTGTGAAAAGAAATCTCAACAGACTGGTCAAGTAAAGGATATATACTGTGAACAGTGAATTTTTGTTTTCCTGTGTTTTGGCTCTGTACTCCAGCACTTTGGATATGAATGAAATGATACAATGAATTTGAGGCTAAAGTACAGACTGTAAGCTTTAATTTGAGGGCATTTTCATCCATATTGTAATTGAAGAAGGCTGCAGTACAGGCCTGGCATAGCATCACCAGTGAAGATACCGAGCATCTGATGAATTCTACAGCTCGCAGACTTCAGGCAGTCCTTGCACGCAAAGGATATGCAACCAAGTATTATTATTTCATAGCAACATAATTAATGATTAGGATTAATACACTTTTCCTTTATGTCACAAGGAATATCTTCAATGCATTAACATTTACTCTAAAGAAGTCCCATGAAAGAGACATTTCTCAATTATATTGGTACAGATATTCTGCAATAAAATATTCTTCAGAACCACCACTCAAAAGTCTATGAAAACATGCATGTAAGTTATGATACTTGACATAGCTACATAGATTCTCGCATTACAATGTATGGCTACCGATGGCTACAATGTCTTCTGGGTTTAGATTAACTAAAATGACATGTCTACCATGTTTGCTAGTCTAAACAGAGATGACAGGTGTAGTTTAGGCCATTTCATAAATTGACAGACAAGAAACAACTGAATATGAGCAATAGAACATAAGCAGCCTAATGTTTACAGGTATGTTACCATAACAGATGACAGCTTAGCTAAATAATTTAGTTTGATAATGAGATGGCACCCGGCGCTTTAATTCCAATGGCAATTATACATATTTATTCAATAACTTTAATTGCAGTTTCACTGTGGAACAATTCAGGGTGCTTAGCCAAAGTCGCGAGGCAAAAGATAAATATCGACTACCCTAACAATACAAGTCATTAAATAATGTAGGCTAAGTCAGTATTAAAACAACCTTCATTCGTTCTCCTCCATTTTTTCAAGATTTTGAAGTAAAAAGCACATCTCTGTTGCCTCCAAGTCCTCCGCAACAACAAACAACACGGCTAACTCCTCCATATTGTTTTTCTCCCTGCCGGTTTCAGAAATGTCCGAAACTGTCCCAGTTTGATCTGCTCAGGCGTTTGTCATTTCCGCCTGAGGCGAGTAGGGTGTATCTGCAGAACTGCAGAAGGGGCCTACAGCTTGCTGGGCGGGGCTTGAGGGGCTTACAGCTTGCTGGGCGGGGCTTGAGGGGCGTACAGCTTGCTGGGCGGGGCTAAGCACTAGTGCGCATGCGGATGGACCAAATTTGTGTTGCCAGAACTTAAGCAGACGAGCAGACCTTAGTTTGTATGAGAGAGTCTCTCTAGCTGGTTTAAGCGTTCATTCGGTTGAAGAAGAACCAAATATGGCTTCCAGTGAAAAAGTAAGTACCCTAAGGGGCACCTTCGCTATTTTGAACATTAGGGCCTATTTTTTGAAGTTGCCATCATTTTGGCCGCCAAGTTTTGAGGAAGACTACTTATTAATGTTGAACTAATGTTAAAGCTATGTTAAACACGAACCATTTTCACAAGGTGGTCAACTTCACATTCTCTATAATGTCCACCGCAATACACATTGTCAACGTCGTTGTAAAAAACACATACGTTGGAATTTGTTGCTTATTCAATCATCAAAGCCACCTTGAAAATATGTGTAATGCTAAAACGAATCCCGGTGCACTGCGTTTTATAAGCTTGAGCAACATTCCTCTATTTTAGTCCAAAATGAGAAACATGACTTGATGCTCATATAGCATAGTGAAAACAGCAGAATCAGTTAGAGGCCGCTTATTGTTACATTTGTGACCGCAGCTGGTGTTTTGGTCCTTAAGTCAATAGGTAATTTTTCAGTTGTTTTACAGATTATGAAAATGCAGATCCTAAGCTTTCAAATGATGTGTCATGCATTGAAATCTGAATATAGTGGAAGAAGATATGCTTATTTGAATGTTGGGACACCTGACCTTGACATTTTGAAAGTAATTATCTTCTTTTTTTCCAGGACCACATAACAATACAGAGAGGCCGTTCACTTCCACCACTAGTGAAGTGCACATCCTGTTGCAGCAGCTATCACTGCCCGTTTTGTGGGCCTTCCGTTTTCCACAAAGTACCTGGATTCGAATCGAATCTTTGCATCTCCATGAGTTCCTTATCAAAACAATAAGAAACACAAAATAAACGCTTATCAAACCCATTGTGTTTACTGATCAACCATATATACAGAATAAACCATTAAGAGGATATTATAAAAGATGACAGAGATCAAAGAAGCAGTTTTTTATCTGGTAAATCCCTGCACAGCCACAGACACTAAACCGAAAGGAGCTTTAGCTGTCATGACATAAAGATGCCAGACATCCATAAATCTGCTTATAGATCTGTTTGATAATGTCTAGCTCAGGAAAGGCTAAAGTAATCTTGTGTGCATTTAACCTCTTGCTATCCTCAAATTTACATTACATTTGGTTTCCTTCAGGTCAATTTGACCCCAGCAATTTAAACCTCCAGAAAATGATTAAAATGAAAATTGTAACCAAAGTTTATGTGTCAGGTAGGCCTACTTTACAAAAACATAAGTTAGAAAAAATATACCCATGGGGTGCATGGGGACCCTTCCTACTACATCACACTACCAGTATACCCAAGCTGGTCTCCCAGCAAGACCATCACATTACCAGCTTAGTGAACATCACTTGCCAGCATCAGGTCTTCTGATGCTGGCCTTCTCTGTATACTACACGTTCACAAGAAAATATTTGGGGAGACTGCATTCTCATTTTGTGCACCCAAATTGTGGAATGCACTGCCAGGTTTCATCATGGACGCAACCTCAGCAAACATTTTCAAATCAACACTCAAAACTCATTGTTCCAATATTGCTTTTCTTCCCTGATTGCTGCTATGTTTTCTCTTGTCATCCCTTACCCTAACCTGGGTTCGTATCCCTTTCCCTGATTGCTGCTATGTTTTCTCCTGTATTTAGTATCCTTAGTATTTTAGTACACCACTATGTCCTGTGTATCTTGTGTATTTGCACCATATTATGTGAATATGTTATGTGTATCTTGTATATTTGCACCATATATGTATGACTGTTGCTATGTTTACTCTTGCATTTTAGTATTTATATTTCAGTACTGTGTACCTTGTGTAGGCTACCTTGTGTATAGTTGTGTATACCTTCTGTATCATTGCTGCTTGTGACATTTGTTGTAACCAGGGGCACCATTGTAAATGAGACCTTGGTTTCAATGGGTTTCCCCTGGATAAATAAATGTTAAATAAAAAATAAAAATGAATGTATTAATAATTTCTGAATGTATATCTTTGAATGTTAGTTGATGAATACATGTTTATATGTGAACTAATACATACAGAAGGACATAGAATATCTATTAATGCGATGTTAATACTAAATAAACCAGGGGTAGGCAACTCCAGGCCTCGCGGGCCGGTGTGTATGCAGGTTTTTGCTGCCACCAGTTAACAATTATTTAATTAGCCCAATCGTTTACATGATCTGATATTTTAATCTACATATCCGCGATATGAACAACAGCTGATGAATGTTCTTGTGCCGGTATGCGTGTATTGTAGCGTTTTATCGTTCTGTAATTTACGAGTGAATCGTGATTGTGTGTATGACTAATTAGCTGATTGAGCCGTGGTAACTGGTGGCAGCAAAAACCTGCATACACACCGGCCTGCGAGGCCTGGAGTTGCCTACCCCTGAAATAAACTAAATAAAGAATCTGGAAACCCAAATTCGATCCATCCGCATGCGCACTAGTGCTTAGCCCCGCCCAGCAAACTGTAAGCCCCTCAAGCCCCGCCCAGTAAGCTGTAAGCCCCTCAAGCCCCGCCCAGCAAGCTGTAGGCCCCTCAAGCCCCGCCCAGCAAGCTGTAAGCCCCTTCTGCAGTTCTGCAGGAATCCCCTGTTGGCCTGTAGGGGGAACGTGCTGCCTGCTTCCTCATTCATTACACAGACGTGACCGAGAGCAGCAGCATGTCCTGTGTTTGATTATTTACTAACTGTAATATCTTCCCCCTATGAAGGTAAGAATGTTGACAAGCAGATTTTCGTTAGTTTATTTGTTCTGTACATGTTGCAGTGCTTGTGAAAATGCCAATGACATGCTAATTTCGATGTAAAAGAGAGTTGCATGGTTGGATAGCATATCAAAAGTTAGCCGGTCGATGTTAGCTAGCAGCATGCAGGCATCACGTGATCAGTCCGTGCCGAGTAGTTTCTGGTGAATTGGCGCGCGAGGAGAGCGAGTTGCTTTCTTTTCTGTAGAGATCCATTCAAATGCATAGAGGTTATAGTATCGCTTGTAACAGTACCTGAAAATAAGATATCGACAGTTTTTTGATGTTGATGGTCACAGACTTCAGGAAGTAACAGCATGAAGTAACAGAGCGTCTGCTAAATACCTGTAATGTAAAGGATATGCGACCAAATATGAAATATGATACTTTAAAAATACGTTAAAGCAAAGGGTATGAATACTTATGTAAATGAGAAATTTTATTTTTTTATTTTTAATAAATTTGCAAAAATCTCAAAAAAACTTTTTTCACATTGTCATTATGGGGTGTTGTGTGTAGAATTTTGAGGGGAAAAATGAATTTAATCAATTTTGGAATAAGGCTGTAACAGAACAAAATGTGGAAAAAGTGAAGCGCTGTTGTGAAGGAATTTTCTGTTTTACAATGTGTGTGTATTAACATAGAGACAATCACATGATTATCATTAAGCATTTAATATAATAGATCAATTATATATTGAGTTAAGTAATTAAATAATGTATTCTTTGTGAACACTGAGTAGGTCATGGTTCACTCCCTCTGTGTCTCTCCTTCACAATCTGCAGAGACAGGCAGATGTTTTCGTTACTTGTTTTGAAGGTTATAGAAAGACAAAACACCAAGAATTGGATACCCTTGTCTCTGTATGTTTAGAAACCGCCCCTTGTGGCAAATCAGTAAAGCAACGATATTGTGTATAAATCTCCTCTGTATGCCGTTTCTAAGTCAGAGAGATTCTGATGAGACTCTCTCTCATTTCTAAGTTTATCTCCAATAAACTGAAATTCTTTTTCTTATTCTATTACATACGTGTTGTTGTGGTTCTGTTTGGACAGACTTGCTCACTGTGGGTTGAATGGGAAAAATCCACGACAATATGGCGTAGTCGGCAGGATTGCTAACTTGATTTTTCCTACGCAGATTTCTCTCAAGTTGGAACGGCTTAAACAGTGCACTGCCGGGAGTTCAAACCCCGAGACCGCAACCCACCTTCTCACAGAGAGGTAACTGTAACCAGTAGCCTAGAGGAAGGACGGCGGCGACCGGACCGAGGAGAGTAAGACGTCTGTCTGGGGTGATCAATACGCAATCCATAGAAAGAGAATCACAGGTGAGCCACCACAGCAAAACGTAACTTGAGGCTGTATCGCGCTCAAATTCTAAAAAGTTTGATTAGTGACCGACGGGTCCGTCACTCTGTGGAGTGATTCAAACTGTGGAGGCTGTATGCTACTCCCACCCATGGACTAATATTTCTCTTTTTCTTTCTCTTGTAATGAGCTCTGAAACATTTTTGTAATGTGGTATCATGTATTGTCAGTAGAGGCAATTGAGATACACGGACTAGTACAGGAGAGGCATTTTTGCAGAGGAGATGATTATGGTCATTTATACCTGTACGAGACACTTAATGAGGTTGACGGATATGGAAGTGGTTTCTGTTGTAGCTATACCTAGAGGTGAATGGTTAAAAGAGAAGGAAACGGCATTAATAGAAGTTAGGCTAAACGTTCACCCTGAAAGTGAGGGCAATTATCCAGAGGATAGTGCAGAATCTGAAACTGATTCTGACTAAAATAGGCCTAATTAAAAGGAAAAAAATTTTTTTTTTAATTTTTAAAAATAAAAATTAAAAGGCATAGTTTGGTTGTGGGACAAACGCACGAAAATGGGTTCTAAAAATTCAAAGAAACAGGACTCTGAATTTACGGGTCCAATGAAAATATTGCATGACAAATATGGTCCGGCAACCACACACCAGCGTGTTAAATGGCAAAAGTTAGGTTTCCCTGAAAAAGGCTCTTTTAGCCTAAATCAGATTGATAACCTAAAAATGCGGCTGCGGTCATATGAGGTTAAAAATAGTAAACGTAAAAATAAATGGCAACCCGACTGGGATGTAGTAGATTTGTGGGAAAAGGAATCAAAATTAAGGCAGGGAAAACAGACCAAGGGAGAAAATAAAAATACTGTGGAGAAATCCCAACAAAGTAATTCAGTGCTATCTCCTGTTGTGCATTCCGGCGGCTCTTTGTATCCCAATGTAGCACAGCTTGCAAGCGTACACAAAATTAACCTGGACTTGGACTGTCCTGCGTGTCCTCCAGCTTATGTTCCACAGCAAGCGGCAGGAGCTCACGGACATCCCTCAGCCCCTGCTCTCCAGGCAGCGCATTCCAGTGCTGCTGCACAACCATCTGCGAGTGGGCCGGCGACCAGAGCGAGACCTGCAGCTTCAGTAGGCCCAGATTCCACAGTACAGGTAACTTCCCATAAGGGCGAACTGAACGAGGTAGAGATGCCTACCATCCATACAATGATGGTGCTACTTCTGAGTATATGGAACAAATTAAGACTTTGGAAACCAGTATGAAAACCGAATTCCCTGTTCGTCTGAACTGGGAAGCAGTTAGACAGGTTAAACAAAAGCCTGGTGAAACTGTTAATGATTTTCTTGAGAGACTTTCAGAGAAGTACGACGCACACAGTGGAATGGACAAACCGGAAAACAGCGAGACTCTTACTCCGTACGAGACTCAGCTAACCCACTGTTTCCTGGATGGATTGGATAAACACCTTGCAACCGCTATTAAGACCTCCTGTGTTGGCTGGCAGACTCGGAGACTTAAGGACGTTCTCCGTTATGCTGTTCACTGCGAAGAACAGGACCGCGACAAGCAACACAAAGACAAAAAGAAGAGCGACAAGATGACCTCTCAGCTGCAGCTGGCCCAGCTCAATTCCTACCAGGGGAACCGAGACGGTGCCGGTGGACAGCAGCAGCAAAGGCGAGGCCGCGGCAGACGTGGAGGACGGAATCAAGGGAACAGACAGAGACCCAACTCCATGGGACCCAATACCATGGTGGATTATGATGTTTGCCGAAAATGCGGAAAAAAGGGACATTGGGCTCGCGGTTGTAAATTTTCAGGTAATGCTGATAATTGGGACACAGCACCCCACGGGAATGTTACTTTCCAACATCCTGGGGGTCAAACTGGATTACCTGGACAATGACATTTTGTGGGGGACGAGGAAACGCATGCGGACATGGGTGAGTTCGCTGGGTTCCTTTACCATACGGCTCCAAATGCGTTACCACTTTGGTCATTAAAAGTTGATGGGCGAGCATTAGACTTCATTGTGGATACGAGAGCTGGTCGGTCTGTAATAACAGCTAAATCATGGGATTCAAAACCTCCTCTTTTTAGTGGTAAAACCATGCTCAGCCAAGATGCTGGTGGAAATACCACGACAGAGAAATTTACAGCTCCATTACTGGTGCAAGATTTCAATACGGGCTCAAATATTACTTTGAAACATGCGTTCTTGTTCTCCCCTGTATGTCCGGTAAACCTGCTTGGCAGAGACTTAATGTGCAAATTAGGTCTGAGTGTGCAGTGTACTGATGACGGTTTAACTATTGACAGAGCTGCTACGGTAGAAACTCTAGAAATGTTTTACTATGCTTGGGATCTGGACAGATCCTCAGTCACAGCTAAAGCCATACAAATGGCCAGAACTGAGTGGACAGGCACTGGCGACAGACTGACAGAATTACAACTACATGTAACAGCACATTTTAGTCAAGGTAGAGATTGGGAATTTGAGAAGAATTGGCACGGTGATTGTAAATTAATTTCGACATTGTTTTTGGTTGGTCGCGATTTCTGTGCATTGTCTGTAGAATTGAGCTCAGCACAGCAGCAATTCTATTCCATAGCGGGAAGTGCACCCCATGTTTCACTGTGCAAAGCCTCAAATAAAAAATGGGAGGACACAGGGCCATGGGTGAAATTATGTTTGGACACCACGGACTGGGAAAAGACAGGGGAATTTTCAAAATATTCTCCCTCTCTGCGTGTCACTGCGCACCAGTTTCCGAACTCTCTGACAGCTGTCTGCAGCATTCATGAGTTGTTGTGTGACACCCAAGCCTATTTGCATTTGTCAGACCCGAGATTCAGTGCAATTCCCTCTCAATTGTGGGCAACGTCCCAAAATGATGTGGGGCTCATAGCTGGAGTTACTCCACTTCAAGTAACCCCTAAATCTGAATACAGACCATGCAAACGTCAATATCCCCTACGCCCAGAAGCCGAAAACGGCATTGTCCCCGTATTTAATGCGTTGTTAGAAGCTGGTGTTGTGGTTCCCTGTCCTGACTCTCCATGCAACACTCCTATCTTGCCTTTTAAAACCCTGATGGGTCTTGGCGGTTCGTACAAGATTTACGAGCTGTGAACAGCGCCGTTCAACAGCGCGCTCCCGTTGTGCCGAACCCCGCGACCATTCTTGCACAGGTCCCGGGTAATGCTAAATATTTTTCTGTGATCGATCTAGCGAATGCATTCTTTAGTATTCCTGTTGATGTAAATTCCCAGTACTGGTTTGCCTTTACATTCAGGGCAAAAAGGTATACCTGGTCTCGATTACCCCAGGGGTATGCTGAATCACCAGCAGTTTTTTCAGCAGCGCTGCAGGAAAACTTGGAACAATTCCAGTTTTCTTCAGGCCAAAGTACTTTGATTCAATACGTTGATGATCTCCTCGTCTGCTCTCCAGACGAGCACAGCTGTATTCAGGATTCACTTGAACTGTTCACATTCCTAGCCACAGAGGGCCACAAAGTTAAACAGGAGAAACTGCAATTTGCGTTAAATACTGTTACCTACTTAGGACACGCTATTTCTGCAGAAGGCAAATCTTTGGGAACTGACAGAATCCTAGCGATTCTTGACCTCCCTAAACCGGTTACAAAAAAGCAGGTAATGTCTTTTCTAGGCATGACAGGGTACTGTAGGCAATGGATTTCTGATTACGCTGAAATCTCCCAACCCTTGCAAGATTTGGCACATGGCCATGATCTAGCGGCTAATGATAATGTCACATGGACAGAGCTTGCTGAAATTTCCTTTCAGAAGTTGAAACAACAGTTGGCCTCCTCTCCTACTTTGGGCCTGCCTGACATGATTAAACCTTTTCTTTTGACTGTTGATGAGAAGGGCGGCTACATGTCTGCTGTTCTTTTGCAAAAGCACGGTGATAAACACAGGCCTGTGGCGTACTATTCTCAGCGACTTGATGCTGTTTCTAGGGGCCTTCCTCTTTGTTTGCGCTCCATTTCAGCAGCGGCTTTGGCGGTAACTGCATCTGCATCACTTGTTGCTTATCGTCCTCTCACTGTCCTTGTTCCTCATGCGGTAGCAGAAATTCTGTTAAAACAAAAAACGGCACATTTCTCACCAGCTCGAATGCTTCACTATCAACATGTGTTGCTCTCTTTGCCAAATGTTACAGTCAAGCGATGCAATGTTCTGAATCCCGCTACTCTTTTACCTACACCTGAGGATGGGGAGCCACATAATTGTGTTCATGTGTTAGATCAAATTCTCTCCCCCCGTCCTGACCTCGCCACCACTCCCCTCTCAAATGCAGACTTTGATATGTTTGTTGACGGTTCTGCCAGTCGATGTCCCCTCACAGGTGACAGTCAGGTTGGCTATGCAGTAGTGACACAACACCAGGTTCTGGAGTCAGCCCGCCTTCCTGGACATCTCTCAGCACAGGCAGCTGAACTGTTCGCTCTTACATGCGCTTGCCATTTGGCTGAAGGTAAAACTGTAAATATTTTCACTGACAGCAGATATGCTTTTGGAGTTGTGCACGACTTTGGAACTCTTTGGCAGCATAGAGGCTTCCTTACCTCTACAGGGAAAACTATACAGAATGGACACTTAGTGAGCTGCCTCCTACAGGCAATTATTTTGCCTGCTGCCATTGCTATATGTAAATGCTCCGCTCACACAAACCAGACTGATGCTATCTCTCAAGGTAATGAACAGGCGGACTTGGCTGCCAAGACAGCTGCAATCGCCCCCCCTCACACAACTCTCAGTCTGCTCACACAGGCTGCTGTTCCCACAGATACTCCAATGGCCTCTGTACAGGACTGCCAAGCTGGGGCCACACCCCAGGAAAAGGCCAAATGGAAGGGAGACGGCACCTACACTGATGGGGTCTGGCTAGGCCCTACTGGTAAACCCTGTTTAACTCGTTTTTATTTCCCTATTATGCTAAATTGACTCATGGACTGGATCATGTGTCAAAAGGAGGGATGATATCTTTGATGTCCAGACACTGGGACACAAGCGGATTTTCTACTTATGCAAAAAACTTTTGTGAAAAGTGTGTTATCTGTGTTGTAAATAATGCTGGGAGGGGCCAGAAGGTTCCAAATGCGGCCCACCCGGCTCCACAGGAGCCTTTCGAGTACCTGATGATGGACTTCATTGAACTTAACCCATGCAGGGGTAAGAAATATTGTTTGGTGTTTGTTGACATGTTTTCAAAGTGGGTTGAAGTTTTTCCTACAGGGAAAGCTGATGCTGCAGCAGTGGCGAAAGCCCTACTAACAGAGCTTATTCCTAGGTGGGGGATCCCGAGGAAGCTGTCTTCAGACAGAGGCTCACACTTTTTAAATAAGGTGTTGGACAAAGTGACCGAGCAATTGGGGATCAGGTTGAAGTTCCATTGTGCTTACCACCCTCAGAGAGGAGGGGCGGTAGAGAGGGCAAATGGAACCATTAAGAACCGGTTAACTAAAGTGATGGCAGAGACAGGTCTGGATTGGGTCCAGGCCCTGCCAATTGTCCTTACAGGTATGCGGGGGAGGGTCCACGCTGCTACAGGATTGTCGCCCTATGAAGTCATCACAGGGCGGCCCATGAGGACTGGATGTCACCCCCCAGGGCTGATGCTGGACAAAGAGCTAGCTGACACTCGCATGGTGAGTTATTGTGTTCAGCTAACCAATGTTCTGAGATCTGTGCATCAACAGGTGAAAGCAGCTCTCCCAGATCCAGCCAGCGGGCCTCTACATGACCTGCAGCCAGGAGACTGGGTGGTGATAAAAGACTTCAGAAGGAAGAAGTGGCACCAGGCCAGGTGGAGGGGTCCTTTCCAGATACTACTCACCACGCCCACAGCCGTACGAGTGGACAGCCGTGCCCACAGCCGTGCTTCTTGGGTCCACGCCAGCCACTGCAAAAGAGCTCCACCAGCGCCAAAGGAGGGATAAGGGTGAGAGACCTACCTCGACCAACGCGCAGGGACGACTAAGTTCTCACGGAGTTTAAAAACTCAGAGAACCACCACTTCAAGGAGCACGTGACAGTAATATCTGCTCCCAACATGCCAGACGACAGCAGGAACACCGAGGGGTACAACCCTTTGAGAAGATTAGGCTGCAGCCTGAAGGTAGGCCTATTGATACTAGGCCTCATTACACTCATCACAGTTCTGCCCATTATCCTGATTCATGAGACATTCTACACCATTAACACCAGTGAACCAAACGGTACTGTTGTAATGACTAAAAGGCCTAAAAGGTATGTCACCACCGGGAATGAAGCTTGGCTGACACCAGGAACTGTGAAGCATCATTATGCTACTAATTCTTGGTGGCGTTATGCTGAGTGGACTGCAAAACAGCACTTTAACCGGTCTTGTTATGTTTGCTCTCACATGCCTCATTCCACAGCAGGCCCTCTTCTTCAGGTGCAGAATCTGAAGAACGACCTCTCAACGTGTTTGGTGGGACTGAGTTCTCACCCAGGTGTGGGAATACGGTGGGATAAAGCTGATTTCTCTGTGCCATTAAATCTGTCACTTTTGAGTACTCCAGTAGTCAATACAAATTGTTCTTTCCTGAAAGATTACCTAGCATGGCCACAGGTGTCATGGAAAATGCCCGGTCCAATCGTACTTAAACATAGTATGAAGTTTGCAATGTGTATTATAGGTAATGGCTCTAATGCACTAGGTCAATTAGACAATGTTCAGTGTAAAACTGTTTTCTGTGATTGTCCGCCCATGCATCCTGATAAGTGTTTTGACTGTCTGAGTGATTCCCATAGTCCCTGCAGAGACGACCCTGACATATGCAGGAAGAACTGGTCACACGCAATCTCATTACCTTGGAATAGGAAGCAAACTGCAAACTGTTCCGGGATAACACCATCCTCTCGCCTTGGGAGCCGACTGTTATCTGATTGGTAATTGCTTTGTGGGCACTCTGCTCTCCCCCCTGACTGGAGTAGAGTTTGCGCCCTCATTGCCACATATGTGATTCCTGACTCAAGCTGCTATAGGTCAGTACTTACAGCAATATGTTCCTGATCCTGAACAAGATAATGTATTCCTTCTCCGACAACTTCCTGAGTTTACTGACGACCCTATATAAAGTATAGGCCTGAATTATGTACCCACCCTGTCACATGGTTGGTGGGAAGACAGACAGTGTTGTAATGTGAAGAGATAAAAGGTTGACATTCCAGGAGTTGTGAAAAGTCTCCATTACATGATGGGTTTTTATTTTTTTATCTTTCTTTTCTTTCAGACTTTCTCTTGATAGTAATAATTTTATATGTTAAATAATCAGTAGTACATTATAGTGAAAATTATTTTTATATTCAATTATATTCTATCCTGTTACTATATTTACTATGATTTCATTTTTTATATTTTTTATTTTTCCTATGTTGATTCTTGTAATTAATCAGATATGGATGATGTGCGATAATTGCTAATATCCGGAAGCGACGCTTGATTGCCTTAAAAGGGATCGGAGGAATTATTTTTTCCGGAACTGATTGGGTTTTCTGGCTCTGTGCTAGTTTTGTCCCATATAAGTCCTGAGTCTGCCGGTTTTTCAATTCCCCCTGGATTATTGGAGTATTGTACATATCCACACAAAATTATTGTATTTGGTCTGTATAATCATGTAATCATTTATGATGTTATTAAAATGAATCACTTACTAATTGATTGAGTACATTAGGTAGATTGTAACAGAAAATTGTTAGTTATCATGAAATGATAAAAGGAGGGAAATGTGAAGGAATTTTCTGTTTTACAATGTGTGTGTATTAACATAGAGACAATCACATGATTATCATTAAGCATTTAATATAATAGATCAATTATATATTGAGTTAAGTAATTAAATAATGTATTCTTTGTGAACACTGAGTAGGTCATGGTTCACTCCCTCTGTGTCTCTCCTTCACAATCTGCAGAGACAGGCAGATGTTTTCGTTACTTGTTTTGAAGGTTATAGAAAGACAAAACACCAAGAATTGGATACCCTTGTCTCTGTATGTTTAGAAACCGCCCCTTGTGGCAAATCAGTAAAGCAACGATATTGTGTATAAATCTCCTCTGTATGCCGTTTCTAAGTCAGAGAGATTCTGATGAGACTCTCTCTCATTTCTAAGTTTATCTCCAATAAACTGAAATTCTTTTTCTTATTCTATTACATACGTGTTGTTGTGGTTCTGTTTGGACAGACTTGCTCACTGTGGGTTGAATGGGAAAAATCCACGACACTGTGAATACTTTCCGGATGCACTGTATGCCTATTTCTGTCATACCTAATGAAAATGTGCGCGGTAAGATAAATCTACACAAAAAATACCAAATACAGCACCCTTTACACCTATGACGCCAGAACCAGGCCCTAAGGCTGTTTTTTCATCCCCCGTTTTAGACCATTCAATTCAATTCAATTCAATTCAATTTTATTTGTATAGCGCTTTTTACAGAGAACTGTCACAAAGACGCTGCACAGGGAAACAGAAGGAAAATTGAGCAAAAAATCAGGCCTTAGCCCCCAACCAGCAAAATGAGGTAAAAAAACTCCCCGGTAGGGGAGAAAAAAAACACTGAACAGTGGCGAGAAAAAAACTCCCCAGTGGGAAGAAATCTCGGAAGGAACCTGGCTAGAAAGGGGGTGCCCATCCTTCGCTGGCCGGCCCGGTTTAGACTAAAGGTGGACTGAATGGTAATAGTCAATTCAATAATCAGTTCAATCATCAGTTCAAAGGGGGCGAGGTGATGCATCTGGGACTCCGGTTGCGTGAAGTCGGGAGGATAAACCGAAGGAGGGACGGGTCCGAAGCAGTCTGCAAACTCAGGGTGAGGGGCATAACTGGAGCAGTCTGCAAACTCAGGGTGAGAGGGGGACGGGCCGGAGTAATCTGCAGCTCAGGGTGAGAGAGGAAAAGAGAAGGTTAGCCCCCCACCCCACCCCCGACATCCTTAACTATAGGATTGACTAAAGAGGTACGTTTTTAGCCTACACTTAAAGACAGAATAGTGTGGATAGATTTCTGAAGCTGTTGAGTGTGTGTTTGTTTTAAATGATCAAAATGTCAAAATGTAAAGTTTAAAATGTTTTTATTTTATAATAAAAGACAAAGCAACATTCAAACAAAACATGCCTGTGTTTTTTTTCAACAGTGACAGGCCTTAAACATTTCACCACAGCATGCAGTCTGTACACAGTTCAACATGTTTTTAACACACTTGTCCAAGTATATTTTATCAACATATCTTGAAACCATCGCATCATTATTTTTCAAATTATCAGAGTATAGGGATATAATTTCACTAAACGGAACCCCTTTGGCCCTGTTGTGCAGATAAAAGACGCAATGCTGTCCGCACTTTGTGCTGTGTAGGTCTTGCACTTGTACCTTGTTGTAAAAAATCCTTTTACAGTTCTTTTGTAAAAAAGTAATGATGCTATCTGGGAAATAAATGTAGTCAGGGGGATTGCCATAGGAGTCGAAAAATTCACCAGTTTTATCCGCACACACATACAACGCTAACCAGTGTTCTCCAGGCTTGTTTCAAGGGTGTGTATTCACAATGTACAATGCTGGTAAATTATTTAGTTTATTATCCGGTAGCTCATCACAGGCCACAACCCCATAAAAGTTATTTTCTGTGTAAGGATTGTTACTCAAAATAGCCGTTAGTTCTCTGGTATTCATGATTAATAATAATCATACAACACGTTCCTCCTCTGGTTCACTTCAATGATGTTGTCGAAGCATGCGTAAACAATTAAATTAACTGTTCTGGGTAGCGGGTTTCTGAATCTCATCTCCAGACGGATATTACCCGTCTTGATCAGGGATAGCTGCTGGCTGCAACCTTCATCGGGTGTCAGGTTGAAAGCATAAAGGGTGTAACCGTTCAGGTATTCTTGACGATTTATACACAAAGGCGTGTCTTTCAGATGTCTTCCTATGGCCAGCGTTAGGCTGTAAAATTCGCGAACCGCAGAACCGTTACCATAATTTGGGAGATATGGTTTACTCGGTATTGGAAGACCATTCATACTGAATGATACATATTCTGCATTGTAATGCTGGAAATTGAAAGGGTTCTTGTTGTAAACACCTCTAACAAACCTATAATGATAGATTTTGGTAATTGACCCAAAAACAAATTTTCTTGATTACAAACTCTAAGACCAGCTGCTAAACTGAAAGTTTTAAGACTAACACGGTCAATCGGATATTTAACATTTGATGTCAGTAGAGCCTGGGCATGTCCGAGCTTAACGGGTGGAGAGACCCCGATTTCTTTTACAAATAGTGTGGCCGAGACCATTTTAAGACGGTATTGGTGCTGTTGCGGGGCATCCTCGCTCATTAGACAGAACTCATCCTTACAACGGACCATCTTAATTTTTATATCGACTCCATTTATAAGTAGTCTCCTGAAAAAACATGTCTGCATGTATCGCCGCGTACACACAGCGAGCAACTTCGGTCGCCCAGTTGCCGGAAGTCCATTCATTCTCTATGAAGCTGAGCGACGTTCAGCGACCTGAGCAACTAGAAAACTGAGCGACCAAAATCGGCCGATAAATGTTGCCCACAGTTTAACTTTTTGGCCGACGTCGGCCGTAACAGCCAATCAGAATTCCGCGTTTCATATTTCTCCAACCGACACGAAACCATTTCATGAATAATTGTTCCGTAACCTAGCTAGCTACGTAGCCTAATATTGCCTATCAAACTGAGCTAGGCGAAATAGGGTTAGCAGCGGTAACAGTGAATAATTTATATATTATCATTGTATAATTATCAGTGTCATAACATAACCTTAAAGGATATATGTGGCTTGTTTTACCAATATCACATTGATCCCAAACTACGTGTTGAGTTTTATAGCTACATAAATCTATCTACTTGATAGTACGCCGGTACTTGCAATTACGTTCGAGAAATAAAAGGGTCTTGAATCGGTTTTCGATGATGAAAGACGGTATAGCTTCTTTATTTGTATACAGTTCAGCATGATGTCGGTCAGCTTTCCAGTCTAACATGCCCTTACACTCCAAACTGGCCCAGCATTTACTGTAAAACCGAATAATAGATAGATAAAGATCGCCAGCTCGCAACGAAGATGGATATAGCCTATCGCTAGCTAGCGAGAACACATAATTATCAGTGTCATGACATAACTATAAAGAATAGGCTGCATCGCAAATATGTCTTTCTTATATGTAGGCTACCGCCGTTGTTTCTCTTCATCAAAAAATTGTAGCTGTACGAGCAGACTTGGATGACACAACGGGAAGCTCTTGCCCCGCCCCCAGCCTAGTAGACTTGACCGACCCAGCAACCAAGTTGCTCGCTGTGTGAACGTGGCGTATGGGTCCGAGCAACTCAAAAGTGTTACTCGCCGCTGTATATAGAGCTCTATCTTTCAAGCCCTTGTTGTCACCCGCAGGGTCTGTTTCGTCCATATGTCCACTGGTGTCCTTATAGAATAATCCGGACGTAAATTGATTAGACATTGTGTCTTCAGAATAATTAAGTAGACATTCCATAATTGCTCTGTAGGGGTACGTGTTGCTAGACTGGCTCACCAACCTGTCTCCCAGTGAAATATCCACCTGTGAAAAAATGGTCGCTATGGGATAATTAATAAGACCAACCTTGGCATCGGCCGGAATATTGGTGCCATCGGCACGGGTTATCTGACACCATAGGTATAAAAGAGTATTGTTTAAGTCAAAGTAATCTTCGCCATTACCGGCGATATAGAACTCTAGAGGACCAGTATCCGAAATGGCAGACAGGGGTGGCACTTCTACATAGATGCTTATCAATGCTTGTTTGTGTGTACGGAACTGAAAAAAGGTCCAGTTCCGACTTCATACATTCCTCTGACATGTTGTGTATAAAAGCCATTTAAAAAAAATGTATCTACTTTTTCTCTTAGCCTTCTTGGTCTGTTTTTTAGCCTTCCTCTTACGCTTCTTTGCGACTGTGACAACATCCTTGGCTATGTTTTTAGCTGCTGATGTTAAATGTGGTCTGGCTATGTTGAAGCCTTTCTTTAGTAGGGGCAACGCCATTCGGAATAAACCTCTAAAAAGTCCTCCAAAACCGCTACCATACATAACACTCGCACCCTTATACCCCGGCAGACCATTACCGGCTTGTGTGGTATAATAGTATAGGTTTGAACTTGCCATTTTTTATTTGTGATATCGATGCTTCACCGGCCTGAAATGCAATTTTATGATGGCTTTACCGTAAGTGAAGCGTATGTTCTCGTTCTGATCCGATTTCAGCTCAATTGTTATGTTATCAATGTGCTTCTTGCACACGTGCACGTAGTGTGGCTTTTCATACGAGATTGTGATGACATCGTTGCTAGACCCGGTTATATGTACACATCGTAGCAAGGGCACAAAACTATTTCCGACTCTGGTAGTCAATAATGTCTGTGTAAACATACATTGTGTAAAACCCACACGAATATCTGCCGGATGTGGTGCCACAGACCTTGCGACCGTTAAGGGTACATCAGGGTCCAAACCTAACATCCTGGCGAGTTTACCACTAGCCGTCAGCGAAATATTTTCGTTTGCACTGCTAATATAAATTCGGTTTTTCATTGCTGAATGGGACACCTCAATATCCAATTTTCTTATTTTTAAAGCTTTATTCATCTCCTCCACTAGCGTTTTCATGTTCTTGTAATAGCCCCAGCTTATTACAACAACGTAGCTGAGTTCCTTTTTCTTACCATCACTTACGATAAAAGCATTTTCATGATTTGATAGCATACTCCATGTACATGGGTATTGAATTTATGCTAAAGCAACTTTCCATTGTCCACGAAATTCGAGGGGTCTCGCAAACTTTGTAGTGTAACATGAAATTCTGTTTCCAGGATAAATATCTAGACTGGCATTACTGGGGAGAGTGACATAAAAGCCTGCTTCCTCCATGGCGACCTAATGTTTTCTACTCTTTTAGATGTCAATCACACTATCTTTAGGTATTCAGCTGTTGTATTTTTCAGGCCATCCGACCCACTTCACTAAAATGAGTTTCTGGTTCTTATGCTTCTTTTCGGCTATTATTTTTTCGACCTTAAAGGTTTTGTCTTTTCCAACTATAACCTTTTGTAATTCCTCCTCATAAAATGTTCCGTCAATGCTCGCCCCATCATAATCCTTCAATCTATATACAGGAGGGATTCTGTGGACCCTTTCAATGACTGTAAAATATTCGTCTGTATATGTTTGCTCATAACCTTTTGCAAACTTTCCGCGTACTTTGGAAACTCTGACTGTGTCCCCCTCCTCAAACTTAAACGTTAGCTTGTGTAGGGACAATGGACTACATTTCCATTCATTCCACAGGTAACACAAGCCACATGTTCAAAATGGACCCCAGCGTGATTTCCGTAGCCAATCCTGCAGCTCGGAAATACGAGTAAGGGTCATAAAACCATAAAGCAGAGAAGACTGAAGAATTCCAGTCTCTCTCCCCTATATACTTACTTCTTCTCCTCTTCCGCGGTCGTGCTGCACACAACTGCACAAGAGACAGCACTGCAATTTTCTAAGATGGATCTCCATTGCACCAGCAATACACCGACAACAGCATCAAAGGCCGCGGAGAGCGACGCAAACGGGTTAGCTTGCCTACGGCATCTAACCATAGAACTGAATAAACGCAACTCCGACCGAGGTGTGTTCCAGCCACGGACAAAGACGACCAGACGACCCGCATCCCTACCAGGAGACGCCCTTACCATCCACATCACGGACAAGCCAGCTATAATCAACTTACCGCGGACTTCAGTAAGACTGATCAAACATCCCAGGCATAGCTTAGGATTTTAGTCTGAACTGTTTATCGGTAATTTGATTGCATCCCGATTTTGTACGATAGGAGCTGTATAAACGTGTTGCGCTGGTTAGCAAGCTAGCCGGCTGGCCTACCTTTTATTGCTAATGTGGTGTAACTAACTAACCCGAGCAGGCCTCACTGGTTTGTCCCTCTATCCTAACACGTACTAACATTCGTGTGATATGATCTCATTTTAGCTTACTGTAGATGATAAATACGTATTTCCTGACCGAAGTGCGTGAACTTATTTATAGTAGGCTAATATCAGATTTGAGATCAATACACAGTTAGCTTGCTCCACGTGATTCCTTTGTTCCCTGAACGCACACGTGGCATAGGCCTATACACCGACACATACACACACATATGTGCATACACACACAAATGCTACAATACGCACACCACACAATATGTCCATTTAGTAGAACGTAATATTCATGTTTTTTTTCCTTGTTTAATAAATCTATTTTTGTTAAACCTGGTGTCTGTTTTGATGTCGTAAGAACACGAGAACTGAGTCAAACCTAATCATTAGAACGTAATACCTTCAACGCTTATGAATGATTAGTTATTAGTGCTTTGATGATAAATTGAAGTAGTAGTAATTATAATCCATAATAATCAAATGAGACTGATTTAATTTTAACCTAACTTAAGAATAATAAGGGTAAACCTCATTATTTCTTAGTTATTGCCTATATTTCTGACATCCCATGTAAGAGTTTATATATATATATATATATATATATATATATATATATATAGAGGCATATTCCTTACATTTATGGCACCCCGTCAAGGATATTCTCTCCATTTATGGTGCCCAGGTGAAGACTGGTAAGACCAACATGTTTTAATTGTCTATCACCATTACTGCTAAATGTATATGTAAACACCTTGCATGAGTAATACTCCACATGTAGGAATATAGAGGCATGCTCCCTACACTTGTTAGATCTTTTTGGAAAGAGACCATACATATTTTTAAAAACTTATTATTTATTTTCGTTTACTTCAACGGGCTTCATTTTAATCATGCTGTGGTAGCTGTTGTTGTACCCCAGGACCAAATCCTGTACAGAATCTATATAGCATCTAGTGTTGTGTGCTGTGAAGTATCTCCACATCCTGTATTTTAACGTTCTATTGAAACGTTCGACCACAGATGCTTTCACATCGTCGTTGTCTGTGGCAAAGTGAAATATTTTGTTGCGTTTCATCAGACTCTGAAACCTTTTATTGAAAAATTCTTTACCTTTATCGGTTTGTATTTTTTTAGGTATACATCCATTTGCGAGAATTTCTTGAAGGGCTTTTACCACTTCGACACCTGTCTTGTTTTTAAGAACACATACCCAGGCGTATTTTGACAATATATCTATACAAGTTAGCATAAACTTCATATTATCATTATGCTCAGATAAACTTGACATGTCTACTAAATCAAGCTGCCATTGTGAATCAATGTTTCTCACAATAACCCTGTTTCTTTTGAAATTGATTCTGATGGGCTTGTGTAAAGTGTATGCATCTTCCCCCGATAACCAGTCCGTAACTTTCTTGTTTGATATGTTACTACCTGTTGTTTCACGTAAAACCCTTCGCAAACGCTCTTTACCACCGTAAGAACCAGGATTTTCTGGAGCATAATAAACATCTTTCATGCGTTTCTCACCCGCCATCCTTCTCATGCGTTTCTCACCCGCCATCCAACAGCTATCACAATAATGGCACAATATATAAAAAACCAAAGTATTTATTTGTGTATTTTTAAAAAAGTTACAGGTTACATGACAGAAATTATGCATATTAACATTTAACCGTTTCTTGAAACGTTTTAAATGTTGTCGTTCATCCGGGTCCGCACACCTTCAGAGTGCTCACACCACAGGTGCTCCTGCATTGCCCCGTCAATCTCCCAGAAATCTGTGTTGACAGCCACAATAGCCTTCTCACTGGCCGGGTCAAGGTCTGTACGTAAGATTTCCAGCAGTTTTTCCCTGATGTGTGGCTCCTCATGGAGTTCTGAAACAATGGTGTCAACAGACCCCAAGATTCTCACAGGATCTGGTACCACTCTGAACACTTTCAAGGCCTTGACCAGCAGAGGGCGCAGCCACGGTTTCTTCACATTTGTCACGAAATTGTCAAAATTATATTTAAAATAATACGCCTCCGTTTCAAAGAGACTGGGATTATCAACTTCACAGCCGGGACATTCGCTTCTCAGTTGTTTTTCGATAGCGCCATTCAGAAGACAGGCGACTATGGCTTTCAGCAGCTTAATCATCGGGCTTGTAAGACACCTGTCGAATTCGTCGTCTATACACCCCGGGCGGGTTTTTTTGGCTGGACTGTTGTACACCGTTTGGCACCTCGCAGCCTTCGTCTTTGTAGACCATAGATTTTGGCTCTGATAAAAATAGGGCTTCGGCTTTGTCGGTATCGATCCAAGGCTCTGTAGCCGGTTTGTCATTGTTTGCTGAATACTCAGACTCCCAAGATTCTGAGCAATCGGCCAGCTTTAGGGGTTTATACATTTTATAAATGTCCTGAGACATGCTTGTCAAGAGTTCTGTAAAGTCTATGAAATCCTGAGTTTGCCGAGTGGCTTTTAAACACCTCTGAAACTTATAGCCACGCCTTAAAACTTTAGAGTTATGATCTGTGGGTGGGGTCTTCCTTTTTGGGGTTTGATTTGAATTTAACATATTTTAACGATTAATAATAATAATAATAATAATAATAATTAAACAATACGTAAAATAGCATGTAAAAGAAAAGGCTTTTTTATTTTAAAGTTCACAAAATCAATCAAAAAGACATTCTGTATACATTTATATTAAACACACACAATCTAAAAATTTTAAAAACATTTTTTACTTACATGTTTTGACATGTTATTTACACAAAACTTTTTTGTAGAGTCTTCGTCATCAGAGACAATTAACAAAGACATTCTGTATACATTTATATTAAACACACACATACACACACACACACACACAATCTAAAATTTAAAACACATTTTTTACAAGTTATTTACACAAAACTTGTTGTAGAGTCTTCGTCATTAGAGACAACTGGTGTTGTTGGTGGAGGTGGCGGTGGTACATTTTCCTTATCTTCATCAGAATCTTCAGCCACAGCGTTGAAACTCGACAATAAGTTAGTTTTCACATCGTCCATATTTCTCCCAAGCCTATGATCCTCAAACACCTTATCGGCTCGCTCAATAGCCTTGTTCAACATGTGCCGGTCGTCAAAATTAAAGACAATTAGCGTATCCCCAATGTCTCTTGATTCATAGGTCTCGGCAATGAACAGTTTTTTAGCCGCTTTGAGCGCTGACACACAGATCATGCTGCAGTCCTCCGAACAGCTCAGAAAATTACAAATATAATGTACATCGTCCACAACATTTTTGTAACATTGCTTGAATTTAAGCCAGTCCTTGTGCACAAATAATACAGACTCTGAATTTTCGCTGTACAATTCCCCCTCATACAGGTTGAAAAGGGTAATTGTTGGTTCCTCGCCAGACGTGTCGATATGGTACCCACATCGCCGTTTTGAACATGATGCTGGCCATTCTTTGTAAAACGAGCGTCCTTGAAGTCTTGACATCGTTGCAAAAGACGTTTTTGGCCTTCGCAAAACGGTTTTGTTCGCCACAACCTCTGGAGATTTCGGTGTTGAGTTTTCTGCGGTAGACATGCTTCTTTTGCAGGTTGTTTACATGCGATTGTGTCAACATCTGTTTCGGCTATAGATCTGTTCAAAAGTTGGACCCTTTATAGGCCTACAATTCGTAAAAACCTGTGGTCAGCGTAAACTCACAGCTGTTCCGATCATTCAAACCCCCCCTGCTGTGGATTGTAGACACCCTGACAAATAAAATACACTTTGAAAGAGTTACGCTTACACAATATAGGCTAGTATATGCCGACTCAATCCTGTTTAAATTGAATACCCCATCTTTTTACATTCCATTCAATACTAAACACTCATATTGGCTCTAAGTATTAGCAAACTTGTACAAAATACTGAAAGATTTATTTCATGATTCTTCTTCTTCTTCTTCGTTTGGGTAGAATCTTCTTTTTTTTTTTTTTCATGATTCTGAACCAGTGATATAGACATTTAGATTGCTTTTTGGAAACGCGTCTTGGAGGTCTTTTCAATGGGGTTCGGGGCATTTTGCGGCCTGTTGAAATATTTCCAGTCTATGCATTTAATGCATTCATTCAAACTTTATTTGAATCACCCGCTTTTGTATACAGCTGTTCCTTGTCAATCAAAGGTTGTTCCTAGCATCGCTCTAGCGTGCGCGCGCGCCCGCCAGCCCCCACCTCACTACCCCTCCTTCCACCAGTTGCTGTCAGCCATCAGAAAATACATATCATTGATCCCCAGTGTAAACGGCCATCAATTGTCTAGGTGTGGTAGGACACTACATGGGGGTGTATCCCATTATCAGTTGTACACAGGCCCGATGAAGTAATTGCTCCATTTGTCCGCCCTCTAGCCCCGTCTGGAAAGATCTCTCTCTGCAACCTATAGTCGAGCTATAGACCATCTCTCCGGACCCCGTGCGGACTTTGGCAAAAAAATTAAGTCCTCGGCTTTGAAGTCATTCGCACACATTTCACGGACATCACAGTCTTTTTCCCTTCGGCTCTAACAAACATTATTTAAAAAATGGTATGCTTTCTTTCAGACAACTAACTCGCTATAGCCTACCACTATTTGTCAAGTTTTAACAGCCTGCTTGAATTCTTGAATTCTTTTATTCTTTTAAAACGCTTCTGCTAACACAAAACGTAAACTATTGCCACTAACCTATACATTTATATTATATATATATATATATATACACCTTACTTTTTTCACGATGTTGTTCTAATAAAAAAATTAAAAAATTCCTTCACATGTTTTCCTCCCCCAAACACCCCAAAATACCAACCATAAAAACCAACGTTTACAACAAACAACCCCCAATAAAATGACATCATCACAATGCCAATAAATCAACCCTTGAAACAACCCCCCACAACACCCCGAATAATAATACATTATAAATTTAAAAAAAAATAAAAAATAAAAAATAATAATAAAAAAATAATAATTAATTTTTTTATACCCATCAATCAATTTTTTCATAACCTCATTAATATTCATAAAATATGCAAATATGCCCATCAATCAAATTTTGACATTTGCCGAATGCTATATACTACTATCCAGCTGACGTATTCCTCCCGTTGACGAAATTGAAACCTGTACAACTCACCTATGTCAGATGGATATTTTTTGTTATTTTCATGAAAAATATGTTCAGAATAAAATGTGTTTATATCAATAGTTGCTCTGGTACAGCAAATGTGTGTCAATTGTGTTAAAATTATATTATATGTCAAAATACAAAAGTACATTATCAACAGAATTTGTAAGTGGGAAACATTACAATGTTATATTTCTTTCTTGAGTAAAAATATACAGTGGATATAAAAATGGCAGGTCTTTGGGGATGTAAAAAAATGAAACCAAGATAAATCATGTCAGAACTTTTTCCACCTTTAATGTGAAATTGCAACCTGTGAAAATAAAGTGAAAAACATTTTCAGGAAGAAAAATAAAAAATAAAAACTTACAATAACCTGGTTGCATAAGTGTGCACACCCCTAAACTAATACTCTGTTGAAGCACCTCTTGATTTTATTACAGCACTCAGTCTTTTTGGGTAAGAGTCTATCAGCTTGTCACATCTTGACTTGGGAATATTTTCCCACTCTTCCTTGCAAAAACGTTCTAGATCCATCAAATTGTGAGGGCATCTCCTGTGCAAAGCCCTTTTCAGGTCACCCCACAGATTTTCAATTGGATTGAGGTCTGGGCTCTGGCTGGGCCATTCATAAACGTTGATCTTCTTTTGGTGGAGCCATTCCTTTGTTGATTTGGATGTATGCTTTGGGTCGTTGTTGTGCTGAAAGGTGAAATTCCGCTTCATCTTCAACTTTCTAGCAGACGCCAGAAGGTTTGGCGCCAAAATCGACTGGTATTTGGAGCTATTCATGATTCCCTCCACCTGGACTAAAGCCCCAGTTCCAGCTGAAGAAAAGCAACCCCAAAGCATGATGCTGCCACCACCATGCTTCACCGTGGGTATGGTGTTCTTTTGATGATGTGCTGTGTTGTTTTTTTGCCAAACATACCTTTTGGAATTATGGCCAAAAAGTTCAACCATTACAGACCATAACATATTTTTCCACATGGTTTTCGGAGACTGGATGTGTCTTTTTGCTAAATTTAGCCGAGCTTGGATATTTTTTTTTGTGAGAAAAGGCTTCCGTCTTGCCACCCTACCCCATAGCCCAGACATATGAAGAATACGGGAGATTGTTGTCACATGTAGGGAGCAACCAGTACTTGCCAGAAATTCCTGCAGCTCCTTTAATGTTGCCGTAGGCCTCTTGGCAGTCTCCCTGACCAGTTTTCTCCTTCTCATCAATTTTGGAGGGCCGTCCTGTTCTTGGTAATGTCACTGTTGTGCCATATTTTCTCCATTTGTTGATGATTGTCTTCACTGTGTTCCATGGTATATCTAATGCCTTGGAAATTCTTTTTGAACCCCTCTCCTGATCGATACCTTTCAACAATGAGATGCCGTTCATGCTTTGTAAGCTCTTTGTGGACCATGGCTTTTGCAGTAGGATTCAACCAAGAAGATGTCAGGAAAATCCTACAGGAACAACTGAACTTTATTTGGGGTTAATCACATTAATCACATTAATTGATGGCAGGCGTATACTAACTACTATTTAACGTGAGTGTGAATGTGACTGGTTGATTCTGAACACAGCTACATCCCCAATTATAAAACCAGGTTATTGTAAGTTTTTTTTTTTTCTTTTCTTTTTTTTTCCTAAAATTGTCATGGTTTATGACCCTTTTTCCCTTGCGGTCGTGTTCCTCGGTCGCCACACGTGGGCGCTGCTCGGTTAGTGGAGTTTTGGCTCAGTCTCGTCTTTTCGCGGAGAAGTCTCGTCAGCGTTCACAGGTGTGCGTATTTGCCGGTGAGCTATTTAAGCCCCAGTATTCCTTCGTTCGGGGCCTCGATATTGATTGTTGATTGATTGTTTGATTGATTGTTTGTTGGTCGTATTGTGGTGTATTGTCTGGCATCATTTATGCTGTTTTGTGTGCGGTATTATTTTGCCCTTTTAATGTTTAGTCGTATGATTAGGTCTAGGTTTTTAAGGAGACCGTTTTGCTCCGTTGTGCTTTATTGGAGTTTTGCGGGACTTGCCCAAGGTTGAATTCCTTTTTTGTGTGCTCGTTTTTGTCACCGCTTTCTGGTCTTTCCTTTTTTGTCTGTTGCCTAGATCTTTTGCCCTTTTCTGTCTCTTTCTCCTCTCTCTGTCTGCTGTCTTCCGTGAAAGCGAGAGGAGTCTTTGCTTGATTGTGTGTATTTGTATGGTAGTTTCTTACTAAGAGACAGGGCGTTTTATCATACTGACTTTAGGGCTTTATTTATTCTTAGAGGCAGGGCGTGTATTTTCGATTGAGCTTGCGCTAGTCTGTTAGCCGGTAATTCCGGTGCAGCTGTCCTGTTCGTCCTTTTTACCTGCGGGACGATTGTGTTCGGAACTGTAGTTCTGTTCGTTCTCCGGGTATTTCTCTCCTTACATGGAGCTTGGGCAATGTTGTGGACATGTTTGTGTGTGACTGCACGTTTCTGAAAGTAGCCTTGGAACATTAGCTCTCTGTTCCTTCGTCTCGTTACATTTTCCTTTACTGAGAGGTTAGGGCGTGTGTTTTATATTAAGCTTGCGTTAGTCATTTTTGCTAGTAAAGTTATGGGACGACGTGCTCCGTCGGCTCGCCTATAAAATGTTTCTCTCGCCTGGGAGATCGGGCGTTTACCCCTTTACGTTTTCTGGATTAATCGGGACTTGCCAATGTGGATGTAGTTATTAGGACTCTTCCCCCCTGGCGTATTTGCCTATGTGGATGTAGTTATCCGGACTCTTCCCCCCCTGGCGTACTTTCCTATGTGGATGTAGTTATCCGGACTCTTCCCCCCTGGCGTACTTGCCTATGTGGATGTAGTTATCCAGACTGTTCCTCCCTGGTGTACTTGCCTATGTAGATGTAGTTATTAGGACTCATCTCCCCTGGCTTTTTTCTGTTCCTGGTTCCTGGTCTTTGCATGTGACTGTGAGCCTATGAAAGTAGCCATGGAATGTTATATCTGTTCCTTCACCTCTTCGTTACATTCCTTTACTTAGAGGTTAGGGCGTGTGTTTTCTATTAAGCTTGCGTTAGTCATTTTTGCTAGTAAAGTTATGGGACGACGGTGCTCCGTCGGCTCGCCTATAAAATATTTCTCTCGCCTGGGAGATCGGGCGTTTACCCCTTTACGTTTTCTGGATTAATCGGGACTTGCCTATGTGGATGTAGTTATTAGGACTCTTCCCCCCTGGCATATTTGCCTATGTGGATGTAGTTATCCGGACTCTTCCCCCCCCCCCCCCCGGCGTACTTTCCTATGTGGATGTAGTTATCCGGACTCTTCCCCCCTGGCGTACTTGCTTATGTGGATGTAGTTATCCGGACTCTTCCCCCCTGGCATACTTGCCGATGTGGATGTAGTTATCCAGACTGTCCCCCCCCTGGTGTACTTGCCTATGTAGATGTAGTTATTAGGACTCATCTCCCCTGGCTTTTTTCTGTTCCTGCTTCCTGGTCTTTGCATGTGACTGCGAGCCTATGAAAGTAGCCATGGAATGTTATATCTGTTCCTTCACCTCCTCGTTACATTCCTTTACTTAGAGGCTAGGGCGTGTGTTTTCTATTAAGCTTGCGTTAGTCATTTTTGATATTAAAGTTATGGGACGACGGTGCTCCGTCAGCTCGCCTGTAAAATGTTTCTCTCTCCTGGGAGATCGGGCGTTTACCCCTTTATGTTGTCTGCATGTGACTGCGAGCCTATGAAAGTAGCCATGGAATGTTATATCTGTTCCTTCGCCTCCTCGTATACTAATTCGTATTAGTTTGCAGTGTTCGGTATGTTTGGTGTGTGTTATTTGTGCCATTATGCTACTCGCCTGTTCTTATGCGTCTCGTTACCGAGACAGGGCGTTTATTATTTCTGGCTCTTTCTTTAGTCACTTAGCTTGTAGAAAACCTGGTGTTTGAGCTTCTACTCATTGGCGTGTGACAGTGAGCCGGTTAGTAGATTTGGTACATGTTTTCCTTGTCTCCTTCCCTTAACTACGGGGTTTCCCGTCCTAGTGGCCTAGTGCTTAATGAATCCCCTTGCTGCGTTTGGCCCCTCCTACCTCACACGTCACGCCACCATTACAAAAGTGTTTCAGTTTGTTTTTCACTTGAATTTTATAGGTTGCAATTTCACATTAAAGGTGGAAAAAGTTCTGACATGATTTATCTTGGTTTAATTTTTTTACATCACAAAAACCTGCCATTTTAACAGGGGTGTGTAGACTTTTTATATCCACTGTATCACACTTTTTGATTATACAGCTCATAAAATAATTTAGTATTTATAAAATAAATTGTTTCTGATTGCCCCCCCGTTTTCTCCCAATTCAGTGGCCAATTGTACCCCTATGTTATTTAATTCTCTGTGTAGCAACCGCTTGTGAATTTGCCGTTACCACCTCATCAGCCAGTAGTAGGAAGAAGGTGCTGCGTCCTCTTCAGGGCGCGACTCCTCCGAGCTTCTAACCTTGATTCCAACTCACCGCACTCATTGTTTACGGCACTTGTACGCGACGATTCTAGAATTCTCCCAAGCCGAGTCCCTCCCCCCACCGCGGGAGCGTCCGCCAATTGCCGCTCCCTCAAGGCTCTGGCCATACTCAAATCTGGCAGGACCAGGGTTTGAACCCCTGATCCTCGGTGTGCAACTGCACTAGATCGCGGTTCGGGCCAGCGCTAAAATAATCTAGTATTTAATACTTTCATATTTAAATTGTAATACTATGATTTTTTTGTGTACTTGATGGAGTTGACAGAATCCAAGTCCTGTGCTGGAAAAAGTGCTATTTAAGGGGTTTAATAGCCAAGATTTTGATCTATCGAAATATATTTTTCCAGCATAATTGAAGAGTCAAAAGCAAAAAAAAAGGCTTTGTCCCAATTCTCAAGAATGGTGATATTTATACCCCCTCATTGGATGTATATGTTTGTATACCCCCACCACTGCTTTACTTTGTGAATAATATGATTTTCATCGTGTTTTACTTTGTGTAGTTATATGTATAAATACAGTGAGTACCATAATTCATTGGACAGGGACACATTTTTTGTTATTTTGGTTCTGTACTTTAGCACTTTGAGTTTGAAAGCATAAAATGACAATGAGGTTGAAGTGCAGACTATCAGCTTTAATTTGAGGGTATTTCCATCCATATCGGATGAACCGTTTCGACATTCTAGAACCTTTTGTACATAGTCCCCACCATTTTTGTGCATCAGAAAATATTGGACAATTTAACATAATGTAGAATAAAGTAATCATGTTTTATATTTGGTCGCATATCCTTTGCATGCCATGACTTGACTGATGTCTGTGACGCAACAACATCAAAAGACTGTTGGGGCCCTATCTTGGCGATCTTAGCTCTTCGTCTAAGCGCATGGCGTTAAGTGCATTTAGGGCGTGTCCAAGGCCAGTTTTGTTATTTTAATGGCGTGTTTTTTGGGCGCTAAGCACAGCACAACGTGCAAATGGGCTGAACCTAGTCTCTTCATTAATTATAGGTGTGTCTTGGGCGTGACATGCAATAAACCAATCAAAATCTCATTCCCTTTAAAAGCCTGCTTTTCCACCTTGGCGGATTGCTTATGATGGCAAAACAGACATGCTCGTGCGTGTTTAGTGCGATCAAGGAATAGGCTATATGGATCAATAGTAGCCTATGATCAATATTATTCGGACTAACCATTATGAGTTCCCGGTAATTCCTGACAGTGCTGTTTACAAAATATATGCGGTTAAATTTCGTTAAAAGCACCTGCAACAGCTGAGAATAAGCGACCAATGGCTTCCGTCTCACCATAGAAAACGCCAAATTAGCCTGCTTGTTTAACGAATTTAGTTTTATTATGCAATGAACTCATGTTCAAGCTTCATCCGAAGTTCATTAGGCTACCTGCATTCTAATTTTGATTAATAACATAAATAACGTTATTTTGCCTTAATGATGACACTAAATACAATAAAGCTGTCAGGTTGGCAACCCATAGGTTCAGCATATTTTCCCATGTTTATAATGTCCTGCTTATGGAAATGTGACCAACCTGTTTTACTGGTAGCGTAATGCTTTAAAACGATCCACTTTCCCAGGAAGACCGTGAAAAGTGCGATTTACAGCAGGGGAAACAGACCTGCTCCTGTAAAGCGCACATTCAGATAATGGCATTAAAATTAATTGTAACTTAATTGTGTAACGTGCTGCAAATTTGTTTTCGTTTCTAATTAGACGCTTAGTTCTCTTTAAAATCTTTTGTTCCGTTATGGAATAACAGGTGAAATCAGCAGGGTTTTAATAAGCTGAGAGTATGGAAACCTTGTCACTGTAATTAAAAAAATGAATGTTGTTTTTTCTGAATGTTGTTTTTTCTGAAAAAAAGTGTCCACACCACTTTTCAAAACAAAGTGACGCCCTTGATTCCTAGATAAACAGAGCTGTATTGTAATGACATCTGAACTCAAATGTCCGTCTATTACAGTGCGCGAGTTTTCCATTGAATGACAATTCACGCATTAGGCTTGATATAGGTGTTATCAGCTCCTTTTTTTTTCTTTTAAATTTGTTTCTGATTTTTCCCATTTTTCTCCCAATTTAGTAGCCAATTGAACCCCTATTCTAATTCAATTGCCCCCATGTAGCAACCGCTAGAGAATCACCGCTGCACAACCCCGTCAGCCGGCGGTAGGACGGGAGGGCGCCACGTCCTCTTCAGGGCGCGACTCCTCCTAGCTCCTGACCGTGATTCCAGCCCGCCCAGGGCCGCTATGCGTGCAGTGATTCTCTCCAAGCCCCTCCCCCCCACCCGGAAGCAGTCGCCAATTGCTGCTCCGACAGGGCGCCGGCCATGCTCGGATCTGGCAGGACCAGGGCGCGAACCCCGATCCTCGGAGCACAACTGCACCGACTGAAAGTCGGCGCTCTTACCGTTGTACCACCCGCAGCGCCCATCAGCTCCTTTTTAATGGATAGCCATTGTCCCGTACCATCGCACATCGCGCTGAATGTTGATGGAGTGAGCTGAGGGACAGGTATGTGGTCTTTGACCTATGGACCCTTTTATTATTATGCATTTTTTGATATAGCCTACACAATAATAATATTTCACATTGTAATCTTGATATTTTAGTCATGCTGGTGCGTGCCCCCTGTGTGTAACAGACTGGAGGGTGTACGCATGTTGTGCACACGCCCTATGTAGACACACTTATATGCGCCGTAGGGCGTCAGAAACAATGTTATTTTAACGGCGCGTAAAAGTGCGTCTACATAAGTAGGGGAGGTCAAACCCGTTTTCGGAATTTTTCAGAAAACATATTTAGCCAGCTTATTTTTTATGTATATTGTCCTAAATGCTACAATATGATCAAATAACAATATACAAACCACTAGCTTGCCAGAAAAAGGACGTTTGTTCGCTTTAAAATGATTTTTAAAATTAGCCCATGCACTTCCGTGTAATCACTCTCGTTGGACGGAAACACATCATCATCTGTGCTGCTTTTAGGATACGGTTATCCTTATTTTGTCAACAAGAGGAAACCGATATTTTGTGGTATTGCTACAAGGAAAACGAATATACTCTACACATTTACTCGTATATATTGTCATGGGATGCGACATTTAATGAAATGTGTACTCCCAAAACGCCATACACGTGCCAAACGTCTCAATTTCAATTTTCCGGCGGCTTCAGAATTCCATTGTATTCACAACCTTCTTGTAGCCCTATTGCTCATCCTATTTTGACGTTTGCTTGTGATGTTCAGATGTGTTGCTAGCTCACATTTAGTGATGGTACTTATGTAGCTTGTTAACCAATTATTTGTGGAGCCAACATAACGTTAACATGTAAAAATATCCGTGAATTTAATTAATTTTTTACCAAAGTAATCGTTTTAGCTAATTGTGTATTTCAGTTAGAATATGGTAGTTATTCTGTAGGCCTAATATTCTCCATCTAACTGTTCATGTCTTTTATTAAGCATTGAACTAGGTAGGAAAATAATGTTACGTTATTTCCTTATCCTTGCTGACCGTTAACTCATTAAAATACACTATCTCCACTTGTTGTCTGGGTACCACGCTTGCTACCTGTCAGTGCCAAACACCTAATTTTCCCATTTACCTACTGTTATTGGTTTGGTGTAACAGACTAAGATGAAAGTCACAAAATAACTAATTTACGACATGAAAGCTTGCATCCTATATCACTACACTCAGTAAACCCCTCTACTATATCTGGCAAAAGTTTGGCTCTGTATTTCATCAAACTTTTCTGCACTGGCTGAAACTAGAATGTTTTTCTCACAGAACTCGGCATTCAACCCTCCGCTCCCCGCTGATAACTATATCCTGAATCATTTGTCTGTGTTAGAAGGGCTGAGCTGGATGGCTGCCCTCTCAAACCTAAATGTAGCCTAGTGTCATCTTTTAAATATACACATGCAATGCCGTATTTATCTATACTTACAAGTAGCATCAGTATAGAGGGTGATGTCGCTTTCTGTCAGAAAAGCATCATGCACATGCTGCAATGCCACCTGTTGTGCCTCCAAGACACAATGCAATTACAAAAAGTGGCATTTGGCAACCTCTCTAGCTGTGTGCCAGAAAGCTTCTCTAAAATTATTCTGGCCACCTCTGTGGCTTTATTTGCACTTACCCCCCTAGTTGTCACCAAATCCATGTACACCTTCCTAACATCATCAGAATATTTGCCGTGTTCAAATGTAGATATTCCAGCATGCCCCTGTACAAGCCTATCCAATTCCTCCTTCACTGCCAAATGTTCCCCTCTCCACAATTCAACTTGCTGGTTTAAAACCTGGGCTGCCTTCCTTTGGTAGTAATTACTACAGAGGGAGTCCCTTCTCTAAGTTTATCTTTTCTAAATTCTCAGAGGTCCTGAACCCTGCTCTCTGCCTGCACTACTGCCTGATATAGAATCCTGTTCCTAAGTCTAAGCTGCTCAGTCGCTTGTTGTACTTTATCTAACTTATCCCCCCCTGCACTTCAGCTTTTTTTTGTAAATTCTTGGGGTGATGCTGATAGGGCCTATCAGTACACCTAGCTAACTTAGACTGTAGGCCTGTAAACCTAACCTAAGCTTCATAGTTTTCTAGTCATAACTTTCTTTTCTTTATCTAACCTATCCCTCTCTGCACAAAAGCATAACCTCTTTAGCCTGGTTTTATCTGTTATTTTGATTGGAAGCTGTTGTATATTTTATAGCACAAATTAAGGTGCTGATGCCTTTGATTTGTACAGTTTGGCCAACCATGGGAAAATATTCCTGTGTCCTATACAACTTATTAGTCACAGACAAATACCAAGCACACATCAATGCCACCTGCACATAAAATTCTTTACAGAAAAGCCACATTCAACAGGCTATTGAGTGCGAGAACATATACAGCATGGCAAAAATGAAGAGACCACATACATTTTTCAGTTTCACAGTTCATGGGTATATGTCTTCATAAAATCTAACCTTTGATATTCTTTCATAAACTAGTGACCACATTTGTTTTTAATTCCAAACAATTAGTTAATTCTGAACATTTCTTTGCAGACAATGACAACTGGTCAAAGCACAATACACAGTGTTGTTATACACTGAATAATGCAAACTAAACAAGTTCATACCCATACATAAATAATGAAAATAACAATGTCTTCGCTCAGAAAGGGTTCAGCGATAAATATTGGGGGAGTAACCCCGATATTTCTTCAAAAATATTGGGTGGTCTCAATTTTTTCCATGGCTGTAGCCGCTAGCCTATAATGGTGGTGGTTGAGGCGAAGTTCCTCCTCATCATTGTAAAGCGCTTTGAGTGTGAGAAAGGCACTGTATAAATGTCAGGGCATTATTATTATACGTTACTGTAGTGACCCAAAATCCCTTATTTTGGCCCCTCATGACAGGCTTGCACCTAACTATGGTGAACTGTGGTAAAAATAAATAAATAAATAAATAAATAAAATCCAAACTTAAAGTTACACCAGTGTTTTAAAGCACAAACGCAAGCAATGCCACCTGCCATTCTAGCAGTCGTTTGACTCGGAATCAATAAGTTGTCACGTTAATTAAAAAAAACACCCATTTGCAAAACGAAAAAACTATACCACATTGTAGACGAGATTTTGATGACGATCTACATGTAAAAATCTCGTTGTTCATCTGGAGTTTACCGGTGATCTTGTACAGAGAATAAAACATGGCAGCCAGCAACTTTAGCTGGCACTAGTTATCAGAATCCTGTTTTTGGACTCGGAATCTATAAGGTGCATGTTCCCTTCTCACGTTAATGAAAAAAAAACACCCATTCGCAATATTAAAATGCTTTATACCATACTGTAGACGAGATTTTGATGAAGATCTACAACAAAATCTTGTTGTTCATCAGGAGTTTACTGACCTAGCCACTTCAGAAAACATTTCAGAGCGCCTCTTTGCCAGCATAACTTGGACCAATCGGATTTGAACAATCGGCATGATGTCAAGACATGGGTTGGCCACAATTTGAATAACATTTCATTTCACCATTACAAAATCCCTTCTGGGGTTATTTCGAATAAGGGTGGCGAGCGCTTTATTTTTTTGGTGCCATTTTGCTTCTGAAGTGGCTGAAGAATTCCCCGCAGGACGCGCAGCACATGTAACGTTTTCAGGACACCTAAATAGACAAAAGTATCGATACATACCGATCGATTAACACCTAAAACATTTCACAGTGAGTTTTTCTTGTAATAAAATGTGTATTAAGGACTTCAATGTGGTTGGATGTTTTATAGTGACCCCATTGATTTCGGTACAGCGTTAAGTATAGGCACAAATGCTTGTAAACAGAGTCAAATTAGCATAACAATTTCTGGCTTCTAAAGTAAAAAAATAACATTGTTGAAGTGTAAGTACACTTCTGAAACAAATGATTAGATTCATCTACTCTCGTTTAGTAGATTTCCTTGTTTGTGTGTGGAATGCCCATTGTGATTACATTGCGGGCAGAATGTTCGACCTCCCTAACATAAGCTTGTGCACAACGCGTGTACACCCTCCTGTCTGTTACACACAGGGGCATGACTAAAAATATCAAGATTACAATGTGAAATATTATTACTGTGTAGGCTATATAAAAAAATGCATAATAATAAAAGGGTCCATAGGTCAAAGACCACATAGCTACCTGTCCCTCAGGGAAGGGGAATGCGATCCAGGCGATGTGCGATGATACGTGTAAGGTTACATCAGATCAAAAACGTCTACGACGTAAAAAAAGCCAAGTTACTCACGCATAGCCTACATAGCGCTGTCTATAAGTTCTTAATTCCAACTTGCAAAAACTAGGCCTGCCTTTAAAAGTCTTGATATCAAAATGTGCCCAATTTACAACTAACAA
The DNA here is from genome assembly GCA_029718625.1 of Synaphobranchus kaupii. Classification (NCBI taxonomy): domain Eukaryota; kingdom Metazoa; phylum Chordata; class Actinopteri; order Anguilliformes; family Synaphobranchidae; genus Synaphobranchus; species Synaphobranchus kaupii. The sequence continues at coordinate 66,031,399 of CM056376.1, read as the reverse complement.
TATTGCCTATCGTAGCTCACACTAAATAAACTAGCTCTATTCCAAAGCAATGCTATCCAAACTTTCCTAAATTATTTAATGCAACTTGGCCCTGTGTTTCTTCATCTTTGCATGTGAAGAGATTGTGCCTCATGGAAGAACATATGATTTCAATGAATGTTTTTAACAGTTGATGAATAATTACACTCCAGAAAGGATATAGTTGTACTTTTTTGGCAAGTTTACTTTTTACAGGTTTTAAAATGTTAACTGCTGCTACAGAATTCTTTACAATTCACAAACAGACATTTATATGAAGAAACATCATGTACAATAGAGAAAGGGGTGATGAATAAATAAATGCAGATAAAAATGAGTAATATTTTTACCTAGAAAATAGCGTACATATAGCATTTTTACAAACGTATCCAGACATATTTGTGGGTCAGATGGTGGCAAATAAGTAATAGTACCAATTTTCTTAACATAATAGTATTTATGATATTTGCAAACAGAATTTTGTGAACACAAGGATATCTATGCTCTGTAGGACCACACAGGTTTTGATAGAAATCCAAATAAATAAATAAATGAATACATAATAATAATAATAAAAATAATAATACTAATAATATTATAATTCATTCTGTGCTTTTCATAGACCCAAAGCAGTGGATGCAGACAATTGTTCAAACATGCCCTATAGTGTAGTAATTTTTCTGTTTAATTTCTAAGTGCAACACATCTGTGGAGTATTTCCACTATAAATTATTCTCATTTTGCAGTTTGATGTGGCACATAGCTTCATTGACCACATTCTCTTGAGATGGTAAGATGAAGAAAAACAGGGCCAAGTTGCATTAAATAATTTAGGAAAGTTTGGATAGCATTGCTTTGGAATAGAGCTAGTTTATTTAGTGTGAGCTACAATAGGCAATATTGTTAGTTGTAACTTGGGCACATTTTGATATCGAGACTTTTAAAGGCAGGCCTAGTTTTTGCAAGTTGGAATTGAGCACTTATAGACAGCGCTATGTAGGCTATGCGTGAGTAACTTGGCTTTTTTTTACATCGTAGACGTTTTTGATCTGATATCACTTATTTTTTATAGGTAACTAATGATGAATAATGCATGAAGATAATGACATCGAGAGAGACATGCATACAGAATACATGCATTCAAAATAAATGCATGCAGACATTTGTGTAACCATAACGGCCTGTGCTGACGAGAATGAGAACATTTCTCTTATTACCGATAGCCCAATTACATTAAAAGAGTTTGTGGATGAGCTGTATTTAATGTCTAATGAAATACAATGAATAGTTTAGTTTTCTGTACTGCAATGGATGTATAAGGCATGTTGATTCACTTCGTAGTAGCCTAGCTTGTACCTGCTTCCTGACTAGCAGCTGACTGACGTTTCTCTAGCAAAACTAACGTTGGCTAACAAGCTTAATTGGACAACATACATCTCCTAGGAATCTTAGCCAGAAAGAAAACAATAGATACTACTAAGAAAGTAGCCTACCAGAGATCATTCTTATTATTATTATTATAATTAAAAGTGTTTGCAGTAAGCTACATTGTCTGCAGAGTAGTGTAGACTAGAGCAATGTTCGGAGGCTATTATAATTTTTTAAAGTGACTAACAATGAAACAGATATGTTTGGGTAATTGGAAGTTTATAAATCCAATCTTTTAAGGGATTGCAGTTTATAGTAGGCTATCATTAATTCTTAATGTATTATTGTAAATTCTAAATTTTCCTAGTAGTTAATTTTATGGTGACATTGTATTATGTGTGAAAAGGATAAACTGAACAGAGCTGAAGTGAAGAAATGAATGAAGACATAATAAAGAAATGTTGGCCGAGGCGAGCGTTGAAGGTTCGGTTTCCACAGTGAGTCAGACATGACCACAAGAGCACAGCAGTCTCCACACAGACAATTTTTTTTGTCAGCATTTGTGTGAGATTAAAACATGTAGGCAATGGCACAGTTATTTATAGAATTTTTTTTACATTAATGCAACAATGCAATGATGCTATTCTGTGTTGAAACTTTTTTCTTTGCTTGACAAATGGCCATGGGATACCTGTTCCCATAATGTTAGCTAGCTTATTACTGCCGTGGTGTCCAGTGACTGAATTGTTTAACTAACAGGCTACAAATGAACAGTTAATATTGTAAACGTGTCTTTGCCTTTGCAATAAAAAAAAAAACATTCTTGTATGAGAAAACCAGAACATGTGCACACTGTTTGAGTCCAAAATGAAATTACACTTTAGTACCAACCAGGCAGGGTACAAACCCACGTCTCTCGCATACTAAGGCTTGACGCTAACCAGAAGACCAAAGCGGTACAGTCACTTGATATAGGCTATAGGCCATTTGTCAGTGTCCGTCTGACTTTCACCATTTCGCTGTAGTACAAGTGAAATACAAGTGAAACATTGAACAGTTAATATTGGAAACGTCTTTTTCCTTTGCAATAAAAATATGTTTGTTAATGTGAAAATAATAACAGTGTAATAAATGAAAAGTATTTAACAGTTGCACAGTTTTTGTCGAAAATAAACTTGTATCCTGTTGGGCTCGAACCCCCAATCGTGAGAGTAACCAGTAGGCCACAGTAGCTTTGCGAAATACTCAAAGCCATACAGCGGTTTTGTCTGTGATTCTGTGATGTGTCCACATTAGTTTGAACCTTTTTATTGGGCGATAAGCTTGGGAGTGCATGTATGCGATGTTGTTATCCAATGGGGAGAATTATTCTTTGAGGGTACGGAGGCAGGCAGGTAATGAGGGTCTCTGGGTAGGCAGGAAAAATGGGAAGAAGAATGAGAAGAAGAATGAGAAGAGGAAGGACAAAAACCGCAAAATAATCCAAGTTTGGGGCTTTATTGTGTGGATGTGTGAAGTTCTATCTGAATGCTGTGTGGTTACATGAGGTCAGAACATACAGAAGTTCATGTTTTTAAGTGCTGAGAGTCTGTGGTCATTGTGGTTACTTCTGTAGGAAACCCTGAAAAGTGCCACCAAACTCTCGGTGCTGTATAGGTATAGGGCATGCCCCGCCAAGCCGTAACTTGGCAGATGGCATACCTGCCATCCCAATGTATCTAAATTGCCATGCTGTGTTAAACGACCTTGGGTTTGAGAAAGGCACTACAAATAAGTTGTAAAAAAGGCATGATTAAATCATTTATGGTCCCAACAGGACAGCTTTATTCACACCCTTGATAATGAGGAGCACAGAGGCTTTATTAAATAAACAATACAGGTAATGAGTGAGATTATATTTAAAATAATGTTTTCTTATGTCAATACAATTGCTCAGAGAAAAATATTTTGCTTAACAGGTAGCTACTGTTTTCTTTCCACAAAATTACACAATAATTGTTTTAATTACTCCTGTTTTCAGTACATTATGCACACTTACTTTGCAAGAGGATAAACTCAATAGACATCAAACCACTTTAAATCAGTTTAAGTAATAGATTTTGGTCGTTTTTGTATGTTCCTAGCTATCAGATATATACCTACCTCCCCAGCTAAAGAGATTGAGTAGACTTGCAAATGAATGAATGACAAGTATAGTAACTTCTTTCTGCCAGTTTTATTTAAAAAATATTACTGGGTCTGCAGTGCAGCATTCTTATCACATATGATTAAAAATTTACTTGAGTAATCAGGCTCTGTTCACTGCTCAAAAGTTTGCATATCATGCTTGAGGTAATTGAGCTTCAAGCTCCAGAAACAAAAACATTCCAGAAGCCCAACTTGAGGTCATTCTGTCTAAGCAGATGTAGTTTAGATGTCATATTGTAGGTCATTGAGCTCCAAGCGGGTGTACTGTCTACGGCTGAATGATTCTGTAGCTTTCCGTCCCACCAGTGCCACAAGGCAGGTCAAACACACCAGTCCCACTGCCACAGCAACTACCAAGGTGCCTTTCACTGCCTTCAGGATATTGGCATCTCTCCTTGCTGGATGAGTTGTGCTGTCAGGGTAAACATGGCCAGTGTGGAGGTGTGCTGGCTGAGCTATGGAAATAAATATGGCTTGTGTGAAAATTGTGGTTACAGTAGTTGCTATTCGAAAGGGCGTGACTGGGAGTGATATAGGGTGATGTGGATTTATAGCTGGTTTTTCAATGGGTTGGTGTTGTTTTTGGTCAATAGTAGCAGTGGTGTTAGGAGTTACAGTACTGATGGTGGTTGTAGTGGTGGTAGGTGTTGAAGCAGTAGTAGTGGGGGGTCTGGTAGTTGTGGTGGTGGGTGTTAGCGTAGTGATAGGTGCTGGAGTTGTAGTGGAATGTGTTGTAGTAGTAGTTGTGCTTGTTGTTGTTGATGACACAGCATTTATTATCTCCAAACCTAAAGAAGGGAACACAATTTAAAAAAATGTGTAAATGCAAGATCAGAAAGATTGAAAACACTGCATGTTTACTAGGGGTGGGAATATCTAGGCACCTCACGATTCTATTTAAATTTGGGGTGCTACAATGAAATTATAAAATGATTTTCTATGCATCTTGATGCATCTCAGTTTTTGATTTCTATCCATGCATTTATTTCTTACTGTGTCACCACTTGCTACTTTTAAAGCATATCATATTCATTCATCCATCATGAAAATAAACACGTACGTCCATTATCTTTTAACACAATATAGTAATAAATGGAAATGTGTCAACTGGCAGGTTAGATGTGTCAGCATATTTTCCAGCATTGTAAATAGCCAACAAGAAAAATAAATTAGTCCCAGTAGTAGCATCTTTATCTTAAATTAGCAGCAAGACCTGAATTAGCATGTCATCAATCACTTAACATAGCATAAAAGGTGCCCCTATATCATATAAATACATTGCTTTTCAACTTTGCTTAATTCAAATGGACGCATGGCACACTTTTGTTGTTGTTTGTTGTTCCGTCATCCAAAAAAGGCTGGAGATTGGCTTGTTTTGTTTCCCTTTGGAAAACGTCCGGTGGCAAGTCTGACCAACCGTGAGAGAGGGGGACATAGGTCTAAAATGAAATGTGAAATGCTTAGAGCACCTATTCTGGCTAAAATAACATAAAAACAAGCAATTTAATAATGATAAAATCATTAAATAAGATTAGATAGATAAAATAAAATTGTGGAATGGGGGGGGCTAGGCACAGGCCTCATCCTCTCTGTGCTTGCCCTCAGGCATCGATACCGCCTTCCTGAGGGTAACAGAGAGAAGAGTCTGTTGCTGGGGTGGCTGGGCTCTTTGAGGATCTTGTTGTTGGCCTTGGACCTTGGTGTAGATGTCCTGCAGGTTGGGGAGGGTGGTTCTGATGGTTCGCTCAGCTATACTTGATCAATATCACTAATCACTATATTTGATTATACACAATATACTATATATATATATATATGTATATCATTACAAAACACTGTATGGCCTGCTTGTGAAACAGTTGTGTTAATATGAAGATGTTTTTCTGTGTCAGGCAAAACAGTGGTAGTGTTCCTCTTGAACCAGAACAAACCTGCAAGGACACACGGGTAGACACACACACGCCGGAAAATAGACCCATTCATATCTTTTAATTACTGGCCTTTTTGGGGGGGTCTGAGCAAAAACTCCCTCAGCATTCCAGAGAAGTCAGCCTAGGTATTCTTGTCTGAAATGGTCAATAGATGGTTGTTACAATATGAGGCAGCGTCTGGACCTGGTTGCAAAACGGCTATATTCAGTCATTTTCAGACAAGGACACCTTCAGCCTCACAAACGCACACATTTCCTAATCTATCTGAAGTGTCCAATTAAGCCAGAATACATTTATATATTCACACATATATTCTCTCAATTTCAGACAAAAGACACATTCACACTCACACACACACACACACACACACACACACACACACACACACACACACACACACACACACACACACACACACACACACACACACACACACACACACACACACACACACACACACAGGCAAACAGATGCTCGCATCCCTGAACACTTCAAAGGTGGTTATCTTTACTAAAATATTCAAGCAAGCAGGGAAAACAAAGAGCCTTAGAAATTGTGTGAGAGAACTAATAATAACTAATAATAAAACTCTTCTCCCACCTGTGTCTGTATGTCTGGAGCCAAGGCCGTGAGACTTTGGGCCAGGGGGGCTGAGGCAGGATATGACTGAAGGAATGCTTTGTGTGTCTGAACATTCAAAGATTGTATATAGAGCTTATTAGATCCAAGAATACACTTATACACTCCTTTTTCTTTATAAACATCAGAATTAAGGATTATATTACTATGAAAGAATCTTGCATATTATAGAGAAAATGTTAACTTGCATTCCATAACGCACCCACACGTACACAGTAGTCTGTGGAAATAAGATTAGAAAAACTTACAGTTAGTATTATTTTAACCTATTAGATCACTGTATTATCACTTATTGAACTACTATGGTCAAATCATGGCCAGGCCATTTCCTATATAATTAAATCATAGCTTTTCATCAAACTACAGTATAAATGAATGCCATATGGAATGCTTAATTAAAACCAGCAGAGGCCGCTGTTGTCTAAGAAAAGGAAGGAGGGCAGGGAAAAAACTAGTGTAGGATATCAGAGGAAAAGACCAGCCCCTGTGGGAGGAGGCAAGGTTAAGCCCCCAAGGCGGAGTTAGAAACAGGATAAAAGGCCCAGTAATTCAGACTGGGGGGGGGGGGGGGGCTGAGAATGAATGTGTATATTGGTTTGTGCAAACCAGCCTGGTTTTTTTTGTAAGCCATTATTGAATCATACACAATAAACCAAATTGCATCAGACTCTGAAGATCATGGTTGTTTTTCCTGAAGAAATACACAACGGTGTGGGAGAAACTCCCCAATTCATCTGGGGTCAGGTTTTTTTTCCACATTAATTTGGCGAAGCCTTTAGCCAGGAGAGGCTCGAGGAAGTCGAACACTCAGACACACACTCAGGAACTGCTGCCTCTCGGTTCAACAGTGGCCATAAAAGAAATAAGGTGAGCAGAGCCTTTTTTTCAAAATCTGCAAGTACTTGTTGAATCTGAGAGCAGTGTGTGTTCACCCGAGCCAAGGCAAATGCAAAGCCTCTCCTCCAAAGAACCTAAAAATTATGATAAAAGTTATGGTAAGACAGAGTCTGATGTAATAGTGTGAATATAAATTTTATGTGTATGGGTGGAGCCTCATGTGTATGAGTGGAGAGAGTGAATGTGAGTGTGCAGGGTGTATGATTAGGATACCGATGGGGTGTTGGCTCGCTGTCTTTGCTGCATTTGCTGGAGGTTTGGTTTATTTGGTGTTGATGCAGCGCAGACGGTGAAAGTTCTAAGGAACTAACAACGCCCTAGGGCACTCATATGTGCTGCGGCCGTCTGGGGTGGGTGTCCGAGCCACTCACTTGTGTACTTGCTTCCCCTGGAACTTTCGCTCCTCCAGCGTTTGTCCATTCACCTGGTGTTCATTCATTCAGTTGTCTCTGTTCGACAGTGCTCCTCATTGAGGGAGGCAGGGTGGGACGTTCGTTGGTCTGTTTGCCCTCAGTTGGCACTCATTCATCCGTTCTCCCTCCTGTGGCCCCGGTGGGTGTCGTTCAATTCAGCTGTCTGATTCACCTGGCGTTCATTCATTCAGTCATTTTGTTTGAAATACCCCTGGGTAAGGTCAGGTTATTCGGTTGTTCAGTCTGCGAAGGCTGCTCACTGATAATAATAATAATAATAATAATGCATGGCATTTATATAGCGCCTTTCTAGATACTCAAAGCGCTTTACAATGATGAGGGGGAAACTCGCCTCTACCACCACCAATGTGTAGCACCCACCTGGGTGATGCAACGGCAGCCATTTTGCGCCAGTATGCTCACCACACATCAGCTGAGGTGGAGAGGGAGAGAATAATTTTTTTAGCCAATTAAACTGGGGGATGATTAGGTGACAGATTGAATGAGCCTGGGTTGGGAGTTTAGCCAGGACACCGGGGAAACCCCTACTCTTTACGATAAGTGTCATGGGATCTTTAATGACCACAGTGAGTCAGGACCTCGGTTTAACGTCTCATCCGAAAGACGGATGTCATTTTAGTTCCGAGTCCTACTGTACAGCTTGATCACTGAGGTGATCTGTCAGCCTGTTCAGTGGTCCGGGCTATTTGGGGCGGGTTTGGCTGCGTTCTGTCATTTTACATCCTGATGGTCTGCGCTGCTGTGCAGGACAATCCCGTGAAAGTGATCTATCAGCCTGCCCAGTAGCCCTCCATCCGGAGGTGCAGTGCCATGTTGGTTGCGACCACGTTGGTGGCTGTTCAGACACCTGGGATGAGCTTGGCTGTGTGTTCTAGCCCGACCTGCTGTTCAGCTTGTCCTCTTGAGGGGGGCCCCAGTGGGTGTCGTTCAATTCGGCCGTTTGTCTGATGCGCCTGGTGTTCGTTCACCTGTCTGTTTGTTCGGGGTTTCTTCGGGGGCTGCGTGCGTTCATCTGTTTGGTTTTGGCTCGCTGACTTTGGCCGTGTCTCTGTTCATCTGGGGGCCTAACAGGTTACAGATCAGACAAAAGTTTGCTAAGAGGGCCTACGGGACGGTAAACAGAAAAGTCACTAGGGGGCCTACGGGACGGTGACACTGGCCAGAAATGTGTGAATGTGCCGGCAATGGTATGAATGGAGAATGTGTCATGTGAGTGGTGAGTCAAGATGAGTAATTAGATACATGCAATAAAATATAATATATAAATAAATATAATTTAACCACTTGCGTGATTGGATAAGAGTAAGGACTAACCAGCATCTTAGTCAAGGAAAACAGGCATAGATAAGATAACACGTTTTGTCTTACCATAGTGACAGAAGAGTAACTGAAATCCACTTCAGTATGAATGAAGGGGGAAATCAGCATTGATACTTGATAGAAGAAATAGGGCCCGGTGGAATAGAGGAACTTGTAAGAGTCAGCCGCAGAGAGTGGACAGAGGAAAGAGACGAGACCAAATGAGACGGAGTTCTAGTCTGGGATCAAAATAGTACAAAAAACAACAACCTGCCACTCTCAGACAGAGAATAAAATAAAGAGGGTGATAAAAGCGAGTCTTGTGACGTTCTGTGTTGGTGTGAGGAACAAGGATGGTGAAATGGTCGTGGATGGATGTCCACGTGGATGGTGGCCGCCTATCTTGAAAAATCAGCCAGTGCGAATATAGGAGGGTTCAGAGGAAGCAATAATTAAGCAATACATGCGCAGAGGCATACAAGTGTTTTATTTTTAGTTCTTTGGGCTGCTGCATTCATGGTGGATAGCAGTTATCAGACAGTGCATAATAGGCCATAGATGGATATAAAAGGGAGTTTCGAAGTGATCTAGCATCCCGAGCTGCATATTTCTTTTTGTGGAACTGTTTAGTAGAATGTATGAGGGTTTTGTGGTCGTTGGCGTGATCATTTACTTGTGTTACAAAATCCGTGAAGCATACGATCAAACCCACCCTAGTCAGAACCATTCTGAAACTGTATAAATTGCTGTGACCCGCATGAATAGAGTGCCTCTTCTACGTTTGCTTATGCTCTTATAATCTTGTAAAAATGAAATATAGCATAACACTGTAAATACGGGGAAGGGAATTGTAATAGATATGCTATTTCACTTGTTGTTTGAAAAAGGTGATGGCTCGATTCTCGAAAAAACATTTTGTGTGCTTGACGTGCTTGAACTCTGATAAAAAAATCTGAGAGTCTTGAAGAAGAGTGAGTGTTTGAAACACAGAAATTGAATCCGAGTTGCACGTTTTACATGGACAAAGAACAGTGGGAGGAAATACGTAATGCAAACTTATACAGGATTGTGGTAGTGAACGAGATACAGTAAGCTGAGTATATAAATACAGGTTTTGTTTATGTAAACCAAGGGTGTTTTAATTAACTTGCTTTTGTTTTGTAGAATTACTGGTTCAGAAAGCTGATGCACTTTACTTTTATATTTGCTTGTGAGATTAATGGGGGATATAGAAACCCAAGGGATGCCTAAGTAATATTACATTACATTACAATCATTTGGCAGACGCTTTTATCCAAAGCAACGTACAATAAGTGCATATTGAAGGTCATTGACGCGACTACAAAGCAAATCCAACAAAGCACAACTTTCTCACAGTGTAGGAGCTAATATAATGGTAATAGTGTCTTTCATTTTTTACACCAGTGTGTAATTGGCATTTATAATTTGTATTAATTTGTTGACTAGTGTTTATTATTTGAAGGAAACATCATTTTGGGATGAGAGTGTATGGTTTTGAAAATGGTGCTTGATTTTGACAGGAGATACATGAAGTTTTGCAAGGAGAGTTGACTGTGTGGGTTTTGTGTTTATAGTTTTGAGAAAGGAGTTTTAATTTCAGAAAATGTGTCTGAGCAATTGAGAAGGGCTGTAGTATTGGACCGGCTGTGTGACAATCCGGAGAGTGTAGCGACTCTGCCACTTGCATCGGTTTTAAGGATACCAGAGGCATTTGCTGTTCAGGGACGGGACAGATTGTTACTAAATCCACGACTGTGTGTCACCGTTAGCCCAAGGAGAGTCAGGTGGGAAACGGGCAAATGGGCAGGCATTAAAAGGGTGAAGTGGGATAGAAAAATGATTAGTTGTGCTAACAATAACTAAACTATAGTAAATGATATACAGATGGGGCACAAAACTGTCCCCCACATAGCACGTTTCTTTCTGTCTCACATCTGCACCACATTCTATTACGGATGTATCCAAAGACACCTTTCCTCTCTAGCAACAGCTTGGTTATGGCTGCTATGTTTACATTCCTTAGATAACCCCTGCTCCAGGCCTCTGCTTCAGGCCTCTGAGCTACAGACCTTAGACAAGTGGAGAACATCTCCATTTTTGGAACATCAGGGCACGGTGTGGTAAAGGAAAGCACATTGAATCATATAAACTCATATGGAATACTTAAAAACACCCACATGGATAGTTTCAGCTGTTAGTCATGCAATAATTATTATGAAAACTTATTCTTGTTCTATATACTAGATAAAATATAACCTTAACTTCTATGCATGCTACTGGATTCCTTTTAAATCTAACTGGTCTACTTATAGATACGTAAAAGCTCTTTGTATTAAAGAATATATTTTTAATACTTATACATGAACATATATGGTGTAAAAACAATAGTTAAGAAAGTAAATTTTTCCACATTCCTTTTTTGAAACTTCTTTGTTTTAACTTTCCACCTCCGCGAGATAAGGCGGAGTCAATTGAGAAGTGATCAGAGCATCTGAGTTATGTGAATCAAGGACACCTCCCTGCATGAGTGGAAAAGTACTGAGAAGGGTGAAAAGGGTGTAAATAACCTGGTGTTGAATGTTGCCTGAGGAGACACTTCTCTGGTGCTCTATGTAGAGCATTCGAGCAAGTCTCTCCTATTTGATCAAATAAATTCGGATTTTGACCTGACGAACACTGAGTTGTAAAAAAAAAAAATTATTTTGTCTCCATTGATGACTAAGAGAAAATCCACAACAGTAAATTGGCGACAAGGATGGGATCACTTCGCCGACTCATTGAGTTTGCAGTCTGAGGGTTAACCATGCACGGGGGGTTGAATGGTCACCCCAGGATGAAACCCCTCCAAATTGAGGTAGGATGCCGTCCGCGTAAAGGCGTAGACTCTGTGTGTAAGGCGAATACGTGATCCGAAACTTAAGGTAAAAGAAACTTTGTGTTCGGCAGGCGGCAGACGACTTCGCAGATTTCTTTGATGAGAAGATCGCAGACATCCGCAGCTCCTTCAGCCCCTCAGCCCCTCTCTCTATGCCCCCCCCCCCCCCCGTTTCCCCACTCCCCCTCCCCTCACGGACACTGTTTTCCACTCTCTACCCCTTCTGTGTCCCCCCCCTGCTTCTCCACCTTTTCTCCCCTGTCTGATACCGATGTATCCCACCTCCTACTCTCCCATCGCCCCACTACCTGTGCCCTCGACCCTATCCCTTCATCTCTCCTCCAGACAATCACCCCAGATATCCTCCCGTTTGTGACCTCTCTGGTGAACTCCTCCCTGACCTCTGGCTGCTTCCCCTCATCCTTCAAGAGAGCCCACATCACCCCGATCCTGAAAAAACCCACGCTGGACCCCTCCAACATCCAAAATCTCTTCTTCCTTTTATTTCAAAAACTATTGAATGTGCTATTTCTAACCAACTGTCTCCTTTCCTTACCCAGAACAACCTACTAGACCCCCACCAGTCCGGCTTCAGACCTGGCCACTCAACGGAGACTGCACTCCTCTCCGTCAGCGAGATGCTTCACGCAGCTCGGACAGCCTCCCTCTCCTCTGTGCTAATACTCCTAGACCTCTCTGCCGCCTTCGACACCGTAGATCACTCCATCCTCCTGTCGTCCCTGTCTGCAGCGGGGATCGGCGGCTCGGCCCTGGCCTGGATTGAGTCCTACCTCTCGGAGCGCTCCTCCCAGGTTGCCTGGGCTGGTAAAGTATCGGCACCCCGTCCCCTTACCACAGGAGTCCCCCAGGGCTCAGTCCTTGGTCCCCTCCTTTTCTCCACCTACACCAAATCCCTTGGCCCTGTTATCACTGCTCATGGTCTTTCTTACCACTGCTATGCTGACGATACTCAACTCTTTCTCTCTTCTCACCCTCTGACACTCAGGTGTCAGCCCGCATCTCCGCTTGCCTGAGAGACATCCAGAGCTGGATGGACAACCACCATCTGAAGCTCAATCCAGGCAAGACTGAGCTCATCTACATTCCTGCTCTAACCTCTCCCCCTCTCAATCTCTCCATTTCCCTAGGGGACACTCCACTGACCCCAACGCCCTGTGCCAGGAATATTTAGCATCGGAATATTTAGCATCCAGCATCAGCCATTAGACCCCTTCAGCTTATCCAGAACGCAGCAGCGCGCCTGGTCTTCAACCTCCCCCGACACTCCCATGTCACCCCCCTGCTCATTGACCTCCACTGGCTACCTGTGATGGCTCGCATCAAATTCAAAACATTGGTGCTCGCCTTTCAGGTAGTCCGAGGATCAGCCCCTCCATACCTCCAAAAGCTCATCAGACCCTACACACCTACCAGATCCCTGCATTCCGCCTCCTCAGGACGACTGGTACCCCCCCCCCCCCACTTCATACTAGCACCCGGTCTCGACGTCTGTCTGTCCTGGCCCCACGGTGGTGGAATGAGCTCCCCGTGGAGGTCAGAACAACAGAAAGTCTGACCACCTTCAAGCGCAGATTGAAGACTCACCTCTTCAAGCTGCACCTCTCTCCACCCCTCCCTACCTCCTTGTGACCTCCCTTGATTGTGTTTTTCTGAATCCTTGTTTAAGTGGTTCAAGCTGCTAGTTTAATACTTAAGGTTACTTATTGGCTTACTGTTGTACACGCCAATGATCGATATTGTGTGCCCCCCCCCAAAAAAAAAAATCATACTGACTGCGCCTGGTGTTTGAAATCGTATTTACCTCTTAGGGTTGTTTTAACACACTTGTTCCAAGTTTGAAAATGCACTAATGTACGTCGCTCTGGATAAGAGCGTCTGCCAAATGACTAAATGTAAATGTAAAAAAGGACTGAGCGGTCAGGATCAGAGTTAAGCGTGTCTTCTCTGATTAAAAGGGGTTAAGTGTGTCTTCCCTATGATATTAAGAAATTATATATTATGTTATATTATTATAAAATAGCTAGCTTAAAGGGGAACTGAAACATAATATGAAGTGAAGGTGATAGGATGGATGCCTTTTCAGTCTAATACATATTCCAGTTCTCAAATCTGACGAAATGATAATAATGGAGAAAACGTTAAGAATAGTTTATCGTTTTTCCGTTAGGGCGCAGCCATGTTTAGTTTTCGTAGTCAGTGACGTCACTGGCATGATACGTCTAGCGTTCGAGCACCTATCACCGACCGGGTTCGCAGAAAAACGACAAAACGTAAACCTATTTGCAACCGTAAATAAAATGGGGTAAATATCGGTAACACCCCAGACGTCTGCCCGTTGTAGCACTAGCTCCTAGGGGACGTGTAGCCTACCGATCACCCCTCGCGATTAGTGCCGCGTTCTTTATTTTTCTCAAATTTTCTCTCTATGGTAGGCTATTTTATCTTCTCAAAAATAGGTCCATGATCCCTTGTATTGTTTCTTCTCAAACGCTTTAATTAAATGGGTTGACCAATTAATAGACGCGTTAAAAATAGGCATTGAAACGTAATTCAATCATTGCATTTCAGCATTATAATGGAGGTAGCTAGCATGATCATTACAATGGAACTTGATCATGCTACCTCCAGAACAGAAGCGCCTTTCCACAAAAACGGCAGCATTCATACTCACTCAGAGCAAAGAAAACGTCTCGTATTAAAAATGATCACACAATAGCCTGCATATCTTGCATCATTTCAAAATGTTCTTTTCTTAAGAAAATGTAATCTAGTCCTTTTTAAAAATGTGCATTCGTGTTTGTACCATTAATGTCAAACAGTTAAACAATTACTATCCCCTATCACCGTGAATGGAGGTTAAGTCAAGGCTACGTTGCGTTATGGCCTGCATTGCCAATTTCACCAGGAGAGGGCACCATTTACCAAAATATAACAGTAGTACTTGCATAGCTACGCCCTTTACTCCTCAGAAGAGTAGGTTATCTATATTTTGTGACATTGGATGCAAACCACGTAGCCTACACCTCAACTGGATAGTTATTTTGCCCCCCTAATCAAATGAGTTATACGTTAAAAGGTGTGAGATTAATACATAAATCACATCTTGTCATTATGATGGTGGTTACATCAAGTTATTTGATGGAACATTTGACGCATGAAAACACATTAATATTTAAATATAAAATATATCTTATTTTAAAACAGTACATGAACAAATTGATGTAAATAATAATAATAATTGAAAAGAATCTATTTGCTAGCTGAGTGACAGCAGTAGCAGAGACAAGTCAATGCAGTGGCCATCTCAGTCTCAGTGAAGTCAGGACATCGATGTCTTCAATGGAGAAAGATGTAAAACGGTCCATTGCCCCAGGCTGTAGAAATTATTTTTTTAAAGAAAAGGCAGGCTGTTCGACCCATACATTTTCACCGGTTTAGCCCCCCTAATCTACGTTAGCTAACACGTGCTGAATTCGGACTTGTCCTAAAAAAAATTAAGCTTGATAGCCTACTACTTACGTGTCCGATGTCGACTCGCAGCCCTCTCCAAGTTTTGCATGTCGTAAAAACAATATTTTGTCCAGGTCCCATTATGATTTGTTGAAAAAATCAGACAGGGCCAGCAGTAACATTGACACTTGTTAGCCAAACGACTCCCTGTTAGCCAGCCCACTCGATCGTAACAATTGAAACACCCTTCCCCTGGCAAGGAACTTGTGATTTGTACAAGATTTGAGAGCCATAAATGCAGTGGTACACCCCCGAGCCCCAGTGGTCCCAAGTCCTACTACTATCCTGTCTGCATGCCCTTCTGATTCTAGTAATTTCTCTGTAACAGATTTAGCAAATGTATGTTTTAGTATAACTGTAGTAGAATCTAGTCAGCACTGGTCCGCGTTCACATTTAGAGGGAAAAGATGGACTTGGACTCGCATGCCACAAGGTTATGCAGAGTCTCCTGTTTTTTTGTTTTTTCCCCCCCCACATGTTTAAGTGAAAATTTAAAGGGGTTTAGTTTTAAATATGGAAGTATCTTAGTACAATATGTAGAAGATTTGCTGATATGCTCTCCCTCTGAAAATGCTTGCAAAGAAGACACAATTTTGCTTGCTTTCCTTTCTTGCTGGGCAAGGTGATAAGGGGTCATTAAATAAATTGCAGTTATGGAGACCTAAAGTAAGATACCTAGGACATCATATCAGTCATGAGGGATGGAGATTAGCTCTGGAATGGGTAGAAGGGATTTTGGAATGCCCGGAATAAAAATTTATAAATAAAATTAAGTGCATATATATATATATATATATATATATATATATATATATATATATATATATACAGTCAAGCCAGAAAGTCTGCACACTCCTTTCACCTTCTCCACGTTTTATTACGTTACAGAAATATTCTACAATAGATTGAGTTCATTTTTTGTCTCAAATTCTACACAAAATAGCCGATAATGACAAAGTGAAAACAGGTTTTTAGACATTTGTGCTAATTTATTAAAAATCTAAATGTAAAATATCATATGTACACAAGTGTGCACACCCTTTGATAAGACACCCAAAAGTGAGCTGAGGTGCATTTTGTTTCCACGGATACTGCTTGAGATGTTTCCACAACTTAATTGGAGTCCACCTGTGATAAATTCAATTGATTGAACATGATTGGGGATTGCCAACACCTGCCTATATAAGGTCCCACAGTTGACAGTGCATTTCAGAGCAAACTCCAAGCCATGGGGTCAAAGGAATTATCTGCAGACCTCAGAAACAGGATTGTGTCAAGGCATAGATCTGGAGAAGGGTACGGAAAAATCTCTGCAGCTTTACAGGTCCCAAAGAGCACAGTGGCCACCATCATTCGTAAATGGAAGAAGTTTGGAACCACCAAGAATCTTCCTAGACCTGGCCGCCCGGCCAAACTGAGCAATCGGGGAAGACGGGCCTTGGCCAGGGAGGTGAGCAGGAACCCGAGGGTCACTGACAGAGCTCCAGCGTATCCTTGTGGAGATGGGAGAACCTTTCAGAAGATCAACCATCCAGGCAGCACTCCACCAATCAGGCCTTTATGGTAGAGTGGCCAGACGGAAGCCCCTCCTTAGTAAAAGGCACATCACAGCCCGCTTGGAGTTTGCCAAAAGGCACCTAGAGGACTCTGAAACCATGAGAATCAAGATTCTCTGGTCTGATGAAACCAAAATTGAACTTTTTGGCCTGAATACCAAGCGTCACGTCTGGAGGAAACCAGGCACCGCTCATCACCTGGCTAATACCATCCCTACAGTGAAGCATGGCGGTGGCAGCATCATGATGTGGGGATGTTTTTCAGCAGCGGGAACGGGGCGACTAGTCCTGATAGAGGGAAAGATGAATGCAGCTAAGTACACCGAGATCCTTGAAGAAAACCTGCTCCAGAGCGCTCTGAACCTCAGACTGGGGTGAAGGTTTACCTTCCAACATGACAACGACCCGAAGCACACAGCCAAGAGAACAAAGGAGTGGCTTCGGAGAAAGTCTGTGCATGTCCTTGAGTGGCCCAGCCAGAGCCCAGACCTGAATCCAATTGAACATCTGTGGAAAGAGCTGAAAATGGCTGTGTGCCGATGCTCCCCATCCAACCTGACGGAGCTTGCAAGGATATGCCAAGAGGAATGGGCAAAAATGTCCAGAAATAAGTGTGCCAAGCTCATAGCTTCTTTCCCAAGACGCCTTGAAGCTGTAATCGCTGCCAAAGGTGCAGCAACCAAGTATTAGGCTAAGGGTGTGTACAGATATGTAACCCCTAAATAACCTATTTTTGTCAGTAAAATAAAATTGCATATTTTCTAAAAACCTGTTTTCACTTCGTCATTATTGGTTATTGTATGTAGATGTTTGAGGCAAAAAATTAACTCAATCTATTGTAGAATAAGTCTGTAACGTAATAAAACGTGGAGAAGGTGAAAGGAGTGTGCAGACTTTCCGGCTTGACTGTATATAAGTATGTATATAAAAAGAAAAATAATAATAAATATAGCTGCAAGCAGCGATTTCCGGGGACCGTGCGGCATTAGCGGCATTTGTGAAACGCAGAAACCGCAAAATGGTAGACAGCTCTAGACAGGGTTGACCCAAAATACAAATATTTGTTTCTAATCAGGGCTTTTGCCATTGCTGATGGTATCTTTACCCGATCCGGTAAGGGCTTGCGTATTAAGTCTTTTAAGTACAAGTGAAACAGTGAACAGTTAATACTGTTACATTTCTTAACTTTTGCAATAAAAAGGTGTTTCTTAATGTGAAAACAACATTAAAAGAAGCATAGCATTTGCACAATAGTTTTGCCAAACATTAACCAAGCCATTGGTACCAAGCCGGAATTGACCACATACACATGGAAAGCCAATACTGTATCCACTAGGCCTAAGCAGGTTAACAGAAATGAGGAGGCCAAATAAGACTTGTGTGTTGCGGTATCAGATTGTTTTGGCTTACTGACTTCATAATTCAAACAGATAACTGGTAATATTGTGAAATTTCCTAGCCTTTGCAATAAAAAGAACATTCTTACAATGACGTGCACATTGTGTGCCTCAAAAAAAACTTGGGAACAGGTGGGGATCGAACCAGCAACCTACTACACGGCAGTCAAATGCCTTAACCACAAACCTACAGAAACTTTCACAGTTGGTATAGTAGGTAGACGGCCTGTTAAGCAGAGATAGTGTACTTGGCGGATGGCATACCTGCCATCCCAACATTTGTATTTCTTTAGTGCCACCACGCAGATTGATTGGGTTAAAACTGCAGGGCTCGAGTCTTGATCTAACTCTCAATCAACCCACCAAGTTTCAGAACTTTATATCAAACGGTTTTAGAAGTACTAGCATTTGTGCGATAAGCCACGCCCAATGCAAAATCCATTAGCTTCTCATTCGGCCACATTTTGACATACGCCTGATTAAAGTAATGCGTGTATGTAGGGAAGCGGTTTCAGTACCTTGAACAGGTTTGGTGCAAATTGGTCAAATTCTGTAGGAGGAGTAGCATTTTAAGTGTTTTACAAAAAATGCTAATTAGCGGAAAATTGAAGATGGCAGACTTCATGGTTTCTTGAGGCAAATTTGTTGGGCAGGAGTAGCGGGATGTATCCACCAACTTATGTGACTGTAGATCAAACGGGGCGTCGGCAGTGGGCGTGTCAATTATTTTTAGTGAATTTTAAAATATTTTCTTATATTTGGATCTCTATAGCGCCACCACATGGCTCGATTGGGTTGAAACTGGAGAGGTCAGGTCCAGATGTTACTCTTAAAAGACTTTCCAAGTTTCATAACTTTCTGTGAAATTGTTTTGGAATTATTAGCATTTTTGTGATAAGCCACGCCCACTGGATATTTATTGGCTCGTCATTCGGCCATCTTTTAAAATATCACAATTCTGTATATAAGTTTTATGCTGCATGGTGCATGGATTGTGTTTACCAGGTTTCATGTAAATTGGTCAAATTTTATAGGAGGAGTAGTATTTTAAGTGTTTTACAAGTAATGCTAATTAGCGGAAAATCCAATGGGGCTAACTTGATGGTTCCTTGAGGCAAATTTGTTCAGTATGAGCAGACGGACCTCTATCCCACATTTTGTGACTCTAGATAAAACGGGGCGTATGCAGTGGGCGTGTCAATGATTTTTAGTGAATTTTTAAATATTTTCTTATATTTGGATCTATATAGCGCCACCACGTGGCTCGATTGGGTTGAAACTGTAGAGATCAATTCCACATGTTACTCTTAATAGATCTACCAGGTTTCATAACTTTCTGTCAAATGATTTTGGAATTATCAGCATTTTTGTAATAAGTCACGCCCATTGAAAATTCATTGGCTCGTCATTCGGCCATCTTTTAAAATATCACAATTTTGAATATAAATTTTACGAAGCATGGTCTAAGGAGTTCTTGTCCCACGTTTCATGTAAATTGGCCAAATTTTGTAGGAGGAGTAGTATTTTAAGTGTTTTACAAGTAATGCTAATTAGCGGAAAATCCAATATGGCTGACTTCATGGATTCTTGAGGCAAATTTGTTCAGCATGAGCAGAGAGACCTGTACACCACATTTTGTGACTCTAGGTCAAACGGGGCGTCGCCAGTGGGCGTGTCAATGTCACAATATTTACACGTGCACTACAGCGCCACCAACTGGCCTATCCCCACGAAATTCGGTATGACCTTGTATCATGACAACTTCTAACTACATGCCAAGTTTCATGCTAATCAGCCAAGCGGTTAAGGAAAAACTCAAAGAAGTAATAAATGAGTACATTTAAGCCAAAATGTCGCCAAATTCAAGATGGCGCCCACCAAATTAGTAAAGTTCTATGATCCAAATCCGGCTCTTTGTCACTATAGCAAGTTATACATCTCTGCAAAGGAACTGTGATTTTTAGTGAATTTTTATATATTTCTTTATATTTGGAACTCTATAGCGCCACCACATGGATAGATTGGGATAAAACTGTATATGTCTAGTCGTAAAGACATTCTTAACAGAAGTACCAAGTTTCATGGCTTTCTGTCAAATCGTTTTGGAATTATTAGCATTTTTGTGATAAGCCACGCCCAGTGAAATTTCATTGGCTCGTCATTCGGTCACCTTTGAACATATCAAAATTCTGAATATAACTTTTATGAGACATGGTCTAAGGAGTGTGTATACCTAGTTGCATCTCAATTCATCAAAATTTGTAGGAGGAGTAGCATTTTAAGCGTTTTACAAAAAATGCTAATTAGCAAAAAATCCAATATGGCGGACTTTATGGGTCCTTGAGGCAAATTTGTTCAGAATGAGCAAATGGACATGCCTACCAAATTTTGTGACTCTAGGTGAAACAGGGCGTCGGCAGTGGGCGTGTCAATGTCAACATTTTATCACGTGCACTACAGCGCCACCAGGTGTTCAATCTGTGTCATAATATAGAGGATTCAAGAGTTTGGGAATCCCAACAAGCGTGCCAAGTGTTGTGATTCTAGGACAAACCATTTAAGCCAAAATGTCGCCAAATTCAAGATGGCGCCCACCAAATTAGTAAAGTTCTATGATCCAAATCCGGCTCTTTGTCACTATAGCATACATCTCTGCAAAGGAACTGTGATTTTTAGTGAATTTTTATATATTTCTTTATATTTGGAACTCTATAGCGCCACCACATGGATAGATTGGGATAAAACTGTATATGTCTAGTCGTAAAGACATTCTTAACAGAAGTACCAAGTTTCATGGCTTTCTGTCAAATCGTTTTGGAATTATTAGCATTTTTGTGATAAGCCACGCCCAGTGAAATTTCATTGGCTCATCCTTCGGTCACCTTTGAACATATCAAAATTCTGAATATAACTTTTATGAGACATGGTCTAAGGAGTGTGTATACCTAGTTTCATCTCAATTCATCAAAATTTGTAGGAGGAGTAGCATTTTAAGCGTTTTACAAAAAATGCTAATTAGCAAAAAATCCAATATGGCGGACTTTATGGGTCCTTGAGGCAAATTTGTTCAGAATGAGCAAATGGACATGCATACCAAATTTTGTGACTCTAGGTGAAACAGGGCGTCGGCAGTGGGCGTGTCAATGTCAACATTTTATCACGTGCACTACAGCGCCACCAGGTGTTCAATCTGTGTCATAATATAGAGGATTCAAGAGTTTGGGAATCCCAACAAGCGTGCCAAGTGTTGTGATTCTAGGACAAACCATTTAAGCCAAAATGTCGCCAAATTCAAGATGGCGCCCACCAAATTAGTAAAGTTCTATGATCCAAATCCGGCTCTTTGTCACTATAGCATACATCTCTGCAAAGGAACTGTGATTTTTAGTGAATTTTTATATATTTCTTTATATTTGGAACTCTATAGCGCCACCACATGGATAGATTGGGATAAAACTGTATATGTCTAGTCGTAAAGACATTCTTAACAGAAGTACCAAGTTTCATGGCTTTCTGTCAAATCGTTTTGGAATTATTAGCATTTTTGTGATAAGCCACGCCCAGTGAAATTTCATTGGCTCATCCTTCGGTCACCTTTGAACATATCAAAATTCTGAATATAACTTTTATGAGACATGGTCTAAGGAGTGTGTATACCTAGTTTCATCTCAATTCATCAAAATTTGTAGGAGGAGTAGCATTTTAAGCGTTTTACAAAAAATGCTAATTAGCAAAAAATCCAATATGGCGGACTTTATGGGTCCTTGAGGCAAATTTGTTCAGAATGAGCAAATGGACATGCATACCAAATTTTGTGACTCTAGGTGAAACAGGGCGTCGGCAGTGGGCGTGTCAATGTCAACATTTTATCACGTGCACTACAGCGCCACCAGGTGTTCAATCTGTGTCATAATATAGAGGATTCAAGAGTTTGGGAATCCCAACAAGCGTGCCAAGTGTTGTGATTCTAGGACAAACCATTTAAGCCAAAATGTCGCCAAATTCAAGATGGCGCCCACCAAATTAGTAAAGTTCTATGATCCAAATCCGGCTCTTTGTCACTATAGCAAGTTATACATCTCTGCAAAGGAACTGTGATTTTTAGTGAATTTTTATATATTTCTTTATATTTGGAACTCTATAGCGCCACCACATGGATAGATTGGGATAAAACTGTATATGTCTAGTCGTAAAGACATTCTTAACAGAACTACCAAGTTTCATGGCTTTCTGTCAAATCGTTTTGGAATTATTAGCATTTTTGTGATAAGCCACGCCCAGTGAAATTTCATTGGCTCGTCATTCGGTCACCTTTGAACATATCAAAATTCTGAATATAATTTTTATGAGACATGGTCTAAGGAGTGTGTATACCTAGTTTCATCTCAATTCATCAAAATTTGTAGGAGGAGTAGCATTTTAAGCGTTTTACAAAAAATGCTAATTAGCAAAAAATCCAATATGGCGGACTTTATGGGTCCTTGAGGCAAATTTGTTCAGAATGAGCAAATGGACATGCATACCAAATTTTGTGACTCTAGGTGAAACAGGGCGTCGGCAGTGGGCGTGTCAATGTCAACATTTTATCACGTGCACTACAGCGCCACCAGGTGTTCAATCTGTGTCATAATATAGAGGATTCAAGAGTTTGGGAATCCCAACAAGCGTGCCAAGTGTTGTGATTCTAGGACAAACCAGCTCACGGGAATTTTAGGTGAAAGGGGAGAAAAAAAAAAAAGAGAAAAGAAGAACAAGAATCAATATAGCTGCAAGCAGCGATGTCCGGGGACCGTGCGGCATTAGCGGCATTTGTCAAACGCAGAAACCGCAAAATGGTAGACAACTCTAGACAGGGTTGACCCAAAATACAAATATTTGTTTCTAATCAGGGCTTTTGCCATTGCTGATGGTATCTTTACCCGATCCGGTAAGGGCTTGCGTATTAAGTCTTTGAAGTACAAGTGAAACGGTGAACAGTTAATACTGTTACATTTCTTAACTTTTGCAATAAAAAGGTGTTTCTTAATGTGAAAACAACATTAAAAGAAGCATGGCATTTGCACAATAGTTTTGCCAAACATTAACCAAGCCATTGGTACCAAGCCGGAATTGACCACATACACATGGAAAGCCAATACTGTATCCACTAGGCCTAAGCAGGTTAACAGAAATGAGGAGGCCAAATAAGACTTGTGTGTTGCGGTATCACATTGTTTTGGCTTACTGACTTCATAATTCAAACAGATAACAGGTAATATTGTGAAATTTCCTAGCCTTTGCAATAAAAAGAACATTCTTACAATGTCGTGCACATTGTGTGCCTCAAAAAAAACTCGGGAACAGGTAGGGATCGAACCACCAACCTACTACACGGCAGTCAAATGCCTTAACCACTAAGCTACAGGAACTTTCACAGTTGCTATAGTAGGCAGACGGCCTGTTAAGCAGAGATAGTGTACTTGGTGGATGGCATACCTGCCATCCCAACATTTGTATTTCTTTAGTGCCACCACGCAGATTGATTGAGTTTAAACTGCAGGGCTCAAGTCTTGATCTAACTCTCAATCAACCCACCAAGTTTCAGAACTTTATATCAAACGGTTTTAGAAGTACTAGCATTTGTGCGATAAGCCACGCCTAATG
Organism: Synaphobranchus kaupii; assembly: GCA_029718625.1. Classification (NCBI taxonomy): domain Eukaryota; kingdom Metazoa; phylum Chordata; class Actinopteri; order Anguilliformes; family Synaphobranchidae; genus Synaphobranchus; species Synaphobranchus kaupii. Next base: position 66,007,603 of record CM056376.1, on the reverse strand, counting down.
CAAAATCCATTGGCTTCTCATTCGGCCAAGTTTTGACATACACCTTTGTAAAGTAATGCGTGTATGTAGGGAAGCGGTTTGAGTACCCTGAATAGGTTTGGTGCAAATTGGTCTAATTCTGTAGGAGGAATAGCATTTTAAGTGTTTTACAAAAAATGCTAATTAGCGGAAAATCGAAGAGGGCAGACTTCATGGTTTCTTGAGGCAAATTTGTTGGGTAGGAGTAGCGGGATGTATACACCAAATTTTGTGACTGAAGATCAAACGTGGCGTCGGCAGTGGGCGTGTCAATGATTTTTAGTGAATTTTTAAATATTTTCTTATATTTGGATCTCTATAGCGCCACCACGTGGCTCGATTGGGTTGAAACTGGAGAGGTCAGGTCCAGATTTTACTCTTAAAAGACCATCCAAGTTTCATAATTTTCCGTGAAATGGTTTTGGAATTATTAGCATTTTTGTGATAAGCCACGCCCACTGGATATTTATTGGTTCGTCATTCGGCCATCTTTTAAAATATCAAAATTCTGTCTATAACTTTTATGATGCATGGTGTAAGGAGTGTGTTTAACAGGTTTCATGTAAATTGGTCAAAATTTGTAGGAGGAGTAGTATTTTAAGTGTTTTACAAGTAATGCTAATTAGCGGAAAATCCAATAGGGCTAACTTCATGGTTCCTAGGGGCAAATTTGTTCAGTATGAGCAGACGGACCTCTATCCCACATTTTCTGACTCTAGATAAAACAGGGCGTATGCAGTGGGCGTGTCAATTATTTTTTTGTGAATTTTTAAATTTTTTAAATATTTGGATCTATATAGCGCCACCACGTGGCGGTACATTTAAGCCAAAATGTCGGCAAATTCAAGATGGCGCCCACCAAATTAGTAAAGTTATATGATACAAATCCGGCTCTTTGTAACTGTAGCAAGTTGCACATCTCTGCAAAGGAACTGTGATCTTTAGTGAATTCTTTTATATTTTTTTATATTTGGAACTCTATAGCGCCACCACATGGATGGATTGGGATAAAACTGTACATGTCTAGTCCTATTGGCACTCGTAACATAACTACCCAGGTTCATAGCTTTCTGTCTAATCGTTTTGGAATTATTAGCATTTTTGTGATAAGCCACGCCCAGTGAAATTTCATTGGCTCGTAATTCGGCCATATTTGAAAATATCAAAATTCCAAATATAACTTTTATGAGGCATGGTCTAAGGAGTATGTAAACCAAGTTTCATCTCAATTGGTCAAATTTTGTAGGAGGAGTAGCATTTTAAGCGTTTTACAAAAAATGCTAATTAGCAAAAAATCCAATATGGCGGACTTTATGGGTCCTTGAGGCAAATTTGTTCAGAATGATCAAATGGACATGCATACCAAATTTTGTGACTCTAGGTGAAACGGGGCGTCGGCAGTAGGCGTGTCAATGTCAAAATTTTGTCACGTGCACTACAGTGCCACCAGGTGTTCAATCTGCGTCATAATATACTGGACTCAAGAGTTTGGGAATCCCAACAAGTGTGCCAAGTCTGGTGATTCTAGGACAAACCAGCTCATGAGAATTTTAGGTGAAAGGGGAGAAAAATAATAAAAAAATATAGCTGCGAGCAGCGATTTCCGGGGACCGTGCGGCATTAGCGGCATTTGTCAAACGCAGAAGCCGCAAAATGGTAGACAACTCTAGACAGGGTTGACCCAAAATACAAATATTTGTTTCTAATCATGGCTTTTGCCATTGCTGATGGTATCTTAACCCGATCCGGTAAGGGATTGCGTATTAAGTCTTTTAAGTACAAGTGAAACAGTGAACAGTTAATACTGTTAAATTTCTTAACTTTTGCAATGAAAAGGTGTTTCTTAATGTGAAAACAATATTAAAAGAAGCATAGCATTTGCACAATAGTTTTGGCAAACATTAACCTAGCCATTGGTACCAATTTGAAATTGAACCGCTGGCCACATACATGGAAAGCCAATACTGAATCCGCTAGGCCAAAGCAGGTTAACAGAAATGAGGAGGCCAAATAAGACTTGTGTGTTGCGGTATCAGATTGTTTTGGCTTACTGACTTCATAATTCATACAGATAACAGGTAATATTGTGAAATTTCCTAGCCTTTGCAATAAAAAGAACATTCTTACAATGACATGCACATTGTGTGCCTCAAAAAAAACTCGGGAACAGGTGGGGATCAAACCACCAACCTACTACACGGCAGTCAAATGCCTTAACCACTAAGCTACAGGAACTTTCACAGTTGGTATAGTAGGTAGACGGCCTGTTAAGCAGAGATAGTGTACTTGGCGGATGGCATACCTGCCATCCCAACATTTGTATTTCTTTAGTGCCACCACGCAGATTGATTGGGTTAACACTGCAGGGCTCGAGTCTTGATCTAACTCTCAATCAACCCACCAAGTTTCAGAACTTTATATCAAATGGTTTTAGAAGTACTAGCATTTGTGCGATAAGCCACGCCCAATGCAAAATCCATTGGCTTCTCATTCGGCCAATATTTGACATACGCCTTAGTAAAGTAATACGTGTATGTAGGGAAGCGTGTTCAGTACCTTGAACAGGTTTGGTGCAAATTGGTCGAATTTTATAGGAGGAGTAGTATTTTAAGTGTTTTACAAGTAATGCTAATTAGCGGAAAATCCAATGGGGCTAACTTGATGATTCCTCGAGGCAAATTTGTTCAGTATGAGCAGACGGACCTCTATCCCACATTTTGTGACTCTAGATAAAACGGGGCGTATGCAGTGGGCGTGTCAATGATTTTTAGTGAATTTTTAAATATTTTCTTATATTTGAATCTATATAGCGCCACCACGTGGCTCAATTGGGTTGAAACTGTAGAGGTCAATTCCACATGTTACTCTTAATAGATCTACCAGGTTTCATAACTTTCTGTCAAATGATTTTGGAATTATCAGCATTTTTGTGATAAGTCACGCCCATTGAAAATTAATTGGCTCGTCATTCGGCCATCTTTTAAAATATCACAATTTTGAATATAAATTTTATGAAGCATGGTCTAATGAGTTCTTGTCCCACGTTTCATGTAAATTGACCAAATTTTGTAGGAGGAGTAGTATTTTAAGTGTTTTACAAGTAATGCTAATTAGCGGAAAATCCAATAGGGCTAACTTGATGGTTCCTTGAGGAAAATTTGTTCAGTATGAGCAGCCGGACCTCTATCCCACATTTTGTGACTCTAGATAAAACGGGGCGTATGCAGTGGGCGTGTCAATGATTTTTAGTGAATTTTTAAATATTTTCTTATATTTGGATTGATATAGCGCCACCACGTGGCTCGATTGGGTTAAAACTGTAGGGGTCTATTCCTCATGTTACTCTTAATAGATCTACCAGGTTTCATAACTTTCTATGAAATGATTTTGGAATTATCAGCATTTTTGTGATAAGTCACGCCCATTGAAAATTAATTGGCTCGTCATTCGGTCATCTATTAAAATATCAAAATTCTGAATATAACTTTTATGAAGCATGGTCTAACGAGTTTGTGTACCTCCTTTCATGTAAATTGGCCAAATTTTGTAGGAGGAGTAGCATTTTAAGTGTTATACAAAAAATGCTAATTAGCGGAAAATCCAATATGGCTGACTTCATGGATCCTTGAGGTAAATCTGTTCAGCATGAGCAGAGAGACCGGTACACCACATTTTGTGACTAGGTCAAACGGGGCGTCGCCAGTGGGCGTGTCAATGTCACAATATTAACACGTACACTACAGCGCCACCAACTGGCCTATCGCCACGAAATTCGGTGTGAGCTTGTATGATGACAACTTCTAACAACTTACCAAGTTTCATGCTAATAAGCCAAGCGGTTAAGGAAAACCTCAAAGAAGTAATAAATGAGTACATTTAAGCAAAAATGTCGGCAAATTCAAGATGGCGCCCACCAAATTAGTAAAGTTCTATGATCCAAATCCAGCTCTTTGTCACTGTAGCAAGTTATACATCTCTGCAAAGGAACTGTGATTTTTAGTGAATTTCTTTATATTTCTTTATATTTGGAACTCTATAGCGCCACCACATGGATAGATTGGGATAAAACTGTACATGTCTAGTCCTAATGGGACTCTTAAAAGACCTACCAAGTTTCATAGCTTTCTGTCAAATCGTTTTGGAATTATTAGCATTTTTGTGATAAGCCACGCCCAGTGAAATTTCATTGGCTCGTCATTCGGCCATATTTGAAAATATCAAAATTCCAAATATAACTTTTATGAGACATGGTCTAAGGAGTATGTTAACCGAGTTTCATCTCAATTGGTCAAATTTTGTAAGAGGAGTAGCATTTTAAGCGTTTTACAAAAAATGCTAATTAGCAAAAAATCCAATATGGCGGACTTTATGGGTCCTTGAGGCAAATTTGTTCAGAATGAGCAAATGGACATGCATACCAAATTTTGTGACTCTAGGTGAAACGGGGCGTCGGCAGTGGGCGTGTCAATGTCAAAAATTTGTCACGTGCACTACAGCGCCACCAGGTGTTCAATCTGCGTCATAATATAGAGGATTCAAGAGTTTGGGAATCCCAACAAGCGTGCCAAGTCTGGTGATTCTAGGACAAACCAGCTCATGGGAATTTTAGGTGAAAGGGGAGAAAAAAAATAATAAAAAAAATAATAATAAAAAGAATCTGAACAAAAACAATAGGGTACCTGCAGCTTCGCTGCACGGTCCCCTAAATATAGCTGCAAGCAGCGATTTCCGGGGACCGTGCGGCATTAGCGGCATTTGTCAAACGCAGAAGCCGCAAAATGGTAGACAGCTCTAGACAGGGTTGACCCAAAATACAAATATTTGTTTCTAATCATGGCTTTTGCCATTGCTGATGGTATCTTAACCCGATCCGGTAAGGGATTGCGTATTAAGTCTTTTAAGTACAAGTGAAACAGTGAACAGTTAATACTGTTAAATTTCTTAACTTTTGCAATGAAAAGGTGTTTCTTAATGTGAAAACAATATTAAAAGAAGCATAGCATTTGCACAATAGTTTTGGCAAACATTAACCTAGCCATTGGTACCAATTTGAAATTGAACCGCTGACCACATACATGGAAAGCCAATACTGAATCCGCTAGGCCAAAGCAGGTTAACAGAAATGAGGAGGCCAAATAAGACTTGTGTGTTGCGGTATCAGATTGTTTTGGCTTACTGACTTCATAATTCATACAGATAACAGGTAATATTGTGAAATTTCCTAGCCTTTGCAATAAAAAGAACATTCTTACAATGACATGCACATTGTGTGCCTCAAAAAAAACTCGGGAACAGGTGGGGATCGAACCACCAACCTACTACACGGCAGTCAAATGCCTTAACCACTAAGCTACAGGAACTTTCACAGTTGGTATAGTAGGTAGACGGCCTGTTAAGCAGAGATAGTGTACTTGGCGGATGGCATACCTGCCATCCCAACATTTGTATTTCTTTAGTGCCACCACGCAGATTGATTGGGTTAACACTGCAGGGCTCGAGTCTTGATCTAACTCTCAATCAACCCACCAAGTTTCAGAACTTTATATCAAATGGTTTTAGAAGTACTAGCATTTGTGCGATAAGCCACGCCCAATGCAAAATCCATTGGCTTCTCATTCGGCCAATATTTGACATACGCCTTAGTAAAGTAATACGTGTATGTAGGGAAGCGTGTTCAGTACCTTGAACAGGTTTGGTGCAAATTGGTCGAATTTTATAGGAGGAGTAGTATTTTAAGTGTTTTACAAGTAATGCTAATTAGCGGAAAATCCAATGGGGCTAACTTGATGATTCCTCGAGGCAAATTTGTTCAGTATGAGCAGACGGACCTCTATCCCACATTTTGTGACTCTAGATAAAACGGGGCGTATGCAGTGGGCGTGTCAATGATTTTTAGTGAATTTTTAAATATTTTCTTATATTTGAATCTATATAGCGCCACCACGTGGCTCAATTGGGTTGAAACTGTAGAGGTCAATTCCACATGTTACTCTTAATAGATCTACCAGGTTTCATAACTTTCTGTCAAATGATTTTGGAATTATCAGCATTTTTGTGATAAGTCACGCCCATTGAAAATTAATTGGCTCGTCATTCGGCCATCTTTTAAAATATCACAATTTTGAATATAAATTTTATGAAGCATGGTCTAATGAGTTCTTGTCCCACGTTTCATGTAAATTGACCAAATTTTGTAGGAGGAGTAGTATTTTAAGTGTTTTACAAGTAATGCTAATTAGCGGAAAATCCAATAGGGCTAACTTGATGGTTCCTTGAGGAAAATTTGTTCAGTATGAGCAGCCGGACCTCTATCCCACATTTTGTGACTCTAGATAAAACGGGGCGTATGCAGTGGGCGTGTCAATGATTTTTAGTGAATTTTTAAATATTTTCTTATATTTGGATTGATATAGCGCCACCACGTGGCTCGATTGGGTTAAAACTGTAGGGGTCTATTCCTCATGTTACTCTTAATAGATCTACCAGGTTTCATAACTTTCTATGAAATGATTTTGGAATTATCAGCATTTTTGTGATAAGTCACGCCCATTGAAAATTAATTGGCTCGTCATTCGGTCATCTATTAAAATATCAAAATTCTGAATATAACTTTTATGAAGCATGGTCTAACGAGTTTGTGTACCTCCTTTCATGTAAATTGGCCAAATTTTGTAGGAGGAGTAAGCATTTTAAGTGTTATACAAAAAATGCTAATTAGCGGAAAATCCAATATGGCTGACTTCATGGATCCTTGAGGTAAATCTGTTCAGCATGAGCAGAGAGACCGGTACACCACATTTTGTGACTCTAGGTCAAACGGGGCGTCGCCAGTGGGCGTGTCAATGTCACAATATTAACACGTACACTACAGCGCCACCAACTGGCCTATCGCCACGAAATTCGGTGTGAGCTTGTATGATGACAACTTCTAACAACTTACCAAGTTTCATGCTAATAAGCCAAGCGGTTAAGGAAAACCTCAAAGAAGTAATAAATGAGTACATTTAAGCAAAAATGTCGGCAAATTCAAGATGGCGCCCACCAAATTAGTAAAGTTCTATGATCCAAATCCAGCTCTTTGTCACTGTAGCAAGTTATACATCTCTGCAAAGGAACTGTGATTTTTAGTGAATTTTTTTATATTTCTTTATATTTGGAACTCTATAGCGCCACCACATGGATAGATTGGGATAAAACTGTACATGTCTAGTCCTAATGGGACTCTTAAAAGACCTACCAAGTTTCATAGCTTTCTGTCAAATCGTTTTGGAATTATTAGCATTTTTGTGATAAGCCACGCCCAGTGAAATTTCATTGGCTCGTCATTCGGCCATATTTGAAAATATCAAAATTCCAAATATAACTTTTATGAGACATGGTCTAAGGAGTATGTTAACCGAGTTTCATCTCAATTGGTCAAATTTTGTAAGAGGAGTAGCATTTTAAGCGTTTTACAAAAAAAGCTAATTAGCAAAAAATCCAATATGGCGGACTTTATGGGTCCTTGAGGCAAATTTGTTCAGAATGAGCAAATGGACATGCATACCAAATTTTGTGACTCTAGGTGAAACGGGGCGTCGGCAGTGGGCGTGTCAATGTCAAAAATTTGTCACGTGCACTACAGCGCCACCAGGTGTTCAATCTGCGTCATAATATAGAGGATTCAAGAGTTTGGGAATCCCAACAAGCGTGCCAAGTCTGGTGATTCTAGGACAAACCAGCTCATGGGAATTTTAGGTGAAAGGGGAGAAAAAAAATAATTAAAAAAAATATAGCTGCAAGCAGCGATTTCCGGGGACCGTGCGGCATTAGTGGCATTTGTCAAACGCAGAAACCGCAAAACGGCAGACAGCTCTAGACAGGGTTGACCCAAAATACAAATATTTGTCTCTAATCAGGGCTTTTGCCATTGCTGATGGTATTTTAACCCGATCCGGTAAGGGCTTGCGTATTAAGTCTTTTAAGTACAAGTGAAACAGTGAACAGTTAATACTGTTAAATTTCTTAACTTTTGCAATAAAAAAGGTGTTTCTTAATGTGAAAACAACATTGAAAGAAGCATAGCATTTGCATAATAGTTTTGCCAAACATTAACCTAGCCATTGGTACCAAGCTGGAATTGAACCGCTGACCACATACATGGAAAGCCAATACTGAATCCGCTAGGCCAAAGCAGGTTAACAGAAATGAGGAGGCCAAATAAGACTTGTGTGTTGCGGTATCAGATTGTTTTGGCTTACTGACTTCATAATTCATACAGATAACAGGTAATATTGTGAAATTTCCTAGCCTTTGCAATAAAAAGAACATTCTTACAATGACATGCACATTGTGTGCCTCAAAAAAAACTCGGGAACAGGTGGGGATCGAACCACCAACCTACTACACGGCAGTCAAATGCCTTAACCACTAAGCTACAGGAACTTTCACAGTTGGTATAGTAGGTAGACGGCCTGTTAAGCAGAGATAGTGTACTTGGCGGATGGCATACCTGCCATCCCAACATTTGTATTTCTTTAGTGCCACCACGCAGATTGATTGGGTTAACACTGCAGGGCTCGAGTCTTGATCTAATTCTCAATCAACCCACCAAGTTTCAGAACTTTATATCAAATGGTTTTAGAAGTACTAGCATTTGTGCGATAAGCCACGCCCAATGCAAAATCCATTGGCTTCTCATTCGGCCAATATTTGACATACGCCTTAGTAAAGTAATACGTGTATGTAGGGAAGCGTGTTCAGTAGCTTGAACAGGTTTGGTGCAAATTGGTCAAATTTTATAGGAGGAGTAGTATTTTAAGTGTTTTACAAGTAATGCTAATTAGCAGAAAATCCAATGGGGCTAACTTGATGGTTCCTTGAGGAAAATTTGTTCAGTATGAGCAGCCGGACCTCTATCCCACATTTTGTGACTCTAGATAAAACGGGGCGTATGCAGTGGGCGTGTCAATGATTTTTAGTGAATTTTTAAATATTTTCTTATATTTGGATCTCTATAGCGCCACCACATGGGTCGATTGGGTTGAAACTGGAGAGGTCAGGTCCAGATGTTACTCTTAAAAGATTTTCCAAGTTTCATAACTTTCTGTGAAATGGTTTTGGAATTATTAGCATTCTTGTGATAAGCCACGCCCACTGGATATTTATTGGCTCGTCATTCGGCCATATTTAAACATATTAAAATTCTGTATATAGGTTTTATGACGCATGGTGTAAGGAGCGTGTTTACCAGGTTTCATGTAAATTGGTCAAATTTTATAGGAGGAGTAGTATTTTAAGTGTTTTACAAGTAATGCTAATTAGCGGAAAATCCAATAGGGCTAACTTGATGGTTCCTTGAGGCAAATTTGTTCAGTATGAGCAGACGGACCTCTGTCCCACATTTTGTGACTCTAGATAAAACGGGGCGTATGCAGTGGGCATGTCAATCATTTTTAGTGAATTTTTAAATATTTTCTCATATTTGGATCTATATAGCGCCACCACGTGGCTAGATTGGGTTGAAACTGTAGAGGTCAATTCCTCATGTTACTCTTAATAGATCTACCAGGTTTCATAACTTTCTGTCAAATCATTTTGGAATTATCAGCATTTTTGTGATAAGTCACGCCCATTGACAATTCATTGGCTTGTCATTCGGCCATCTTTTAAAATATTAAAATTCTGAATATAACTTTTATGAAGCATGGTCTAAGGAGTTCGTGTACCTCGTTTCATGTAAATTGGCCACATTTTGTAGGAGGAGTAGCATTTTAAGTGTTTTACAGAAAATGCTAATTAGCGGAAAATCAAATATGGCTGACTTCATGGATCCTTGCGGTACATTTGTTCAGCATGAGCAGAGGGACCTGTACTCCACATTTTGTGACTCTAGGTCAAACGGGGCGTCGGCAGTGGGCGTGTCAATGTCACAATATTAACACGTGCACTACAGCGCCACCAACTGGCCTATCGCCATGAAATTCGGTGTGAGCTTGTATGATGACAACGTCTAACGACTTGCCAAGTTTCATGCTAATCAGCCAAGCGGTTAAGGAACAACTCAAAGAAGTAATAAATGAGTACATTTAAGCCAAAATGTCGGCAAATTCAAGATGGCGCCCACCAAATTAGTAAAGTTCTATGATCCAAATCCGGCTCTTTGTCACTGTAGCAAGTTATACATCTCTGCAATGGAAATGTGATTTTTAGTGAATTTTTTTATATTTCTTTATATTTGGAACTCTATAGCGCCACCACATGGATAGATTGGGATAAAACTGTACAAGTCTAGTCCGAATGACACTCTTAACAGACCTACCAAGTTTCATAGCTTTCTGTCAAATCGTTTTGGAATTATTAGCATTTTTGTGATAAGCCACGCCCAGTGAAATTTCATTGGCTCGTCATTCGGCCATATTTGAAAATATCAAAATTCCAAATATAACTTTTATGAGACATGGTCTAAGGAGTATGTAAACCGAGTTTCATCTCAATTGGTCAAATTTTGTAGGAGGAGTAGCATTTTAAGCGTTTTACAAAAAATGCTAATTAGCAAAAAATCCAATATGGCGGACTTTATGGGTCCTTGAGGCAAATTTGTTCAGAATGAGCAAATGGACATGCATACCAAATTTTGTGACTCTAGGTGAAACGGGGCGTCGGCAGTGGGCGTGTCAATGTCAAAAATTTGTCACGTGCACTACAGCGCCACCAGGTGTTCAATCTGCGTCATAATATAGAGGATTCAAGAGTTTGGGAATCCCAACAAGCGTGCCAAGTCTGGTGATTCTAGGACAAACCAGCTCATGGGAATTTTAGGTGAAAGGGGAGAAAAAAAAAAAAAAAAATAATAAAAAGAATCTGAACAAAAACAATAGGGTACCTGCAGCTTCGCTGCACGGTCCCCTAAAAATAATAATAAAAAGAATCAGAACAAAAACAATAGGGTACCTGCAGCTTCGCTGCACGGTCCCCTAAATATAGCTGCAAGCAGCGATTTCCGGGGACCGTGCGGCATTAGCGGCATTTGTCAAACGCAGAAACCGCAAAATGGTAGACAACTCTAGACAGGGTTGACCCAAAATACAAATATTTGTTTCTAATCAGGGCCTTTGCCATTGCTGATGGTATCTTAACCCGATCCGGTAAGGGCTTGCGTATTAAGTCTTAAGTACAAGTGAAACAGTGAACAGTTAATACTGTTAAATTGCTTAACTTTTGCAATAAAAAGGTGTTTCTTAATGTGAAAACAACATTGAAAGAAGCATAGCATTTGCACAATAGTTTTGCCAAACATTAACCTAGCCATTGGTACCAAGGCGGAATTTAACCGCTGACCACATACATGGAAAGCCAATACTGTATCCGCTAGGCCAAAGCAGGTTAACAGAAATGAGGAGGCCAAATAAGACTTGTGTGTTGCGGTATCAGATTGTTTTGGCTTACTGACTTCATAATTCAAACAGATAACAGGTAATATTGTGAAATTTCCTAGCCTTTTCAATAAAAAGAACATTCTTACAATGTCGTGCACATTGTGTGCCTCAAAAAAAACTCGGGAACAGGTGGGGATCGAACCACCAACCTACTACACGGCAGTCAAATGCCTTAACCACTAAGCTACAGGAACTTTCACAGTTGGTATAGTAGGTAGACGGCCTGTTAAGCAGAGATAGTGTACTTGGCGGATGGCATACCTGCCATCCCAACATTTGTATTTCTTTAGTGCCACCACGCAGATTGATTGGGTTAAAACTGCAGGGCTCAAGTCTTGATCTAACTCTCAACCCACCAAGTTTCAGAACTTTATATCAAACGGTTTTAGAAGTACTAGCATTTGTGCGATAAGCCATGCCCAATGCAAAATCCATTGGCTTCTCATTCGGCCAATTTTTGACATACACCTTAGTAAAGTAATGCATGTATGTATGGATGCTGGTTGAGTCCAGTGAACAGGTTTGGTGCAAATTGGTCTCATTCTGTAGGAGGAGTAGCATTTTAAGTGTTTTACAAAAAATGCTAATTAGCGGAAAATCGAAGATGGCAGACTTCATGGTTTCTTGAGGCAAATTTGTTGGGCAGGAGTAGCGGGATGTATCCACCAAATTTTGTGAATGTAGATAAAATGGGGCGTCGGCAGTGGGCGTGTCAATGATTTTTAGTGAATTTTAAAATATTTTCTTATATTTGGATCTCTATAGCTCCACCACGTGGCTCGATTGGGTTGAAACTGGAGAGGTCAGGTCCAGATGTTACTCTTAAAAGACTTTCCAAGTTTCATAACTTTCTGTGAAATGGTTTTGGAATTATTAGCATTTTTGTGATAAGCCACGCCCATTGGATATGTATTGGCTCATCATTCGGCCAGCTTTTAAAATATCAAAATTCTGTTTATAACTTTTATGATACATGGTGTAAGGAGTGTGTTTAACAGGTTTCATTTAAATTGGTCAAATTTTATAGGAGAAGTAGTATTTTAAGTGTTTTACAAGTAATGCTAATTAGCGGAAAATCCAATAGGGCTAACGTCATGGTTCCTTGAGGCAAATTTGTTCAGTATGAGGAGACGGACCTCTATCCCACATTTTGTGACTCTAGATAAAACGGGGCGTATGCAGTGGGCGTGTCAATCATTTTTTTGTGAATTTTAAATATTTTCTTATATTTAGATCTATTTAGCGCCACCACGTGGCTCGATTGGGTTGAAACTGTAGAGGTCAATTTCAGATGTTACTCTTAATAGATATACCAGGTTTCATAACTTTCTGTCAAATGATTTTGGAATTATCAGCATTTTTGTGATAAGTCACGCCCATTGAAAATTCATTGGCTCGTCATTCGGCCATATTTTAAAATATCAAAATTCTGAAATTATGTTTTATGAAGCTTGGTCTAAGGAGTTTGTGTACCTCGTTTCATGTAAATTGGCCAAATTTTGTAGGAGGAGTAGCATTTTAAGTGTTTGACAAAAAATGCTAATTAGCGGAAAATCCAATATAGCTGACTTCATGGATCCTTGATGCAAATTTGTTCAGCATGAGCAGAGAGACCTGTACACCACATTTTGTGACTCTAGGTCAAACGGGGCGTCGCCAGTGGGCGTGTCAATGTCACAATATTTACACGTGCACTACAGCGCCACCAACTGGCCTATCGCCACGAAATTCGGTGTGAGCTTGTATGATGACAACTTCTAACTATTTGCCAAGTTTCATGCTAATCAGCCAAGCGGTTAAGGAAAAACTCAAAGAAGTAATAAATGAATACATTTAAGCCAAAATGTCGGCAAATTCAAGATGGCGCCCAATAAATTAGTAAAGTTATATGATCCAAATCCGGCTCTTTGTCACTGTAGCAAGTTGCACATCTCTGCAAAGGAACTGTGATTTTTAGTGAATTTTTTTATATTTTTTTATATTTGGAACTCTATAGCGCCACCACATGGATGGATTGGGATAAAACTGTACATGTCTAGTCCTATTGGCACTGGTAACATAACTACCAAGGTTCATAGCTTTCTGTCTAATCGTTTTGGAATTATTAGCATTTTTGTGATAAGCCACGCCCAGTGAAATTTCATTGGCTCGTCATTCGGCCATATTTGAAAAGATCCAAATTCCAAATATAACTTTTATGAGACATGGTCTAAGGAGTATGTAAACCAAGTTTCATGTCAATTGGTCAAATTTTGTAGGAGGAGTAGCATTTTAAGCGTTTTACAAAAAATGCTAATTAGCAAAAAATCCAATATGGCGGACTTTATGGGTCCTTGAGGCAAATTTGTTCAGAATGAGCAAATGGACATGCATACCAAATTTTGTGACTCTAGGTGAAACGGGGCGTCGGCAGTGGGCGTGTCAATGTCAAAATTTTGTCACGTGCACTACAGCGCCACCAGGTGTTCAATCTGCGTCATAATATAGAGGATTCAAGAGTTTGGGAATTCCAACAAGCGTGCCAAGTCTGGTGATTCTAGGACAAACCAGCTCACGGGAATTTTAGGTGAAAGGGGAGAAAAAAAATAATAATAAAAAGAATCAGAACAAAAACAATAGGGTACCTGCAGCTTCACTGCACGGTCCCCTAATAAAAAAGAAAGAATCAGAACAAAAACAATAGGGTACCGGCAGCTTCGCTGCACGGTCCCCTAATAAAAAAAAGAATCAGAACAAAAACAATAGGGTACCGGCAGCTTCGCTGCACGGTCCCCTAAATATAGCTGCAAGCAGCGATTTCCGGGGACCGTGCGGCATCAGTGGCATTTGTCAAATGAAGAAACTGCAAAATGGTAGACAACTCTAGACATGGTTGACCCAAAATACAAATATTTGTTTATAATCAGGGCTTTTGCCATTGCTGATGGTATCTTAACCCGATCCGGTAAGGGCTTGCGTATTAAGTCTTTGAAATACAAGTGAAACAGTGAACAGTTAATACTGTTAAATTGCTTAACTTTTGCAATAAAAAGGTGTTTCTTAATGTGAAAACAACATTGAAAGAAGCATAGCATTTGCACAATAGTTTTGCCAAACATTAACCTAGCCATTGGTACCAAGGCAGAATTGAACCGCTGACCACAGACATGGAAAGCCAATACTGTATCCACTAGGCCAAAGCAGGTTAACAGAAATGAGGAGGCCAAATAAGACTTGTGTGTTGCGGTATCAGATTGTTTTGGCTTGCTGACTTCATAATTCAAACAGATAACAGGTAATATTGTGAAATTTCCTAGCCTTTGCAATAAAAAGAACATTCTTACAATGTCGCGCACATTGTGTGCCTCAAAAAAAACTCGGGAACAGGTGGGGATCGAACCACCAACCTACTACACGGCAGTCAAATGCCTTAACCACTAAGCTACAGGAACTTTCACAGTTGCAATAGTAGGTAGACGGCCTGTTAAGCAGAGATAGTGTACTTGGTGGATGGCATACCTGCCATCCCAACATTTGTATTTCTTTGGTGCCACCATGCAGATTGATTGAGTTTAAACTGCAGGGCTCAAGTCTTGATCTAACTCTCAATCAACCCACCAAGTTTCAGAACTTTATATCAAACGGTTTTAGAAGTACTAGCATTTGTGCGATAAGCCACGCCCAATGCAAAATCCATTGGCTTCTCATTCGGCCAAGTTTTGACATACACCTTTGTAATGCGTGTATGTAGGGAAGCGGTTTGAGTACCTTGAACAGGTTTGGTGCAAATTGGTCTAATTCTGTAGGAGGAATAGCATTTTAAGTGTTTTACAAAAAATGCTAATTAGCGGAAAATCGAAGATGGCAGACTTCATGGTTTCTTAGGCAAATTTGTTGGGCAAGAGTAGCGGGATGTATACACCAAATTTTGTGACTGAAGATCAAACGGGGTGTCGGCAGTGGGCGTGTCAATCATTTTTAGTGAATTTTTAAATATTTTCTTATATTTGGATCTCTATAGCGCCACCACGTGGCTCGATTGGGTTGAAACTGGAGAGGTCAGGTCCAGATTTTACTCTTAAAAGACCATCCAAGTTTCATAATTTTCCGTGAAATGGTTTTGGAATTATTAGCATTTTTGTGATAAGTCACGCCCATTGAAAATTCATTGGCTCGTCATTCGGTCATCTTTTAAAATATCAAAATTCTGAATATAACTTTTATGAAGCATGGTCTACCGAGTTTGTGTACCTCGTTTCATGTAAATTGGCCAAATTTTGTAGGAGGAGTAGCATTTTAAGTGTTTTACAAAAAATGCTAATTAGCGGAAAATCAAATATGGCTGACTTCATGGATCCTTGAGGTAAATTTGTTCAGCATGAGCAGAGGGACATGTACACCACATTTTGTGACTCTAGGTCAAACGGGGCGTCGCCAGTGGGCGTGTCAATGTCACAATATTAACACGTACACTACAGCGCCACCAACTGGCCTATCGCCACGAAATTCGGTGTGAGCTTGTATGATGACAACTTCTAACTACTTGCCAAGTTTCATGCTAATCAGCCAAGCGGTTAAGGAAAACCTCAAAGAAGTATTAAATGAGTACATTTAAGCCAAAATGTCAGCAAATTCAAGATGGCGCCCACCAAATTAGTAAAGTTCTATGATCCAAATCCGGCTCTTTGTCACTGTAGCAAGTTATACATCTCTGCAAAGGAACTGTGATTTTTAGTGAATTGTTTTACATTTCTTTATATTTGGAACTCTATAGCGCCACCACATGGATAGATTGGGATAAAACTGTACATGTCTAGTCCTAATGGGACTCTTAAAAGACCTACCAAGTTTCATAGCTTTCTGTCAAATCGTTTTGGAATTATTAGCATTTTTGTGATAAGCCACGCCCAGTGAAATTTCATTGGCTCGTCATTCGGCCATATTTAAAAATATCAAAATTCCAAATATAACTTTTATGAGACATGGTCTAAGGAGTATGTAAACCAAGGTTCATCTCAATTGGTCAAATTTTGTAGGAGGAGTAGCATTTTAAGCGTTTTACAAAAAATGCTAATTAGCAAAAAATCCAATATGGCGGACTTTATGGGTCCTTGAGGCAAATTTGTTCAGAATGAGCAAATGGACATGCATACCAAATTTTGTGACTCTAGGTGAAACGGGGCGTCGGCAGTGGGCGTGTCAATGTCAAAATTTTGTTACGTGCACTACAGCGCCACCAGGTGTTCAATCTGCGTCATAATATAATGGATTCAAGAGTTTGGGAATCCCAACAAGCGTGCCAAGTCTGGTGATTCTAGGACAAACCAGCTCATGGGAATTTTAGGTGAAAGGGGAGAAAAAAAAGAAATAATAAAAAAAAAAAGAATCTGAACAAAAACAATAGGGTACCGGCAGCTTCGCTGCACGGTCCCCTAAATATAGCTGCAAGCAGCGATTTCCGGGGACCGTGCGGCATTAGCGGCATTTGTGAAACGCAGAAACCGCAAAATGGTAGACAGCTCTAGACAGGGTTGACCCAAAATACAAATATTTGTTTCTAATCAGGGCTTTTGCCATTGCTGATGGTATCTTTACCCGATCCGGTAAGGGCTTGCGTATTAAGTCTTTTAAGTACAAGTGAAACAGTGAACAGTTAATACTGTTACATTTCTTAACTTTTGCAATAAAAAGGTGTTTCTTAATGTGAAAACAACATTAAAAGAAGCATAGCATTTGCACAATAGTTTTGCCAAACATTAACCAAGCCATTGGTACCAAGCCGGAATTGACCACATACACATGGAAAGCCAATACTGTATCCACTAGGCCTAAGCAGGTTAACAGAAATGTGGAGGCCAAATAAGACTTGTGTGTTGCGGTATCAGATTGTTTTGGCTTACTGACTTCATAATTCAAACAGATAACTGGTAATATTGTGAAATTTCCTAGCCTTTGCAATAAAAAGAACATTCTTACAATGACGTGCACATTGTGTGCCTCAAATAAAACTCGGGAAGAGGTGGGGATCGAACCACCAACCTACTACACGGCAGTCAAATGCCTTAACCACTAACCTACAGAAACTTTCACAGTTGGTATAGTAGGTAGACGGCCTGTTAAGCAGAGATAGTGTACTTGGCGGATGGCATACCTGCCATCCCAACATTTGTATTTCTTTAGTGCCACCACGCAGATTGATTGGGTTAAAACTGCAGGACTCGAGTCTTGATCTAACTCTCAATCAACCCACCAAGTTTCAGAACTTTATATCAAACGGTTTTAGAAGTACTAGCATTTGTGCGATAAGCCACGCCCAATGCAAAATCCATTGGCTTCTCATTCGGCCAATTTTTGACATACGCCTTAGTAAAGTAATGCGTGTATGTAGGAACGCGGGTTGAGTACCTTAAACAGGTTTGGTGCAAATTGGTCAAATTCTGTAGGAGGAGTAGCATTTTAAGTGTTTTACAAAAAATGCTAATTATCGGAAAATCGAAGATGGCAGACTTCATGGTTTCTTGAGGCAAATTTGTTGGGCAGGAGTAGTGGGATGTATCCACCAGATTTTGTGACTGTAGATCAAAGGGGGCGTCGGCAGTGGGCGTGTCAATGATTTTTAGTGAATTTATAAATATTTTCTTATATTTGGATCTCTATAGCGCCACCACGTGGCTCGATTGGGTTGAAACTGGAGAGGTCTGGTACAGATGTTACTCTTAAAAGACCTTCCAAGTTTCATAACTTTCTGTCAAATGGTTTTGGAATTATTAGCATTTTTGTGATAAGCCACGCCCACTGGATATTTATTGGTTCGTCATTCGGCCATCTTTTAAAATATCAAAATTCTGTTTATAACTTTTATGAGGCATGGTGTAAGGAGTGTGTTTAACAGGTTTCATGTAAATTGGTCAAATTTTATAGGAGGAGTAGTATTTTAAGTGTTTTACAAGTAATGCTAATTAGCGGAAAATCCAATAGGGCTAACTTGATGGTTCCTAGAGGCAAATTTGTTCAGTATGAGCAGCCGGACCTCTATCGCACATTTTGTGACTCTAGATAAAACGGGGCGTATTCAGTGGGCGTGTCAATGATTTTTAGTGAATTTTTAAATATTTTCTTATATTTGGATCTATATAGCGCCACCACATGGCTCGATTGGGTTGAAACTGGAGAGGTCAATTCCACATGTTAGTCTTAATAGATATACCCGGTTTCATAACTTTCTGTCAAAGGATTTTGGAATTATCAGCATTTTTGTGATAAGTCACGCCCATTGAAAATTAATTGGCTCGTCATTCGGCCATCTTTTAAAATATCAAAATTCTGAATATAAATTTTATGAAGCATGGTCTAAGGAGTTCATGTACCTCGTCCATCTTTGAAAATATCAAAATTCTGAATAGAAATGTTATGAGACATGGTCTACGGAGTGTCTAGACCAAGTTTCATCTCAATTGGTCAAATTTTGTAGGAGTAGCATTTTAAGCGTTTTACAAAAAATGCTAATTAGCAAAAAATCCAATATGGCGGACTTCATGGGTCTTTGAGGCAAATTTGTTTGGAATGAGCAAAGGGACCTGTCTACCAAATTTTGTGACTCTATGTCAAACGGGGCGTCGGCAGTGGGCGTGTCAATGTCAAAATTTTGTCACGTGCACTACAGCGCCACCAGGTGTTCAATCTGCGTCATAATATAGAGAATCCAAGAGTTTCGCAATCCCAACAAGCTTGCCACGTTTGGTGATTCTTGGCCAAACCAGCTCACGGGAAGTTTAGGTGAAAGGGGAGAAAAAAAGAAAAGAAAAGAAGAACAAGAATCAATATAGCTGCAAGCAGCGATTTCCGGGGACCGTGCGGCATTAGCGGCATTTGTCAAACGCAGAAACCGCAAAATGGCAGACAACTCTAGACAGGGTTTACCCAAAATACAAATATTTGTTTCTAATCAGGGCTTTTGCCATTGCTGATGGTATCTTAACCCGATCCAGTAAGGGCTTGCGTATTAAGTCTTTTAAGTACAAGTGAAACAGTGAACAGTTAATACTGTTAAATTTCTTAACTTTTGCAATAAAAAGGTGTTTCTTAATGTGAAAACAACATTAAAAGAAGCATAGCATTTGCACAATATTTTTGCCAAACATTAACCTAGCCATTGGTACCAATTTGAAATTGAACCGCTGACCACATACATGGAAAGCCAATACTGTATCCGCTAGGCCAAAGCTGGTTAACAGAAATGAGGAGGCCAAATAAGACTTGTGTGCTGCGGTATCAGATTGTTTTGGCTTACTGACTTCACAATTCATACAGATAACAGGTAATATTGTGAAATTTCCTAGCCTTTGCAATAAAAAGAACATTCTTACAATGACGTGCACATTGAGGGCCTCAAAAAAAACGCAGGAACAGGTGGGGATCAAACCACCAACCTACTACACGGCAGTCAAATGCCTTAACCACTAAGCTACAGGAACTTTCACAGTTGGTATAGTAGGTAGACGGCCTGTTAAGCAGTAATAGTGTGCTTGGTGGATGGCATACCTGCCATCCCAACATTTGTATTTCTTTAGTGCCACCACGCAGATTGATTGGGTTAAAACTGCAGGGCTCGAGTCTTGATCTAACTCTCAATCAACCCACCAAGTTTCAGAACTTTATATCAAACGGTTTTAGAAGTACTAGCATTTGTGCGATAAGCCACGCCCAATGCAAAATCCATTGGCTTCTCATTCGGCCAATTTTTGACATACGCCTTAGTAAAGTAATGCGTGTATGTAGGGAAGCGGGTTCAGTACCTTGAACAGGTTTGGTGCAAATTGGTCAAATTCTGTAGGAGGAGTAGCATTTTAAGTGTTTTACAAAAAATGCTAATTAGCGGAAAATTGAAGATGGCAGACTTCATGGTTTCTTGAGGCAAATTTGTTGGGGAGGAGTAGCGGGATGTATCCACCAAATTTTGTGACTGTAGATCAAAGGGGGTGTCGGCACTGGGCGTGTCAATGATTTTTAGTTAATTTATAAATATTTTCTTATATTTGGATCTCTATAGCGCCACCACGTGGCTCTATTGGGTTGAAACTGGAGATTTCTGGTCCAGATGTTACTCTTAAAAGACCTTCCAAGTTTCATAACTTTCTGTCAAATGGTTTTGGAATTATTAGCATTTTTGTGATAAGCCACGCCCACTGGATATTTATTGGCTCGTCATTCGGCCATCTTTTAAAATATCAAAATTCTGTATATAAGTTTTATGATGCATGGTGTAAGGAGTGTGTTTACCAGGTTTCATGTAAATTGGTCAAATTTTATAGGAGGAGTAGTATTTTAAGTATTTTACAAGTAATGCTAATTAGCTGAAAATTCAATAGGGCTAACTTGATGGTTCCTAGAGGAAAATTTGTTCAGTATGAGCAGCCGGACCTCTGTCCCACATTTTGTAACTCTAGATAAAACGGGGCGTATTCATTGGGCGTGTCAATGATTTTTAGTGAATTTTTAAATATTTTCTTATATTTGGATCGATATAGCGCCACCACGTGGCTCGATTAGGTTGAAACTGTAGGGGTCAATTCCTCATGTTACTCTTAATAGATGTACCAGGTTTCATAACTTTCTGTCAAATGATTTTGGAATTATCAGCATTTTTGTGATAAGTCACGCCCATTGAAAATTAATTGGCTCGTCATTCGGCCATCTTTTAAAATATCAAAATTCTGAATAAAGGTTTTATGAAGCATGGTCTAACGAGGTTGTGTACCTCGTTTCATGTAAATTAGCCAAATTTTGTAGGAGGAGTAGCATTTTAAGTGTTATACAAAAAATGCTAATTAGCGGAAAATACAATATGGCTGACTTCATGGATCCTTGAGGCAAATTTGTTCAGCATGAGCAGAGAGACCTGTACACCACATTTTGTGACTCTAGGTCAAACGGGGCGTCGCCAGTGGGCGTGTCAATGTCACAATATTTACACGTGCACTACAGCGCCACCAACTGGCCTATCGCCACGAAATTCGGTGTGCGCTTGTATGATGACAACTTCTAACTACATCCCAAGTTTCATGCTAATCAGCCAAGCGGTTAAGGAAAAACTCAAAGAAGTAATAAATGAGTACATTTAAGCCAAAATGTCGGCAAATTCAAGATGGCGCCCACCAAATTAGTAAAGTTCTATGATCCAAATCCGGCTCTTTGTCACTGTAGCAAGTTACACATCTCTGCAAAGGAACTGTGATTTTTAGTGAATTTTTTAATATTTTTTAATATTTGGAACTCTATAGCGCCACCACATGGATAGATTGGGATAAAACTGTACATGTCTAGTCCTAATGGCACTCTTAACAGACCTACCAAGTTTCATAGCTTTCTGTCAAATGGTTTTGGAATTATTAGCATTTTTGTGATAAGCAACGCCCAGTGAAATTTTATTGGCTCGTCATTCGGCCATCTTTGAAAATATCAAAATTCTAAATATAAATTTTATGAGACATGGTCTAAGGAGTATGTAAACCAAGTTTCATCTCAATTGGTCAAATTTTGTAGGAGGAGTAGCATTTTAAGCGTTTTACAAAAAATGCTAATTAGCAAAAAATCCAATACGGCGGACTTTATGGGTCCTTGAGGCAAATTTGTTCAGAATGAGCAAATGGACATGCTTACCAAATTTTGTGACTCTAGGTGAAACGGGGCGTCGGCAGTGGGCGTGTCAATGTCAAAATTTTGTCACGTGCACTACAGCGCCACCAGGTGTTCAATCTGCGTCATAATATAGAGGATTCAAGAGTTTGGGATTCCCAACAAGCGTGCCAAGTCTAGTGATTCTAGGACAAACCAGCTCATGGGAATTTTAGGTGAAAGGGGAGAAAAAAAATAATAAAATAAATATAGCTGCAAGCAGCGATTTCCGGGGACCGTGCGGCATTAGCGGCATTTGTCAAACGCAGAAGCCGCAAAATGGTAGACAACTCTAGACAGGGTTGACCCAAAATACAAATATTTGTTTCTAATCATGGCTTTTGCCATTGCTGATGGTATCTTAACCCGATCCAGTAAGGGATTGCGTATTAAGTCTTTTAAGTACAAGTGAAACAGTGAACAGTTAATACTGTTAAATTTCTTAACTTTTGCAATGAAAAGGTGTTTCTTAATGTGAAAACAATATTAAAAGAAGCATAGCATTTGCACAATAGTTTTGGCAAACATTAACCTAGCCATTGGTACCAATTTGAAATTGAACCGCTGACCACATACATGGAAAGCCAATACTGAATCCGCTAGGCCAAAGCAGGTTAACAGAAATGAGGAGGCCAAATAAGACTTGTGTGTTGCGGTATCAGATTGTTTTGGCTTACTGACTTCATAATTCATACAGATAACAGGTAATATTGTGAAATTTCCTAGCCTTTGCAATAAAAAGAACATTCTTACAATGACATGCACATTGTGTGCCTCAAAAAAAACTCGGGAACAGGTGGGGATCGAACCACCAACCTACTACACGGCAGTCAAATGCCTTAACCACTAAGCTACAGGAACTTTCACAGTTGGTATAGTAGGTAGACGGCCTGTTAAGCAGAGATAGTGTACTTGGCGGATGGCATACCTGCCATCCCAACATTTGTATTTCTTTAGTGCCACCACGCAGATTGATTGGGTTAACACTGCAGGGCTCGAGTCTTGATCTAACTCTCAATCAACCCACCAAGTTTCAGAACTTTATATCAAATGGTTTTAGAAGTACTAGCATTTGTGCGATAAGCCACGCCCAATGCAAAATCCATTGGCTTCTCATTCGGCCAATATTTGACATACGCCTTAGTAAAGTAATACGTGTATGTAGGGAAGCGTGTTCAGTACCTTGAACAGGTTTGGTGCAAATTGGTCAAATTTTATAGGAGGAGTAGCATTTTAAGTGTTTTACAAGTAATGCTAATTAGCGGAAAATCCAATGGGGCTAACTTGATGATTCCTCGAGGCAAATTTGTTCAGTATGAGCAGACGGACCTCTATCCCACATTTTGTGACTCTAGATAAAACGGGGCGTATGCAGTGGGCGTGTCAATGATTTTTAGTGAATTTTTAAATATTTTCTTATATTTGAATCTATATAGCGCCACCACGTGGCTCAATTGGGTTGAAACTGTAGAGGTCAATTCCACATGTTACTCTTAATAGATCTACCAGGTTTCATAACTTTCTGTCAAATTATTTTGGAATTATCAGCATTTTTGTGATAAGTCACGCCCATTGAAAATTAATTGGCTCGTCATTCGGCCATCTTTTAAAATATCACAATTTTGAATATAAATTTTATGAAGCATGGTCTAATGAGTTCTTGTCCCACGTTTCATGTAAATTGACCAAATTTTGTAGGAGGAGTAGTATTTTAAGTGTTTTACAAGTAATGCTAATTAGCGGAAAATCCAATAGGGCTAACTTGATGGTTCCTTGAGGAAAATTTGTTCAGTATGAGCAGCCGGACCTCTATCCCACATTTTGTGACTCTAGATAAAACGGGGCGTATGCAGTGGGCGTGTCAATGATTTTTAGTGAATTTTTAAATATTTTCTTATATTTGGATTGATATAGCGCCACCACGTGGCTCGATTGGGTTAAAACTGTAGGGGTCTATTCCTCATGTTACTCTTAATAGATCTACCAGGTTTCATAACTTTCTATGAAATGATTTTGGAATTATCAGCATTTTTGTGATAAGTCACGCCCATTGAAAATTAATTGGCTCGTCATTCGGTCATCTTTTAAAATATCAAAATTCTGAATATAATTTTTATGAAGCATGGTCTAACGAGTTTGTGTACCTCGTTTCATGTAAATTGGCCAAATTTTGTAGGAGGAGTAGCATTTTAAGTGTTATACAAAAAATGCTAATTAGCGGAAAATCCAATATGGCTGACTTCATGGATCCTTGAGGTAAATCTGTTCAGCATGAGCAGAGAGACCTGTCCACCACATTTTGTGACTCTAGGTCAAACGGGGCGTCGCCAGTGGGCGTGTCAATGTCACAATATTAACACGTACACTACAGCGCCACCAACTGGCCTATCGCCACGAAATTCGGTGTGAGCTTGTATGATGACAACTTCTAACTACTTGCCAAGTTTCATGCTAATGAGCCAAGCGGTTAAGGAAAACCTCAAAGAAGTAATAAATGAGTACATTTAAGCCAAAATGTCGGCAAATTCAAGATGGCGCCCACCAAATTAGTAAAGTTCTATGATCCAAATCCGGCTCTTTGTCACTGTAGCAAGTTATACATCTCTGCAAAGGAACTGTGATTTTTAGTGAATTTTTTTATATTTCTTTATATTTGGAACTCTATAGCGCCACCACATGGATAGAATGGGATAA
Organism: Synaphobranchus kaupii; assembly: GCA_029718625.1. NCBI lineage: Eukaryota > Metazoa > Chordata > Actinopteri > Anguilliformes > Synaphobranchidae > Synaphobranchus > Synaphobranchus kaupii. The sequence continues at coordinate 65,982,821 of CM056376.1, read as the reverse complement.
AACTGTACATGTCTAGTCCTAATGGGACTCTTAAAAGACCTACCAAGTTTCATAGCTTTCTGTCAAATCGTTTTGGAATTATTAGCATTTTTGTGATAAGCCACGCCCAGTGAAATTTCATTGGCTCGTCATTCGGCCATATTTGAAAATATCAAAATTCCAAATATAACTTTTATGAGACATGGTCTAAGGAGTATGTAAACCAAGTTTCATCTCAATTGGTCAAATTTTGTAGGAGGAGTAGCATTTTAAGCGTTTTACAAAAAATGCTAATTAGCAAAAAATCCAATATGGCGGACTTTATGGGTCCTTGAGGCAAATTTGTTCAGAATGAGCAAATGGACATGCATACCAAATTTTGTGACTCTAGGTGAAATGGGGCGTCGGCAGTGGGCGTGTCAATGTCAAAAATTTGTCACGTGCACTACAGCGCCACCAGGTGTTCAATCTGCGTCATAATATAGAGGATTCAAGAGTTTGGGAATCCCAACAAGCGTGCCAAGTCTGGTGATTCTAGGACAAACCAGCTCATGGGAATTTTAGGTGAAAGGGGAGAAAAAAAAAAATTAAAAAAAAAATAATAATAAAAAGAATCTGAACAAAAACAATAGGGTACCTGCAGCTTCGCTGCACGGTCCCCTAAATATAGCTGCAAGCAGCGATTTCCGGGGACCGTGCGGAATTAGCGACATTTGTCAAACGCAGAAACCGCAAAACGGCAGACAACTCTAGACAGGGTTGACCCAAAATACAAATATTTGTTTCTAATCAGGGCTTTTGCCATTGCTGATGGTATCTTAACCCGATCCGGTAAGGGCTTGCGTATTAAGTCTTTTAAGTACAAGTGAAACAGTGAACAGTTAATACTGTTAAATTTCTTAACTTTTGCAATAAAAAGGTGTTTCTTAATGTGAAAACAACATTAAAAGAAGCATAGTATTTGCACAATAGTTTTGCCAAACATTAACCTAGCCATTGGTACCAATTTGAAATTGAACCGCTGACCACATACATGGAAAACCAATACTGTATCCGCTAGGCCAAAGCAGGTTAACAGAAATGAGGAGGCCAAATAAGACTTGTGTGCTGCGGTATCAGATTGTTTTGGCTTACTGACTTCATAATTCATACAGATAACAGGTAATATTGTGAAATTTCCTAGCCTTTGCAATAAAAAGAACATTCTTACAATGACGTGCACATTGTGTGCCTCAAAAAAAACTCAGGAACAGGTGGGGATCAAACCACCAACCTACTACACGGCAGTCAAATGCCTTAACCACTAAGCTACAGGAACTTTCACAGTTGGTATAGTAGGTAGACGGCCTGTTAAGCAGAGATAGTGTGCTTGGCGGATGGCATACCTGCCATCCCAACATTTGTATTTCTTTAGTGCCACCACGCAGATTGATTGGGTTAAAACTGCAGGGCTCGAGTCTTGATCTAACTCTCAATCAACCCACCAAGTTTCAGAACTTTATATCAAACGGTTTTAGAAGTACTAGCATTTGTGCGATAAGCCACGCCCAATGCAAAATCCATTGGCTTCTCATTCGGCCAATTTTTGACATACGCCTTAGTAAAGTAATGCGTGTATGTTGGGAAGCGGGTTCAGTACCTTGAACAGGTTTGGTGCAAATTGGTCAAATTCTGTAGGAGGAGTAGCATTTTAAGTGTTTTACAAAAAATGCTAATTAGCGGAAGATTGAAGATGGCACACTTCATGGTTTCTTGAGGCAAATTTGTTGGGCAGGAGGAGCGGGATGTATCCACCAACTTATGTGACTGTAGATCAAACGGGGCGTCGGCAGTGGGCGTGTCAATGATTTTTAGTGAATTTTAAAATATTTTCTTATATTTGGATCTCTATAGCACCACCACGTGGCTCGATTGGGTTGAAAATGGAGAGGTCAGGTCCAGATTTTACTCTTAAAAGACCATCCAAGTTTCATAACTTTCTGTGAAATGGTTTTGGAATTATTAGCATTTTTGTGATAAGCCACGCCCACTGGATATTTATTGGCTCGTCATTCGGCCAGCTTTTAAAATATCAAAATTCTGTTTATAACTTTTATGATGCATGGTGTAAGGAGTGTGTTTAACAGGTTTCATGTAAATTGGTCAAATTTTATAGGAGGAGTAGTATTTTAAGTGTTTTAAAAGTAATGCTAATTAGCGGAAAATTCAATAGGGCTAACTTGATGGTTCCTTGAGGCAAATTTGTTCAGTATGAGCAGACGGACCGCTATCCCACATTTTGTGACTCTAGATAAAACGGGGCGTATGCAGTGGGCGTGTCAATGATTTTTAGTGAATTTTTCAATATTTTTTTATATTTGGAACTCTATAGCGCCACCACATGGATAGATTGGGATAAAACTGTAGAGGTCAATTTCACATGTTACTCTTAATAGATATACCAGGTTTCATAACTTTCTGTCAAATCGTTTTGGAATTATTAGCATTTTTGTGATAAGCCACGCCCAGTGAAAATTAATTGGCTCGTCATTCGGCCATCTTTGAAAATATCAAAATTCTGTATATAACTTTTATGAAGCATGATCAAAGGAGTTTGTGTACATCGTTTCATGTAAATTGGCCAAACTTTGTAGGAGGAGTAGCATTTTAAGTGTTTTACGAAAAAATGCTAATTAGCGGAAAATCAAATATGGCTGACTTCATGGATCCTTGAGGTAAATTTGTTCAGCATGAGCAGAGGGACCTGTACACCACATTTTGTGACTCTAGGTGAAATGAGGCGTCGGCAGTGGGCGTGTCAATGTCAAAATTTTGTCACGTGCACTACAGCGCCACCAGGTGGTCAATCTGCGTCATAATATAGAGGATTCAAGAGTTTGGGAATCCCAACAAGCGTGCCTGGTGATTCTAGGACAAACCAGCTCACGGGAATTTTAGGTGAAAGGGGAGAAAATTTTTTTTTTTTTAAATAATAATAAAAAGAATCTGAACAAAAACAATAGGGTACCTGCAGCTTCGCTGCACGGTCCCCTAAAAAGAATCTGAACAAAAACAATAGGGTACCTGCAGCTTCGCTGCACGGTCCCCTAATAATAATAATTATATCATTCTTAGGATTGGTTGGTTATTGCTGAAACCGGATAGTAGATTTCTCTGTGATTGTACAACAATTAGGCGAGATTACTCATGGGTCCAAATTAAAATGAATGAAAAATTTTATTTAACAACAGAAGCTGAAATTGCATTTAAGGGAATTAAATTGGCTTTGATAAACACTCCGTGTTTAGGAATTCCCGATGACAAAAAACCTTTTGAACTATTTGTAGATGAAAAGAATGAATGTATGACAGCTGTCAACTCAGAAACATGGTGAAAAGTATAAACCAATTGGATATTACTCAAGAAAACTTGATTCTGTAGCTGGAGGACTACCAGCCTGTTTGTGAGGTGTAGCAGCTACAACAGAAGCTGTATTATCAGAGTTAATCCCAGCATTGATTTAAATGATGTGCCTCTGACTAACCCCGAGATTGTAGTTTTTGTTGACGGATCAGCCCTGAGACACCCCACAACAGGAGCTCCACAAGCTGCCTATTCGGTAAGTAATGAGCATCAAATTTTAGAAAATGCGCAGTTGCCCTCACAACATGTGAGTTATTTGTGCTCACAAGAGCATGCTATTTGGCTAAAAGGGAAAACTGACCATTTACACCAATTCAATATATGCTTTTGGAGTGGTGCATGATTTTTGAGCCTAATGGAAAGAACAAGGTTTTATAACCTCAGGGGGCAAGCGTGTGTCACACTAGACTAGATAAGTTGCAAATCTATTAGAAGCATTACTCCTACCCAAAGAAATAGAGGTGTGTAAATGCCAGGCACATAGGAAAAATTTAAGATGTCTCAAAAGGAAATACTCTTGCTGATCAGGCAGCAAAAACTGCAACACTCTCCTCCGATGCCCCAGTGTTATAAATGAATGTAAATAATATAAATAATATAAATTTGTTTGATAACGATGAGTTGAAGTTGGTGCAGGAATCTACAGGACAACAGGAACAAACTCAGTGGAGGAGGCATCGATGCGCACCGCACCTGGAGAGGCTATGGGTCTCACCTGAAGGAAGATCTGTGTTGCTTGCATGTACATATCATTTTGTTACAAAAATGACTCATGGTATTGACCATACGTCTGAAACGTGTATGTTACATATGGTGAAGGTTTACTGGTATACACCAGGGTTTTCAGCCATTACGCAGTGATTCTGTGACAAATGTGTGATCTGTTTACAGGATAACTCTGCTCGCGGGACAATCAATGGGAGCAGTGGGACAGCCTGTCCCCGAAGAATCATTCTCTTATCTAATGATGGATTTTGTAGAATTAAGTTCATGCAGAGGTTACAAACATTGTGGACATGTTTTTCCAAATGGGTGGAATGTTTCCTTGCAGAAAGGAGACTGCACATTGGTGGCCAAGGCAACAATTTAGCAGACGAGGCAGCGCGCCATGCTGCCATAAGGCTTCCCCACAGGGAACTTGGCCTCTCTCATTGAGGCACAAAGCAAAGCAAGTGTGTACGAACTAAGCGTTTGGCTAAAAAGGGGGCGGTGAAAACAGAGGACGGCCCTAACAAGGGATTGTGGCGAGGGCCAAAAGGCCATTTTGTAGCACCTACGTCAGTAGTTCACACCCTGATTAAGGATGCGCCTGGTCAAGACCATTGCGCAAGGGGGGAAGTGCTTAAGCGCATTCAGAATGCTTGGTGGTCGCCCTATTTGACAAGTATGGTGGATCGGACACTAAACGATTGTGAAGTCTGTGCGACATACCAATAACAGGAAGGCATTTTCAACGACAATCGGTCACATTCCACCACCTGACGGACCATTTAGACACATAATGATAGATTATGTGGATATGATTGAGCGGGTTCAGAATAAAAGGTACATGCTAGTGATGGTGGATAGATTCAGTAGGTGGGTAGAGGCAACACCCACAAGTGGCCCAGATGCCAAGTCAGTGGCAAAGGTTTTGTGTAAAGAAGTGTTTCCCATGTTTGGGATTCCAGATAAGATTAGTTCGGACAATGGACCACATTTTTTAGCTGAAGTGATGAGTCATAACCAAGATGTTGGGAATTAGGCAAAGGTTTGGATGTGTATATCATCCACAGTCACAAGGGATGGTGGAAAGGGCGAATGGCACTTTGAAAGCAAAGATAGGCAAAATATGCACAGACGGCAGAATCAAATGGGTAGAGGCACGACCACTGGCACTAATGAGCATGAGAATGCAAACTAACAGAAGCACGCATCTAACGCTGCATGAAATGCTAACAGGCAGACCTATGCCAGTACCGTACCTACGGGGTCCATACAATGGACCTCCGCTGGAGCAACTTGAGAGTTGTCAAATTATGTGCGGCATCTAACCTTAATACACAAGACTATTTTCCAACAGGTAAAAGGAGCCACTGAAGGAAGAACAAGCAACATCACAGAGGATCTATGTGGAATACGCCCGGGAGACTGGGTGTATATTACGCCTAGTCTAGATCGCAGCCGTCACGTCAGCGTCACGTGAGCGTCGTGCTCGCATAACGACAGCGTTAACGCGTCCCTGAAGCGACTGTCTATACAGCTTCCGTATTGCCCGCGCATTTCCTTGCGTTCAGGTTGCTGCTTTCAGCAAACTTGGTGCAAAAGAGGTGTGTTTTGACCTCTAGATGATGAACCACAATAAACAATGTTTCCCTCAGATAATCATATAGGCTCTGATAAAGATATACAATAATAATAACTTTATTTGTATACCACTTTTCAAAACTGATTACACAATACAGAATCAATAAATAAACCGGGAGAAAACATGCCATCGGAAATAATGAAAACAAAGAACAAGGTCAGATAATAAGCTAATATGATAAAAGTTTAATGATTACAATGATAAAATGACAACAACCCGAGGTTTGACATGTATTAAGTGCCTTTTTATTTGGCATCAACCTCGCGTTTTACGCGCGTATTGTCGAAAAAATAGAATTGAAGCGTAAATAAACACTTCAGGTCACTACGTTCGTGAGACGGAGCTGACACGAGCCTGCACGGAGCCGGTGCAGACAGCTGCATAGATTAAAATAAGAGCGTTTCTGTTCCGAGAGACAGACATCTACAAAACGCAGCTAAAACGCGTCTAGTCTAGACTAGGCTTTAAAATGTTCAAAAGAAGGTGGAGTGACCCCAGGCGTGAGGGACCATACAAGGTGGTTCTAACAACTCCTACTGCACTTAAGGTTGAAGGTAAAACTGTGTGGTTTCACCTTAATCACTGTTGTAGAGCGAGAGAACCAGAACGTATACAGGAACAGATTAGGGATGATTTAGAGGGAATAGCAGAAAGGTAGGATGAGGAAGGGGCACCTTCAGAAAATAGGGAGGATGAGGAAACAAGAGAAGTGTAGAGGTGCACATTTTTCCAATTTCCTCCAGGAAAATGAGTTTGAAAAGGGAGAAACAAATGGAAAAGTGAATAGTAAGTAGAAAAGAGTTACAGTAAGTTCTCGTTTTTGGACACCAAAGAGTGGGTGATTGAAACCCTCCCCTCTGCACCTGAATGTGAGGACATAAAACTGCGTGGAGAGCAGTGACCCGAGTCACTGTGCATCGCATGTGCTAGTAACCTCTCCACAGTGATGACCTTCTACGGTGTGCAAAGCACCTGGGTTGAAGAAACATACACTGACTGCACATACACACATGAAGACAGATTTTCACACTCAGGAGCAAATCGCTCCCTTACCTATGGCAGATAGTTAAAACACACTCACGTAGTTATAATACACACATAGTTATTGTACACCACTCTGCCAAAGAACATCATGGCCAGAGGCTGAAACCTCTCCTCTGTCCACTGGTCCAACACGGTTGACGCAGGACCCGGGAAGAAGAGAAGACATTACTCCGCTTAAGTACCGTATGTTACTCAGCTAAGAACACCTTATGTCACTGTATAACAAAAGACTTGATTGTGCACCTAAAACCGGTGGCTGGTCTCATTATTACTGTACTCACGCTTAAGCAGACAATGTTTACATGGTTAAATATTTGTGTTTGTTAAAAGGAAAATCAGACTGCACTGAGCATCGTTGTGGATCAATGGCCACGCTTTGCCCTTTTGCTATAGTTCAGGAAAATGTAGGTGATAAAATCACATTCTTGTCCATCACGATCACAGGCGGCACTCGTGGGAGGGGGCCACATGACGCATGGGGGCATGCCTAAAGCAGTGCTTTGTCTTACTGCTCACATTCACCTACAAGTACTGGGCGACGACTACTGGGCAAGTCGATTTGCTAGTGGCAAACATTAAGCAGCAGAAAGGCCGTTAGGGAGTCTGCTGGATTATTTAATTCTCAATGAGTCAATATGGTCTGGATTAATGGTGAAGAACATATATACTCAAATAATCAGTGAACCATAATCATTTTATTAGTTATACCTGTACTCATTTTTATTAGTTGGTGTTGATTTATAAATGTTAAACTGCTTTAGATCTCTTTGAGTTCTGGAAATCCACATTGTAACCTTCTGTTAAATACTGTGAGGAGACAGAAGCATCGTGAGGGTTTTACCCACTCAGTGGAAAATAGGCAGAGGATGTTTTCCGCACGATGCTCTGCTGTTAGGTCTCCCTCAAGGCGATCGTCATTGTCTTGATGATAGCTGGGATCATGACATAGCATGTTGCTATCTGGCTGGACGGAGTCTGACAACAGATGGTAGGGGACAGCTTGCCAAATGTGACTGTGAAGTCACAAAAGGGGGAATGTGGAAGAAAATTCAGGTATGAAAATTAATCATCCAGAATGTGTCTGAATATTATTGGTATAATCAGTATTTATATAATCCTGGTAGGCACTGTTCAGGGTGTAAGGGTAGGGGGATTGAGGGAGTGCCTCTCAGCTTTCACCCAGGTATTCTTATAGGTAAATGCATGAGGGGGAATTATGAGGCCTAAAATAATATAAGACCAGTATATTTGATTATACACAATATACTATATACTAGTCAACTTAGTGTATGTAAACTTCTGACTGGAATTGTGATATAGTGAATTAAAAGTGAAATAATCTGTCTGTAAACAATTGTTGGAAAAATGACTTGTGTCATGCACAAAGTAGATGTCCTAACTGACTTGCCAACACTATAATTTGCTAACATGAAATCTGTGGAGTGGTTAAAAATTAGTTTTAATGACTTCAACCAAAGTGTATATAAACTTCCGACTTCAACTGTATATACAGATCCTTTCCAAAAAATTAGAATATCATGGAAAAGTTATTTTTTTTCCATAATTCCATTCAAAAAGTGAAATTTTCATAGATTATAGATTCATTACACACAAAGTGAAATATTTCTAGCCTTTATTTGTTTCATTTTTCATAATTTTGGCTTACAGCTCCAGAAAACCCCCAAAACAGTATTTCAAGAAATTAGAATAGTGTGTCGAAAATCAGCATTTACTTCAGTTATTTCAGAGAATGAATGTTTTAGACTGAGTGTCACACTATCATCTAATTTACTAACACCTGCAAAGTTTATCTCAGTTGGGTTCAGTATGGGGAAGACTGCAGACTTGACAATTGGCCAGAAGACCATCATTGACACCCTCCAGAAGATGGGTAAGCCACAAAAGGTCATCGCTAAGGAGGCTGGCTGTTCACAGAGTGCAGTGTCCAAGCATATCAATGGAAAGTTTAGTGGAAGGGAAAAATGTGGCAGGAGAAGGTGCACAAGCAAAAGAGATGACCGTAGGCTTCAGCGGATTGTCAAGCAAAGACGATTCCAAAATTTGGCGGAGATGCAGAGGGAGTGGACTGAGGCTGGAGTCAGTGCTTCAAAAACCACCACGTACAGACGTATCCGGGACATGGGCTGAACAAGCAACATCATAGAGGATCTATGTGGAATACGCCCGGGAGACTGGGTGTATATTACGCCTAGTCTAGATCGCAGCCGTCACGTCAGCGTCACTCGATTCCTCGAGTCAAGCCACTCCACTCATTCTCTGAAATAGCAAGTAAATGCTGATTTTCGACACACTATTCTAATTTCTTGAAATACTGTTTTGGGGGTTTTCTGGAGCTGTAAGCCAAAATTATGAAAAATGAAACAAATAAAGGCTAGAAATATTTCACTTTGTGTGTAATGAATCTATAATCTATGAAAGTTTCACTTTTTGAATGGAATTATGGAAAAAAAACTACTTTTCCATGATATTCAAATTTTTTGGAAAGGATCTGTATATATATCATTGCAAACCACTGTACGGCCTGCTTGTGAAACAGTTGTGTTAATATGAAGATGTCTTTTGAATTACTGGCCTTTTTGGGGGGGGGGGGGGGGGGGGCCTGAGCAAAACTTCCTCAGCATTCCAGAGAAGTCAGCCTAGGTATTCTTGTCTGAAATGGTCAATAGATGGTTGTTACAGTATGAGGCAGCTTCTGGACCTGATTGCAAAACGGCTATATTCACTAATTTTCAGACAAGGACACCTTCAGTCTCACAAACGCACACATTTCCTAATCTATCTGAAGTGCCCAATTAAGCCAGAATAAAACACATTTAATTTCAGACAAAAGACACATTCACACACACACAGGCAAACAGATGCTCGCCTCCCTGAACACTTCAAAGGTGGTTATCTTTACTAAAATATTCAAGCAAGCAGGAAAAACAAAGAGCCCTAGAAATTGTGTGAGATAACTAATAAGCACATGCATAAGAGCATGCTATTTGGCTAAAAGGGAAAACTGACCATTTACACCAATTCAATATATGCTTTTGGAGTGGTGCATGATTTTTGAGCCTAATGGAAAGAACAAGGTTTTATAACCTCAGGGGGCAAGCGTGTGTCACACTAGACTAGATAAGTTGCAAATCTATTAGAAGCATTACTCCTACCCAAAGAAATAGAGGTGTGTAAATGCCAGGCACATAGGAAAATTTAAGATGTCTCAAAAGGAAATACTCTTGCTGATCAGGCAGCAAAAACTGCAACACTCTCCTCCGATGCCCCAGTGTTATAAATGAATGTAAATAATATAAATAATATAAATTTGTTTGATAACGATGAGTTGAAGTTGGTGCAGGAATCTACAGGACAACAGGAACAAACTCAGTGGAGGAGGCATCGATGCGCACCGCACCTGGAGAGGCTATGGGTCTCACCTGAAGGAAGATCTGTGTTGCTTGCATGTACATATCATTTTGTTACAAAAATGACTCATGGTATTGACCATACGTCTGAAACGTGTATGTTACATATGGTGAAGGTTTACTGGTATACACCAGGGTTTTCAGCCATTACGCAGTGATTCTGTGACAAATGTGTGATCTGTTTACAGGATAACTCTGCTCGCGGACAATCAATGGGAGCAGTGGGACAGCCTGTCCCCGAAGAATCATTCTCTTATCTAATGATGGATTTTGTAGAATTAAGTTCATGCAGAGGTTACAAACATTGTGGACATGTTTTCCAAATGGGTGGAATGTTTCCCTTGCAGAAAGGAGACTGCACATTGGTGGCCAAGGGCAACAATTTAGCAGACGAGGCAGCGCGCCATGCTGCCATAAGGCTTCCCCACAGGGAACTTGGCCTCTCTCATTGAGGCACAAAGCAAAGCAAGTGTATACGAACTAAGCGTTTGGCTAAAAAGGGGGCGGTGAAAACAGAGGACGGCCCTAACAAGGGATTGTGGCGAGGGCCAAAAGGCCATTTTGTAGCACCTACGTCAGTAGTTCACACCCTGATTAAGGATGCGCCTGGTCAAGACCATTGCGCAAGGGGGGAAGTGCTTAAGCGCATTCAGAATGCTTGGTGGTCGCCCTATTTGACAAGTATGGTGGATCGGACACTAAACGATTGTGAAGTCTGTGCGACATACAATAACAGGAAGGCATTTTCAACGACAATCGGTCACATTCCACCACCTGACGGACCATTTAGACACATAATGATAGATTATGTGGATATGATTGAGCGGGTTCAGAATAAAAGGTACATGCTAGTGATGGTGGATAGATTCAGTAGGTGGGTAGAGGCAACACCCACAAGTGGCCCAGATGCCAAGTCAGTGGCAAAGGTTTTGTGTAAAGAAGTGTTTCCCATGTTTGGGATTCCAGATAAGATTAGTTCGGACAATGGACCACATTTTTTAGCTGAAGTGATGAGTCATAACCAAGATGTTGGGAATTAGGCAAAGGTTTGGATGTGTATATCATCCACAGTCACAAGGGATGGTGGAAAGGGCGAATGGCACTTTGAAAGCAAAGATAGGCAAAATATGCACAGACGGCAGAATCAAATGGGTAGAGGCACGACCACTGGCACTAATGAGCATGAGAATGCAAACTAACAGAAGCACGCATCTAACGCTGCATGAAATGCTAACAGGCAGACCTATGCCAGTACCGTACCTACGGGGTCCATACAATGGACCTCCGCTGGAGCAACTTGAGAGTTGTCAAATTATGTGCGGCATCTAACCTTAATACACAAGACTATTTTCCAACAGGTAAAAGGAGCCACTGAAGGAAGAACAAGCAACATCACAGAGGATCTATGTGGAATACGCCCGGGAGACTGGGTGTATATTACGCCTAGTCTAGATCGCAGCCGTCACGTCAGCGTCACTCGATTCCTCGAGTCAAGCCACTCCACTCATTCTCTGAAATAGCAAGTAAATGCTGATTTTCGACACACTATTCTAATTTCTTGAAATACTGTTTTGGGGGTTTTCTGGAGCTGTAAGCCAAAATTATGAAAAATGAAACAAATAAAGGCTAGAAATATTTCACTTTGTGTGTAATGAATCTATAATCTATGAAAGTTTCACTTTTTGAATGGAATTATGGAAAAAAAACTACTTTTCCATGATATTCAAATTTTTTGGAAAGGATCTGTATATATATCATTGCAAACCACTGTACGGCCTGCTTGTGAAACAGTTGTGTTAATATGAAGATGTCTTTTGAATTACTGGCCTTTTTGGGGGGGGGGGGGGGGGGGGGTCTGAGCAAAACTTCCTCAGCATTCCAGAGAAGTCAGCCTAGGTATTCTTGTCTGAAATGGTCAATAGATGGTTGTTACAGTATGAGGCAGCTTCTGGACCTGATTGCAAAACGGCTATATTCACTAATTTTCAGACAAGGACACCTTCAGTCTCACAAACGCACACATTTCCTAATCTATCTGAAGTGCCCAATTAAGCCAGAATAAAACACATTTAATTTCAGACAAAAGACACATTCACACACACACAGGCAAACAGATGCTCGCCTCCCTGAACACTTCAAAGGTGGTTATCTTTACTAAAATATTCAAGCAAGCAGGAAAAACAAAGAGCCCTAGAAATTGTGTGAGATAACTAATAAGCACATGCATAAGAGCATGCTATTTGGCTAAAAGGGAAAACTGACCATTTACACCAATTCAATATATGCTTTTGGAGTGGTGCATGATTTTTGAGCCTAATGGAAAGAACAAGGTTTTATAACCTCAGGGGGCAAGCGTGTGTCACACTAGACTAGATAAGTTGCAAATCTATTAGAAGCATTACTCCTACCCAAAGAAATAGAGGTGTGTAAATGCCAGGCACATAGGAAAATTTAAGATGTCTCAAAAGGAAATACTCTTGCTGATCAGGCAGCAAAAACTGCAACACTCTCCTCCGATGCCCCAGTGTTATAAATGAATGTAAATAATATAAATAATATAAATTTGTTTGATAACGATGAGTTGAAGTTGGTGCAGGAATCTACAGGACAACAGGAACAAACTCAGTGGAGGAGGCATCGATGCGCACCGCACCTGGAGAGGCTATGGGTCTCACCTGAAGGAAGATCTGTGTTGCTTGCATGTACATATCATTTTGTTACAAAAATGACTCATGGTATTGACCATACGTCTGAAACGTGTATGTTACATATGGTGAAGGTTTACTGGTATACACCAGGGTTTTCAGCCATTACGCAGTGATTCTGTGACAAATGTGTGATCTGTTTACAGGATAACTCTGCTCGCGGACAATCAATGGGAGCAGTGGGACAGCCTGTCCCCGAAGAATCATTCTCTTATCTAATGATGGATTTTGTAGAATTAAGTTCATGCAGAGGTTACAAACATTGTGGACATGTTTTCCAAATGGGTGGAATGTTTCCCTTGCAGAAAGGAGACTGCACATTGGTGGCCAAGGGCAACAATTTAGCAGACGAGGCAGCGCGCCATGCTGCCATAAGGCTTCCCCACAGGGAACTTGGCCTCTCTCATTGAGGCACAAAGCAAAGCAAGTGTGTACGAACTAAGCGTTTGGCTAAAAAGGGGGCGGTGAAAACAGAGGACGGCCCTAACAAGGGATTGTGGCGAGGGCCAAAAGGCCATTTTGTAGCACCTACGTCAGTAGTTCACACCCTGATTAAGGATGCGCCTGGTCAAGACCATTGCGCAAGGGGGGAAGTGCTTAAGCGCATTCAGAATGCTTGGTGGTCGCCCTATTTGACAAGTATGGTGGATCGGACACTAAACGATTGTGAAGTCTGTGCGACATACAATAACAGGAAGGCATTTTCAACGACAATCGGTCACATTCCACCACCTGACGGACCATTTAGACACATAATGATAGATTATGTGGATATGATTGAGCGGGTTCAGAATAAAAGGTACATGCTAGTGATGGTGGATAGATTCAGTAGGTGGGTAGAGGCAACACCCACAAGTGGCCCAGATGCCAAGTCAGTGGCAAAGGTTTTGTGTAAAGAAGTGTTTCCCATGTTTGGGATTCCAGATAAGATTAGTTCGGACAATGGACCACATTTTTTAGCTGAAGTGATGAGTCATAACCAAGATGTTGGGAATTAGGCAAAGGTTTGGATGTGTATATCATCCACAGTCACAAGGGATGGTGGAAAGGGCGAATGGCACTTTGAAAGCAAAGATAGGCAAAATACATTACATTACATTACATTTATTTAGCAGACGCTTTTATCCAAAGCGACGTACAGTAAGTGCGTACAGAGACATCATCATCATTACAGAACAGACAAGGCAAGGCACATCCTTTGCATAATGTAGCAGCTATCCCTAGCAATGAACGTTGACTGTAGTTCACAGTAAGCTGTGGGCAAATCAGCAACACCACACTTTCATTCCAAATACTATTATAAACTATACTATTATAAACTATGCTATTATAAACCATTCCAAATACTATTATAAACTATACTATTATAAATCATTCCAAATACCATAATAAACTGCTATTATAAACCATTCCAAATACTATTATAAACTATAATAAACAGACAGGAAAACACAGGGAACAGGGAACTGATATTCCTAGGTGAGGATATCAGTCAAGGTGGAGTCTGAAGAGGTGTGTCTTCAGGCCTCGACGGAATGCAGGCAGGGTTGGAGTAGAACGTAGGGGAATGGGAAGTTCATTCCACCACTGAGGTGTTAATGTGGAAAAACTCCGCAGTCGGGACAAGCGAGAGCCTTTGACACGGAGGGGGGGAAGTGCCAGTCGCCCTGCTGTAGAAGAGCGAAGTGGTCGAGCAGGAACATAGTTCTGGATTAAGTCCTGCAGGTAGGCGGGGCCTGTCCTATTTGCTGCAGTGTAGGCCAGGGTCAGAACTTTGAACCTGATCCTGGCTGCAACTGGCAGCCAGTGGAGAGACCTCAGCAGGGGGGTTACGTGGGAAAATTTCGGGAGGTTGAACACAAGCCGGGCAGCTGCATTCTGGATGAGTTGAAGAGGCAGAATGGCGCAGGCCGGTAGGCTTGCGAGCAGGGAGTTGCAGTAGTCCAGGCGTGAGGTGACCATGGTCTGGACAAGAAGCTGGGTGGAGTAGGTGGTCAGGTACGGTCGAATCCTCCTGATGTTGTACAGGAGGAACCTGCAGGACCGTGCCGTCGCCCTGATGTGCTCTTTGAAGTCCAGCCGGTCGTCCAGGACCACCCCCAGGTTCCTTGCAGAGCGGGAGGCAGCCACCACGGTCCCATCAATGGTGATGGAGAGGTCATGTAGTGGGGAGGTCTTGTGCGGCATGAAGAGGAGCTCTGTCTTGTCAAGGTTGAGCTTCAGGTGATGGGTAGCCATCCACTCAGAGATGTCAGTCAGACAAGCAGATATCCTCTCCTTAACCTGTGGGGTAGAGGGAGGGAAAGAGAGGAAGAGTTGAGTATCGTCAGCATAGCTATGGTATGAGAAGCCATGTGAATGGATTACTGAGCCAAGAGACTTAGTATACATAGAGAACAGCAGAGGACCCAGTACAGATCCCTGCGGGACTCCTGTAGACAGGGGACGGGGAGCAGAGACAGAACCCTTCCAGGAGACTTGGTAGGATCTATCAGTGAGGTACGATACAAACCAAGAGAGGGCAGTTCCAGAAATGCCCATCTCAGCGAGTGTGGAGATCAGGAGTTTGTGGTTGACCGTGTCGAATGCCGCAGACAGGTCAAGGAGAATCAGAACAGAGGAGAGGGAGGAGGCTCTAGCAGTGGCGAGTGCCTCAGTCACAGCCAGGAGAGCAGTTTCGGTGGAATGGCCGGTTCTGAAGCCAGACTGATGCGGGTCAAGCAGGTTGTTCTGGTGGAGAAAAACAGACAGTTGGTTAAGGACAGCACGTTCAAGTGTTTTGGACAGGAAGGGCAAGAGAGATACAGGACGGTAGTTCCTGACATCAGCGGGATCTAAGCTAGGTTTTTTAAGGAGTGGGGTTACACGGGCAGTTTTAAAGGCAGCAGGAACATGGCCACAGATTAGGGAGGTGTTAATAACGGAGGACAGATATGGAAGGAGCTCAGCAGATATAGACTGGAGGACTGCTGAAGGTATGGGGTCTAGTGGACAGGTGGTTGCGCGCTGGCGCGTCACCAGCTCGAGCACATCGGAGTCCTTCAGAGTCTTGAAGGACGACAGTGTAGCGATGGGTTCAGTATGGGGGATGTGGGGTGTCACCGGATGCGTGAAGGAGTTCCGGATTGCAGCCACCTTCCCCTCAAAGTGGGTCAGGAAGTCATCTGCAGAGAGGGAGGAGGGTGAAGGGGGTGGAGGGGGGGTGAGCAGGGAGGAGAAGGTGGAAAAGAGTTTACGTGGGTTAGATAGACATGTATCAATTTTCGACTGGAAAAATGAAGTTTTAGCTGATGTAGTTGCAGCTGTGAAGGCTGCCAGCAGAGTGTGGTAGGAGGCCAGGTCATCTGGGGATCTGGATTTCCTCCACTTTCTCTCAGCGGCTCGTAGCATGGTTCTGCTGGATCTGAGAGAATCCGTCAGCCACGGGGAAGGGGGTGATAGTCGGGCTGGTTTGGAGACAAGAGGGCATAGTTTGTTGAGAGACTGAGAGAGGCATGAGTTAAACACAGAGGTGGCGACATCAATGGGCATTTTGGCAAAGGTAGCAGGAGGAGGAAGTGCAGAGAGAGCAGAAGTAGTGAGAGAGGTGTGAGAGAGGGTGCGGAGATTTCTCCTGAACATAACAGCGGGTGGGTTGTTAGCGGATTTGAGGGCGAGTGGGCAGGAGAGAGAAAATGAGATAAAGAAATGGTCCGATACGTGGAGGGGGGTCACCGTGAGTTCAGATGTGGCGCAACTCCTGGTGAGTACAAGGTCCAGTTGGTTACCACCAGTGTGGGTGGCAGGCGATGGGGACTGAGTGAGGGCAAAGGACTGGAGGAGTGAGGTGACACTGGATAGCTGGGCGCTGTCTGGTTGGAGATTGAAGTCTCCCAGCAGGATTACTGGGGTACCATCCTCAGGGAAGGAGCTCAGGAGTGTGTCCAGTTCATCCAGGAAAGCGCCGAGCGGACCTGGGGGGCGATAGAGAACAACAATGTTAAGTGCAGATGGGTGAGTTACAGTGACTGCATGAAACTCAAAGGAGGAGATATTCAGGCAGGGTACAGTGGGAATAGAGAATTTCCAGGACGTGGAAATGAGCAAACCAGTACCCCCGCCTCTGCCTGAGGCCCTGGGGGTGTGGGAGAAGGAGTAGCCAGCAGACAGAGCAGCTGGAGTGGCTGTGTTATCTGGAGTGATCCAGGTCTCAGTGAGAGCCAGGAAGTGGAGGGACTTCACCTTGGCATATGCAGTGATGAAGTCAGCTTTCTGGACGGCTGACCGGCAGTTCCATAGTCCACCCATCACTGAGAGTTCCTTATGAGAGGACAGCGGTGGGTAGACCAGGTTAGCCGGACAGCGTCTGCGGTGGTTGGGCCTCCTGGAGCGAGGCATGGAGCACAGAGGAATGGGGGTTAGACACATGGTAGGGGGTGAGAAGACAGGTTAGGTGGGGGAAGGTCATTACAAACTGTTCAAATTACCGACGAGGCAGCCTCTACTTTAACTTATAGAGTTGGCTAATTTCTCGATTGCACTCAGCTGCTTGCAGGGCTAATTCACTCAGGTGAATCTATTTGCGATTAGCAACACAAAACACTAGCAATTTACTAGACCTAGGAACACAAAGCAAGTAAACAAGTGGTCGGTAATGCTGCAATTTACATTAACTAAACCGTGACTACACTACAAACGGTTCAATCAGCTAACGCACAGCTGAACCAAATGAAAAAGACGATACTTAATCCTATCCGACGGTTGATTGACGACGCGGGTCTGCTTGCACTCTGAACTAGGAATGCAAAACACGCTATTTATTCACTCAGGTGAATCTATTTGCGATTAGCAACACAAAACACTAGCAATTTACTAGACCTAGGAACACAAAGCAAGTAAACAAGTGGTCGGTAATGCTGCAATTTACATTAACTAAACCGTGACTACACTACAAACGGTTCAATCAGCTAACGCACAGCTGAACCAAATGAAAAAGACGATACTTAATCCTATCCGACGGTAGATTGACGACGCGGGTCTGCTTGCACTCTGAACTAGGAATGCAAAACACGCTATTTATTCACTCAGGTGAATCTATTTGCGATTAGCAACACAAAACACTAGCAATTTACTAGACCTAGGAACACAAAGCAAGTAAACAAGTGGTCGGTAATGCTGCAATTTACATTAACTAAACCGTGACTACACTACAAACGGTTCAATCAGCTAACGCACAGCTGAACCAAATGAAAAAGACGATACTTAATCCTATCCGACGGTAGATTGACGACGCGGGTCTGCTTGCACTCTGAACTAGGAATGCAAAACACGCTATTTATTCACTCAGGTGAATCTATTTGCGATTAGCAACACAAAACACTAGCAATTTACTAGACCTAGGAACACAAAGCAAGTAAACAAGTGGTCGGTAATGCTGCAATTTACATTAACTAAACCGTGACTACACTACAAACGGTTCAATCAGCTAACGCACAGCTGAACCAAATGAAAAAGACGATACTATATGCACATATGCACAGACGGCAGAATCAAATGGGTAGAGGCACGACCACTGGCACTAATGAGCATGAGAATGCAAACTAACAGAAGCACGCATCTAACGCTGCATGAAATGCTAACAGGCAGACCTATGCCAGTACCGTACCTACGGGGTCCATACAATGGACCTCCGCTGGAGCAACTTGAGAGTTGTCAAATTATGTGCGGCATCTAACCTTAATACACAAGACTATTTTCCAACAGGTAAAAGGAGCCACTGAAGGAAGAACAAGCAACATCACAGAGGATCTATGTGGAATACGCCCGGGAGACTGGGTGTATATTACGCCTAGTCTAGATCGCAGCCGTCACGTCAGCGTCACTCGATTCCTCGAGTCAAGCCACTCCACTCATTCTCTGAAATAGCAAGTAAATGCTGATTTTCGACACACTATTCTAATTTCTTGAAATACTGTTTTGGGGGTTTTCTGGAGCTGTAAGCCAAAATTATGAAAAATGAAACAAATAAAGGCTAGAAATATTTCACTTTGTGTGTAATGAATCTATAATCTATGAAAGTTTCACTTTTTGAATGGAATTATGGAAAAAAAACTACTTTTCCATGATATTCAAATTTTTTGGAAAGGATCTGTATATATATCATTGCAAACCACTGTACGGCCTGCTTGTGAAACAGTTGTGTTAATATGAAGATGTCTTTTGAATTACTGGCCTTTTTGGGGGGGGGGGGGGGGGTCTGAGCAAAACTTCCTCAGCATTCCAGAGAAGTCAGCCTAGGTATTCTTGTCTGAAATGGTCAATAGATGGTTGTTACAGTATGAGGCAGCTTCTGGACCTGATTGCAAAACGGCTATATTCACTAATTTTCAGACAAGGACACCTTCAGTCTCACAAACGCACACATTTCCTAATCTATCTGAAGTGCCCAATTAAGCCAGAATAAAACACATTTAATTTCAGACAAAAGACACATTCACACACACACAGGCAAACAGATGCTCGCCTCCCTGAACACTTCAAAGGTGGTTATCTTTACTAAAATATTCAAGCAAGCAGGAAAAACAAAGAGCCCTAGAAATTGTGTGAGATAACTAATAAGCACATGCATAAGAGCATGCTATTTGGCTAAAAGGGAAAACTGACCATTTACACCAATTCAATATATGCTTTTGGAGTGGTGCATGATTTTTGAGCCTAATGGAAAGAACAAGGTTTTATAACCTCAGGGGGCAAGCGTGTGTCACACTAGACTAGATAAGTTGCAAATCTATTAGAAGCATTACTCCCTACCCAAAGAAATAGAGGTGTGTAAATGCCAGGCACATAGGAAAATTTAAGATGTCTCAAAAGGAAATACTCTTGCTGATCAGGCAGCAAAAACTGCAACACTCTCCTCCGATGCCCCAGTGTTATAAATGAATGTAAATAATATAAATAATATAAATTTGTTTGATAACGATGAGTTGAAGTTGGTGCAGGAATCTACAGGACAACAGGAACAAACTCAGTGGAGGAGGCATCGATGCGCACCGCACCTGGAGAGGCTATGGGTCTCACCTGAAGGAAGATCTGTGTTGCTTGCATGTACATATCATTTTGTTACAAAAATGACTCATGGTATTGACCATACGTCTGAAACGTGTATGTTACATATGGTGAAGGTTTTACTGGTATACACCAGGGTTTTCAGCCATTACGCAGTGATTCTGTGACAAATGTGTGATCTGTTTACAGGATAACTCTGCTCGCGGACAATCAATGGGAGCAGTGGGACAGCCTGTCCCCGAAGAATCATTCTCTTATCTAATGATGGATTTTGTAGAATTAAGTTCATGCAGAGGTTACAAACATTGTGGACATGTTTTCCAAATGGGTGGAATGTTTCCCTTGCAGAAAGGAGACTGCACATTGGTGGCCAAGGGCAACAATTTAGCAGACGAGGCAGCGCGCCATGCTGCCATAAGGCTTCCCCACAGGGAACTTGGCCTCTCTCATTGAGGCACAAAGCAAAGCAAGTGTGTACGAACTAAGCGTTTGGCTAAAAAGGGGGCGGTGAAAACAGAGGACGGCCCTAACAAGGGATTGTGGCGAGGGCCAAAAGGCCATTTTGTAGCACCTACGTCAGTAGTTCACACCCTGATTAAGGATGCGCCTGGTCAAGACCATTGCGCAAGGGGGGAAGTGCTTAAGCGCATTCAGAATGCTTGGTGGTCGCCCTATTTGACAAGTATGGTGGATCGGACACTAAACGATTGTGAAGTCTGTGCGACATACAATAACAGGAAGGCATTTTCAACGACAATCGGTCACATTCCACCACCTGACGGACCATTTAGACACATAATGATAGATTATGTGGATATGATTGAGCGGGTTCAGAATAAAAGGTACATGCTAGTGATGGTGGATAGATTCAGTAGGTGGGTAGAGGCAACACCCACAAGTGGCCCAGATGCCAAGTCAGTGGCAAAGGTTTTGTGTAAAGAAGTGTTTCCCATGTTTGGGATTCCAGATAAGATTAGTTCGGACAATGGACCACATTTTTTAGCTGAAGTGATGAGTCATAACCAAGATGTTGGGAATTAGGCAAAGGTTTGGATGTGTATATCATCCACAGTCACAAGGGATGGTGGAAAGGGCGAATGGCACTTTGAAAGCAAAGATAGGCAAAATATGCACAGACGGCAGAATCAAATGGGTAGAGGCACGACCACTGGCACTAATGAGCATGAGAATGCAAACTAACAGAAGCACGCATCTAACGCTGCATGAAATGCTAACAGGCAGACCTATGCCAGTACCGTACCTACGGGGTCCATACAATGGACCTCCGCTGGAGCAACTTGAGAGTTGTCAAATTAATGTGCGGCATCTAACTTAATACACAAGACTATTTTCCAACAGGTAAAAGGAGCCACTGAAGGAAGAACAAGCAACATCACAGAGGATCTATGTGGAATACGCCCGGGAGACTGGGTGTATATTACGCCTAGTCTAGATCGCAGCCGTCACGTCAGCGTCACTCGATTCCTCGAGTCAAGCCACTCCACTCATTCTCTGAAATAGCAAGTAAATGCTGATTTTCGACACACTATTCTAATTTCTTGAAATACTGTTTTGGGGGTTTTCTGGAGCTGTAAGCCAAAATTATGAAAAATGAAACAAATAAAGGCTAGAAATATTTCACTTTGTGTGTAATGAATCTATAATCTATGAAAGTTTCACTTTTTGAATGGAATTATGGAAAAAAAACTACTTTTCCATGATATTCAAATTTTTTGGAAAGGATCTGTATATATATCATTGCAAACCACTGTACGGCCTGCTTGTGAAACAGTTGTGTTAATATGAAGATGTCTTTTGAATTACTGGCCTTTTTGGGGGGGGGGGGGGGGGGTCTGAGCAAAACTTCCTCAGCATTCCAGAGAAGTCAGCCTAGGTATTCTTGTCTGAAATGGTCAATAGATGGTTGTTACAGTATGAGGCAGCTTCTGGACCTGATTGCAAAACGGCTATATTCACTAATTTTCAGACAAGGACACCTTCAGTCTCACAAACGCACACATTTCCTAATCTATCTGAAGTGCCCAATTAAGCCAGAATAAAACACATTTAATTTCAGACAAAAGACACATTCACACACACACAGGCAAACAGATGCTCGCCTCCCTGAACACTTCAAAGGTGGTTATCTTTACTAAAATATTCAAGCAAGCAGGAAAAACAAAGAGCCCTAGAAATTGTGTGAGATAACTAATAAACTAATAATAACTAATAATAAAAAACTTCTCCCACCTGTGTCTGTATGTCTGGAGCCAAGGCCATGAGACTTTGGGCCAGGGGGGCTGAGGAATGAAGGAATGCTTTGTGTGTGAACATTCAAGGATTGTATATAGAGCTTATTAGATCCAAGAATACATTTCCTTTTTCTTTATAAACATCAGAATTAAGGATTATATTACTACGAAAGAATCTTGCATATTATAGAGAAAATGTTAACTTGTATTCCATAACGCACCCACACGTACACAGTAGTCTGTGGAAATAAGATTAGAAAAACTTACAGTTAGTATTATTTTAACCTATTAGATCACTGTATTATCACTTATTTAACTACTATGGTCAAACCATGGCCAGGCCATTTCCTATATAATTAAATCATAGCTTTTCATCAAACTACAGTATAAATGAATGCCATATGTAATGCTTAATTAAAAACAGCAGAGGACGCTGTTGTCTAAGAAAAGGAAGGAGGGCAGGGAAAAAGGATATCAGAGGAAAAGACCAGCCCTTGTGGAAGGAGGCATGGTTATAAACAGGATAAAAGGCCCACTAATTCAGACTGGGGGGGGGGGGGGGGGGGGGGGGGGGGGCTTTTTACGCATGCTGAGATTGAATGTGTATATTGGACCAGCCTGGTTTTTTTTGTATGTCATTATTGAATCATATGCAATAAACCGAATTGCATCAGACTCTGAAGATCATGGTTGTTTTTCATGAAGAAATACTCAACGGTGTGGGAGAAACTCCCCAGTTCATCTGGCCCGGACTGGGGTCAGGTTTTTTTTCCACACTGTTATGGTCCGGGGGTGCATTTCTTGGCATGGTTTAGGTCCACTCATCCTCTTAAAGTGCCGGTTACACAAAATTAAATACCAAACCATTTCTAAGTGATATTTATGATGGGATTTCTGTGCTTTATTGCCACACAGCAAGGCTGGTGGAATTGATTCCAGTACACGGGAAAGGAGCTGCTATCAGTACACCGCATTCAACATAAAAGAGAAAAATTCACAGTATACATAAATACAAAAGAATTTAGAGGTGTGCATGTTTAATGATTTGGATGACCTGGGGAAAGGAACGTAGGTTGTCCTGTCTCCCACCAATCCACATTTTCTAATAGAAGGCATAGTGGAGAGGGTGCTTGATGATTATGGTCGCACATTTGATGAGCATTATGTACGTATGGATTCCAGTGTGGGGAGTTTGCAGCCTGTGATCTGCAGCTGCTCTGGAGATGATTCTGTCCATGTCCTTTATTGTGTGCTGTGGTGTATTTCCATACCAGACAGTGAATGATAGGATAGTTAGGATGCTTTGGATGATGGCTTTGTAGAATTGAACGAGAAGACCTTTCTTAACTCTAAGTTTTTTCAGTTGGCGGAGGAAGTAGACTTTCTTGGGCTTTCTTTATTAGGTGGTTGGAGATTAGGTTGCTACTGATGTGTGTTCCAAAGAACTTGGAGTCGGTTATGGGGATTGGTTCATTGTCGATGAGAATAGTTGTATTTGTTGACTTTTTTGTTCTGAAATTGATGATGATCTTGCTTGTATTAAAGACCAGAGGCCCTATCTTACACCGGCGCTAACCCAAACGCAAGTGTCTTTGCTATCTTACACCCGGCGCATGGTTCATTATAACGCCTTGCGTTCACGCCGTTTAAATGCCATGTATTATTGCGCCCATTACAAGTGAACAGGGCGTGTTGGTCTTAAGATGAGGAGTGGCCAGGATTCTTTTTGGCGTATTGCTATCTTGAGCCAGCAGAAAGCGCTTGCACTAAAACCTGTGTCTAAAGTCATGTCGCAGTTGTTTACGTTATTTTACCGGCACATATAAGTGCGTCTACATAGGCATGTGCACAACGCGCGTACACCCTCCTGTCTGTTACACACAGGGCGACGCACAAGCATGACTAAAAATATCAAGATTACAATGTGCAATATTATTGTGTAGGCTATATAAAAAATGCATAATAATAAAATGGTCCAAAGGTCAAAGACCACATAGCTAACTGTCCCTCAGCGAAGGGGAATTAAATTTCTTTCAGTCCACTCCATCATACATCCAGGCGATGTGCGATGGTACGTGTAAGGTTACATGTAGGCTATAGGACTATTCGCAATTATCCTGGATCAATCTATGACTTGGCCTATATTTGCCAATAATTCCTGTAATGTTCTGGGTGGACAATCTTCTGTTCCGGGACAATGGCTATCCATTAAAAACGGCTTTCATTTGCTGATAACACCTATATCAAGCCTAATGCGCAAATTGTCATTTACACCTAATGCGTGAATTGTCATTCAATGGAAAACTCGCACACTGCAATAACGGACATTTGACTTCTGAAAATACGGTTCAGATGTCATTACAATACAGCTCTCTAGGTGTACAGCCTGTAAGTAAATAGAATGGATTTGACTGAAAAAAGTTCAAAACCTTGTCCAGTGAATATTGCATTTATTGTTTTACAAATAGCCTAAGCTACAGCGGATTCGCTGTGCATAAGGTTTTTTCCATAGACTACGGTTAAACAACGGAGATAAATGTCACCATGTTAACTGAATTGTAACCTTATAGCTATTCTTCGTCCTTCATATTTTTTAAATTACAGTGACAAGTTTTCAGCTTATTAAAACCCCGCTGATTTCACCTGTTATTCCATAACTGAACAAAAGATTTTAAAGAGAACTAAGCGTCTAATTATAAACGAAAAAAAATTTGCAGCACGTTACAATCAATTTAATGGCCATTATCCGCATGTGCGCTTTAGGAGCAGGTCTGTTTCCCCTGTTGTAAATCGCACTTCCTGAGGAAAGTGGATTGTTTTAAAGCATTACGGAACCAGTAAAACAGGTTGATCACATTTCCATAAGCAGGACATGATAAAACCAGGGAAAATATGCGTGAACCTATGGGTTGTCAACCTGACAGCTTTATTGTATTTAGTGACATCTTTAAGGCAAAATAATGTTATTTATTAGAATGCAGATAGGCCTAATGAACTTTGGATGAAGCTTGAACATGCGTTCATTGCTTCATTGCATAATCAAACGAAATTCGTTAAACAAGCAGGCTAATTTGGCGTTTTCTAAGGTGAGACGGAAGCCATTGGTAGCTTATTCTCAGCTGTTGCAGGTGCTTTCAACAAAATTTAACTGCATATATTTTGTAAAATAACAGCACTGTCCGGAATTACCGGGAACTCATAATGGTTAACGAATAATAATATCGAATAATATTGATCATAGGCTACTACTGATCCATATAGCCTATTCCTTGGTTGCACTAAACACGCACGAGCATGTCTGTTTCGCCATTATATGAGCAATCCGCCAAGGTGGAAAAGCAGGCTTTTAAAGGGAATGGGATATGACATTTTGATTGGTTTATTGCATGTCACGCCCAAAACACACCTATAATTAATGAAGAGACTAGGTTCAGCCCATTTGCACGTTGCGCCATGCTTAGCACCCAAAAAACACGCCGTTAAAATAGCAAAAGTGGACTTGGACACGCCCTAAATGCACTTAATGCCATGCGCTTAGACGAAGCGCTAAGATCGCCAAGATAGGGCCCCAGGTCATTTTCCTTTCGCCATGCGACTGTCCTATCCACCTCTTGCCGTTAGGCTGCCTCGTTGTCCCTTGATATCAGTCCTACAATGGTGGTGTCATCTGCATATACCCACTGAGCACAAACCCAGATATAAACGTTAAAACGTTGGTGAAATATGGAATACCATCCAAGCTCTCATTTGGCCCTTTTTAGACTGGCTAAAATCTACAATATAAATGTGCACATTTTATGTCATCATTTTTATATGTGATTCAGTTGTAAATTCAAAGACAAACTATATTAATTAATGTGGATGCATTTCTCAAAATGTCATTGCTTTGCAAGCGAAATTTCATTGCATGAAGTGTATCACTTAAAATGTCAAAACATTTAGCCAATTTGTTGCCGCAAGAAGCTTGGGCAAACAACATGGCACAAGAGTTTTTACCCAAAAATAATGTTGCATGACTTTCTGCTATGCGCATGGTGTGTGGACTTGTACATGAGTCAACAACTGTGATTTGTGATATCATTAATTAAATACTACAACACACAAGTAAGCACTTGGCCTCAATGGCTCAGTGGGAAAGCACTAGTCTTCGGATTTGAGGATTGTGAGTTCGATTCCAGCTTGCTGCTGTGTTTTTTTACATAAAAAAATTTGGTTGAAACGTGGTCTAAACAATAACTCTTGAAAGTCTACAAATAGATGTAGAAAAGAATTCACTTTGGAACCATTTTAAGAGGTCTTTTCACTGACTACAATAGATGTTTATTTTACGGCTTTTAGCCTGAAAATTGCTCACTGGGAGGGACGAGGTGCTATAGTAGCTGAACCAGGAAAATTGTGTGTCATCAGCGATTCCTTTTTTCCACAACATGGGTTTAAATCCGACTCAAGATAAACCTCAAAGGCTATTCTCTCTCTCCCTCCGATTTTCTAGTCTCATTGATTACTATCCAATAAAGCCAAAATGCCGCAAAAATATATTTAAATGGGACTAGATATCACCATCAGCAGCTGAAGAACAGGCCTAAGATCTAATAATAGTTCCACAATCAAGTTTTAGGAATGTTCTGAGGACTTGAGAGGGACATCCAAGTAACACATTGTAACGTTTGCGACTTTTATGGGATGTTCCTGGAATGTTCTTTGGTTATTTTGGAGTAACATTCTCCTATACACCCCAGAATGTTCCCAAAGTAACGTTTTGTAATGACGTGGCAAGAATGTAGAATGGGGAATGTTAGCAATGTACTCTGGTCTCACAGTAAGGGAACGTTAAATCGAAGCATTAGAGAAACCCAAAGGGAACGTTTCTACTAACATTCCTAGAATATTCCCTAGAATGTTCCATAGAATGTTCCTCTAATGTGAAGGGAAGTTCCACAAACAAGTTAGGGCGGCAGTGTAGTATAATGGTTAAGGAACTGGCCTTGTAACCGAAAGGTTGCAGGTTCGATTCCCAGGTAGGACACTGCCGTTGTACCCTTGAGCAAGGTACTTAACCTGAATCGCTTCAGTATATATCCAGCTGTATAAATGGATAACGTAAAAAATGCTATAAAGTTGTGTAAGTCGCTCTGGATAAGAGCGTCTGCTAAATGCCTGTAATGTAATGTAAGTTGAAGGAATGTTCTGAGGACTTGAGAGGAACACAACATTATGACATCCAGGGAATGCACTGCAACGTTTGAGACATTTATGGGATGTTTCTGGAATGTTCTTTTATTATCTTGGAGTAACGTGTCCTGCTTGAGGACATTTGTGCAAATACTACTATAAATACAGAGACTATTATTTTGGGAGATTTTAATACGGACACTTTGAAAAAGGATACGCCTCTACATAAATCATGACAATTTTTGCTGAGTATCTGGATTAACACAGCTGATACAGGAACCCACACATGTTACTTGTACAAGTGAAACTATTATTGATTTGATTCTTGTTACAGATGGAAACAACATCTCGAAAAGTGGAGTAGCGAGCTATAGCTTGAGCGATCATTCCATTATTCATGTCACTAGAAAGGTAGGAAAGACTCTTTTTAAACAGCACAATTCAGCTAAGATGAGAAGTCTAGAAAGGTACAGTAAGGATGCTTTAATTGCAGGTCTCAAAAGCACAAATCTGTCATCGGTGTTGGATTGTCATGAAGTTAAAAAAGCTTACAGTGTTTTTAAAACTGTGTTTCTGGGTGTTGTAAATAGGCCACCCCCAATAAAAACAATCAGAATCAAGCAGAGATCTGAGGGTTGGATTAATGATGATATATATAAATTTAAACAAAGCAAAGAAAAATAAACAAATCTAAATTTGTATTGTAAATGGTACACTTGTCTTGTTTCATTTAAGCCATTTACCAAGTTTATGTGATGCTCACACCTGGAGTTATAAAGCCTTAAACAGAGCACCCCCTAAATATGTGAAATTTGCCATCTGCGCCAAGGGGTTAAAGCCTGAGGATACGTTCATTTTCAAAATTCTCTGGTGGCACATTGGTTTAAACAGTTACTTCTCCTGCTGTAGTTTCTCCCTTTTGTGGTGATGCAAGTTCGAATCTCACCTTTGCAAAAATCTTTTTCGCTGTGCCTGCCGCATTTTTTATAAAATCGTCCTCAGTTCACTGATCAGTTTAGGTTTTTGATATCTTCTGATGGAAAGCATTATCCTCTTCACGAAAGTAATAATTTATAAAAGACAAAAAGAATCAGATGCTGCAGAGTGGGATTCGAATGTTAAACGCCGGAAGTAGCCTAAACGTTTCCAGAGCCACATATGATCATGTTGTGATCATATGGGCATCTCTGTAACTGCCCTCTCTTGGTTTACATCCTATCTCACAGATAGATCCTACCAAGTCTCCTGGAAGGGCTCTGTCTCTGCAGCTCATCCACTTTTTACAGGAGTCCCGCAGGGATCTGTACTGGGTCCTCTGCTGTTCTCCATTTACACTAAGTCTCTTGGTTTGGTAATGAATTCACATGGCTTCTCTTACCATAGTTATGCTGATGACACTCAACTCTTCCTCTCTTTCCCTCCCTCTACCCCACAGGTAAAGGAGAGGATATCTAGCCATCACCTGAAGCTCAACCTCGACAAGACTGAGCTGCTCTTCATGTCATACAAGATCTCCCCGCTCCTAGACCTGTTCATCACTGTAGACGGAACCATGGTGACCGCCTCCCGCTCTGCAAGGAACCTGGGGGTGGTCCTGGACGACCAGCTGGACTTCAAAGAACACATCAGGGCAACGGCACGGTCCTGCAGGTTCCTCCTGCACAACATCAGGAGGATTCGGCCGTACCTGACCACCTACCCCACCCAGCTTCTTGTCCAGACCATGGTCACCTCACGTCTGGACTACTGCAACTCCATTCTCGCAAGCCTATCAGCCTGCGCTATTCTGGCCCTACAACTGGTCCAGAACGCGGCTGATCGGCTTGTGTTCAACCTCCCAAATTTCTCGCACGTCACCCCCCTGCTGAGGTCACTCCACTGGCTGCCGGTCGTGGCCAGAATCAGGTTCAAAGTTCTGACCCTGGCCTACATTGCAGCCAAAAGGTCAGGCCCCTCCTACCTACAGGACTTAATCCAGCACTACGCTCCTGCTCGACCACTTCGCTCTGCTGCTGCAGGGCAACTTGCACTTCCCTCCCTCCGTGTTAACGGCTCCCACTCGTCCCGACTGCGGCGCTTTTCCACCCTAGCTCCCCAGTGGTGGAACAAACTCCCCACTCTGCTGCGCTCAGCTGAAACACTGTCTGTTTTCTGCCGTAGTCTGAAAACGCACTTTTTCAGACTCCACCTTGACTAAACTACCTATATAGGGCCATTCTATAGTACTCGCTTCCTGTTTTTTGCTTGTTTTTGCTGTTTTCTAACTTTTTCTTGGTTATTTTATAGTTCAGAATGTATAGCTGACTGTGGGTACTACTCATGTTTATTACTAGGGATAGCTCCTACGCTGTGAGAAAGTTGTGCTTTGCCGGATCTGCTTTGTAGTCGCGTCAATGACCTTCAATATGCACTTACTGTATGTCGCTTTGGATAAAAGCGTCTGCCAAATAATTGTAATGTAATGTAATGTTGTGCCACACAACACACACACACCACTAGCTAGAAAATAGGCCTACACTTTTTTCAAAGAATGATGCGCAATCTTTTATAAAAACCGGGGTGTTATGTTACATTTGCATTCCTCCGTAGATCGCTCTCTGATAATTGCTTCTATGGAATCATTTGATTTGAATATTTGAACCTGAATATCTGCCTATGCTTGTTGATGTTCATAACTTGTTAGGATGTGCATCTTCTATGGGAGTTCTATATAGGCCTAGCCTACTTTAATTTATTGATTTGATTATAGGCTAACACATTGCGAGCAAAAATAATCTTTATTTTTTATACATTTGGAATTTGAACAACAGTGTAACTAGGCCTACTACGAATTAAAATGTTTTCTAGCAGTTGCTTAATGAGTCCCCGGGTCAACACCTAGCCATAGCTAGAATAAAATAGTTAATGATTTATTATGATAAATGAATAGTTTATGATTTATATAAAGATTGGCATGCTTTCTTCGTGTGGAGCAGGAGTCAGAATTGACATTGTCATTTGCAGAGCTGTACGAAATCGAGTCAATGCGAACTCAATTTCCAGAATTGAAAAAGCGCTTATAATTATTTCTTACATGGAAAGAGGACTACATCACAATAACAACAACAACAATGGCGATGATGATATGGTATTGGCAGGCTTGGAGGAGTTGCGCCCTGAATAAGGACGTGGCGACGTCTACTACCGGCTGACATGGTTGTGCAGCGGTGATTCTCTAGCGGTTGCTACACGGGGGAATTGAATTAGAATAGGGATTCAATTGGCTACCAAATGGGGAGAAAAACGGGAATAAATCAGAAACAAAATTTTTTAAAAATAATAATTTGGGTGTCCCCTCTCCTCAAAAGAGGTGGGGTGTTCCTGCTCAAACTGGCGCCTGATCGATCAAGCAGTCTGTGTTCATCTCAGAGTCACATGAAGAAGGGGACAGACACTCCATTGTGTCTCAGTTGATCAGGAGTGTTAATTGTGAATGACTCCGCAGGGGGCCCAGTCTCATGATCAGAAAGCCAGAGTCCCAAAATGTCCCTGTGTAACCATTAACTACACTCTCCACATCTGAGGTTATGGGCTGGCACTGCCGCACAAGTAGCCCACCTATCAAGCAAACAGCTTATTAGTACAAGCAAATCACCTTCATTAGCTTTTAAGTTTATGTCTACGTTACCACCACACTTTTAGTGGTGGTATGTGCATTAATAATGTTTAGCTATAGATGATCATGAGCTGTGTATTCTGCACATTTCCTATCATTGTCACAGTCGCAGCTCAACATACCGATCCATACCGATCCGATCCAGTGTAATTGGCTCGCAGGTTATTTAGCTATAGCCTAACTAGGTGGCTATTTTAGTTACAATGTCAACTACGTATGGGGGATATCCAAACATTAAAGGATCGGTTCACTTTTTTTGAAATGTTAGTACTGTTATTCAAAATGTTCTGAATAAAGGAAGACAGAACAATGTCTTCTAACTCAACCCTACATCACAATTAAGAGTGATCTAAACAATGTAAAAAGGCGACGTCTTAAAAACTTTCATTCTGACTATTCCTGGGACGTCCCACAGACAACACGGCCGATGTCGCCCGACGTTAGCTGGAATGTTCATAAATAACACAAGCTATTAGATGCAGCCTCTACCTGATAACTTTTAGCTAATGTCACTGCCTGATATATAGGCAATTAACTTAGCAATAAATGTGAAGTAGAAAAAACCTTGTCATGGCAAAGTTACATAGTTAAGTTAACAGTAGCCTACTGTAACTTAGTTCTCACCAGTCACTCACCAAGACGTATGTCCAGTTCACCACAGGTGCTCCTCAGACCACAACGTCTCTTGCCGCGCCCCATTGTTTCTGGTCCCTTGGACATCTAGCCGGCTTGACAGTTTAAGGCTGTGGTCCATAGCAAACGCTGGAAAGCGGATTTTCCAGCCCATTGGCCTCAACAATGTCGACATTGCGATCCATCTTGATGCTAATTTTGCTTACTTTACTATTCACTGACTCTCGATCTGTTCGCCCTCCCCAATGTTACGACACCGTTCGATTTCCCATATTATTCATATCTGAGGTGCACATGGCCAATTTCATTACAAAAATAAGCATAGGCTAAATGTGTAGCCTACAACGTTATTTTTTAAAATTATTTTAAATCCCATTGCTACATCAATTTTCCACATATTAATTCACCGGGGATGGAAACCTAAAAGATGCCCTTTAATATTGTACGTTAGCGTTGCAGCCACAGCTACAATATAATCTGTCTGCAATGTTAGCTAGCAAATTAATTTAAAAACCTTCACGATTTTAAATACATAACTAGTCTAAACGTTACTCAAGTTACCAAAGTTAACATTATCTGTCCTCATGATTAGAAGAAAATAGCATACACCTCCTGTCAGAGGTGTTTTATGACTGCATTTTTATGATATTTGACATGCAATTTATGACCGGAGGTTTGTTTATATGTGTGGTGTACAGAAGGTGTGAGGGGTGTGCAGCTGTTAGGAAAGCTAGGGCCATTTGTCTGTAAACCAGTGGGGGGTAGAAAAAATAAAAAAAAGTGCTTTGTGCAAATACGTAAGGAGGAAAAAGCCATGCTACATGGAGTAGAATATAAAGTGTTAGTTTGAAATGGACAGGAATACCAAAAATCTTAAAATGCATGAAAGACAGTTTTAAATCGGGTTAGAGCAGTGAAACCATTTGAGATGACGTGTTATTCAGTTAACAAAACATGCCGATACTATAGTTCGGTAAGAACAATTCACATATTCAAATAACGTTTAATTAATGTGCTGCAATAATATTTTGGTTTGGTGCTGAATGGATCTGCTTTAGTCCTACTCTGGAGCACGGGCATCCCCCTCCCTGCTAAACAGGAGATGACCAGAAACCCCCCGTACCAAAGAAGATCCAAACAACAGGTGGAAGCTGGGTTCGTGGCGGGTGACAACAAATTTCTTTTAACACAAGCCATAAGCAAACAAAGAGCAGTGCATCAGCATTCAAGCAGCACAGAGAGAACTGATTCTTGGCTTAAAAAGGGCGCTCCATTAGAGGTGTGTGCATGTGATTGGTTGAGTATGAGACGCATGATTGCTAAGAGTTTCCTGACAGAACTTGCTATGCGCACTTAAAAACGTTCGCTCTGCTCATTTTGGTCAGGACAACTCACATATTCAAATAACATGTTTAATTAATGAAAGTGCTGCAATAATATTTTGGTTTGGTGCTGAATGGATCTGCTTCAGTACTACTCTGGAGCACGGGCATCCCCCTCCCTGCTAAACAGGAGATGACCAGAAACCCCCAAAACAGCAGATCATCGAGTGCCCAACCCCGCGATGTGCACAGCAGAGCGTCTGCTGTCTCCTGAAGACCAGGAAGACTATATCAATATCCCTCCAGCACTGAACTAGAACATGGCTGTGATCTTGAATCAGACATTAGCCATACTAACATTATGTGATAGTAGACTATGTGTACAGCAGAGCACCTGCCGTCTCCTGAAGATAAGGAAGACCATATTGATATCCTTCTGGAGATAGAACACGGCTGTGATCTTGTGTAAGAAATATGTCTCTATATTCTTACATGTGGAGTGTTACTCATGCAAGGTGTTTACATATACATTTAGCAGTAGTGGTGATAGACAAATAAAACATGTCCGTCTTACCAGCACCAATTATGTGCCAATAAATGTAGAGAATATATAAATCCTCACACCAGGGCACCATAAATGTAAGGAATACGCCTCTATATATATAAACTCTTACATGGGATGCCAGAAACATAGGCAATAACTATGGTTGCTGACACAAAGCAAAAATGGAGTAGAAGTGGCGAGACTGGAATGTCTTATGTAGTCTAATGGTTCTATGACCCTTACTCCTATTTCCGAGCTACAGGATTGGCTACGGACATCACGCTGGGATCCATGTTGTACATGTGACTTGTGTTCCTGTGGAATGCCTGGAAATGTAGTTCGTTGTCCCTACACTTGGATCAGACATTGGCCATACTAAAATTATGTGACAGTAGACTATGTGTACAGCAGAGAACCTGCTGTTTCCTGAAGATCAGGAAGACCATATCGATATCCCTCCAGCACAGAGACAGAACATGGCTGTGTTCTTGGATCAGACATTGGCCATACTATACAATGTGACGCCTAAGTAGGCTATGTGTAGCCTGGCCACCCTGGCCGTGTGGCTTATACTATCTAGTGAGAAAATCTATGTGTAACAACAGGGCACCTGTTGCTTCCTGAAGATCAGGAAGTCTTTAATCGATATCCCCATTAACCACTGCACGAGAAACCTGATGACAGTGGGATCGAAAAAGTACATACTCAGTACCCAGCAACCACCATATTTATTTATTACTATTATATACTGTATTTCTAAGCAAATAGCAAACAGTCAACAGTACATAGATGACAGAATTTTGCACAGAACCCCCTGGACGCGCCATTGACGGCATCGTCCATGAACAGAGGCTGATGAGGGGCCACGGTCATAGCGACACTCATATTGGATGTAGGTAGAAAACATCCCCCCCAAAAAAAACAGCTGGAGACAGCAGAGTCTGACTCAGATATGTTATGTGATTAGTGGAGCATCCACAATACAACTCGGCCAATACCCCACTCGCTTCAAGAGACGATGTGACAAAATGCAATGCTATTGTATTCCTGGATCAACCTAGTCATTCTAATTTTCACGTGAACCTTGCGATTTGAAGCCAGGCCGCACTGTGGCCGTATCGAATACTATCAGAAGCAAGCTATTAGTGTCAACTTGCCATTAGGATTTGATTACCATTACAATACAAAGCCATTTGAATTATTTGCCAATAGAAATGGTTTTCCATTAGAATAAAGCAATAAGCCCAACATTACACCAGAAAGGCCACCAGGGAAGGAGAAGATGCGGGGGAGGAGTCAGGCGGCGACTGGGAAGGCTGCGCTCCATTTCAACAGTGGACAGAGACCACGACATTGTTATTCTAACTAGCCTTGCATGTAGCCTATGGAGGAAAGCCTATGACATTGGACATCTTGGGACAGCAGGGGCTATTTTTAATCATGACGTATTATTTTATATGTTTGTCTGTGTGTTGTGGGTCTGCCCCACTGTCTATGTCTTTTTTGTTGTTGCTGGTGGCTACAACTTAAGTTCCCTATCGGGAAAATAAAAGCTATTCTATTTTATATGCATGGCTTATAAAGCAGAATAAGCTTTGCCATAAGAAATTAACCCAGCGATCCAGAGATATGCAATATCCAGCAATCCATCAGATATGCAAAGTGAAGAGACATGGTGAAACTGAATAGCAGCAGCTCTACGAAGCATGAGAGCTCCTGAGCCTTGAGCATGATACTATGAGACGTAGGCAGAAATCCAATGCCCAGAGTCTTCTCAAGTTTTTCAAATTTAGTACATTTTAATTTGTTCCCCTCATCAAGTATTGTCTTATGTTTTTTATTCCCACATGTAGAGCTTCACATTTCATTTGCCAGGTTCCCACTCACTTCTGAATTATTTTAAGAACTTTTTTTTGTTTTTTCTCAGCAAAATCAAGTTTAGCTGAAAGCGGATTATAGTAGGCTATTGGTAGCCAAATAATACTGGAAGCGGACTCTTATGACAGTTAAGTTTTGCTCCTGAAAGGGCGAAAAACCAAACCAAACCTCCCGTCAGCAAGGAGGTGCCCAAATTAGCTAACTGGCTGCTAGCCGAGTGCTTAACGGAAGAAAAAGTGGAAAATTCCCTCTCTGCCCCTTAGCAGCAACAAAGATTTTTACCTTAGGAGCGAATCGGTCTGACCAGGTTTGATGTGGATTTTAAAACTCAAACTAATATCGATTACAAACTGAAGCACAATGCTATGCTCCTCCGTAATGCTAGCAACTCTTCCACAAACTCTATCTCCAAACAGGAAATGCGCGCCTACAGCAGGCACGCGCAGAGCACCAGTTGTAGTAGCACCTATGCAGAGGGAGTGAGACTTGCGGAAAGCCAGACCCATGGTAGCATTGACTCGTGTTGAAATAGCTTATATTATAGACTTATACTGAAGCAAACTGCGCTGGTATTTAAAAGTGAGCGTCAAAAGTCCGGTCTTTGCCCCTTGCTTTTACAGTGTAAGCTGCGCACCAGCTGCAGACAGCGCACACACCAATGCAGCCTCCAAATGCATATAACGCGCAAACAAATGCTGCTTTTTAGCTTCAGAGCAGATAGCACACACGCTAGCTATTTTAGTTAGCTGCAGAAAGCACATGAGCTCAAGGTCTTATGCACTGGTCATGCTCATTTGCAAGAATAAATCGCATGTTGAACACAAAATGCAAGCTCCTTTATTGTTCATAAATCTTGCACATCAAATTAAAAATTTTGCAAAAAAGCGCCATTTTATTCTGAGCAAATGTTATTTATTTATTTATTTATTTAATATATATATATATAAAATCTTCTTTTTTTTTTTTTAAGTTTGACTTAAGTTTTCAGTTGCAACAATATTTACCGTTTTATTAAGTCCTCTGTACAAGTGTCACGCACTGCCACTAACTAAACATCCATGGTGGACCAATTGATTGCTTTTGTTTCCCAGCATATTAGAGCTGCAACTATTAATTATTTTCTTTGCGATTAGTCTATCGATTACTTTATCGATTAATCGAATAATCGAGAGGCACGGTTTTTTCTCTCTCAAAACATAACAATTTATTGATATAACAATGACAGATCTGAACAAAAATGTCATATAATTACATCAAAGAATTAATAATAAAAAGAAATAATTATTTATTATTTCTTTAATTAAATATACATTTTTAACAAACAACAAACCAATCACCCACCCCACGCTCAATTTCTTCCCCTCTCTCTACCCTCCCTCCACTTTACCCCTCCTCCTTTCCCATCTCTTGGGGCAGGGATGGCAGAGGCTCGGGACTCTTCGGCCATTTTCAGATAGAGCAAAGATGAGCGCTTTGGAGAGATTATAAAAAGTGTTTGAAAAAATGCACAATTTTTTTATTATCAACTAATCGACAAGGGTGAAAATGTAATCGATGATGATGATTTTTTAATAATCGCTTAAATCGATTAGTTTGATTAACTGTTGCAGCCCTACATAATATAACCTATAAGACATGAACATTAAAATGACATGATCTGAAGAACAATTGAGGAATGGTATAGCCAAGTAAATAGGCTATGAGGATGGTACGTTTTTTAAATGGCTTCAATACGGACAACTTCCCATCTGATGAGCTGCCACGGGTTAGTTGTCAACTCCAGCCATTTAGTAACGCAGCTGCTTTAGCTGCATTGAGCACGCATTCAGAAATACAAAACGTGAAAACGATTCTTGCAGAGTAATGCAGCGTTTACATTTAACGCATGCTCTGGTTCCAAAACCAGGCGGCCTCCATGACTTGGCTTCTTGCGTCAATGAGCAACTCCCATAGGAATCCATGGAACTGGTAAGCTGTCTCCAGTTCTTATACATCTCGATGATACTGCTACCATGTGAACAAAAGATTTTAGATTTGACAAGATATGCAACTGGCGCTTTGCCCTAGTAGAGGTTTTTTTATTATTAGGGTTTGAGCCCAAAGGGCTAAAACCCTATTGTTTTCGCTTTTTTATTATGTGTTTTTTTTTTTTCTCTGCAGGTTGGCTAAATTTCCTGTGATATGGTACATCCTAGAGACTTGAAACTTGGCACACTCATCACAAATGTATGAAATGAAGAATGTTTAAAATCTCACCTCAATCAGCCTCATGGTGGCGCTATAGAGACAAATATAATATTTTGGGCTATAACTTTTGAACCGTTTGGCCTGTCTTCAAAATAATTTTTGCCTCAGATTCCTTAGCTCATGGCAAACAACTTGTCCGCCATATTGGATTTTTCACTTTATGTATATAATTAGCATTTTGTGAATTAGCAAAAAAATACACTTCTCTGAGACCTTTTGACATATCAACATGCAACTCACACCAGTTTATTCAGGGGACAGCCCTCTCAAAAGTTACTATAAAAGACGCTGATAGTCCAAATATCCTGACCACAGTAAGCCAATAAAAACTGTTGTGGGCATGGATAGTCACATAAATGGCCATAACTAATTGACGATTCATCCAATTTGAAAAATTTTGAGTGTTACATTTGTGAGATACCACTGAGGATGCATGCCAAAGTATGTCCAAATCAGTCCATGGGGGCCGCTATAAACCTTAA
This sequence comes from Synaphobranchus kaupii, assembly GCA_029718625.1. Lineage (NCBI taxonomy): Eukaryota > Metazoa > Chordata > Actinopteri > Anguilliformes > Synaphobranchidae > Synaphobranchus > Synaphobranchus kaupii. The sequence continues at coordinate 65,944,687 of CM056376.1, read as the reverse complement.
AAAAAATGTTCTACTTAATGGCTCAATACAATCCTGAAATTCTATATACATGGTCCAGGGCTGGAATTGATTAAATTGGCCATGACCTATCACCGGGGCCACCAGTTTATCTTACCCACATGACTCGCAGGGATTTAAACTCGTAATTCAACTGTTATCCTCCATTGGGGTTCTGTAGGCACTCAAAGGGCACAATCAAGTGAATAATTATCCAATTGAGAGGAAAAAAGAAAAGAAAATTATGCAATTGGTGTTGCTAATTAAAACATTACTATATTGTTATCTATTACTAACGCAGCGGTTATTTTGAACTTCCAACAAGTTGAAAGAATTAAAAGATAAATCAGGTGAAATGATGGTCACTTAATTTATTTAAGGATATGCAGATTTTATAGGTAGGCACATTTTAATAGGTTTCAAAAACTTCAACCTCAGAATTAATAACATAATTGGACAACTTGGCAATAGGAAGTTAATGTTCCTAGCTGTTGTTCATTTTTTAATACTAATTATCCAATTGAGAGGAAAAAATAAATAAATTCTGCAATTGAAGTTGCTAATTAAGACGCTAATGAAAACAATTAGTTGACATAGCTCCGTGTCGTCTAGCCTGCACCCCAAGCCTGAGTGCAGAGAAACCCACCTGCGGACAATTTAGTGCAATTAGCCTAAGCAACTGCCATCCATGTTCGAGCAAACAACACAAGCCTATTCACTGCCCTCGCATTCTCCATTTTGTGTCAAGAAGTAAACGTGAGTACAGTTTTTTATTACTAATGCAGCGGTTATGTTGAACTTCCAACAAGTTGAAAGTAGTAATCGTTAAGACGCTTATTAAAACAATTCGATGACCTAATAGAAAAATTAAGTGAAGTGCAGCATCTGCCTACACCTCATTGCATTCGATTATGTGCAAATGCGGTGCGGTTTCCATTATGTTAACACATGCGCGACTATAGTACCGTCAAACATCTGATTTTAACAACTGACAAGAATCTAGAATCTGTAGCCTATGTCACACTTTGTTTCTCCCAGCATTTGGCAATATGTCTTGAATGTATAAGGCAGCCTATACAAATAACTCTATAGAATAGGCTACTTTCAGGTAAACTGCCGAAAAATCAGGAAAGCACGAAAAACGGTGGAAGTTCCCTGACGAACACCCAGCCTTCATTATTAGGCTAGGACAAGAAAACGGCACTGCAAATTCAGAGATGGCTACAGATGAGGAAATCAACTTGTCTGTTGTAACCAACTCTGTCGATGCAGAAAGATGCGTGTCTTCAAATGGACAAGTTTTCCCCAAGCATCGTCAATCAATGACAGAAAAAACAGTTAAACTGATTTAATCACGGAGTTTAGAACCTTGATTTTTCATCTGAACATTGTAGCTACAATGACATTCACCACATGTCATTTATAAAATAAAAAAAACTGGCGTATACCTCTGCTGCAAACCCTTTCATTCTTATTAATAGCTAGTCTACCGTTTCTTTAACGATTTCTGTGCAAGTTAAATGTTAGATAACTGCATGCTGTCATTCATAATGTGACTATTCACCACTGCTACAAGCAAAATTTCTAAATATTGCCGCATGTTTGCATGACTGAATTTAAAGGGATAGTTCGCATTTTTTAGACCCAGGTCCGCTGAGCTACATACCACGAATTATGTCACAAATTGGGGAACATATGGGGCTCAAGACCTCCTGTCTCGAGTACGCGTAGCTAGCTATAGCTCAATCTCTATTAGCCGTTAGCTTTGTTAGCCAAATAACATTGATTTAATGGGGGCTTATGGTCACTCCCTGACAGCTACTTATCAAAGACACTATTAATACACTCAACTGAAATAAACACTTTCGTATGATTATTTGTTTGCATATATACATACATTGTAATCAAAGCGCCAATATAGCCAAAAAACTGTATTTTTAGTTAGTTTTGGACCACTTGCCTAATCAACGGAAAAGATACGTTGCGTAGCTGCTCTTGTTGAAATAATTTACGGCAGTGCTACCTCTCAGGGTTGCTTGGCGACAGCCTAGGCATCACTAGGGCTGTGTTCGGAATCACTCCCTATTCACTCCCTCCCTATAGACCGGTTTCTCACCAACGTCACAGTAGAGGTGCGCACGCAACACTGGGGCAGAATATTCAATATTGCAAAAGAAATCAACATCAACTTGTAATTGTAGAAGCTGAAATGGATGATGAAAGACACTTGTTTGACATTGAATATCTTAGTTACATCAACACTGAGATAGCTAAGCAGTTTGGTGTAAATATGTGTAATATTTATTCAATTTAGTAAATGTCCTGAAGTAGGCTATGTTATGCTGCCACCTCATCATATAAATTAGGCACTCAATTGAATGAAACGATTCAACCATATAGCTGTGGTTTTGAAGCAAATGGAGTAACGTTAGTTGGGCTAACCATGACAGAGAACATACGTGAGACTATTTTGACCCAATATCAAATTACGTGAGACTATTTTGACCCAATATCAAATTTCGTGACTCTTTTGACCCAATATCAAATTACGTTAGAATTTAATACTAAATTATGCAAGTGACAGCGAACCTAGCATAATGGCTTGGTAATGAATGTGCTAACAACAATGTAGAAATAGACACCTACCATTTTAGCGAGTTGGCCATGAGATATAAAAAGTAAAAGGTCTTGCTGCATGCATGGTTATATGTTCATGTCGTCAAGACACAGGTCGATATTTATCACTGAGCTGCTGTTATTGCTAGTTACCTGTACCCGGTTTGACAACAGGCACTGTGCATTATTTACTTTAGCGTGCTATTTAATTGGGTGGACTAACCGTAATGTTAGTTTGCCAGCGTAGATGAGCTGAGGTGGGTCTTGGTCACCTTAATTCTTTTTTTAAATACCCTGTGATTTGTGAACCGGGGACATGTGGTCTGTCTGTGTCAAGATTAGCGTTAGCTAGCCACTGTAATGTTACTGTCTGTATCTCTCAGGAAAATTAGTTTGCTAACATTTGCTAACTGCTAGATTGCCAATGTTAATTTTGTAAAATCTAAAGAAGTAACCAGCTTATATCCACCGTATTTCCCGAAAAAGCAAGTTTCCACCAGTGAAATAAGATGGATAACGCTAAGAAATGTAGCTAGATAGCGCCCATTATCGGGCACGCCCGCGTTCAACCATATTTGAACTTCCTCGAGAGCTGATTTGCCAATGGTAAAAAAAGAAAACCAGTAGCTATGTCTATAACGTTATCACATTCACAATATTAGCAAAATGTGTGTTGTTGTTTTCTTAAATTCAAATTCATTGTAATCAATTCATGAAGAAGTGCCATTTTTTATATGTCCACTCGAGGGCGCGGGAGGTGAAATAATAAATCCAATGAGATGGACAAATGGACTGCCATGTAAACAATCCAGTGAGCCAGGCATCTTACCAACATATTGGGGATTCAAAAGGTATCTTTCTTGATTAAATAAACTAATAATTGATTATTAAAACAACAAAAAAATCTTGAGCTTCTTTATGGCAGTAACGTTAGCCTAATCTAAAAGTCGTTAAAACAACAACAACAAAAAACTACCGGTCACGTCTAACTTACATGTTTATTGGCTTAAAAGTTATCTTATTGTTTTTTGAATCTAATAAATATAATATGTTCAATAGTAACATTATGTACCCAAATAGTAACAGTATCGTAGCCTTGTTGTTCACAAAAGTTTCAGTTTTTCGCCCGATAACAGGGTTCGGTACGCAAGCTTGTTACATTACAATCATTTTGCTTTCTCATAGGGTAGGAGCTATCCCTAGTAATAAACATGAGAAGTACACACAGTCAGCTATACATTCTGAACTATAGAATAACCAAAAACACAAGTTGAATAGAAAACAGGAAGCGAAGACTATAGAATGGCCCTATATAGGTATAGTTTTAGTCGAGGTGGAGTCTGAAAAAGTGCATTTTCAGACCACGACGAAAAACAGACAGTGTTTCAGCTGAGCGCAGCAGAGTGGGGAGTTCGTTCCACCACTTACACCGTTCACCGTTACAGAAGAAAACGCTGGTGGTACTGGTGCCTTTACTGTTGTGGTTATAGATGAACATTAAGTTATCAACACATCGTCACACAGAATTTACTGACACAATAGTTGTCAACTGCCCCACCTTTGTGTGTGTTAAGTAACGTAGCTGCTAGACAGGCTATGTCGAGTCATCCTATCTGGCCAAACATGTTAATAACAGCATTAACAGAAGTTACACTAGGCTATATAAATTTCAAACAGACTAACGTTAGACTAATTTTTAAAAATTGTGAATGTGGTGTAACCTATATGTCCGAGTTATTGAATTGGACTAACATTAAAAAATAAGTTAACTTGTCACTGTCACATTGACAGTAAAGACGGTTAGCTTGCACTCATTTATAAGGTAAATAAGCTATAGCTAAATATGCTAGCTTACGTTAACGTTACAACAAAAAAAGTTACAGAAAAGTTGTAATAAGACTAACGCCAGCTATAATTTGTATCGCTGTGCCAAGATGAAAGTGAAATAAAAGAACCAGAAACGAAAGTAGATGCACTTAGTCCGTTAAATCATTGATGATCAAGTCCACCGCATGGACCTTATTCACACGGCGGCCATCTTGAAATCGAAAGTGAGGCTGAGGTGGGAAAATTCCGGAAGTGAATGTCAACAACAATGGCTTGGACTACCAACCTGGAGCTCTTGCCGAAATTCGCTGCCAGTATGCCTACGATTGAAACTTGAGCCGACAAGGGGTCGCCAAAATACATTTTGGTTTGTTAAAATATAGCTTGTTTTATGTAGCCTATATTGTAGCTAGTATCTAACGTACACAGATTTGCAATGCAAATCTATCGCAAAACGCAACCTGCTGTGTTCACGACAGTGTTTCTTGTCAGTCATAGTTTTAGCATAAAACTAGCCCTATGGTTACATTTAATAGTATGGTTATAAGCAAGTAAAACACATTGTAGTGTAATTGAGAATTACCGGGTTAAAATGTGTTTGTTTAAAACGGTTTTTCCACCTTTTCGAAGGTAGCCTATGCGGGTGTATAAGGTTAATGATACGGGAAATCTAGTCTAATAAGTTTTTTCCCGCAAACGTTTCCAACATAATTAATTAAATTGCAGCAATCACATTTTCTCTCTCTCTGCTATTCGGTCGTGGGAAAAGCAAGAGCTACATCAGATCGAATGATCTAAAAATGCATGAACCACAAAGATGCAGTAGCGTCTATGCTATCAAAGCTGTTATATAGGCTAGTAAGATGGGAAAACTGCAAACAAAAAAAAGTGCCACAAGCTCATGCAACACGACTTGAATTTAATCTCCTGCACTGGGTTGTGTGTGGGGTAAATCATGTGGGGTGTCTCTGACTAACTGTTTTAACTGAATTTACACAGTCATTATTATGTGAAAAGCTAAATAAAGGAATATTTTTAAATAAACTTGAATCAGAAAAATAACTGGTGGCTAGTGATTTTAATAGATACATACTGTTCTATCAGGTTTTTGGTTAAGTGGGTAGTTTGTGGTAAAGTGGGACACTTTTTGGCAAATTGTTCTTTAAACTATCAAAGTGAGTCAATACCTACTCAAGTGATTTTTTTAGTTAAATAAGGCCTTATCAACAGTATTATGGTGAAATAACGTTATAATTTGTTTCTAAATAAATTCTATATACCTCTAAACACCATCTGACACCCATCTTTACTGAAGTGTAACGTTCAGGTTGAGTGGGACACTTTTGTAGACAACGTGGGACACTAGCCTATTTTATCATTAAAACGCACTATTGTGCAAGTGATAAAAACCAGTGTTTATTCATATAAACCCTTCTCTCTCTGTGGTCAGGCTTGGAATGAAATGTCATGGGGAATTGCATCTCTATTCATGAAAAACATCCCTGTCACTCTCTTATGTTAGAGTAATAACCATAATATTGTTACGTACAGTTGAGGTGGGAAGTTTACATACACTTAGGTTGAAGTCATTAAAACTAATTTTTAACCACTCCACAGATTTCATGTTAGCAAACTATAGTGTTGGCAAGTCAGTTACGACATCTACTTTGTGCATGACACAAGTAAATCTTCCAACAATTGGTTACAGACAGATTATTTCACTTTTAATTCACTATATCACAATTCCAGTGGGTCAAGTTTACATACACTAAGTTGACTGTGCCTTTAAATTATTATTATTTTTAAATATTCGGTCGCATATCCTTTGCATGCCACTCTATGGAAAAATAAGTCAGGAGAAAAAACCCTTTCGAGTTATCCATCCATATCTACTGTATTTCTGGCAGCAGAATGATGATTTAAGGCTTGTTTGATACGTCAGACCCTTGATGACTTAGAGCCATTTTGCCAACCATGTGTTTCCATACTGTTCCAGTGTAATTTACAGCTAAATCTAGTCCCACCCCCCAAATTCCCATAGAGATCCATTCAAATGCAAAGACGTTATAATATCGCTTGTAAGAGTACCAGAAAATAAGATATCAAGAGTCTTTTGATGTTGTTGGGTCACAGACATCAGGAAGTCATGGCATGCAAAGGATATGCGACCGAATATAAAAAATTTAAAGGCACAGTCAACTTAGTGTTTGTAAACTTCTGACCCACTGGAATTGTGATATAGTGAATTAAAAGTGAAATAATCTGTAAACAATTGTTGGAAAAATTACTTGTGTCATGCACAAAGTAGATGTCCTAACTGACTTGCCAACACTATAGTTTGCTAACATGAAATCTGTGGAGTGGTTAAAAACAAGTTTTAATGACTTCAACCTAAGTGTATGTAAACTTCCCACCTCAACTGTATAAGAAAGGGGATGGGGGTGACTTTACTAGGCTACATGTAAGTGAAAGGTGGCAACAGTTTCTGAAATGTATATTTCTCACCCTTTCCCCCAATCAAGGACTGTGGATATGGGATGTTCAAAGCCCTTGGCAAATATCTAAATTTAGGACTCAGGCCTGTCTCCACTTGCTCTGGATACTCTTCTATTGCTCCTCTCATTTCTTCCTCTCTCCACAGATTAAGTCTTCCTCCCTTGCTACCTGTGTGTTGCTCACCTTTCTTTATTTTGTTTATTCCCATCACTTCCGTCTTCTCTTTCCTGTATTTTCCTGTATTCCAATTTTCTGTAATTGATTTAAGATGGGAGCTGCTGCTACAATTTGGCCTGTATTTATGCACATATTTAGGTATTTATTCACCTTAATAACAAATTAATAATAGCATATTCTTTTTTTTAGCATCTTTATTCATAAAATGTTTTCTCTTTGCTGTTTTTTTATTTACAAGTAGGCTAGTGTTCCACTTTAACTGAAACCCACTGTCCCACTTTATCTAACACTGTCAGGTTAAGACAGAACTGTAAATTTGATTTTCATGAAATCTGATAGGGATACTAATTTTAATACTTTGCCAAAAGTGATTCATTTTAAGACTATAAGCTAGATTTTTACATAATAATTGACATAATGTCAGCCTTATCATTTAAAAAAAATATTTAATTTGTCATCATGCTTACAATTAACTTTAATGTGCCAGGCAGTTTTTTTAATTAACAACACGCCCACAACTATGATAGCACACCAATAAAACCTTTATTTAATGTGAAGTAGACGTTGAGCAATAACACAATAACAATTGTTGTGATTGCCTTAACACTGTAATGTAGCCACAAGCTTTTAAGTGTCCCATATCTGAATCCACGCTCTCCAACTTGCTTCAGCAGTGACCAGAGTGATATTTTCGGTAGATTTATTCAGCTGCGCATTTTGTGTGAGGCTAATGTTAGTTGTCTTTTTGCCTTGTAGCCCCTGCTTGTCTATCAACACATAGCTTACAGTCAAATATTAAATTCTCAAATGAATAAATCAGACTATGGCCCTCCGTGCCCGGGGGAACCCCCGCACTGCGGGTGCTGCGAAGGTGTCCGCTACGCGTATTGGTCTTATAGCTTGTTAGCTAGGTCGGTAACGCTAGCTATCTCCTGGCAGACATGTCAAAGCGAAGTGCAAGACGGGGCAAACGGCTCGTTCTGTCTCTACATGTTTCCCCCTCATCATTGTAAAGCGCTTTGAGTATCTAGAAAGGCGCTATATAAATGCCATGCATTATTATTATTATTATTACATGGCTTGCGATTGTGTTGTGTTCGTATTGCTTGTTACTTTGTGTGCTAATGCTAGATCATCAAATGCAATGCCGGTTTTACAGTCAGGAGTGAGGAATGTGTTGTGAGATCATTTCGTTCAATGGGAAAAAATGAGACCCCTTACATGATGCAGGTAGCTGGTTAGCTAACGAACGTAGCTGTTACTGAAATATTCAAATATAACCACATATCAGCAACATTTAGCCGGTATAACCAGTTAATATGAATTCTCCTTTATGCTAGCGTTCGTATGCCAGAAGAAGGGTCAGTGGAAGGCAACAATATGAACATATTCATTGCAGCATTGGATATCTTACAGTGAACTATCAACCCCAAAATAAAGTTACCATTACATTGTAAACAATCGTGTCTGTATTTTCATTATGTTCGCGCTGTTTACCAGTTGGGTATGCCGTTATTCTGGCTACAAGTTAATGAATCACCACGAGCTAGCATTAAAGAGATACTGCAGAGGCTTTTCTAAGGCCCTTTTTTCCGCTTCAATTTGAACTGAAACTCGTGAGTAGGTGTGGTCATATGACGATGATGCCACGTAGTCATATTATGAATATTCATACGGTCAAGGAGTGAAAGGGTGTGTCTTGGTGAACTGACTCAGCCCCCTTCCAGTTCTCTCCTCACAACTAAATAAAATGGCTGTATTAGTTGAGCAACGTCTTTGCGAGGAGAGGACCCGGGATGTAACCGAATGGTAAAGCTAACGTTACCTAGCTAAGTTAGCTTGTTTGTCTGCCTAAAGTAACGTTACTATTGAATACATTCAAATACACAGCAAAACCCAGTCACACAGTAACGTTAGTATATTGAACATGGCTGGTTGTAGCGCCCTCATAACTTCACTTGGTCCGGAGAGAATTATCATTTATTAGCTAACATTATTCATAAATGATATAGCTAATATAACTAGCTATCTAAGTTACTAGTTCTCTCTGGACCAAACGGGGCTAAACTCACACAGAGTAGACTGCCTTGCATTACCTAACTTATCGATACATTCCGTCCGAGTTACTGACCAACTGGTTACTGGTTTTGCTAGGGCTACATCAAATGTATTATTGCTATCGTTTATTAGCTAACGTTACGTATTCATGAAAGATAGCTCACACAAGAGGTTGCCTTCAACCCCACATTAGCTATTTATCAGTAATGTCAACCGTTTGCAAAAGCATTTTTGTTGTAGTTTGTACAGATAACTTGCATGTAAACAGAAACAAACTAATGTCCCAACAGGTGTGCTTGTGGCCACTGCTCTAACCTGTCCCCTCCAGAAAACCTATGTTGCCGTGAGGTTACTGAGGTAACGTTATGTCAGCGTAGTTATGAAGCTATTCTTGATTTGTCTAATACTGCTGTGCCGTAGTCGGGCATGCTTGGCCCAACTGTATAATAGTGGCCAATACATGTGCAATTACACAATGTCACAAATACAATGTAATAGGTATATTGTACTTAGCTGTCTTACTTAGCTGATGTAATGATTACAAAATTACATCCATCACTGTTGGGATGGCACCTGGCTTCAGCGACAGTGTTTTATAGAAGCCCATCTCAAAGCCAGTTAAATTGTGGTAGCAGTCCGGTGTGAAGTGCGCGTTGCACACTAGGGCTTTCTTCGGCAAGTCCGCGTGCTCTACAGCGATAGCTTGAAGCCACTGGCTAAGTAGCGCTGGGTCTCTCGGCAGATTATGAAAGCTAGCAGAGCCGGTGGCGTTGCACCGAGGAACGATACATCTCTGACTCCTTGGCATAATGCAGGCAAGTTAGCTAAAGATACCAAGTAGTAAGACGTCGTATATGAATAACTGCAGCTCGATATAAGTCGTAATATTAACGTTAGCAATAATACAAAGCAATTCGCATTTGAACTTGAACTAGCTAATTAGCAGTACAAGGGTCTCAGTCTCAGAAGGAAAAAAAATAAATCGTCGTTCTCTGCTTTTATACCACGTGCCCAGCCAAGACCCACCTCAAGTCCACCCATTTTTATGTTAAGGATCTCGTGACGTCACGAATCCCCGGAAGCCAGCATATTGGTAAGTCTACACAAAAACTCAGATAAAACCATTTTGACTAAACATTAAATTTTCGGACATAAACAGTTGTGTATGATCATAATCTAACTCAAAACATAGGTTTTCAACGAGAAAAGTCGGTTTTTGACTGCAGTATCACTAGTGTTATACTCCCCCATTACTGAAACCATTTTGAAAAGGAAAATTGATATAAAAAAAGTATATTTGTCTGCATTACGTTTACAGTGTCGCTCTTGTTTGGCTGTTGAAAGTACACGGCAAGTGTCTCAGTAACAACAAAAAAACTGGGCAACTAGTCAATATACAGTTGGCTACAATGGCCTGAAATACTGCTACGCTCAAACACTTCCTGTATTTTCCCACCTCAGCCTTGTTTTCGTTTTGTATAATTCCAAGATGGCTTCTCGCGTGAATTAGGTGTATTATGATAGCCTGCCAAGGTGATACACTTTTTGCCCCAGGCTTGCGCGCGCATCCTCTTTTGTTTACAAACAAGAAATGGGTCTATACACTACTTAGGGAATCTACATAGGGCACTAGATAGGAATTCACTGGTGGAAAAGAAGGAGGCGATTTCGGACACTACATAGTCTGAATAGGTTACTTAGCAACGCGCGACGCTTGCGCGACAGCGGTCACCGGCTTGGTGAGAAAGCATGCAAGAAACGGTAAAAAAGTGTTTTTTTATTTTGAACAAGGGTTTTGTTGTCTCGTTGTACGTATATAGGTAAGGTATATAGGTATAGGTAAGGTAACAAGGTAGCTAGCTAGCTAATTAAGTTGCATTTTCCATTAAACAGTAATAATTGTTAAATTAAAAAAATAGTTAACACTTTATAATATATTTAATCTACCGCGTTTATTTATATTTTGGTTATAAAACAGATTAAACTTATTTAATATAGGCTACAAGATGAAACTTGCATTTATATTTACATTTGTAGACCAGTGCAGGCTCAGCCGTCGCCATCTTGACAAAAAAAATGTCTCCGGTCATGTAGTGTACATCGTTTGTACCCACAGAACTATATAAGAACTAGAAAGGCAACGTGGTCACGTGGTTCCATTCAGCCCTATTCAATTTGGTTCTTCCGCAATGGCACCGCCACAAGATGGCTGCCATGGCCCGGAAATAGTATTATTATGAGCTCTGCCATGTATTTCCAATGGAGCGTTGTGAAAGTCAACATAGTGGCCCCAGCGCAATCTAGTATCAAAAGTTCACAATATTGTAGTCAATAGAAGCAGGCAATCACATTTAACATTTTTCCTGGGTTCAAATTTTTTTAGCCTACACAGAAAAAAGAGGCATGATTTAAAAAACCTCATCGGTGAGTGTTGAGTAGGCGCACTGAACTCTGATTGGTTAAGAACATGGTCACGTGGTAATTCTAGTTACGTCACAGGGCAATCACGTGAGGAGGCCTATTCGCATTTTCGCCTCAAATGAAATCTCATCTCCACTGAACTATGGTGGTTAGCTCGCAAGGAGCATACAGCGCGGTAGCTGACTGTAGCTGGTTAGCTAACAGCTATCTTGTGCATAATAATGAAATGGTTTTCAAATGTGTAATATTTCTAAGGACAGACTTCACATCTCAAGATGCGTTACATTACTAGTAACCTGCCCCAGTGAACATGTTGAAAAGTTGATGGAATGCCGTCTCGTGTCGTGAAAAACCGCCCAGATGGCTAGAGGACAGCGGGTCAGTGGACGAGTTGGCCGGAGTAGCGTTCGCTGGTGCACTGGGCTGAGGGCTCCGCTCGCAGACCCACCCGCTGCTAACTCAACAGACGCAATCCTCCAGCTTTACTAACATTGCCCCGCTGACGTTGATGAAAAACGACCATCGTAACGTTAGTCCTAGGATGTAGCCAGGCTATATCCGGGTAAAATTGGCTAAATTAGGGATAAATTGAATTAAATTTACATGTCTGTAAACCTAAATTTACACCCCTCTCGACAATGCATATGATGGCCTATCATATAGGCTAGCTTGTTGGCTAAGCCTGTTTGTTCACGTACAGCTTCGAACAACATAACGGCGACGTTTATCAAAGTTTGTTAATAACGCTAGTTAACGAGATGGCTATTAAACATTTTAGTAACTATTCGCGGCTCATTTATCTGAATTCGCATTGTGGGTAAGGCTGTGAGGCGATTTCAACAAGGTAAAGTTAGCCCACGAAGTCTTCAACATTAATTTATAACGTAGACACAATAGTTCACCACAGTTTATTATATCAGTCCAACATGGACATTCCTATACTTACAAAATAGGCTAACGTAAAATTTTCACAGTGGCCATTTGCATCACGATGTCTCATAATTTAGGCTACACCTCACGTTAGCTAGCCGCGCAAGGCTGGTTCACGGAAAGCTTGAGAGAGCGGCCGGGACTCGGGATCTACCGGTGTAGCTTGCCTATTACAACGGACGGCGGATTAAGCAAAATAAGTAAACGCAATAATCATAATGTGAATGTAATCATACACATAACGTTAATGTATCTATGTATTTAGTTTTGGTTTTCACATAACATCGATTGTTCAGTGGGTCTGTGGTGGGTGCTGGACCTGGAAATAAATGTTTTAATATGAAGGATGGTTTAGCCGTTTATATGTTTCACCTTCAATCCATGGCGTGCAGAAATAGCCAATATTTTGTCTAGCAGCATGACACAGTACTGCATTATGCGATAAATGTTTGCTTAATCCTCCCGTTTATTGTAGGATATAACATTATAGCTTTAGGCCAACATGGAAAGTTATTGTGGCGTTTACCATTTTAAGTTGCTCTGTAGCTATGTCGATGTGTGCAGCACTCTCTCATTGCTCAAAAGAAATCAAACGCATTAAGGAACTGAAGTTGAGCATCAAAGCCAGATAATGTTATAGCTACTGCACTTTAAGCTCGCATAAACGGAGCACAAGTGTCAGTCTGTCCGAACCGTCCGAACAAATATTTTCGGGTAAAGCCAGGACGTCTCAGCCGATATGATATGCCTACTGCAGGGTCACCAACCCTGCTCCTGGAGAGCTCCTGCCCTGCATGTTTTAGGAATCGCCACACCCGAACACACCTGATTCTAATTATTAACTCGTTATCAAGCCTTTGACAAGATTCAGCTGCGTGATAACAAGTTGATAATTAGAATCTGGTGTGTTCGAGTGTGGAGATACCTAAAACATGCAGGGCAGTAGCTCTCCAGGAGCAGGGTTGGTGACCCCTGGCCTACTGGATATTGGAAGGTTAGCATAAATAACGTTATGTCCAACGCAGTTAGGATTAACCATAAACTGTAACGTCAGAAAAAATGGCTTAACACGGCTTTCTTTCGATTGTCCGACTTTTATCGTGCTACACAGAACGAAATTTAAACCCATGCATAGGTCCATTTCTCAGTTCCCATAGTGCTGGCATTTCTCAGAATGGACTACAGCCGGCGCCATCTTTTCACAGGCCATCCATTACGTAGAGCTCTCTGTTTTTTTTGGGGAATTGTAGTTCTAAACTATTAGTACCAATAACTAAAAAAATACTAATCCTATTGACCTGGGGCTTAAAATTTATGTTCAATATAGCATCAGTTAAAATCCCAATTGATCATCTAATTCAATCATCAAAGTATCAAATGATTAAGCATCAAACGTTTTATTCAGGCCCTTCTGTTAGAGCTTGAAGGCTGGCTCTGACATTATTTTATGAAAGACTAGTTAGTTAATCAACCTGTTAAATATCTACCCGATATGTCTATTGGTTCCAGAATTAGAAGCATTTGAAGTTTGGCCAGTTTTGCCCTTCTAGGGGGCGCTACTGAGTCCCCTGGGGTGTCAGGGCAAAATAATTGACACATGTTACTCTCCAGGTCAAGGCCTTTCAAAAATGTCTTTAGTTTTGTCCTACGAAAAAGTTAAATTTTCACCTCTGTCTGGCTACAGCCTCTTTGAGGTGTAGTTTCTGAGACCCTTTGAGACTCCAGCCTGGATAAAATCAAGTCTTGTGATTTTTTGCTTATTTGGTGGGAAAAATCCTTCATGGTATTGATGTTTTTCCTAATCACAGTCATAACGTTTGGATTTGCGCTAGTGTAGACCTTATTTTACCTACCAAATACATCTGGATTGTTGTCATATGAGGGTTAGGGTTCGATAACATGCTGTTTTTGAAGCGCTTAAGACCCTACCCCAAACCTCCTGAATAGTCCTACATGGGCAGGATTTATATATGTTGTAGCCTCAATATCCCTCTGTTTACGGATGAAGTTTCCTACATATATCTCTGAAGATGACACTGTTATGAACTTGTAGGTGGGCAGTCTCCACAGGTGATTTGTGGCTTATCCTTACCATGGGTGATGAGTTGATAAATCAGATGAACTCTGATACCCTTTGGAGCACACAATCACATTTAGTCGGCCCTATACCTAATTAATGCGTGCGTGTGTGTGCACACATTGCGTGCCAACTGCTGGCTGCTGTGCACCAGATATACAGAGAGATACAGAGGTTTTCTCTTGTATGTGTTAGGTATAATTGTTTCAAAAATTATAATATATAATTCGTACACCTAGTAATCCGTGAGCCAGGTTGGTCAGTACCATCTGAGGGGAATAATGCTCATAGTGAATTTTTGGGCAAGGTATACATCTCTAGAATTATAAAATATGTGATAGCATTGTTTGGACAGCACCATGCCTGGGTTCTATCAGTATGTGAAAAATCAGACGAGAAAAGAGAACATTTTGGATAAGTGCTTTGTAAACTTAAAGCCTGCCACGTTTTTGATCTGTTATTGTCCTGTCAATACCTGTTAATATTTTATTTGCCAACTGCAATAAAAGTCTTTGCACTATCAACTCCATATCATAACTATGCAAATAACGGCAAATAACTGTACAAACATAGTATTCGGCAAAACATACAACAGTGTTTGACACTGAATTGAATTGATTGCAAGGATTGCCCCTTGAGATGTAGCATCTCATTTTCGAGGGGTCCTATAAACACAGAGATCCAAAATGATACATACACAGACAAAACAACAATACATAACATACACTACAAATACACAGATACAGACAACTCGCACATCCTCTCCCACCCCACACCCCAGACCACAGTTGTTGTACAAGAAAAATAAAAATAAAAAACCAAAAAATAAATATTTTTACAATACATTTAGCCTACTAGTCAATCGCATTGAAAAACTAACTATTAACAATCGTGCTCCGGGTGACGATTCAATAGATTAATTGTTGTGACTGTGATCACAAAAAAGCGTGAGACCGGGTTGTCGAACAACATAACGACGAGTAACGTTATAGTTAACGCTAACCAACAGCTTGTTACTAATAATGTAGTTAGCTAACAACATAGATAATAAACATTTTTCGCAACGTTAACTATTCCCGGCTCATTTATATGAATTTGCAGTAACGTTAGGCTATGAGGCGATTTTACAAGTCTCTCCGTTAGGCCTTCGACATCATTCAGGCAACACTTCCACGCCATTATTAGCCGGACAAGGACCGCTGGTTCACGGAAAGCTGAAAAAGCGGTTGGGATCACCAACTGCAAAACCCACTGACGGTAAATAAACAACAATCATTATTTAAGTAACTATGTGAATGTATCATAGCATAGACGTATTCAATATTTTTTCAATGTATTTATTGTTTTGATTTTCACATAACATCTATTGTTCTCTACAAAAACCCACTCCGCGGTGCTCTGGTCGTGGTTTAGATTTGCAGCGGCAGCCATTATTCTCTGCAAAAGGGACAAATTGACCACCTTCACGTGACAGGTCACGTTGGCCAATCAGAGACAAAACTTTGGGCCGTGGAAACGGTGCCGTTTTGAGAAGGCATTTACCTTTCTAGTTCGTATATAGTTCTGTGTATAGTTCTACATTTTGTGGTGCGTTGTGGGGGAAAATTGAGTGGACTATTCATGGTGTCAAATTGACATTTTGAATTTTGGACACCCTACAAAATGGCCAACACCCTAAATAGTGCACTATATAGTGAATAGGGAGCGATTCCGAACACAGCCTAATTGTAAGCAAAACTGACTTTTCTGGTGTATTGAAATAACTGCAGATAACATAACGTTAGACTATAATGGTACGCAATTGTATCTACCCGGGGTGCAAGAACAAAGAGCATTTGGTCACCCTATAGCTTCCACACATTTCCATTAAAAAACCCTGACCAGTTGCAATTATCTTATAGTTAGTATCATTAAAATGAGATATAAACACACCTCCGGAGAGCCTCCGGACCCTAAGGCAGTGTAGTCACTTCAATGAGGAAGATTATACAACGGAGGCACCCAGGAGGAAACCCACGAGAGAAAGACCTCTTCTTAAAACCAATGCTGTCCCCAGACCTTATACCGGCATCCCAAGAGCCATGTTATGGATGAGGTGAGTAATTGAAACCGAGTAGGCTACTTACTGCTGTTTCAGGTCGCAGTAAGTAACAACGGACAACTGTAACGCTAGTGAAAATTCTCTCCTTTCACTCAATGCATTCCTAAACACATCACAAAATCATACTTCTAGCACATTTCCTAAATGAACGTGGACAAGACAGATTTTGTCTTCATATTAAAACTGTTATTTATTTTATTTCGCCTATTTGCAGTTATTAGTAAAGTCAAATAAACATCTCACAGCGGAGTCTGAGCGAGTCTCAACTCGAGAAAGGGGGCGTGTTTGTTTACATAGCATAGCAAGTCAAATAGCCTAGGCTATAACAAAGTGAATATTTGCACTTTCTAAAAATTAAGTAGGCTAATTAACAGGATTACTCTCAAAACAGATGTGTTAAAAACAACACATAACGTGCAATTTTCAACAATCTAACAATCTCCGTGACTAGTTAAGGTTTTAAGGACAAACGCATTTTGTGTTACTTTTCTCAGGTAGCGATGGTGGAATGGGGGGGGGGGGGGGGCACCTAACTATGTAGCAATTATTGATACAGCTTGTACAAAGTTTAACCATACTAGCTAGCTAGCTAGCTAATAATCACAGTACAAATAATCCACCTGTTACCACATTGACACTCGCTTCCTTCGAACCCTCTGCATAATACCCAAGATTGCTAACGTTATAATGTGGTAATCATAACAACAAAAAGATCACTATACAAACCATTTCTTATCCATAGTAACACACCTTCACCCACCAAACGTTATAGTTTTGGAGCTTGAAAATTATCTGGTGCTTCACTTTAAGAAACAGTGCATATCGTTTAAAGTTATCCTTAACCGAAATTTAATTATCAAGGTTTACTGTCTAGCATGGCAGCGTTGCTCACACAAATCAAAAACACAGTTTTGAGAAGCAATGCGGCGGCCCAACTGAAATTATAACAGGCTAGTAAAGCCCGAAAAAAAAGGACACCTTGAAAAGCACTTTGTCTAGCGTTACTCACTCATTTGAAGGGGATCGCTATCCGTTTTCTATTTTCTCTTCTGGGAACCACTTTTGTTGTTATAAGGTATTTTGATTTGTTTCGTTGTAGCTAGGACTCATTGCTCTCATACATACTCACTAGCGAGCTAGGTAGTTGACCTTACATTTCCACTGCCAAAACGAGCTCAGTTACGTTCAGCACATGTTTCTGCATTATCACATGATGATAAATAGAAACTTGTATTTGGACATATTGCCATCTAGCGGTGTAGAAATGGTACTGCAATTTTATGCCATGCGGTTTTACAATGGCAATTAACCAAAGTGTATGATAATTCCATTGTTTCTCTGTTTTCACAGAATGAACATGGTATAGATGTGGCTTCACAAGGAGATTTGGAGCATTTTTTTCTCGGAGCACCACAGTCAAGTCCCATGAAATCCAAGTCTAATAGAGACAGGTCACAATTAGTGTCATCATTCCCAACTCATTTGAAGTTAACTCTGAATAGTCAAAAGCAAGCCATCTCAACAGATAAGGTAAAATAATCATCTTCATCTTCACCATCATCATCATCATATATATGGAGGATTATTCAGCCCAAAATTAAAATGAAAATTTAAAAAATTTAATTTTCAAACTATCTATGTAAATGAGGGGGTATGGTCCTCCTATCAATCAAAGCAAGCAGGTTGGGCCTCATACAGGTTTAGTGCAGTAGGACTTAATGAACACTAGGGGGAGCATAGCATAGGGATGGGTACTATGCTCTCAGGGCACTCGTAAGTTTTAATGGATGAAATGAAGAATCTGAGCAGTGTTATTCTTGTTTTATGAAAGAAACGGAGCTAGCTGGCCAGCGCTACGCTGTGTAGGCTATCGGTCAAACCTGCGAGGTGGAAAATCCAGGTTCAGAAAGTGAAAGTCCTCCCCAATCATTTGTTCCAATCACCTGGATTTGCTAATTATCACAATTCTTCAGCCAAGAGGTAGGAGCTAACTAGGCTAATTAGTGAAATTGTGAGTTCATGGGTGGAAGAAACATGGCAGGACTTTTACTTTCTGACTCCTGGACTTTCCACCTCTGCAAACGTGGTAGTAGCCTACGATAGGCTACATTGTGCCAGGTTAAACGTTGGATTGGATCAGTTGTGTTGGACTGCTAGAAATAAATAAAATCCTCTCTTAAAATAAATGAAAAGACCACAAATGAGTCACTGGATCATTTAAACTTTTAACCTGGCTCCGGTACTTTAAGCGAACATTGCTTCAAAAAGTCTATCGACAGCCAGATTCTATACTATATTTTATACAAATTGAGAAATGTTAATGTAGGCTATATTAAAGTGAGTCGGCTTCGTCATACAAAAAATCCAGCGTTCTTAAATTGAGCTTGCTAGCGGTTTATTATTATCCCATGGTATGGGTGAATACTCGATTCTGATTGGTCAATGACTGGTCGTTATTCTGTATAACCGGTCAGTCATCCGGGTCACAAGTTTAATCACAGTTCTAAATTAATGCGCTGCCTGCCTGGCCAGCTAGTACTAGCTACGCAACCTGGGAATGGCAAACATGACCGGTCAATTCAGAGTCCAAGACGTTTTAGAAAATAAGTGGAATAAATAAAGTGAATTAATAAAGTAAACGAATGTAGCCTACCTACTTTATTTTCCTCAGTGACTAACGTTAGGCTACTGTAGCCTACGGCAGACGGCTACTTCGCCTCGTAGGTATGCTGCAAATAGTGGGCTAACTGGCTACGATAAACTTTTGTCATTGTTTTTAAGATAATGCAAATGCAATACGTGGCGAGGTAACTAGCGTACCGAACCCGGTTATCGGGCGGAAACCAGACATTTTTGTGATCAACATACGATACTGATATTATTCGGGCACATACCATTGAACATATTATATTTATTAGGTTCACAAAACGATAAGCTAACTTTTAAGCCAATCGCATTGGATTTATTTCTTTACAAAAACGATGTTAACTTTTAAGCCAATAACGTGTTTTTTGTTTTGTTTTAACGTCTTTAAGATGAGACGAGACTGCCAAAGAAAGGGCGCCCATTATCGGGCGGCTGTTGTAATCCATAAACAAGCTCACGATTATTGTTGTTTTAATAATCAATTAATAGTTTATTTCATCAAGAAAGATACCGTTTGAATAACCAATATATTGGCTAAATAGCTGGCTAACTGGATAGTTTACCTGGCAGTAAACAAGACTATGCAGTGTAGTACACCAGCGCAGAAGTAGAATCAGATTTCGGACATTTTTTTCACATAGGGGGCGTGATAAAAAGGCTCATAAAATGTGTAATTATCGTTAAATATTCATGAAAATGAGCGGATACATACCTTGTTTGGTTTGAAGTGGGTGGGAAATACTGGTTTTCTTTTTTTCCGTTGGCAAATCAGCTCTCGAGGAAGTTAAAATATGGTCGAACGAGGACGTGCCCGATAAAGGGCGCCGCCCGATAAAGGGCGCCCTGTAGCTATATATCTAGCCATAGTTACATTATCACGGAGTTAGCAAAGCGCATGGTGTTTATGTGCAATGCGTAGCCTAATCTTTTTTTACTGCGAGCCATAAATCCGTCTCTAAGGTAGAGGTTAACGTTGCCGTAGCAACAGCATACATCTGATTTATAAAAATCGGTAAACAACATTAATCTACAGATTTAAAAAAGTTTGTATTACAGATATCTTAGTTACAACTACTTCAATCTAGCAAAACATTTTTGTGGTTACAAGTGCAGTATTTATTCAGTTGGGAATACGAATTTATCATAGTAGGAATTTGCATGTAAATTGACGTCGGCAACACGCTGACTGCTTGTGAATGCAAGCTAGGCTACTTCACAAAGCATGTTAATCTGTAGCCTATAGGCTATATGTAGAAAACTTTTTATCCAGCGAAAATTCTTCGATAAGTTACATCTAACAAACTCCGTAGTATTTTTTAGATGGTCCCATAGGACATCATGATGCGAATCTGCTACACACTACGTGACCAAACCATTTTTAAAAAGCAAGACAGAGAGAGGGAGGTAATGTTGAATCTGATTGAGTTATGGTTTCATACAATTTTCTTAAATAATGTAATGACAAAAATAACCAAAATTGGTGCCAATTGTACGTTATAACTGAGAAGGAACTATTTTCCCCCCGATAGAATCAATTATTTTCAGAACTAACAACGAGAGGGTTTGCATAGCAACGCACTTAAATAGAACTAGTAACGAGAAATAGAATTAGCAACGAGATGTTTTCTGTTCAATTAGAACTACCAACCAGCTGTTTTGCATGACAACGCAAAAACAACAAGCCCAAAGAGCTGCGGAAGTATATTTAAATTTCAGCTGATTAAATCGATAAAAATCTATAAATATGAAAGTAACTATATATAATCATTGTTGGTAACCATGGTATAAGCGCAATAATCAACTCCGAGGTGTGCGTTACACGGTTTTAACCGCACTCCGCTGAGGCAACCACCCTCCACTTTGCGTCGGGTGGTTCTTCGCCTCAACGTCGTGCGGTTAAAACCGTGTAATGCACACCTCGTCGTTGATTATTGCTTACATAAATATAAATGTGACTATATATAATAATTGTTGGTAACCATGGTATAAGCGCAATAATGACCTCGGAGCCGGGCATTTAACAGTTGAAATGCCCTTCGCGGAGGGAAATTGCCCTCGGCTGCGCCTCGGGTGATTTACTACCTCTGCGTCGGGCATTTAAACTGTTAAATGCCCGGCTCCTCGGTCATTATTGCTTACTTATACCATGGCATGGGTGAATACTCGATTCTGATTGGCTGGAGGGTGGGCATTTATTTTGTTTATACCATGGCTTGGCTAAATACTCGATTCTGATTGGCTGGAGGGTGGGCATTTATTTCGTTAAACCGCCCGGCAATGAAGTAGCGCCGGCAACATTTTAATCACCGTTCTAAATTAATACGCCGTCTACGTTATCTGCTGCCAGCGCCATTAGAGTCGACACTTTCATGAATGGTATCCATAGCAACACCAACAGCTGATTAATAAAGCCGGCAAATAACGCTAAATCCGCCGATTTGAAAAGTTTGTCTTCGCCAAATATCTTAGTTACAACAACTTTAATCTAGCAAAGAAGTTTTGTGGTTCGAGGTGCAGTATTTATTCAGTTTGGAAATATGAACGTAACATAGTAGGGCTTTAACGTTACTGTAATGTAACGCTGACGTGAGCAATGCTGGTTGCGAATGCGAACAAGTTACTTCACAAAGCACGTTAATCTGTATATTTAAAAAACATTTTATCCAGCGAAATGTCTTAGATATGACAAGTTACATCTAACAGTAACAAACTCTGTATCTACAGTAGGCTATTTTTTTCAGATGTTCCCATCTTATGATGCAGATCGTGAAATGCAATTTCCTTAGCCTGGGCTGTTTAAAATAGGCTGCGTGACCAAATAATTTTTAAAAAGCAAGACGGAGAGAGGGAGGTAAATTGAGTTGCGGTTTCATGCAATTTTCTTAAATAATGTAACTAATGACAAAAATAACCAAAATTGGTGCTAATTTTATGGTATAAAGTTGAGAAGGAACTATTTGCTTCCATATAGAATCAATTGTTTTCAGAACTACCAACGAGAGGTTTTTGCATAACTACGGACAAAATAGAACTAGTAACGAGAAATAGAAGCAGCAACGAGATGTTTTCTGTTCAAATAGAACTATCAACGAGCAGTTTTGCATGACAACGGCAAACTACATGCCAAAATGGCCTCGGAAGGATATTTAAATTTCAGCTGATAAAGTCGATAAAAATCAATAAATATAAATGTGCTATATATATTGTTGGTAACCATGGTATAAGCACAATAATGACCTCGGAGCCGGGCATTTAACAGTTGAAATGCCCTCCGCGGAGGGAAATTGCCTCCGCGAAGGGCATTTAAACTGTAATGCCCGGCTCCTCGGTCATTATTGCTTACAAAATAGCTCTCATAAGTGTTTCTGTCCAATGCCGGAGTGGCTAATCGGGAGAATCGGGAAGAATCCCGGTGGGCCGCTGGGTTTTGGGCTGGTGGCGAGGATCAGTAAACACAATAAGATCATATACTGTTGTTTTCACATTAAGAAACACCTTTTTATTGCAAAAGTTAAGAAATTTAACAGTATTCTGTTCACTGTTTCACTTGTACTTAAAAGACATAATAGACCCATTTCTTGTTTGTAAACAAAAGAGGATGCGCGCGCAACCCTGGGGCAAAAAGTGTATCACCTTGGCAGGCTATCATAATGCGGTGGACTTGATCATCAACGATTTAACGGACTAAGTGCTACTTTCGTTTCTGGTTCTTTTATTTCACTTTCATCTTGGCACAGCGATACAAATTATAGCTGGCGTTAGTCTTATTACAACTTTTCTGTAACTTTTTTTGTTGTAACGTTAACTTAAGCTAGCATATTTAGCTATAGCTTATTTACCTTATAAATGAGTGCAAGCTAACCGTCTTTACTGTCAATGTTTGACAGTGACAAGTTAACTTATTTTTTAATGTTAGTCCAATTCAATAACTCGGACATATAGAATACACCACATTCACAATTTTTTAAAATTAGTCTAGCTAACGTTAGTCTGTTTGAAATTTATATAGCCTAGTGTAACTTCTGTTAATGCTGTTATTAACGTGTTTGGCCAGATAGGATGACTCTACATAGCCTGTCTAGCAGCTACGTTACTTAACACACACAAAGGTGGAGCAGCTGACAACTATTGTGTCAGTAAATTCTGTGTGATGATGTGTTGATAACTTAATGTTCATCTATAACCACAACAGTAAAGGCACCAGTAGCTACCACCAGCGTTTTCTTCTGTAACGGTGAGCAAGCTTGCGTACCAAACCCTGTTATCGGGCGAAAAACTGAAACTTTTGTGAACAAGGCTACGATACTGTTATTATTTGGGCACATAATGTTACTATTGAACATATTATATTTATTAGATTCAAAAAACAATAAGATAACTTTTAAGCCAATAAACATGTAAGTTGGACGTGACCGGTAGTTTTTTGTTGTTGTTGTTTTAACGACTTTTAGATTAGGCTAACGTTACTGCCATAAAGAAGCTCAAGATTTTTTGTTGTTTTAATAATCAATTATTAGTTTATTTAATCAAGAAAGATACCTTTTGAATCCCCAATATGTTGGTAATATGCCTGGCTAACTGGATTGTTTACATGGCAGTCCATTTGTCCATCTCATTGGATTTATTATTTCACCTCCCGCGCCCTCGAGTGGACATATAAAAAATGGCACTTCTTCATGAATTGATTACAATGAATTTGAATTTAAGAAAACAACAACACACATTTTGCTAATATTGTGAATGTGATAAGGTTATAGACATAGCTACTGGTTTTCTTTTTTTACCATTGGCAAATCAGTTCTCGAGGAAGTTCAAATATGGTTGAACGCGGGCGTGCCCGATAATGGGCGCTATCTAGCTACGTTTCTTAACGTTATCCATCTTATTTCACTGGTGGAAACTTGCTTTTTCGGGAAATACGGTGTATATAAGCTGGTTACTTCTTTAGATTTTACTAAATTAACATTGGCAATCTAGCAGTTAGCAAATGTTAGCAAACTAATGTTCATGAGAGATACGGACAGTAACATTACAGTGGCTAGCTAACGCTAATCTAGACACAGACAGACCACATGTCCCCAGTTCACAAATCACAGGGTATTCCAAAAAAAGAATGAAGGTGACCAAGACCCACCTCAGCTCATCTACGCTGGCAAACTAACATTACAGTTAGTCCACCCAATTAAATAGCACGCTAAAGTAAATAATGCACAGCGCCTGTTGTCAAACCGGGTACAGGTAACTAGCAATAACAGCAGCTCAGTGATAAATATCGACCTGTGTCTTGACGACATGAACATATAACCATGCATGCAGCAAGACCTTTTACTTTTTATATCTCATGGCCAACTCGCTAAAATGGTAGGTGTCTATTTCTACATTGTTAGCACATTCATTACCAAGCCATTATGCTAGGTTCGTTGTCACTTGCATAATTTAGTATTAAATTCTAACATAATTTGGTATTGGGTCAAAATAGTCTCACGTAATTTGATATTGGATCAAAATAGTCTCACGTATGTTCTCTGTCATGGTTAGCCCACCTAACGTTACTCCATTTGCTTCAAAACCACAGCTATACGGCTATATGGTTGAATCGTTTGTCAATTGAGTGCCTAATTTATATGATGAGGTGGCAGCATAACATAGCCTACTTCAGGACATTTACTAAATTCAATAAATATTACACATATTTACACCAAACTGCTTAGGTATCTCAGTGTTGATGTAACTAAGATATTCGATGTCAAACAAGTGTCTTTCATCATCCATTTCAGCTTCTACAATTACAAGTTGATGTTGATTTCTTTTGCAATATTGAATATTCTGCCCCAGTGTTGCGTGCGCACCTCTACTGTGATGTTGGTGAGAAACCGGTCTATACGCAAGCCCTTACTGGATCGGGTTAAGATACCATCAACAATGGCCAAAGCCCTGATTAGAAACAAATATTTGTATTTTGGGTCAACCCTGTCTAGAGTTGTCTACCATTTTGCAGTTTCTGTGTTTGACAAATGCTGCTCATGCCGCTCGGTCCCCCGGGAATCGCTGCTTGCAGCTATATTTATTTATTTTTTTCCTGTTTATAACATCTGTTTGTACTGGTGAAAACTCTTGAAATTTTGCAAGCTCACAGGCCCCTACAAACGCCATAAAATTGCACAGATTGGCAGTTGGTAGCGCTGTAGCAAGCAATTGAATGTTCAACATTTAAATGGTTATAACTCTTGAACCGATTGTCGTAGAAAGACGGGACTTGCGTCTATAGATTCCGCTCTTCCCGCTGAACAAAAACACCATTGGCCCATTAAAGTCCTTTGGTTAGATTTTTTGCTATTTCAAATTTTCTGAAATACGCTTAAACGACATCTCCTCCTAAAGCAATTGACCGATTTGCATAAAACCTGCATTGCTAAGTTCAGTATGACCTTCTCTTTAAAAGTTATATAAAGAAAGTTTCTAAGTCAATAATTATGACTGCAGTACAACATTTAGTTTTTGATTTTATGTATAAATTATGCAAATTACGTTAATTAATTCTCAGTTTGGTTTATTGACTTCCTGCCTCGAGTACTGTCTAGCAGACATAACTCTGAATGAAACAGAAGTTGAATCGTGTCGATCGGTTAAAAACTGTAGAAGTTAGAGCAAATTTTGTGTCCAAGAAAGCTGCTTGAATCCTATTGTTTTCAATGGGATTCATCACTCAGCCGCGTTCTGATGTTTTGCTAATATTTGGGATTTTGCAGTCTTCAAATTGCATGATACTTGGCCCAATGGTTGAGGGTGACGTGCCATAGTGAGCTATTATGTTTGGCGCCGATTGACCTCTTGGTGGCGCTATAGCAATTAATTGAATTTTCAATATTTAAACAGCTGTAACTCTTACCCACTTTGTCTTGCAGACATGCTTCTTGTTGCTCAACATCCCTGTTCAGACGTCGAATAAATTAGTCTTTTGGACCAATAGAGTGTGCATTAGAGAATTTTTACTATTTTACATTTTCTGAAAAACGCTTGAACGATTCTCCGCTTCGAAAGATTGACCGATTTGCAGATAGCTTGGATTGTTAAATTCAGGGAAACCTACTCTTCAAAAGTTATATAAAAAAAAGTTTCTCCGTTAATAATTATGCTGCAATATAAAATTTTATTTTAGTTTTTATGTATAAATTATGCAAATTACGTTAATAAATTCTGGCCTTGGTGTATTGACTTTCTGCCTCGATGGGTTTGTAGGGGACATGACTCTGAATGAAACACAAGTTGAAAGGTGGAAAACTGTATAAGTTACAGCTAATTTTGTGTCCAAGCCAGAATACTGCTTGAATCCTATTGTTTTCAATGGGATTCATTATTAGGATGCCGTGTTCTGTTTTGCTAATATTTAGGATTTGTGAGTCTTCAAATTGCATGATACTTGACACATTGGGAGAGGGTGACGGCAGTAGTGCGGTATTACGTTTGGCGCAATTTGGACAATTGGTGGTGTTATAGCAATGAATTAAAATTTGCAATATTTCAACAACGATCACTCCTGAGCACATTATCGTACTGACAAGAATCGACTCCCTTTACATTCCTCTCCTCGCAAAGAACAATTTTTTTTTGATCTAAACAGTGTGCTTGATTTTATTTTTTACAGTTTTTCATTAACGCAAAACACAGATCTTCTTTTGCTCAGTTCAAATTCCATGATACTTGGAAATTTTTATTTTATTTTTTTATTATTAGACCTTTATTTAACCAGGTAAAATCAGTTGAGAACCAATTCTCATTTACAATGATGACCTGGCCAAGAGGCCTCAGCAAGAGTATATAAAATAAGCACAGTCAACACAAAACGACACATACAGTACAAAAGAAACGGAAAAAGACAGCGTAGGTAAATAAACTAAATCTAAAATCAATAAACACTATGTGCAAGAGAAGGTGAGTTACTGTTAACTATAACAACTATAACCTGTTGCAGATTTTGTTTTGAACGTGTTAAGTGATGTAAGGGCTGTGAGTTAGAGTGTGTTTTGTAGTGTGTTCCAATCGTTTTCTGCGGCAAAACGGAAGGAATTACGGCCAAAGACAGTGCGGATGTTGGAATTACGGCCAAAGACAGTACTTTTGGGATGTTGAGCATAATGAAATCACTGGATCTTAAGCGGTAATTGCTATCAGAAATGTGCAGGAGGTTTGAGAGGTAGTGAGGTGTCTTTCCCAGGATTGTTTTATAAACTAGTTGCAGCCAATGTTGTAGCCGCCTGGTATGAAGGGAGGGCCAATCCACCAGTTCATAGAGATCACAGTGGTGAGTGGTGAAGGGTGCACATGTGGCAAAACGGATTGCTGAGTGGTGGAGTATGCTAAGGGTGCCCTTTGATGCAATTTTATAGATTGTGTCGCCGTAGTCGAACATAGATAGAAAACTTTATTGCAGGGAAGTCCCACTGAGACCAAGGTCTCTTTGTCAGGGGAGCCCTGATTACAATAAAACATTTAGTGACAGTTTTACAAAACAAAAATTACAGTTTAGATCCAAGGAATTCACATACACCAAGCACGAATATAGGGAGAAAAAAAATAAACATTTAAAAAAATAAATAAATAACATAAAAAGGACATAAGACAGGGAATAGTGATCTGATTGTCCTAATTTATCACTAAAGGCAGGTACATTCGGCCTCTTTTAGTATCATATCCATCACTAATTTCTTGAAGGACTCGATCGGGGTAAGGCAATCTAACTTCAGTATCTCCTGACATTTATTCCACATATATGGTGAAATTGCCCAGATTTGTTCTAGTTCTGGGTGCCTCTAACGTAATCCAATCTTGAGATCTGATACGATGACTTGCGATTTTGATGGACAGAAGCCTGGTCAGGTAGAGAGGAAGTTTGCCTAGCAAGGCTTTATAAATAAATAGAATGCTATGTTGCTGCCTTCTATAATGAAGAGAATACCATCCTACTGAACTATATAAAGCACAGTGATGTGTTCGGAAACCATCTCCTGTAATGAAGCGCAATGCGCTATGATAAATTGCGTCCAAGGGCCTTAAAGTACTGTTAGAGGCATGCCTGTACAGGACATCCCCGTAGTCAAATATAGGTAAGATTGTCACCTGCACAATCCTCTTCCTGTTGTCCAATGAAAAACAGGATCTATTTCTGTAAAGAAACCCGATTTTAGTTTTAATTTTTTTGGACAAGTTGGCCACATGAGTTTTAAAAGAGAAATCATGATCCAGCCAGATACCTAAATATTTGTAGTACTGAACTTGCTCAATTTGAGCACCAGTCAATGAGGATATGGAAGCATTTGGCATAGTTGTATTCCGTGTAGAAACGATCATGTACTTAGTTTTTTCAGTATTCAAAACAAGTTTAAGTCCAGCTAGAGCTTGCTGTATAACATTAAAAGCTGATTGTAAGCAAGTAAGGGCCTGGGTGCCCGTTGGTGCTGAGGAGTAAAGCACTGTGTCATCAGCATAAAAATGAGCCTTACAATTTGCTATATTGCTAGCAATATCATTTATATAGACTGTAAATAAAATTGGTCCAAGTATGGATCCTTGGGGTATTCATTTCTTTACTTTTAAAAATGTAGACTTCACATTGCTATGACCAGGCCTGAAGTCAGATTGCTGTGAATTTAAAATATTGTTGAAAGTTAAAAAGCTGCATGGTTGTTGCTTAACAAGTGATTCCAAGATCTTAGCCAGGCAAGACAATTTTGAGATGGGCCGATAGCTGTTTACCGAACTGGCATCACCACCCTTGAATAAAGGAAGAACATGAGCAGCTTTCCATACACTGGGAATAGTCCCAGTCGATAATGACAAATTAAAAATATTAGTTACCGATTGTGCAATCAGTGGGGCTGCGAGACGTAAAAGATTTGGGACTAAATCCTCCAGAGGATTTATTCA
This sequence comes from Synaphobranchus kaupii, assembly GCA_029718625.1. Lineage (NCBI taxonomy): Eukaryota > Metazoa > Chordata > Actinopteri > Anguilliformes > Synaphobranchidae > Synaphobranchus > Synaphobranchus kaupii. The sequence goes on along the minus strand of CM056376.1, from coordinate 65,915,417 downwards.
CATCTATGCGTTTTAATTCTAATAGGACCTCTTTCACTGTAAATTCCTTAATTGTAAACAATACTCTAGTTTTTGGAGAATTTGTGAATGACCTAGAGCTGAGGTCAGACGTGTCTCCTGTAGAGGACTGATTTTTCAAATTTTCCAACCTCTATAAAAAAAAAAAAAAGATTTCCAGCCTCTATAAAATGTTGATTAAAAAAATCACAGATCTTGTGTCTATCAGTAATAGGTCCAGAATCAGTGTGGATAGAGTGTGGTATTGATGGCGAAGGACTAGAATTCAGGGACTTGAGACAATTTTCCAAAATTTTGCTGGATTACCCTGACTTCGCCAACGACGAGATGAAATATTCGGATTTTGCCTTTTTTCAGTGAGCAGCATTTATTTCTTAGTTTTTTAAAAACCTGCCAGTCAGATTGCGCCTGGGTTTCCCTTGCTTTCACCCATGCTTCATCCCTGACGCGTAGTTCAGTGGATAAAGCACTCGAAAACCAAGGATTGCTTCTATTTTTTACCCTTAGTCTCTTAACTGGAGCATGCTTATCCACAGCACAATTAAATACATTAGTAAAGTGAGACAATGCTAGGTCAGGGTCTGGAATAAAATCAGCAAAGCTTAAATCACTCCAAAATATATCGTGCAGGAAGCCCTGTTCACAGAAATTTTTAAAATTTATTTTAGTAATAAAACATGGTGGTGTTTTTGAAGCTTTCATGTCTCTAATACATGCTACTGGGCAGTGATCACTACAATCCAAAGGAAAGACGCCACTCAGAGCGTACTTGTGTGGTCTATTTGTTAAAATTAGATCAATCAAAGTCGACCGTGTTAAATCTTTAAAATTTGGTCGCGTAGGCTCTGATATAAGTTGCGTCAAAATTAGGCCGTCGCAGACCTCTTTAAAATTGTTTGAGGATGGTGACAGCCAATCTATGTTAAAATCACCCGCGACAACTAATTCAGTGTGGGCATGAGCGGACAGGATATTGGACAAATTGATTATAGAGGAGGAAGGAGCGCTCGGTGGGCGACACACACCTGCTAGTGTAATACTTGTACAACCCATGCCTATTTTAATAACTAGACACTCAAACTGTTCAGGAATAGAGGAGGATAATAAAACATTTACAGCGAGTGTGGATTTAACAAACATCACTACCCCTCCTCCTCTCTTTTTCCTGTCACATCTAAAAACACAATAACCATCCATTGTTATATAATTTTCCGACAGAAATATTTAACCAAGATTCAGTAGCAAGAAATACATCAGGATTGCTTCGTAACACCAAAGCCCGAATAAAATAAATTTTTGTTAAAAAACTCCTTACGTTAAGACACAGTATTCCCAATCCACATTTACGTGTTTGAAAGGCTACAGATGAGACCGTTAAAATCATATCAGGCGGCTGAATATGGATTTGTGTAAGATTAGGAACAGAGACACCCCTAGGTCTAGATTTCTGCCGAGGCAGACGGGTACAAGCAATTTTCTCGATTGGGTATACAGTTGCACCACAAAAAGTAGCACTATTACTGACAGGGATGTTTAAAATGCCATTAGATGGTCCGAGCCCAGTAGAAAATGTAACAGTGAGCGAGGTGGAACCAATGAGATAGGGACTAGGACCAGGGGAACGTCAATGTTTCACGGACCGTTCCGCACATTTGTTAGGGCAGGAGCTGCAGGATACTTTACCTGTGGCAAGTAAAGAATGCTGTATGCCATAGCATAAGTTGGCAGAAAGCACCCTTGCACCCGCTATATTGGGGTGAACACCATCTGTATGGAAAAAGTGACCCCGTTCCCAGAAAAGGTTAAAATTATCAATGAGGGTTACACAGTGAGCAGCGCAGGCAGATGAGAGCCAGGTATTCAGGCTAATCAATCTGCTAAATCGACCCACGCCACAACCGAACATGGGGATTGGGCCTGACAAGAAAACCCTTATGTTAAGGCTGTTCAGAAAGTTGAACAGTTGACAAAAATCAATTTTTAGTAATTCGGACTGCTGGCTAAGAGTGTCATTTGTTCCAACATGTAAAATAATCTTCTCTGCATCCGGGTGGGATTTGATTATGTCCGAGATTTTGTTTACAAGGTCCAACACTCTAGCACCAGGGAAGCAAAAGGTAAGAGCCCCTTTGCATCTAACGTTTCTAATAATAGAGTCACCAATAATTAGAGTTGACGGAGGAGCCGGCTGATTGTGACGGGTAACAGATGGAGCAGGGGTTTGCACTCCAGTGGCAGTCTGCTGGTGATCAGCCTGGTCGGACTGTGCAGACTGGCAGCGAGACTCAGCCCGGGAGGGACCTCCGGAGTGACTGCTGACGGCCTCCCACAGCATCCTACGCTTCCTCGTGGAAGAGCGGCGGGCTGCCCGATGAACACTGGCCACTGGAGGTGGCGCAGCAGCGCCGGGAGGAGCGCACGGACCGCCAGCAGCAGCTGGATCCCGGAGTGTGCTTAGGTCTTGGAGTTCTCCCAAGGGCTGGGAGAGCCCGTCCAGTGCTTGAAACGCATTCGTCAGTCGAAGCTCCTTTGGGACTGGAGGGAGGGAAGTGCGTCTACCCCGTCGGGGGCCCAGTGGGACATTCGTCCAGGAAGCGGTGGTAGCTGGCGTGCTGCAGATCTTAGGTCTAGCCCCCATCTGGGGACATTCCTCGGAAACCACCCCCGACACAGGGAGCTCGGCCTCGGGGCAGAGCAGCGAGGCAGCATCGGCTCCTCGGGACTCCAGAAGTGATTCTAAAAACAACTCATCTTCCTTGATTGAGTGTAGAACAGAAATCCTCCCCTCCAGGACTGAAATCCTCTCCTTCAGTTTGTTGCAATTTTCGCAATGAGAGGAGTTCTGGATCAGCATTTCTGTTCCTCGGTAAGGTAATCGGTCAAAGGGTAAAAAAATAATAATAATTATAATAAAATAAAATAATAAAAAACTAGAATCGTACTAAAAATAATAAAAGTATAAAATGCTAAAATAATAAGACAGTAAAATAAGACCATAAAAATAATAAAATAATAAAATAATGATAAAATGCCAAAATCGAGCCGACTATTTTCAAACTCCAAGCTCTGTCCCGCGCAAACTGTCAGCAGACTCTGACAGGAAACTGTGATGAACATGGGAAGGATGGTCATTTTCACGAGGGTGTATTTGACGGAGTGTGTGAAGGAAGCCTTATTTCGATACAGGAAACCAAGTCTAGCTTTGACTTTAGCCAGAAGGTTATTGATGTGTGTGTTAAATGAGAGAGGTGAGTCCAACCAGAGCCAGAGGCCAAGATATTTATAGGAGCTGACAAACTCCAGTGCCGAGCCATCAGCACTGTAAATTTTGGGGAGGCTGGTGATGTTGAGATTTTTCTGGTCAAACAGCTAGGGGTGTGGAAATCTCTCGATTCTAAGATGCATCGCGATGCGTACGTGTATGATTCTGCATCGATGTAGTGACAGAACATAATCGATTATAGCCTACTAACATTGATGTTAAAAAATTAAAAAATTAATTTAAAAAAAGAGACGTTGTTGACTGTTGATTTTCCAGCCTCGGCTGGACAATAAAGTTGTAACGTTAAAAAATGCAACGTCTCATTGAATTGTGGGGGGCGACATGCTAGGCTAACACTACGGGAGATATGGCGGAGGAAAGCAGTAGTGTCCGGCAGCAGCAGGTGATAAAAAACGCGTCCAGTATTTTGAAGGCGGACATTTGGCCACATTTCGGATTCTCGTCACTGGGAAGCACGAACTGGACAACACACACGCCGTGTGTAAAGTTTGTCACACAAAAATGTAATACTTTGGTAATACGACGAATTTGAGGAACCACGTTAGCCGTTTTCACCAGGAGCTAGCGTCTGCTGCAAGTAAGAAAACAGCGGGCCCAGCCACAAATTGAGGAGACGCTGTCAACTTTGCCGCCCAACTCTGAGAGAGGTAAGAGAATCACCCAAGCAGTGTCGGCTTTCACAGCTAAGGATTTAAGGCCTTATTCTGTCGTCGAGAACCCCGGGTTTCGCCACCTGCTGAAGACCCTGGAGCCACGGTATAAGCTCCCATCACGAAGCCACTTTACAGAAAAGACTATACCGGCTCTCTACCGTGAAACCAAAGCCCAGGTAATGGACTCAATGAGTAAAGCTAGTCGAGTAGCCATCACATGTGATTCATGGACCTCCGTTGCGACGGACTCGTATGTAACAATAACCGCACATTACATTAGCGAGGACTGGGAGATTTTGTCGCATGTGCTGCAAACGAGAGCCGTTTATGAGAGCCACACGGGTGCTCATCTTGCGGAGCTACTGTCTAATGTCGTGGAGGAATGGCAGCTAAAAGATAAAGCTGTAGTGCTGGTGACAGACAATGCATCTAACATGATAGTCGCAGCTCAAGTCGCAAAATTCACTCATGTAAGATGTTTCGCTCATACATTAAATCTCGCATCACAGCGAGCACTCAGTGCCCACGGTCGCCAGGCTTCTGGGCAGAATCCAACGGATATCAACATTCTTCCACCGCAGCACTACAGCTAATCACCACCTGCAAGTCAAACAGAAACTTCTTGGCCTGCCAAGTCATAAACTGATGATTTCACGAAACTTTTCCACTTCATAACTTTTGAACCGTTTTACCTAGATACATGCGCCCAACACTGTTAGATGCCCCTCATCATAAGGAACAAATAATATTACTGGGCCAACAAAATGCGCCTGTCTAGATTTTCCGCTATTTTGAATTTTCTGAAAAACACACAAAAATCTTCTTCTCATGAACCGTATATCCAGTTAATTTCAGATTCGCAGTGAATCATCTCTCTCCTCGTCTCTAACTAAATTGTGAAGCAATAGTTAATATGTCACAAATTGCCTGAATGACAAGCCAATAAATTTGCCCAATTTGGGCATGTCATGGTCTTTGGCCTTGTACCATGTTCTGAATCGAAGCACACATCTTTCTGAACTAAATAAAACTTGAATGGTGCCGATAGCTTGAAAAACATGGCTGCCATAAAAAAAATGGATATGTAGCATTGTTCCATCTGAAAAAATAGTACTTAAAAATCTTCTTCTCATGAAGTCTGATCAAAATGCCCTTTGGAACAAGAGCAATGCAATCAACTGCCTAACTAAATTGTGAAAAGTTTCAAAGATGGCAAAATGACAGCCAATCATATTTTGGTGAATGAAAACTAGCATACAATGCTAAATGAAATTTTTATTCAGGGTGTGATTAATTCCAGTCTTAAGCCCTATTCGGACGGGATAAGTTTTACAGGGAGAGGTGGGGTAATGTAATAATTACCGGAGGAACTCCGCTATTTTAGTCCCGTCTGTAACTTTTACGGACTGCGCGCTCCCGCACCAGTAAAGATTCCAGAGTCTTTTACCTACTGTTAAATGTCCTGTAAAAATTACCCCAGGTTAAAGCAATCCCGTGCAAATTGACATGTCCGGTAAAATTCTGTTATTTCCTGTGAGAAATTAGTTTTCCCCAGTCTGTTCTCCTGGTTTTTCACGTAAGCACTCGAGGACACCTTTGGTTGTGCTCTCTTCGGTCCAACTATTGGCCGACCTCCAAATTAATGCAACATTGAATCTTACATTACATTAAATAAGAAGACAGAAAGCAAAGAAGACAGAGAGCAAAAAAAAAAAAAAAAACAGGCTCAAAAGTAGGATACAGTGGGGCAACGCTTGTGGCAGCTTTAGGTAAGCTATTGTAGCCTAGCTATAGCCTTACATACATGTTATGGCCGAACACTGTTTTTTTCAAGCTAACGTTAATAAAGAGGTGCAATGAAGGATTCCTCACGCTTTTTGTGGACATGTCTGCCATGCCAACATTGTCTCCACGTAGTTTATTTTATTTTTTTTGGCGCCTGCATCTTTTCAATTGCTCCCTGACAGCGATTTTCTACCAGAAGCAATCCGTTTGCAGTGAAGATAGGATGTGTAATGTTGTATGACTCGTGGGGAACATTTTCGGTGTGACGACAACATGGAGTAGACATTCCCATCTCTGTGATTCTAGACGCTGATTACGGAGATACTTTATCCCGTCTGAATCGGCCATTAACATTACAGACGTCCTCTGGTAATAATTACTTTACAGACATTGTCCTGAAAACCTATCCCGTCCGAATAGGGCTTTAATCTACAGCCTTTATACATATTCTGCATGGGAGGGCTCGTCGTTCTGAACAAGATAAAATTTGAATGGTCTTGATCGCTTGAAAAACATGACCGCTATAAAAAAAAAAAGATTTTAGCATTCTTAGCCATTTTTGAACGCGAAAAAATAATACCTAAAAATCTTCTTCTCATGAAGCATAAGCCTCATGAAGATGCCTTTTGGAACAGGATCACTTTGTTCAACTGCCTAACTAAATTGCGAAGGAAAAGCTTCTGTGTTCAAAAATGACAAAATGACAGGCACTCATACTTTGGTATATGAAAACTAGCATACAATGCTAAGTGAAATTTAAATTCATGGTGAGATTAAATCCAGTCTTGGTCTTCCGCCTAAAATCATGTTTTAGATCGAAGTGTAAGTCACACTAAAGAAGACAAAATTTGAATGGTCTCGACAGCTTGAAAAACATGCCCACTGTAAAAAAACATCCTTTTAGCATTCTTTGCCATTGTTGCATGCAAAAAACTGATACGTAAAACTACTTGGCATGAAGCATGATGTCAGTCGACATGATCTTTTGCACCTGACCAATTTGTTCAGCTGCCTAATTAAATTGCTAAGGAGATGTTTCTACATTCGAAGACAGCGACATGACAGCCAAGCATATTTCAGTTCATGAAAATTATCATACGATGCCAGGGCACAGCACTAGTTCTTGGTCTATGGTGTTTAAAGATGTTCTGAATTGATGGACCCATCATTTTGAACTAGGAAAACCATGAATCATGTCGATATTATAGATGAAAAACTCTGTTGGCCTTAAGAATTGCTCTGCATGGTAGGCCATTTCTCAATTGAAAACAAATCATACTTAAAGCTTAATTAAAGCTAGGGTAAGCAGTTTTTCCCCAAATTTGTTGTCAACATCCCTTGGCCCTTCCCACAGTGAAAAAGGCACACCCCCACCCCACAGACCACGTTTTGAAGGTGAAAGTCTGTTAGATAAAATTGCAGGATTACAGATTGGTATTTTACTGTAAAAATGTCATCTAAAATTCCAGGTAAAACAACAAAATCTTTTCTGTAGTTGCAGACTTGTTGCATAACACTGAGTTTGTGTAGCATTAGGCCGCGATCACACCGGATCCGCTTTAACAGCTGGGGGGTGCCTTTTTTCAAATTGTTTTCAATGAGTTTGAAGCGTTTTTATAAAAACGATTGGTGCGCACAGAGTTGAAATAATTTTATCTTGAAGCGCTCCGAGGAAAAAGCGCCCATGTCACTGTCACTCTTTTCTTCTCTGGTCAATCGCACGAAAGTAGAGGCGGGCCTTCATTCTGCCTGTCGGTTCTGTGTAAACAAAGACGATTGAAAAATGGTAACGTTAGTTGCCGTTTCAGCCCACCCGGAGTTATATGATTTCAATAATTGTGAATACCATGATAAAAATAAGCGATCCAAGGCACTCCGCTTATTCACAGCTTTTTAAAGACAAATAATGAAACAAACTTTCGGGTAAACTTAGTTCACTAACACCTTTAACAACATCAGCTAAGTGATTGACATGAACAGAGTTCGGTTGCCTAGCAACAGCAAAAAAGACGCCTCCAACGCCTTTTTCAGAGTAGGCTTTCGTACAATCAAGACATGTAGTGGTCCTCGCGTTTTGAAGCCTACAAAGCATGTCCTGTGTGATCGCGGCCTTAGTCTGAACCAGGCATTATCTGGCTACAGCTCGTAGCTACGCATTGGCAACTTATAACCGCATAGCCAGTTTGCGCCAACGCGATCTATACAAGATATGATGTTAGTAAGTATGCCCTTCTTCCATGAACTAGCCGCCAAATAAAGTAACATTATCAATAATACCAACCTAGCTACTATTCATTATCGGTAATTACAGTTGTCTGGCAAATAGAAAGTCCATTAATGTTGAAACTTTTGACTTACCTGTCCATTCTGTCTTTAAACAAATTTGTTCCAGAAAATCTCACCCCCTTCTGAAATTAGAACCTATGGCTGCGTCCCAATATTCTTCACTCCCCACCTCCTTTCCTCCACTACCCCACTACCACTCCTCTCCTACCCGGAAGTATGCAAAACTGCCGGAATGTTTTGAGTACAAGTAGTTGCATGTACAGTATACAATGTAGCCTACTCGACATTGCGGTTTGTGTCAAGACATTAATAAATTTGGAAACATTTGTAATCATACGTAGCCAAATCAGCAACATTAGATTATGACACAAAGATCGGTTTCCGGGGGCACGGAGGAGAGGAGGTCGTAGTGGAAGAAAGGAGGGTGCATTTTTTGAGTATTGGATGCACCCCACGTTTACTACATTTGTCGAGCGAGCTTTGTCCAATTCCCTTTTATTTTTCTTTCTGTGAAATAGTGCCAGTTTAACAGGTCGCTGTGAAATGTCTTGCTGGTGAACTGGCTACTGGCAAGGTCAATATCACAGTTGATTGGTCCACGCTGTGGTCATGGTCATAAGCTACTGTTTTGAAAACTTGTTTTGAAAACTAAAATTCGAGCTAATTGCTGGTTTTAGAATGCAGAATTTGAGGGTGTAAACGCAGTCTATGGTGCTATATTTCTCTCAGATCAGTTCTTTCTGTGATTGTTACAAAGCATGACCCTTCCCCGACATAAAAAAAAAAAAAAAAGGTTGCATACTCTAGCTAAAAAGGTTGTAAGTCTAATTCCCATGTAACTTGGTTCATAACTTGGATGCTTCACTTACTTGATTGGGAAGGGCATGTTTCTAAGTTGAACAAGCGTGGATACGGCTGCTCATAGCTGGCCATAGTGTCATGTTGCACTGCCTGCTTGGTCCCTGGAATCGCTGCATTGCAGCTTTGTTATTATTATACCGCTGGAAAGGTGCTATACAAATAAGGATATTATAATTATTATTAGTATGCACAGACAGCAGTACTCGCTTATTTTAAACATCCCAAAAAGTTTAAAATGCAAAATGTTCCCTCATTAAATAAATTTTATAAAAGGGTAATTCCACCCAAAAACAACATTAACCGTATTGAACAGATGAAGGCACAACTAATTAAGTCTTTCTTTGTGGCTGGCCAAAAAAATAAAATTTTAGTAATAAAAATAAAATAAAGTTGAGTTGAAATAATAATAATAATAAGTTGAATAAATAAATAATAATAAGTTGAGGTAAAGGTATACCTCATTTTGACGTATACCTCGACCACTTCCTCGTTTTTGAAAGACTACAGTGTTTTCAAGTGGGCTTGTAAATTGCATAGCAAGTAGGTGGAGCCTGTGAGGGAAGAATTTTATTACAATGTCAGAAAATTACATTGATAGGCTACGTTATTTCCTAAAGATTCGGCAAACTAAACCAAACAGGACTCAAGTGCTGTCGGTTATGGAGTGGACCTCCTCTGGTATTCCCTGATTCCCTGTAGCCTACATCTTCCTCTGCCTTATTGAATCACCTGGTAAAGAACCATGTCAACTAGCGTTACATTATGATCCATGACCATTAAATAGAGTAACATTAGCTAGGTGACCATAATTGAACAGTTTCGCTCTGAGCATTCGATTACAGAAGAAATGCATTTTTTCTGGGCTAGCGCGTTAGCTGTTGTTAGCAACGGGTATCTTGGCATTAAACAAATTGTTTTTAAAATGTTTGCCATGGAGTAGGCTATAGTAGCTAACCTTGCATTCGTTAATGGAAGGAGGTTGGATATCCGGGTGATAAATGCGTCATTTCCAATGTTTGCCGGGTGTCAGGCCAGCCTAGAAGAGCGAGAGTCCCTAACTGACTGATGTCTACCTTGTTGAAAGTCACACTAGAAGTGGCGTAAAGAGGCAGAGTAAATGGTGCTAGTATACTGATCTCTGTGTTTGTGTGTAAGCATGGTTACCTAACAACACTTTTTTCATATCGCGCACAGCTGATCAGTTGGGTAAATAGACCGGTTTCTAAGCAACATCACAGTAAAGGTGCACACAATGCTGTGGCAGAATATTCAATATTTCAAAAGAAATCAACATCAACTTATAATTGCAGAAGCTGAAATGGATGATGAAGGACACTTGTTTAACTTTAAATATCTTTGTTACATCAACACTGAGCTAGCTAAGCAGTTTGGTGTAAATATGTGTGATATTTCTTTCAATTTAGCAAGTGTGCAGGAAGTATTTATGCTGGCTCCCATCCCATCTCATCATATAACTAACGTTAGGCACTCAATTGAATGAAGACAGCTTCGACCGTATTCATCATAGGTTTCTATCCCAATGACAGTCTAAACATATTAATCATATGTTTCTATCACAATGACAATGTAAACACAATCTTTAGGACCTATTTCACGCTGCAGCGGTCCCTCATGTTCTGTCAGTGGGTGGGGACAATTGGCTAATGGTAGCCACAAAGAAATCGCGCACCTCACTGCTGATAAAAGATAAAAAAATGTTACTTTGACAAAGTAAGTTAGGTAGGTCTAGATTGTCATTCGTATTTGCTGCCGAACAAGCTGCTGGTCCCACTTAGTTCCGCTGAAATCCTACCAAAATGTGCTTTTGGTGACCTGACCCACAATCCGTCTCTCTCTACTAGAGTCCCTGAAGGCTTACAAAAGAACAGATGCCTAATGTAGCTACAATTATCTACCAGGGGTCAGGATGGGTTTATAATCCCAAACTGCACCATCTGTAACATCTGATAGTTTGACTTCAAAAATGATGGTATAATCACTGAAAATAACCCCAATAGACTGTCGTTGTATTTTATTTGCTTTGGGTGCACTGTGGAGTATTTAAGTGCGTTTGGTAGTGGATGCTACCAGTTACCTTAGAGTTGCGCTAGCATTAGCAATGTGTGTATGTTCAAAAGAAGGGACAGCATGGAATTATCTGAAAATGGTTTCTATCAATCAACTACATCATGGGTAAGTTGTAATTGAGACATTATGTCCAAAATTCTGAACTATCCCTTTAACGTTACCACTTAACGTTAGCTAGCTACTGGCTCTTAGCTGGCTAGCTAGGAAGATAGGCTACTTGTAGTCTCAGCCTCAGCCGCTTTGACACACTTCGTACGCAGCGTCTGATGCACAGGCTTGCATAAACTGGTCGGACAGTGGGAAACTGACAGTCATTGGCTAGCAGCACTGTCAATCACAGGAGTGTGTGCGTATTTCCGGTACAACGCAGTGCATTGGGTTTTATCAGTCCGACGCAAAACAAGTTGTGCTAAGTTATAGCTCGCGAATGCTGCGAATCCATCAAGAACAATGAGTGTTTCGGAGAAAGACTAAGAGCTTAACGCTGGATTGAGGAAAGTTTTTTTTGAAGTTCACAGCATTTCTTCGGTGTGATGGACCGTTTTACTGGAGATCGCCGTGCCATATGTGTAAATCACATTTGTTTCACGCGGGTATGTTCTTCTTGTAACGCTGTTTCTTAATCGACCGTAGACGGTCTGTGGTTGGTTATATTGCATGTCAATCAAATGCACCATCTTGTCAAAGTGGGCGGCTTTTTACCACGTTAGGAAAGTCTATGGACCAGACTTTGTGTTTATCACAAAGTATGGCCTTCGCGAGACTAGTCTACTTGTAACGTTAATGTTAGTTAGCTAAACCAGAAAGAGAAAAAATATATATTTTTATGACAGCCAGCATGAAAATATCATTGTCCATTTACTTACCCTTCCTATGACGAGGCACATGTTTTTTGAGTGCATTTGGGGATTATAAACTCATCCAGATTCCAGGTAGCCTACTAATTGTAATTAGGCATCTGTGCTTTTGTAAGCCTTAAGAGCCGGCTAACGTTGGAGAGATGGATTGCAGATCAGGCCACCAAAATTTTGGTAGATTTTCAGCGGGTCTAAGTGGGGCCAGCAGCTTGCTACGCAGCAAGTAGGCTATGAATCACAGTCTCGAAAAGCTAACTTACTTTGTCAAAATAACGTTTTTTTTTCATCAGCAGTGAAGTGTGCGATTTCTTTGTTAGCTAAGTTAGCTGATTTAGCAAACTCAGTTTGCTGAATTAAATTAAATTAAATTAGCTAATTTAAAGTCAACTTCACTAACGTTAAGTACATTTTTTATTTATTTAGCAAGTGTCCAGGAAGTATTTATGCTGGCTCCCATCATATCATATAACCAGCAGTAGGCACCCAATTGCCCAATTGGGCTACGTCTTCGTGGTTTGTTGTCATAAAGTGCATTTTTAGATCATGGCTGCATTCGAAGTCAAAAAAATAGCTCCTTTTTCCTTTCCTTGCAACTTTTCCTTGACCTCGCCAGAAAACATCATGGGGGTCAAGGAAAAGTTGGAAGGAGAGATTTACAAGGAATCTAGCGTAACTGTGGAATTCGAACCTCCTTCTCTACCTTGCGTCGTGGTGTGACGTCCAGTCGACTGTTCAACATAGCGAAATACAACTTCGCGAAAAAGTACGACAAAAGGCGCATCATTGCTTTTCACTTGAACCGTTCGTTTTATCTCTGCGAAATTTAGCGTCTTAATAAATGTGTTGTATTGTCTGATTGTGTCATTGTTTGTTTACTTTCTATTATAAGCCAATAGCCTACTAACCAACAATACTAGCTATTCACATTTAGATTTCTCCCATCTTTCAGATGTTCGCCTTGTTTGAATTCGGTAGGTTCCGTAAAACATTGGTGGCATTGCATTGTGGGGCGCTAATACTACCTTCCTTCTGAAAAGGATAGTCCAGAGCATCCTTTGTGAAAGGATGGATAAAAGGAATTGTGAAGCTCCTTTCCTTCTCAATATAAGAAATTCGAACAGTCCTTAGCATGGCTGCCCGGAAACTATTTCCGGTTCATGCGATCTAAAGGATCCTTCCTTGCCCGAATTTGACTATTCGAATGCAGCCCATGGCTGCGTCCCAATCCAGTTTTTGCTCCAGCCTTGTAAACTTCACTTGCAAATTTCACTTGGGGGAATCCCTTTTGAGACCAGGATGTACCCTTGGTCTCCGTTTTAAGTGTGAGTCCAATCCGTTAGAAATCCAAGTGAAGTTTGTGACATAGCCCCTCCACCCTCAACTTTTCTTAAGGGAACGAGTCTGCAAAAGAGCTGACTCGGCAAGGTCATATTACCCACAATTCACATCGAACGTCCTGTTCAGTGATAATCACGTTAATGTTTATCGCGGTATTACACATTAAAAGCGCATACAGAATGGAAAAGACGGTGTATAGGCTAATAAATACAGGTTAATCAAGTAGTAGTTTGCTATTTTGTATCTCATAGTTTAGCCAATTGCTTGCAGCAACAGAGTAGCGTACTGTGGAGGGATGTAGGCTACTACCAGGTTCTCTGTAGCTTAATCTTGCTTTTAAACGGATTATTAGGCTACTGTCTCTCAATATTTTTCCGTAGCCTATAATTTGCCAGATAGCCTAACAATCAAACAATTTAATTTCTCAATAACCAAGACGAATAGGTAAATAAACTTGTGCAGCATTTTTACTATATCTACATTTGTGCTGACGCAAAATGCGTTAATAGCCTATGTCATGCGAAGTGATCAATGAACAAAACATATTTGGGTAAATTTGTTTTTCTAGCTTGAAAGCATGGATTGCCCTCAACGCTGGTTCCAGCAATTTAAGAGGTTTTCCTCATTAAACGTAGCCTATGCTTTCTAATGTTTAAATCGTTTTGACTAAATCAAGTGCCGTCTTAAATTAATGACATTCTTTAACGTGATGAGGAGAAAACGCAATGCGTGCAATTCAGAGAAAACGTTGTGTTTTTTTGCCAGTTAATTATTCAGAATTATTGCCACCCTTATTAAACAATCTCATGTTGGTTATCTCTTTGTCATTGTCATTTGTTAGGCTAGCTACATAATTGATTAGGCTATTCAAGGAATTTGTTTGATTGACATAAGCAAGCAAAATAAACGGAAACAGTTGAAAATATGTTCGGTTTAAATGCTTTATTTAAATGCTACGCAAATTTATGACACAAATAAATATGCTAGCCCACACAACTTGCTGTATTTATTGATATTTGTTATTCAGTAAATCAACTGCTTGACTGATAATTAGTGTAAACAGGTTGAGAGTTTAATCCGTTTAAGGTAGCCTAGGCTACGGTGACAGACATGATCCGAGATCCCACGATACACCACTGTGCAGCAGCATAACTTCCGAGTATAGATGGGGTGAAGTGCGTCTCAATTCAAATAACCCGCTCCGCCCACTCTCCCTCCCACTCGCTAAACGCAAGTGTATACTCCTGTTTTTTTGGTATATGCGTCACATCCTCCCAAGTGAAGTTTGCAAGTGAAGTTTACGAGGGTGGAGCAAAAACTGGATTGGGACGCAGCCCATAGTCCTCCGCTACATGCTTTTCCCACAGCCTCAGAGGGAGAAAGAAAATGTGATTGCTGCGATTAAATTCAATAGCATCCATCTGCAGTCTCGCAGACTGGCCTGAGGCGTGATCGGCCTGAGCTGTGATTACAGGAAGTGCACAAGTGCGCATGCGCTTACAAGAGGGAGTAAAAAAACAGAGAAAGAGCAGCATGTAGGTTAGCCACACTGAAATAAAACAATCGCTCGTAATTAATGTAATGAATTTCAAAAGCAATGGTATCTAGCCTACTGAGTGAAAGTCAGAGTTATTCAGCTGAAGTTCACTCAGTTGCCAGTTAGTGATAATATGCTAAAATGTACTCATTTTTATGTGAATGGTGAGTGTTGGCTTGGCTTCAGATTGTCAAAACAGCTATTAGTTAGCTATTACGTGTTACGTGTTTTATTGCTGTATTAAAAGATGGTCGGTAACACTTTACAATAATGTTACATGAATTGGCATTAACTATTGTAGCTATATAGTTGTTAACATTAATTAATGATGTACAAATCCAATAACAAAGCATTCGATTAAATGTTCATTATTTAGTACCCTTATTGAAAGTACAAACCTTTAGCTAATGTATTTGTTAACCGTTAACTAACTAATGGTAAGTTTAGCCCATAGTAATGGACTTAATTTATCATTAGTTAATGCTACAATCCGTAATAGAATTCCGCCCCACTACTGCTGCCGTTGTTTTGTTCAGAAATGTGTATACACATGGTCTAGCTAGCTAATCATTGTCTTAGTTAGAAAACATCGTGTCAGCTTCTGACGCCTAGTCTAGACCGCAGCTGTCACATCAGCGTCAAGTGAGCGTCGCGCTCGCGTAACAACAGCAGGCCTAGTACATACTCTACGCAAGGAACATGAACGCCAACGCAGATTCGGGACATATGCGAGGTCTTTGCTTACATACTATACGCGCGTTTACCGGCTTCTTTTCGCCCTGTCCGCTAGTTTGCAGCCTAGGCTAATCTGGTTGGAGCGAGTAACCTTAAACCGGAAATTATTACTTCTTTGTGTGTTTCTTATTGAACAGTATTTACATTTAGCACCTCTAACGGAAACGCGTGGAATTGCACCACACGTTTGCGTCGCGTTACAAAATTTGGACTGCACATTTTGCTACGCAAGAACGCGAGAAACGCCCCCTGCGTTGCTCTTTGCGTCGTTGCGCGCGTTCCTTGCGTAGAGTATGTACCAGGCCTTAACATACGTAGAGAGCCATCTCTGGGGCAAGACCTCCAGCGCCCAGCATGCACTAGGCTGACCTAGTCTTGTTTTAGCGACATCAGTGCATTCAAATTGCACTGGGAAAGTTTAGGCTTTGCTAGCAAGCATAGCTAAAATGGCTAACGAGTAGCCAACAACACAATGACGTTTTAACTTTTAATTTTTATACGTTTAATATTCTGTATCGGCATGTTGATCGAAACAAAACCATTTCATACTGAAAAACGGGAGGTCGGGGTTGATTTTCCGACATGGAACCGGTGTGCATCGCCTAGCTAGGTTTTACAGACTTCTGGCTAGGCTGGCTATTGTTTTCACGATACCAAACGTAGATAAATGAAGGGCTATATTTCCTCATTTCTTTTGGAGACTGAGCTAATGATGGTGGTATTTTCTCAGTATAATGGTGTATTCAAATGATCTCAGAAGTATGAATATTTCCGATTTACGAGAAGAAAAAAGGATTTGAACGTGACACCCCGGTGATGATATAGTGACGAGTTAATGACAACGATCTCGGAAATCCGACATTCAACTCGGGCACGAGGTCCCCCAGGTGATGAAAAATGCGTCAAAGGTAAACAGCTGAGCATCTCTAAAAATGGAGAGATCTGGAGCTAGAGAGACCCGTTGCGTGGTGTATGTAGTCTTTCACCTTCTATGTTTTCATCTTCAATCGTTTTTGCATACGCTATTTAAAACATTTGAAACTGCAAATGCTGATCAGAGGCCAGCCAAACAAGCATTAGCTTTCTGCAGGCGTCCATGTTTTTTGCCACTGACCATTTGAACACCTTTACCGTAACGAACAGGACCATCGTCACAGCACAACAATCCTCCCGAGTTGGCCACCATGTCTGTGACATTAATGGCTAACTTGCCAGCGAGTTACGTGGCCTCTCTAATCTCTGAGTCTCTAAACGCTGCAGACAGGCAGGCACTACACTTGCAGTAAAATGCCCAGCCCCTTGGCCTCCGCTTCTGTAACGTCATTCAGTGGGCATAGCAACCTGTTGTCTTAACTGTAAGCTTCCTGGCTGTTGTAGTTCATTGTAAGGCAAGTACCTGGTACATGCGCAGTAGTTTGTGGCTATATCTCTGCTCTCACTACATGTAGAAAGTTGGCTGAGAGCTCATTTTAATCAGGAAGAGATCTACTTTTCTACAAACCAAACATCATTTTTGGGTGGAATTCCCCTTTAAACTAAACACACTGTCTATCACCCAGAGCAATATGGAACATTTTCACTGTGGAAATCAGAAGCAACAGGCCACGTTTTCATCAGAAATAACAGGTGCTTTTTGGTGCTGAAGCATAGGCAGAAGCCTGGGGATCTACTGTATTACTAGGCTATACTAAAGATCAGAAAAACTAAAAATTCTGAAATGTTCCCTCATGAAATTAATTTTTTATTCAACTAAGCACATGTCTGTCTATCCACCGTACCAGTTTGGAACATTTTCACTGTGGACATTAGGAGCAACAGGTGCATTTTGGTGCTGAAGCATAGACAGCAGTCTGTACATCTACTGTACTAGGCCATACGAAAAAATAAAAATATGTTTAATCACACTTCTGTTTATAACCCATAACAATATGGAACATTTTTACTGTAAAATCAGGCAACAGGCTGTTTTTGGTGCTGACATAGACAGCAATCTGCACGTTTACTGTACTAGCCGATACTTAACGTCAGAAAAATAAAAATTGTGAGATGTTCCCTTGTGAAATCACTTTTATTCAAACAATCACACTTCTGTCTATTACCCATACCAACCAATATGGAACATTTTCACTGTGGAAATCGGAGGCAACAGGCTGTTTTTGCAGCTGATGCACAGACAGCAGGCATCAACTGTACTACTAGGCCATGCTAAAAATCATAAAAAACAAAAACTGTGATATGTTCCCTCATGAAATCATTTTTATTCAATCAAGCATACATCTGTCTATCACCCCTACCAAGATGGAACATTTTCACTGTGGAAATCAGAGGCATCATGCTGTTTTTGGTGCTGACGCATATACAGCAGTTTGCAAATCTACTCTACTACTGGGCCATACTAAAATTATAAAAAATAAAAACTGTGATATGTTACCTCATGAAATCATTTTAATTCAGTCAAGCATACATCTGTCTATCACCCCGACCAAGATGGAACATTTTCACTGTGGAAATCAGAGGCATCATGCTGTTTTTGGTGCTGATGCATAGACAGCAGTTTGCACATCTACTGTACTACTAGGCCATACTAAAGATCAGAAAAAAGAAAATTGTGAGATGTTCCCTCATGAAATCTATTTTATTCAATCACTCACACATCTATTACCCATACCAATATGGAACATTTGCACCATGTAAATCAGAGGCAACAGGCTGTAATTTATCTTAATTAGGTGCTTTTTTTGTGTAGAGGGATTATTTACAGGGTGGGAAATTAGCACCCGCCAAATGCGGGTAGATTTCAGAATTGTCGGGTAAATGTATGAAACCTACCCGCCACACAGTGGCGTGTAGCAAAGGATACAAGCAGAATAAAAAAATAAAAAAACTTCAGGATTCTTTCTCTGTTAAACGTGAGGGGAAAAAAAGCGCTTGGTAGAATATCCCGAGGCGAGCCCGCCTTACGCCTTGTGCACAACTCATCCATTGTTTTTACGTACCATAAATCCTCAACGCAATCCCCGCCCCCAGAGCAATGCAGCGCCATAATAGATCTTACGGAAACAACATGAGAAAATAGGCTACCTTCTGAACTCCTCGCCGAATAAGTTAGCTGGAGTTCAAGGAAAAGTCTATGATATGCTTCTCCCCGCATCTCAGCAGTGGGTGAACCCAGTAGCCTATCTTGCAGAGTTTCTTCTAGAGCTAACATTAGTAGCACTTTGCGAGTCTTGGCTCTCAAGTTAAATGAAAGAAATAGCCTAGGTTACTTCCCAAAATAAGCTACGGTATTATGTCACACCCTCAATATAAACACAATGCAGATTTAGCTCATTATCATTAGGTGTGGTTGTGAAACCACACCTTTTGTTACTCTCCATACTGCTTATTATTCCACCACTTTGAGAACCTCCTCCTGCACCATTCATATCATCAACACTATTCATACCTCATATAACCCTCCAGGTTGCCATTACTCTCTACACTGCCTGGCCAAAAAAAAAGTCGCACAATCTAATATTTTGTTGGACCGCCTTTAGCTTTGATTACGGTGCGCATTTGTCGTGGCATTGTTTTGACAACCTTATGCAACGTCACAACATCTATTTCCGTCCAGAGGTGCATTCATTTTTGGCCGAGATCTTGTATTGACAACAGGAGAATTGAACCACTCCGTAAAGTCTTCTCCAGCACATCCCAAAGACTGTCAATTAGATTAAGGTCAAGACTCTGGTGGCCAATTCATGTGTGAAAATGATTCCTCATGCTCCCTGAACCTAGTGTTGTCACGATACCAAAATTTTGACTTTGATACCGATACCAGGTTTAGTATCATGATACTCAATACTGAAACGGTACTTGAAACTGAAACAATACTGATTCGATACTCGGTACCTCTACTGAAATGACCTTAACCCTATTTACTTTGGCCCTTCAGAGGCAATTTCCTCCTGGTTTCTACTAGTTTTATTTAAATGTCAATATCTAAAAAAATATTCCCTGTACATCCATGGTTTTAAGTTCGAACTGAAGAAGAAGCTGTATCATTCAGAAATTTGCTACAGAATACATTTATTTCAGAATAGTCACATACAGTATATATATAATAACCATAACATACGTCGCCTAATGTATTTAAATACGTTTAAAAAAGAACGTACGAAAGCGCATGTGTATTCACACTCCAGGGTTCATCAGAAAACAGCTGTAGCTGAATATACTGTTAAGTACTTGGTTTCTTAAACATATTTATACGAGAGATTTTGGAGAAAAAAATTAGGTGTCTTCTAAACCGAAAGTGCATCCGGTACTGTATATAGTACAGTAAGCAAGGGAAAACGGCGAATACTCATTTGTACAACGTTTTAAAAAAATATTATTGTTTCTATACGTGACATGATAAAATACGACGACAGTCTATCGGGGTTATTTTCAGTGATTATACCATTTTTCAAGTCAAACTATCGTTACATCCTTTACTTTGTGCTCACCTAAATTATCCGTGGAAGTAAGGCGTTAGTTTAGTAGGTAACGTAAAGTAGCCTATAGCTCTGCCGGCCAAAAACAATATCGCGCATGTGAAAGAATCAGACTCGTAGTATTGTTAGCTAACGTTCACCTTTCATCCTCTCAATCAGTAATGCAGACGCATAACAGCAGAGCACACATTTGACCTAAAAGTACCGAACGTCGGAAAATTCTAATACCGAACCGGTTTTTTTTTTTAAGTATCGAAAAAGTACCGAAGTTTCGGTGTACCGTGCAACACTACCTGAACCACTCTTTCACAATTTGAGCCCGATGAATCTTGGCATTGTCGTCCTGGAATATGCCCATTGATGGGATAACCTGGTCATTCAGTACATTCAGGTAATCAGCTGACTTCATTTTATTGCTGCATAACGTTGCTGAGCCTAGACCTCACCAATTGAAGCAACCACAGATCATAACACTGCCTCCAGAGGCTTGTACAGTGGGCACTATGCATGACGGGTGCAACGGCGACTTTTTTTTAATTTTTATTTTTATTTTTTTAATCAAAAGAACACGCGGGACTTGCCTGTAGAGTGTTAGAGAATTTCTCTCTGCTCTGTTCACAGGTTCCCTTCACCATTTTTAGTGGTTGATTCTCACGCTTCGTGGGACAACTTTCAGATCCCCTTCCAGTCACGTCTGGTCCTCCGAACCCGACCCCCTTACAGTACACAAAAGCCAAAATGGAGGTAACAGCGACTACGTCAGGAGAGGATCAAATGACGGCACTGACCGCCCATGAGGAGGGCATTCGGGCTCTCCAGGCTCAACAACAGGCCATGTCATTACAACAGGGCCAGTAAGTTGATGAGCTGCGCGTCCAGGAAGGTTTGTTCCGTGAGTTGGTGGACAGTGTTCGCCAACTGACTGTCAGTCAAAACCCCAATGTCACAAGCACCTGTCCCTGAGGGCCCACCTCCCTTGCCCGTCCCACTGACCGTGAGGGAGCCAAAACTCCAACTGCCCTTCCGGTATGACGGGGAGTCGTGTAAGTGTCGGGGCTTCCTGACACAATGTTTTTTTTTCTTTTTAATCCCAGCCCTCACGGTTCTCATCACAGGATTTTGGGGTAGCCTTTATCCTGTTGCTACTTACCGGGACCGCTCTCACCTGGGCTAGTCCCCTTATTCGGGCCAACGCCCCTGTAATGAGAAATACCCTATTTGAAAGTAATGCTCAGCAAAGACGGTACATTTTAAAGTCTGCTTCTTCAGAACTCATAAACACTGTGTGAAATAGCTCTCAATGTTTTACGTGGAAACATACCAATAAAAATTTTAACTAGTAGAAACCAGGCGGAAATTGCCTCTGAAGGGCCAAAGTAAATAGTTAAAATCGTACCTCCCAGAAGTAAGAGAAACACTATGGTGGATAAAATGTCTAAACATCCTGATATTACAACATAATATGCGCGATGACCGCAGACCCTTAGGTTGGCCGGAGTTTACTCGAATATACCCAACCGTGATTTGCACCGTACAATAGACATTTATTAAACTGGTCAAGGTGATGCCACAAGCCATGTAACAGGCGACCTGACAGCATCTCCTGTAGGACTGGCCGCAACACCCCTTTCTTCAAAGTCTACATGGATAAGTTACTAAATAGATTGGAGTGTATTATTTGCGTTGTAACCATAAATGATACATTGTGACAAAATGTAATTTTAATTAACATTATTTGTTTTAATAAAATTACATTAAAGGGTTAGGAATTTTGGACATAATGTCTCATTTACGACTTACCCATGATGTTGTTGATTGATGGAGACAATTGTCAGCTGATTCCATGCTGTCCTCCTTGTGGACACGTTGCTAATGCTAGCGCAACTCTATGGTAACCGGTAGCATCCACTACCAAACGCACTTAAACACTCCACAGTGCACCCAAAGCAAATAAAATACGACAACAGTCTATCTGGGTTAATTTGAGTGTTTATACCATAATTTTTGAAGTCAAACTATCGTTGAATCCTTTACTTTGTGCTGACCTATATTCTCGATGGAAGTACGGCGGCGGAGCGAACGTGGCCATTGCAACTTGTTGCTGCTCTTTGCTGTTGTAGTCGACCAGTGCCAGCACTACATTCGTAGGTAACGTAAAGTATTGCTCCGCCGCCGTACTTCTCCGTATATTCTACTTCCACAGAGAATATAGGTCAGCACAAAGTAAAGGATTCAACAATAGTTTGACTTCAAAAATTATGGTATAAACACTCAAATTAACCCCGATAGACTGTCATCGTATTTTATTTGCTTTGGGTGCACTGTGGAGTGTTTAAGTGCATTTGGTAGTGGATGCTACCGGTTACCATAGAGTTGCGCTAGCATTAGCAACGTGTGTATGTGAACAAGAAGGACCGCATGTAATCAGCTGAAAATGGTCTCCATCAATCAACAACATCATAAGTCGTAAATGAGACATTATGTCCAAAATTCCGAACTAACCCTTTAATTGTACTTACCTGCTTTTGTTTGTTTACTTACAAACATGACATTCTTTAAAGATTTTAAAGGAGTTTCAGTCTGTAAACATGATAGAATATTTTTCACACCTTTACTTACATATTTTATCAACATATTTTGCAACCATAACAAAATATTTTCTTAAATCATCGCAATAAATAGTCATAATTCTACCATACGAATAGCCCTTAGCACGCTTGTGTAAATAAAATACACAATGTTGTCCACATGTTACGCTAAGAGAGTCCTGCATTTGTCTTTAGTTGTAAACAACCTGCTCACAGTTCCATTAAAAAAAAGCATTGATGCTGGGTGGAAAATATTCAAAGTCAGGAGGGTTGCCGTAGGAGTCGAAAAATTCCCCAGTTCTGTCCGCACAGAGCTAACCAGTGCTCTCCAGGCTTATGTTTTGGTGTGTGTTTACAATGAACATAATGGGTAACTTTTTTAGTTTCTCCTCTGGTAACTCATCGCATGCCACAACACCATAAAATTATTTTCTTGTACAAGGCTAGTTACTCATTACAGCCGTTAGTTCTCGGGTGTTCATGATTAGGGCCTAGTCGTAATCGTACAGAATGTTCCGTCTCTGGTTCACTTCGATTGTATTGTCAAAGCAGAGGTAAACAATCAAATTTACAGTTCTGGTGAGGGCATTTTTAAATCGAATCTCCAGTCTCATTTTACCCGTCTTGATTAGAGATAGGTGTTGGCTGCATCCTTCATCAGGCTCCTGGTTGAACGCATATAGAGTGTAACAGCCTACATATTCTAGATAGTTTATTTGGCTGGTCTTTTAAATACCTCCCAGTGGCAAGTACAAGATTATAATATTCCTTAATAGCACTTCTATTAGTAAATTCAGGCTGAAACGGTTTAGAGGGGAATAGCATGCCATCTACATACAATGCTATGAATTTCGCATTTTAATGCTGGAAATTGATCGGGTTCTTGGTGTACATGCCTGTAAAGGCATCAGTATCCACTAAACCTATAATGACCGATTTTGGCAACTGGCCCAAAAACAGATTTTCTTGATTACAGACACGGCTGCTGACTGCTAAGCTGAATGTTTTCAGGGACACTCGGTCCACTGGATACTTCAAATTATATGTCAACAGGGCCTGGGCATGTTCGAGCTTCACAGCTCGGGATGCGGTGACTTTTTTGTTCTTTTTTTTTACAAGTAGTGCGGCTGAGATCATTTTAAGACAGTATTGCTGTGCATCTGCTGTCATCAGACAGAACTCATCCTTGCCTCTCACCATTTTTATTTTAACGTCTACACCATTTATCAGAAGCCTCTCCTGAAAAAACGTCTGCGTGGATGTGTCCAAGCATCTCAAATCTATTTGTCAGACACGTGTTGTTGCCCTCACCGTCTGTTTCCTCCATATGTCCACTTGTGTCTTTGTAGAACAGCCCCATTGTGAATTGATTTGAAATAGTCTCTTCCCCATAATTAAGTATACACTCCATAATTGCACAATTGGGGTAAGTGTTGCTGGACTGGTTCACCAGCCGATCCTCCAGTGAAACATACACCTGTGAAAAAATAGTTGCTACGGGAAAATTGATGACACTCTCAGCATTGTTAATGTTGCTACCATGAGCGCGTGTTATTTTGCATCGAAGATGTAAAAGTGTATTGTTCAGGTCAATGTAATCTTCCCCATTTCCAGCTATGAAACCTCTTCTGTGGTGTCTGAAATGGCTGACAGCGGCAGTACCTCCACATAGATGCTTTTCTCAGTACTTGTCTGTGTATATCGTATTGCAAAAAGATCCAGTTCAGATTTCATACATTCTTCTGACATGTTGTGTATATAGGCCTTCTTTTAAAAAATGTTTTGGCTTTTTCTCTTTGCAGCCTTTCTGCATATTTTCACTTACCGTTCGCTTTTACCAACTGAGCGCCGAGCACATGACACTGCGTTTTTTACACTTATGCTTACTCGGGGACTTTTCAGCTTACGGTGCGTCATGACCATAAGACCGGATCCTTCCTGGCCGTCTGTACTCAAACGACTTGTCACAACTTTGTTGACCATATCCTTGGCAATATTCTTAGCAGCTGACGCCAAATGTGGTTTGGCTATGCTGAAGCCTTTCTTTAGTAGAGGCATTATCATTCTGAATAAACCACGAAAAAAGCCCTTCAAGGACCCCGCCCATATGACACTGGCACCCCTGTATCCAGGCAGCTCATTACCCGCTTATATTGTATAATAGGCTATGTACCTATGCAGGTCTGCATAAAGTTCAGGCCTTGACATCTTTACTTGTGATAATGATGCTTCACTGGTCTGTGAAAGTGTAGCTTTGTGATGACGGTATATATGAGGGGATGTGGGCTGAGTCCGTCAAACAGGTTTTGGGCAAATTGGTCAAATTCTCTAGGAGGAGTAGCATTTTAAGTGTTTTAAAAAAAATGCTAATTAGCGGAAAATCGAAGATGGCAGACTTCATAAAATTTTGTGACTCTAGTTCAAACGGGGCGTCGGCAGTGGGCAATGATTGTTCATGAATTGTTTTATATTTTCTTATATTTGGATCTCTGTAGCGCCACCATGTGGCTCGATTAGGTTGAAACTGAAGAGGTGAAGTCCTGATGTTACTGTTAGGAGACCTACCAAGTTTCATAATTTTCTGTCAAAAGGTTTTGGAATTATTAGCATTTTTGTGATAAGTCACGCCCACTGAAAGATTCATTGGCTCGTCATTTGGCCATTTCTTGACAAAAGCCTTAGAAAAGTAAAGCCTTAAGGAAGGTCTATGAGCTGAGTTCACACACCGAGTTTCGAGCTTGAATTACTTGAATTTTGTAGGAGTAGCATTTTAAGGGTTTTACAAAAAATGCTAATTAGCGGAAATTTGTTCGACATGAGCAAAGGGACCTGGATACCAAATTTTGTGACTAGGTGAAACGGGGGCATCGGCAGTGGGCGTGTCAATGTCAAAACGCAGTTGACCGAAAAAGCAAATATCTACGTTTCTAATCAGGACTTTTGTCATTGTTGCAAGTTTGAAATCTCTGCAAGGGAACAGTGAATGTTTGGATCTCTGTAGTGCCACCATGTGGTTTGTAAGGCTTTGTAAGGATTGGGCTAAGCCTTCACCTCACCAAGTTTCAGAACGTTATATCAAACGGTTTAAGAATTATTAGCATTTATGTGACAAGCTATAGCCACTGCAAATTCATTGGATCATTATTCGGCCATTTTCATAAGAATCAGCCAAACGATTAAGGAAGAACAGAAAAAGTAATAGATCAGCTCTCTCTGTTTGTTTTGGTCGGGAATCCACCGTTACAGTCACAGATTTTCATAAGATTTGGCAATCAGAATCTGTCAAAGTTGTCTTTGAGATTGACAGCTTTCGCGTGTCATGGAGGCCCTCGAGACACGACCTATAGAATACTCTCGGGCATAGTAAGGCCCGCCTCCAGAAAGAAGAGATAAACAATCAGTGCATGTAGAATACTTTTACCGAAACGAAACGTATGAAGATGGCTCTTGCAAATGTTGTTTATTTCACAGATATGTGTTTACTTGCGTATTCCTATCAAATGATTGCGTTTGCTGTAACGTTACTGTGCGATACTCACGTGAAGTCGCAGCACTGTTTTCCATTTGGCGAATGATAATCCTGTATCCGTGATCAACATTGCTTGCTTGTTGACATCTACCCGGTGTTTGTTGTTGTAATCGTTGTGCTGACATTATCATATAGGCCTACACTTAGGTAAGCGTAAAGTTTCTCGTTTATATGCTTTACTCACAAGTGTGTGAATTGACCTGGATATGAAGCGTCCGTAGCGCAAAATAATAGTTTCTAAAGAGATAAGACGGAGCATTTGACGGCCATATACGACCTTGCTGAAAGTTAGCTTTGCTTAGAAAGTTTGGACACAATCGCATTTCAAATGAGTTTATGAAAGCAACTTTTCCATGAAAGCGCTTTACGTTTAAAACGTTACTCTAAAACGTTTACAAGGCCGTTTACTCCAACATTTTGAAGGGGAGAGAGTGGATTGTTTTGTTGACAAAAAAGTTTTTATTTTTTTATTTTTTATAATTCAGCAGCGGCGGTCATATTTCATGCATATAAGGGAAACACTGTATATAATGAATTAATTAAGGGTGTTACAATAGTATGTATCTGTGCACTTGCTATATCAAATAAGACAATGAGGCTAAATGTTTAACACATGCTGACATTATTTCAATCATACATATAACAAAATGGGTTGTACAGTGTTATACTTATACCAGCATAGACGGCAGGCCCTAAGTATTTAGATTATTTACAATTTGTTTAAAGAATGTTTACCATATATATCTCAAACAATTGTAGTTTATTTTTACTGGCATGGGCCTAGGGTATTTTGAAAACAGAAGAGCGACACAAGTTGTATGTGCACATATCGCTCCCACTTTCTGTGTAACAAGCGAGAGTGTCAGCAAAGCCTCTTGCATATAAGAAAATCTTTGTCCTCAGCCCCTCCTACCAATGTGGCTAATCGGGAGAATCGGGAAGAATCCCGGTGGGCCGCTGGTTTTTGGGCTGGTGGCGAGGATCGGTAAACACTATAATAATTGTATAATAATTGTATTTAGATCATATACTTGCTGCAGTGTGGGGCCGCGTGAGTTCTGACTCGGCCCCCTCTCTCTCCTCCTCACACACACATGAAAAGCAACCACGGCCCGTACCAGAAACTTGGATGCTGATAGGGGGGATGAGAGTGGCCCCTCCAAAATTCCATAATTGATTGAAACCAAGTTTGTTGGTAATGGAAGAAGAAGCGGCCAAATGTGCCAAATTAACCGACATATTTCGAACACACAAACGCAGCTGATGATGAGAAAGATAGCGTATAGTCTTAAAATGTCATAGGCGTGTAAAGCACAGTATCATTGCATGCCATCCACAATTAAAGTTTATTGTCAATGAATTTTAAAGCATGACTGGCGTATTTACGAATAACTGCTGATTGATAAATGCAAAAATGATTATGGAATCATCTAATTGTGAAAGGCATTTTGCTATATAGGCTAGTCCTCTGAGCAGCCAGGATTTAAAAAAAATATTTTTTTAGCGAGGGAGGAGTTAATTGTGTTGGAAATTATTATTCTTGTTTATTATTATTATTAGGCCATGAAAGGTATTATAATAATAAGTCAATTATTAAGTAACACGGTTTTAGATGTAGCTAACGTTAGCTAACATAGCCTAGCCTAGCCTACTTGCTGTCGCTTCTTGTTCGTTTTGTTAGCTAACGTTATTAACTTTTTATTTATTTGACGTCTAATGTCACCCTTCAACCGTGAGGTAACGTTAGCCATTTAGCAAAAGATAACAGCCAAATTAAGTTAGTTTAACTTGATAACTTACTGGAGATTTAAATGTTACATTCAGAGAGCTAATGTGGCTTCAGAAGGGAAATAATCCCTCTAAACATGAAAAACACCTAATTAAGAAAAATCAACAACCTGTTCAAATTCTGGGATTGCAATTGTGATTGGAACGAAAACCAGCATATGCAGGGGGCCCCAGGACCGAGTTTAAGAACCACTGCCTTTAGTGGTAGTCGTCGACATCCCAATTATGGTATTCACATTTCTCTGAACTTCTAAATTAGGCTAATTACAGTGTCGCCGCTTGCGAATACATCAGCCTCTCATGTTGCACTGCAGGGCAATAAACATTTTAAGGAACCAAATAGCCTACATTTAAGAAGCTACAACTGTTTTCTGATGAACCCTTAAGAAATTCTCTATTCAATTGTCCAGCAACGTCGACATTTCCACAGTGCTACCTAACGTTATCGCACTCGCGGCTGTAATACATTGCTTGTTATGAAAAAACATGTACTTTTTTAACGTATATATAAGGCATAGACTGTAGAAAAATAAGGAGTAGTTAGCTAGGTTAGGAACAGCGCATACAGTAGCCTAGCCTACCTGAATGGGGAAACGTCTGGGTCGGCGGTTCTTTTATTCACTGTGAGGATTTTGATTTGATTTTCAGTTGAGAGGACTGTTTCAGGTGAAACATAGCAAAGGCCGCCTATACTCCAACAATCCATCTGCTCTACCCCCGTAACGAGCGTCTCGATTTCATACTCCGTGAAGTTTCTCGTCTTTTTTTGCGGTCTGACTTCTCCATTACAACCAACCTGATTATACCATATCCATAACGTTATACAAAATACTGGCTAAAACACTGGGTTATGGGAATTGAAGTCCATAGTAGGCTATTATCGGCTTGAGCAATCACCCCTAATTGTTGACTACATGTCCCCATTTGTACTTTCATAAACTCGAACTTGTCGTGGCCATGAGATAAACCATTGCTACTGTTTGAAGTAGCGAGGGGGTGGGTAAATAATTCATACTATGTTTACGGGCGTTACATATCTTTCCGCATAAATTTAAGTCATTTTTTACCGTTGTTGCAGCCTTTATTGACTGTAAGCTTTACGTGGGAGAGGGATCAATTATGGTTGGGGGGGGACAATTCAACTCTTTCCAACATTGGTGGGGACACATCCCCCGTTTCCCCCCATAATCCTACGCCCATGACTACAGGGCTGCGTTCAGATCCAAATTTAATTATTTCTTCCTGTCGTTCCCTTCCCTTGATTCAAGGGAATTCACATTGAAGCAAGGGAAGGGAATGACAGGAAGAAAGCATAAATGTTGGATCCGAACGCAGTCCAGCACTTCAAAATGTTTGTACATCTATGGCCTTCTCTCGCCAGAACAGCTGCATTTGCTAGCTAGCCCTGGCCATATACGACCTTGCTGAAAGTTAGCTTTGCTTAGAAAGTTGGACACAATCGCATTTCAAATGAGTTTATGACAGCAACTTTTCCATTAAAGCGCTTTACGTTTTAAAACGTTTTTACGTTACTCTAAAACGTTTACAAGGCCATTTACTCCAGCATTTTGAAAGGGAGAGAGTGGATTGTTTTGTTTTGTTTACAAAACAATATTTCAGCAGCGGCGTAACGCCGCTGCTAGGTGCATATAGGGGAAACAACTGAATTGTAAATTATGGCTCTGGGATCTAGTTTTTATCTAGCTATGTTTTACAACTGTTTATGAAAACATTCTGAGTAACATTACCCTGGCCCTCTAGTCAAATTAACTTAAATAACATCACTCATGTTTCTGTCTGCCTATCCCACACTATCGTTTCTATAACTAAAGGTTGTCAATTTGAATGTAATGACACATTTGATTAATCGCACATAACATCAGCATTGGTTTTGTATGCATTTGATTTGGCTCATGAATTCACTGTGTCCATTCTCAATTAACAGCAGTGATTGCCTTGCTACTGGTTAAACATTTTAGTAACATGCATTTCAATTATATAGTAGCACTCTATTAGCCCGGGATCCTTGAATTCTTTTTTTTTTTTCTGTAACATTAGTTTTATTATTTTTCTATTATTTGTAGCGTCAAAATTCATTCCGACTGGAAAATGTGTTGGGTTCATTTTGTTTTCCACGTTGCCACCGTATGATCGCAAAAAGTGATTGATTCTATAATAATTATGCTATTTTAAACTCCCCGTCACAGAGGGTCCAAGCTTGTTGTCACAGGGGTGTTGGCCCCCCTTAGAACCGCCACTGATAAGCAGTAAAAATACAGTAGGTGTAATTTAGATACAGAGACAGCAACCAAAACTCGACACACTCTCTTGCTCTTATGCTTAATTTAAAGCCGGACCATTCTAATTTCAGTACAATTGTTCTGATGGTTTGACGTATAATAGCTCTGCCGTCCAATCACTGATTTTCTTTTTGAAAACTGCTAGTTACAGATGACAAATTAGGCTACAATTGCATATAATTGGTTCATGAGCTTAGTGGGCGGGGATTTATTTGTAGACCGCTAAATAAAACCGCACGTCAACCTCGTAAATCTCCATTTGCTTCACTGCGGGCGGAGCGGACCACCTTGGACAGAAGACTATCGTCTGAAGACTTTACTGCGACTGAGGGAAAGCCAGTAAACCCCCTGAGGTAAGAAATATTTAAGATAATAATTAACCATAGATATTACTTCAGAAACAATTTTATTTTGAATAAAATCCTGTTCTTGTACCGCAGACCTTTCTCATATTTTCACTTGAAAGTCGCTAAGGTAGCTAACGTTCGGCTCTAGCTTCAAATGATGCCACTGTGTTGTTGTTCCCCCAGCTCGTTTCGAGATGAAATTGTGAAAAAGTCTGTCATACAATGAATAAGTGAAGTGATAACGTTAGATGTGAATATTTTCCCGTATCTTAGTGTAGACTTTGATAACTAAATAATAGCTAACTAAAGCTAAAACAAATAACGTTAGTCTAACAGTGAGCAGTCATCGTCTCGCCACACGAACAGCCATTTTCTTTTCTGCGTTTTTGTTTTCCTAATTTGAAACGTTAGCTCTGCTGTCTGTCTTGCTAGCTTTATAAATGTTATACTCAACTATTAGTCTTATCAATAGCAAGTACTAACTAGCTAGTTTTTTAACATAACGTTATGTATAAATTTGAAGGTTGTTGCTGATCAGTCCTGTCGAAAATGAATGGAGTAGAGAACTAAACAGCAAACATTTCCTAACGTAACGTCAGCTTTCCGTTTTATTTTCTGACTCACGTTTTTGACTTGAGCAAGATTAGCCTGTTTAGACAAATATGACAAAAAGACATCATTCAGTTGAGCCAATGTCACTGATGATTTAGGTCTGTTCATTCAAAACAATATCTTATATGAATGGACATTATGCTAAGTAGTCTAACATTGTGTTAAGTAGTCTAACATTGTGTTATTGTTGTGCTTTTTATCTAACGTTATTCTGGAGCATAAAGTGTTTTCTGTAAAATGTCATTCTCATTATACACCCCTTTAATGACTCAGAAATGGTTTTATATGTCATGGATTAATGAAATGGCAACTGATAATATATGTATCTATTACAGCGATGGATGGACATTATGCTTGTGTTCAGAGTAGCTATTTTATCTATTCCTGACATAAGCATAAAGCGTTTGCTGTAAGATGATGTTATTGCAAGCCCTTTAATTACTCAGAAATGGTTTTATATGATATGTTATGGATTCATAAAATGTTAAATGATTACATATTTATGTATTGCAGCAAAGGATGGACATTTAGCCATCTGATACAGTCCCCGAAGAGAAGGAAGGTGCTGAGGGTCATTGCAGAGCACGACACGGAGGACCATCAGGGCATGCATGCACTTACTGTTATCTTCTTGATTTTTGAATATATATTGAAGGTATTTATGCTTGACCATAGATTTGTCTGCTGTATCTGTACTAATACATTAATGATTTTACTGTAAATAAATCCAATGCATTAATTTTACGGGTATCTAAACTGATATTTGCCATGGGTTGTATCTTGTTTTTAGTTGTTTTACAATGTTATCCATTTACTTAGTTCATCCATTCACTATGTTATAAATTTTTAAAAAATAAAGTGTGTGTTTCATTGAACACATAAATTGTATATTTCAGTGTATGTGTCTTTCAATTTAGCATTATATCAACAGATTCTCAACAGTGACCCATTAGGAGTATGGATAAGTGGTAATGTGAAATTTCAATGAAGCTAACATTCTACTAAAAAATTTTTTTTTGCCTTTTCCCGTATATCATTAAGATGTTGTAACTTTTGAGCAGTAAATGATAAATTTGTTCTGATTTCTACTCTATATCACTTACAAAACAGTGAAGATACCACACAGTTTGTCTCCCTCGATCTTGAACATGAAATGTCTAAAAACCTAGGTTTCTCATGGAGAATAGCCATTTAGAAAGTTTTTTTATTATTATTTATTTTGTGATTTGTTTTAATAATTGATGATATTGTGTTAAAGTAAGCATATTATTGTATATAAATGGAAAGCTCCAGTTATCCTGTTTAAAATGGTGTAACATAATATGATCACACCACAAACAGTTTTGCATACACGTCATATTTTCAATGAACCTAACATTCTAAAGCGTTTATTTTAGCCTTTTCTTACCCATCACTGAAGTGGTTATAACTTTTGAGCAGTAGAAGATAAATCTATTCTGATTCCTATTCTATATGACTCACACAATGGTGAAGATATCATACACTGTAAGTTTCCCCCTATCTTGAACATGAAATGGGTAAAATAGTAGGTTTCTCATTAGAAAATAGCCATTTAGAATGTTTTATAAATTTAGTTGGTAAATGTATTTCCATAATTGATGATATTGCCATCAAGTAATCCTATTATTTCTTATATCAATTGAAAGCCCCAGTTATCCTGTTTACAATGGTATATAAAGTTTAGGTATCTGATGTAATATGATCACACTACAAACATTTTTGCAACGCACATTAAGAAATAAAATGGAATAGAATGTTGACCCAATATTCGCTTAGGCTGGAAAGGGCTAAAGGTACGTAGAATCCAATGAGACTTGTGCTCCCTTATGTCTGGCACAGCACCAAAGTAGCTTAAGTAATTACTGGCTTACTAATTGATTACTTGTCAACTGGATGGAGCTGGTATCTTGGTATTCAAGTTCAGGTAATTCGAAGTAGATGTAAGCTGCATTAGAACACATTTTCAGGCCACTGCATATTCAAACTATTATCAGTATTCCAATAGCCATTTCTGCTGTGTAGTGGTGCACCTGCGCGCTGGAACTGTACTTTGATTTTGATGACCCTAAGGTTCATAAACACCAGGATAATCCCAGATGCAAACCCCAAGAAAACCACAGATCATGTAGCCCATATCTAGCAATGTTTACAATGTACCATGAACCCTTGTGAATTTAACAGAAAGGACAAATATGATGGTTATTCATTGTGAAAATTGCCTTATGTTGCTGAAATATACAAACCCCAATTCCAGAAAAGTTGGGACAGTATGTAGAATGAATAAATTCTATTTTAAATGTATTTAATTGAAAACAGTACAAAGAAAATATATTTAATGTTTTACCTTATCAACTTTATTGATTTTTGTAAATATATGCTAATTCCGAATTTGATGCCTGCAACACGTTCCAAAAACGGGACAGGGGCAACAAAAAAAAACACCTGTTTGGAACATTCCACAGGTAGACGGGTGATGCCATCATGACTGGGTATAAAAGGATATCAAAAGACTCTTGATAACTTATTTTCAAATTTTGAATTAACGTATATTTACAAAAACCAATAAAGTTGATAAGGTAAAACATGAAGTAAATTTTCTTTGTACGTTTCCAATTAAATATATGTAAAAGATAATTTACAAATCACTGCTTTTATGTGCATTTTACATACTGTCTCAACTTTTTTGAATTGGGGTTTGTAGACTAATTAAACAGCAAAAAGCTTCCATTACCCACCTCTAAATATGTTGTAAGTATTTACCCCATTCATGATCATTAGGGGACAATCTTCATCTCTTTTGCAGTGGACCAAATAACAGTTTTCAGTTCCGTGTGGTTTGCCAGGTTTGAAAATCACCAGATTGCAAGTTAAATCTGCAACACAAATTGTTCAGGTGTAAGTTGTTTCAAGACATCTGCTGGCAGTCACAGTGTAGTCCTTCAGTATTATACAATTCAATTTCCTTCAGTATTGCCCTGTTTCCAAGGTTTCACCTACTTAACAAAATTCTCATCCAGTGTAGCCTACTCAACAAGCATACTCATTAGTATGGAAGGGCACTAATTCGGGCACAGCCTGTCTCTCAAACGGCAAAAATTCTGCCTGCGCAGGGAGCATATGAAGGCAGAAAGGCATGAAGCATATCTCATTCGAAACTTAAAATAAAATGATGCCTGCTATTCAGACGATTCTGAAGGCAGCATCGGATGTATCCTTCGCCTGGTAGGATTTCCCATAATTCTGTACAAACATCTCAGAAACAAGTTATTATTTTTTACTAAACACATTTAAAAGAAAAATTAAATAAAAATGGTGTCCATTTTCATTAACCGTGTGTAAACAGGTAGGCTGCGGATAGCGGTTGAAGGGATGTGTAATGGATATAAACAAATTTAATTACATTAAACTTAGTTAATTTGACAGAAACAATGCGCATTAACCTGTTTGTTCAGGCTGCCTAGTGGCAAGACTGCATATCATCTTCATCAGTGCTAGTTGGGCTATTATCAGGCAAAATATGAAGTTTCTATGTGCCACCTTTCTTCCATATTTAATAAACGTATCTCGACCACTCTACAGTGTGATCTTCATGAGAGCAAATTGGGTTCAATATACTGGACATTTAAATAGATTTAGGAGTTGGTTACAGTACTTCTTTCAGCACCAAACAATCAGATACTATCACAGCAACAATAAAAAAAAACACAAGGTCAAGTCAAGTCAAGTTTATTTGTATAGCACATTTTCATACACAAGGCAACTCAGTGCTTTACATAAGACATAGAAAGACATTATATAAAAAGTTAATTATAATTGAAAACAATCTTAAGTTAAAAACAGCTTAGAAACAATGTTACTAAGAAGCTGCAAAACTACTGGTTGGGCCCACAAGACAAATACCCCAACAAACACTCCAACAACAATCAGCTTGCTACCTGCTATCTGCTGTGCACAGTACATACAATAAAAATACGATACAACCATACCATGTGCTCTTTAGCCCCTTTTTGTTGGTCTTTTTTTATACTTTTGCCTGCCAGCAACCGCTGCAGGACTTTTGCCTCTCCTGAATATAGGACTTCGCCTTGACTACGCCAAAAGGACTTCCTGCCACCCGTATGGAGGTCTTTTGCCCCGCTTTATAGAGGATTTTTCAAGTGCTCAACAAGCAACAACTGAACATCAGATAACAGTATTTATTTAAGTATATGCGACGCAGAACATTAATGTTTTTAGCTTAGTTTTAAAAGTGGTTAGAGTTTGGGCATTTCTAATATCTTCTGGGAGTTTGTTGTGAGTAGCATAGTAACAGAAAGCTGCCTCTCCATGTTTTGTTTTAACTCTTGGTATGGTTAATAAGCCAGCATCAGATGACCTTAGGGCTCTGGGGGGTTCGTATGGCAAAAGCAGATCAGAGACATATGAAGGCCCTAGCCCATTTAGTGACTTGTACGCAAGCAGCAATGCTTTGAAGTTAATTCTCTGCTTGATTGGGAGCCAGTGCAAAGACATAAGAATTGGCGTGATATGATCAAATTTCCTTGTTTTTGTTAACACTCTAGCAGCAGCATTTTGAATAAATTGCAGTTGGCGAATTGCTTTTTTTGATATGGATTGAACTATTCAGGACCTTCAGGCCTAAGTATTTGGACAGTGACACAATTTTTGTTGTTTTGGCTCTGTACTCCAGCACATTGGATTTTAAATGGAACATTGAACATAAGGTTAAAGTGCAGACTTTCAGCTTTAATTTGAGGGTTTTTACATCCGTATTGGGTTGAACCGTGTAGCAATTGTGGCCATTTTTATACATACCTCTCCATTTTAGGGGACCAAAAAGTAATTGGACAAATTAACATAAACATCAATTAAGTCATCATATTTAATATTTGGTTGCATATCATTTTAATGCCATGACTTCCTGAAGTCTGTGACCTAACATTACAAGCGATACTATAACCTCTCTGCATTTGAATGGATCTCTATGGGAATTGGGGGGTGGGACTAGATTAAGCTGTACATTACACAATCATGGTATGGAACACATGATTGGCTAAATGGCTGTTTGTCATCAAGGGTCTGAGGTATCAAACAAGCCTCAAAACAATCACTTTGCTGCCAGATATGCAGTAGATATGGGTGGATCACTTTAAGGGTTGTTTCTCATGATTCATTTTCCTATTGAACTCTATGCAAAAATAAGTTAGAAGAAACAACCCTTAAAGTGATCCATCCATATCTACTGCATATCTGGCAGCAGTGTGATGAGTGATAGTTTGAGGATCATTTGATACCTCAGACCCTTGATGATTCTTTGGTTCAAACCTTCTCCCAATCTGCCCAGTGATAAGTACATGTTTGAAAAACAGTAGATCAACATAGCAACAGAACCATATATGTAGCAGTCAGATATATAAAAAGGAGTAGGCTACTGGAAATCCCTGATAGTGTAGAGAGCTGAAGTTTGGCTTGGTGGTGCTCATTTGTCTTTTGTGGCTTTTGACCAAGCCAAACATCTCACTTAAAACATTTTTATTTTATTTATTAATTCCCAGGGTTTTTTCTCCGGGAGGTGTCCATTTCTTAAAAAAATGTAATCATCATAACTATTGTTACACATCCACTTGAACGTTGAATAAACATAACTGAAGATTTCTGCCAATAAACACATGCACTAAAAAATGTACAGCTACACTATAAAGTTCAAACAATGTGCTGCGAGACCCTCACAGACCAGAATAAGACCAAATAACATTACAAATATCATAACATAGCCTATATAATATAATCATAACATTACAAATTTCATAATACATTTGAAATAAAACAGATTGAATCATGACAAACAACAACAGATATACAGTATCATGCATTTTTAAAATTAGATAACTAATCTGCCCAAAATGGCAAAATTCTACTTTGCTTTAACCCTATTAACTTTGGCCCAATAGAATTTTTTTTTACCTAGTTTCTACTACTCTCATTTAAGTGTCAAAACCTATTCACTGCACATCCATGGTTTAAAGCTCGAATTGAAGAGGCTGTACCATTTGGAAATTTGCAACAAAATACATTTCCCGGAATCGTCACATGCAGTGTATAGCCTACATAATACGCATAAAAATACGTAGCATTCAAAATATGTTTTTATATATGTAAATAAATACGGGAAAATGTAGGCTGATGTTTTCGCAAGCGTTGACACAACAATCCTGCATAGAATTTTGGGGTGTTTTCTTAAAACTAATTTAGAATTTCACATAAATATGAATCCTACAATTAAGACGTTGACGACCAGGCCGACCACTAGGGGGCCACCATGGATAGGGATAAAGGATTTGTTTGAAACATTTTGCACTTAAACAAATCATACTTGCTCAGTTTGCGTTAACCTCACTCCCAAAGTTCGCAGACCTGGCTAGCAGACGAATCACATAGGCTATAAGTATGAAACTCAGCATGCCATGCTTATGTTTGGGTTATAGCTTGCTAGGTAAATCTGGCTATGTTCCAGATAATTTCAGTTAAAGTTAGTTACTATTTTTTCTAGCTAGCAGTCGCAAACGTACACAAGGCTATCTCCAGTTTTTCGATGTTGAGCCTTGCAACTATAGGTGCTTGTAAGTAAGAACACCATTACAAAATGCATTGCTTGTGCTGGTATACAATACAATACTTCTCCCTGGTAAACATCTTTAACCATCAGGCTCTTCCAGTTGTAAGTGTTTTTTTGTTTTTTTTTACCCAATGTAGCAAAGTTGGGC
Organism: Synaphobranchus kaupii; assembly: GCA_029718625.1. Taxonomy (NCBI): domain Eukaryota; kingdom Metazoa; phylum Chordata; class Actinopteri; order Anguilliformes; family Synaphobranchidae; genus Synaphobranchus; species Synaphobranchus kaupii. The sequence continues at coordinate 65,877,552 of CM056376.1, read as the reverse complement.
TAGCGTGACATGTTAATGGAAGATATAGCTGTTTAACCCCTTCTCGCAGATGGCAAATTTGGTAAATTCTCACCTATTTAGGGGGTGCTCTATTTAAGCGTTTATAACTTCAGGTGTGAGTATCACATAAGCTTGGTAAATGGCTTAAATGAAACAAGACACGTGTACCATTTACAATACAAACTTAGATTTGTTAATTTTCATAATTTAAGTCAAAATAAAGTGCCACAAATGCAAAAGCAACTTTGACAAAAAGAAAAACTATAGAAAAAAAATAGTTTTTCTTTAGTTTGCAACAAAATACTGAGAGCTACATAAGTGAAACTGGTAATATATAAATAAATTTCTTGGATCATATACTCCGTGTCCACATGTTTGCAAAATCTGAGGATGATATGCAGAACTACTAAAGGTCTATGATGCTAAATATAGGCAGTGTACCCTGTTCTCCATTATTGTCTCCAAATCTATCCAAATTAGCTAAATTGTGCACTGCTCTAAATAAAAGAAAATTATGATATATTTAAATACAAATCAACAGTTTTGGCTCATAAAACTCACTTTTGCATCATTTTCAAGTGGGAATTACTATATTTTCATCAGTATAGGGGGGTAGATATCCTAAACACGCTGAACAACTTTAAAAAGTAAAATATGAATGGAAAAAAGGCTTCAGTTACATTTGTTCATAAGAATAGGGGTGCCAATAATTGTGGCACCTGTGGTTTTGTTAAAATAATTATTTCTTGATGAGGGATTTTTTTTTCTCCAATTAAAGGTTGGATTTTTCAAATGTTTTTAGTGTGATTAAGCTAATTCACCAAAAGGTACATTTTTTATAACCCTTTTTAATCATCATTACCAGGGTTGCCAATAATTTGCAGATATAATAATAACTTATTAATTAATAACCATAACATACGTCGCCTAATGTATTTAAATACGTGAAGAAAAAAAACGTGTGTGTATTTACACAACAACAGCAATGTATTTCAGCCCTAAGTGTGACAGGTGGTCGATGTGGAAATGTTGACTGTAAATGTAACAGGATAAACTCTTCAGGGTTAATCAGAAAACAGCTGTAGCTGAATATCAGTATATAAGTATGTACAGTGCATCCGGAAAGTATTCACAGCGCTTCACTTTTTCCACATTTTGTTCTGTTACAGCCTTATTCCAAAATTAATTAAATTAATTTTTTCCCTCAAAATTCTACACACAACACCCCATAATGACAATGTGAAAAAAGTTTTTTTGAGATTTTTGCAAATTTATTAAAAATAAAAAAATAAAATTTCTCATTTACATAAGTATTCATACCCTTTGCTTTAACGTATTTTTAAAGTATCATATTTCATATTTGGTCGCATATCCTTTACATGCTGTTACTTCCTGAAGTCTGTGACCATCAACATCAAAAAACTGTCAATATCTTATTTTCAGGTACTGTTACAAGCGATACTATAACCTCTCTGCATTTGAATGGATCTCTATGGAAATTGGGGGGTGAGACTAGATTCAGCTGTAAATTACACTGGTACAGTATGGAACACATGGCTGGCTAAATGGCTGTAAGTTATCAAGGGTCTGAGCTATCAAACGAGCCCCAAACCATCACTCTGTTGCCAGATATGGAGTAGATGTGGATGGATCACTGCAAGGGTTATTTCTCCGGACTCATTTTCCTATAGAACTCTATGGGGAAAAAAGTCAGGAGAAACAACCCTTAAAGTGATCCATCCACACGGCGAATGCTCATTTGTACAACGTTTTAAAAAAATATTATTGTTTCTATACGTGAACATGATTTTCTTAGCGTGTATAAACGGTGCATTTTATTCATTTTACAGTCTGTGGCTGTGACGATAGGAGGGTCGTAAGTGCTTTGGGCTACTAATAGCACCCTCCTATTTTATGGCACTGCAGTGTAACTGGAGAAGCTGATGTTTTCACAAGCGGCTACCCTTTTAAAAAATACTGCATCAAAAATTACGGGGGTTTCTTAAAGCTGTAGTTTATAATTTCAGACAAACATGAATACTTTAATTGAGAAGGATACATCTCAACCACTCGGGACAAAGTTTATAGAGTTAACAGTACCCTGTGTGAAGAAGGCCAGACCGTTAAGCCATATTAGTGGCAAGTTGGTGATGAGACAAATAGTGCATGGCAGGAAAAACAAACACATGCAGCTTTCCTATGATAGTATAAGAATAATACAAACTCCAATTCCAAAAAAGTTTTATTTTTCCATAGAGTTCAATAGGAAAATGAGTCAGGAGAAACAACCCTTAAATTGATTCATCTATATCTACTGCATATCTGGCAGCAGAGTGATGGTTTGAGGCTTGTTTGATACCTCAGACCCTTGATGACTTACAGCCATTTAGCCAACCATAGGTTCCGTACTATTCCCGTGTAATTTACAGGATAATCTAGTCCCACCCCCAAATTCCCATAGAGATCCATTCAAATGCAGAGAGGTTATAGTACCGCTTGTAAGAGTACCTGAATATAAGACATCAAGAGTCTTTTAATATCCTTTTGTCCCAACTTTTGTCTCAACTTTTTTGGAATGTTTTGCAGGCATCAAATTCGACTGAGCATATATTTAAATAAATCAATAAAGTTGATAAGGTAAAACATTAAATATCTATTCTTTGTACTGTTTTCAATTAATTGTATGTAAAAGAGAATTTACAAATCAATGCTTTCTGCTTTTATGTGCATTTTACATACTGTCCCAACTTCTTTGGAATTGGGGTTTGTATATTGTTTCCAACCCCATAGTCCCCCAACCCCTTCACTATGACCCTTTGGCCCCTTTATCCCAGACCTCACCATTGCCCCTACCCCCTTCCTCCCCTTGCCCCTCTTGTCCCAATTGCTTGACTCTACATAAGCCATCTTATTATTAACAACTATCGGACTTTTCAGCTGAGCGCCGTGAGGAGAGTCGCCAGGGAATGAGGCTGAATATATTGAAGAAAGAAAAATAGAAAATATAGCCGCAAGCGGCAATTGGGGGTTTGAGCCGTTAAAAGCCTAAAGAAAGTCAAGTATATACAACATTTAAGAACATAAAAGCAATATGACAAAAAATAAAGAAAAGCTTGAAGTTAGCTTGAGAAACCCAAGCATGGTAGTACAAATACTGAAAAAAGACTAATGGTAGTAGGCTAACTAGTGCACACTGGCCTTGTAATTACTGTAGTAGGCTAGTTGTAGTACTAGATGATTGCTGGTTTAGTTAACGTTATGTTCTGCTAGCAGTAATATTAGTTTGGGTTGAACTCACATTGATTTTTCTAACTGAGCTTGTCAGAGATATCATCTGTTTGAAGCTTTGCATGTTGTTAACCCCACTCTAGCCTACTCACAGCGGTGTCTTCCAGAAATATCAACTAAAACGTTACATACAAACAAACAAGGCTAAGACTTAAATTCAGGGTGGGACTGACATCCTCATAGGCTGACTAATCTACTGTCTCGCAGTTTTATTGGTTCACCTTAGTAGGCTATTGAGGTTGAAATGTTTTAATGAACCTAGTTGATGCATTTTCTTTTTAGAATCACTATTTGTCATTATGGAGGCTACTCGTAACCTGGGTTACACTTCCAGTCAAGCCGGAAAGTCTGCACACCCCTTTCACCTTCTCCACGTTTTATTACGTTACACTTATACTACAATAGATTGAGTTCATTTTTTGCCTCATACATCTACACACAATAGCCAATAATGACGAAGTGAAAACTGGTTTTTAGAAAATATGCAATTTTATTTTACTGACAAAAATAGGTTATTTAGGGGTTACATATCTGTACACACTCTTAGCCTAATACTTGGTTGCTGCACCTTTGGCAGCGATTACAGCTTCAAGGCGTCTTGGGAAAGAAGCTACGAGCTTGGCACACTTGTTTCTGGACATTTTTGCCCATTCCTCTTGGCATATCCTTGCAAGCTCCGTCAGGTTGGATGGGGAGCGTCGGTACACAGCCATTTTCAGCTCTTTCCACAGATGTTCAATTGGATTCAGGTCTGGGCTCTGGCTGGGCCACTCAAGGACAGGCACAGACTTTCTCCGAAGCCACTTTGTTCTCTTGGCTGTGTGCTTCGGGTCGTTGTCATGTTGGAAGGTAAACCTTCGCCCCAGTCTGAGGTCCAGAGCGCTCTGGAGCAGGTTTTCTTCAAGAATTTCGGTGTACTTAGCTGCATTCATCTTTCCCTCTATCAGGACTAGTCGCCCCGTTCCCGCTGCTGAAAAACATCCCCACATCATGATGCTGCCACCGCCATGCTTCACTGTAGGGATGGTATTTTTCAATTTCAATTTTCAATTTCAATTTATTTTTTATACAGGGAAAGAAGATATTAGTACATAAAAGTCCTAACATCTTTGGGCCCTACTCAGTACATTACTGTTTTACAGAGGGTTCCCTGTCCTACAGCATAGGGAAAGAAAAAAATAATAATAAAATAATTGAGATTAACAGAAAATGAGGAAAAAATAACAAAGACAGGGGTAAAAAATCTATAGATGTACAGTAATTAAAATGTGAGAAATTTCAGAAAGAAATATGTAGAAACAATGAAAAAAAAATAATAATAATAAAGTGAGTGTTTATGGAGCAGACACAGCGTGATCTGAAATTAATTATAGTCTAGTGTTGACAGATTTGGTTATTTATAAGATGAGATTTGAGCTGTTTTTTAAAGTTGTTAAAATGTATATTTGTCCTTATATTTAACCTCTTCCTACCGAGGGCAAAATAGGCCAAATTTTGCCTGTTTTCACTAGTGACAAACAAAGGTGGTTATCTCAAAAACTATAAATGGTACAAATATGGTTCATGGCTTTTATTAAAGCAGACACCTGCAGTATTACGACTAAGCAGTGAGAACTCATAGAAATCCAGTTTTTGATACTTAACTACAACAATTTATGTACAGAAAATATAAAAAAACTAAAAAACGGGTACCTACATTCAAGTTTAAGAATTTTTACCTGGGGAGCTACAAATGCAATCAAGGAAATGACTCCTCTATCTGATTCATCAATATGCTGCCTACCTCTGGTAACAATCTGGTGTCAATATCTCAAACCATTCAAATTTTACAGGGTTTTTTTCAGGTGAACCTTTTTCGTTATCCAAATGGTGCCAAATGTGCCAAAAATGGCAATGTTCCAGAAAGGTCTCAATATGATTAATTTTTTAGGTTTTTACAATAAAATGAGATAATTTGTCAATATTGGCAATAAAAGTTCATTTTTAGACGTGTTCTTGGTGTTCTGCATATTACACAACTAACTACCCAAGGTTACAAAAAGCTGTCAAAACCCATGTAGCAGCACAGTGAATCTTGTGTATTTCACCAGAGCCCCATTAGCCAGAAATGAGTCCAGGAATGTGCAAACAGGTTTTCAAATGAATAATGGGAATAGTATGAAACTTCCCTACACATTAATGCTTGCCAGTCCTGTCCTTTATTCTGTTGCCACCTCCTATGACAGGGACGTTGGGGTTGGGTTTTAGGAGGCAAAACTTTATACATGACAAACATATATCAACTATATACAAGTGCACTAAGGTATACTACTAAAAGTGCAGTGGATAAAAAATCAAAAGTCCACCAGTTTCCTAGATAAAAAATAAAAACACCCCTGCTGTAACAAATAAAAAGATCCTTGCCTCTAATTGCTGAAGTTACCGTATTTACACAAAGAAAGTACAAAATGGCAGGGTCCAAAAAGCTAAAAAAAAATGAACTAAAAACAAAAAAAGGTAAAGGATCAAAACATGGGGGTGGAGGTTGAGGAGAGATTATTTAACCATTCATACAGAAGCCATTTAGACTACACATTCCCTCAGGAGAGCAATCTGCATCATTACAAATCCCACTAACCCTGTGCATGGAATTGTCCACCATGTTGAAATACCCATTAGTCCCCCTTATACAACAACAATCAACAATAATAATAATCAACGAGTACTCCCTCATGTTATCATGTTCTCTCCCTCATACCATGCATAAACTACCATTTTGTTTACCTGCACAGCCTTCTGTACTGCATATAGAACAATTTACTCAGGTGGAACAATGACTTTACTAAACACTTCCAGAAGCCATTTCACACTCAAAAAAATCGTTTTAGTAGCTCATCTCAGACACAAATAGATAGCTAGCTGCTTGTTACCTGTAATTTTGCTTGCATTACATTACATTAATTTAGCAGACGCTTTTATCCAAAGCGACGTACAGTAAGTGCGCACAGAGACATCATCAAGATCACTACAGAACAGACAAGGCAAAGCACATCCTTCGCATAATGTAGCAGCTATCCCTAGCAATGAACGTCGACTGTAGTTCACAGTAAGCTGTGGGCAAATCAGCAACACCACACTTCCATTCCTAATACTCGTATAAACTATAATAAACAGACAGGAAAACACAGGGATGCTTGCTAGCTTGCCACTGTAAAGGCAATACTATCTATATTAATTTAGCTGAGAGGGACCGATTTTATGCATAAGTATATAAGGTTAGTTAGCTTCACAGAAGAAACAGGGATTCACGCATTGCAGCTAAATTTCCTTCGATGCTTACACCAAACATCTGTGTTGTTGGCAACGCCACGTAACACGTGCGAGTTTGTCAACACAGACAATACACCCTAAGTTTACTTCATAAATTATTTATCATACCGTTGGAATGTGCAATTTGTAATATTAATTGTATGAAAAACAATAAAATACAGTTGACAATGTAATTACGAACCCGCATGGCATTGCGTGAATTCACACTGGTATATCGAAAAATCGGTAATACCACCAGCCCTAACGACGTTACCTGCCATGGCGAAATTCAATGCGTTTATAGCATAACACTGTTAGTATGATAAAACAACTTACATGTCAGCAACATCATCTCGGTCATCAGTGGATTCAGCGTCACTGAGACAGGATGAGTCTCCCTCGGCAAAAACATCTTCTGGCTTATCCAGTTCGTCTAGCACTTGGTGCACGGATAAACGCCTCAAAAATCTCGACATAACTACACAAAAACTGTATCAAAAATACTCTAAAGTAAAAAATGTAACTGCGGGCCTTACCTAATTAATTGTGCTTTGCTAAACGGAATGTAGCGAGCTACGCTACAAGGTAAAAACACTGCGCCATCTTGGTTCGATAATTACGCGTGAGTGCTACTTCCTTATACGCACGGCAAAAAATCATTGATATACGACGGCTACAGTGTTAAATGAGGGCTGGTTTAAAAGATAAGAGTCTTGGCTATTGGCTGGAATATTTGACAGACAGTTTTAAAACCCAATGGAAAGCAAATAATACTCGGAGTGGAGGCAGGTCGAAGACAGCTTTTCCCACTTCAGATAGGCCTATTGTGCTATCAGTCAAAGAAATACACCCAATTGACGACGGTTTTGCATAATTCTCTGCAAGCAAGTTCAAAACCACTCTGGCTAACATATACTAAGCCGTTGGATTGGTACTCCAGAAACCGGCTGAGTTTCACAACGCCAAAGTGAACACAGCCGAACGAGTCGTAATCAAGTGCAAAAAAGCACAAGTCGGTTTAAAATTGGAAAAAAAATCATGTACAGCCTTATGAAAGTTTTAAAGTATTTTTTCTTGAAGCCTAAAGGTATAATGATTTTTCAAACCAAAGTTTTGTGAAATACAATTAAGCAGAACAGTTTACCAGCACATTGTTTATGGTGTGACATCAAGCTGCAATACATGTTTGAGAATTAGGTCAGAGTTTCCAACGTTATTTACGAAGTTTTATCTCGACGTTTTGGGCTTAAAAACCACTTTCCCAGAAGGAATGGATATATCATAAGGATATTTAATCAAAATATTGAGGTGAGCAGTTTATTATATATTATTAAATTAATGAAATGTATAATTTAATAATTTCCGTCACGCCCGCGTTACCGCTAGGGGGCGTTTGGCATTAAGAGGTTAATGGTAAATTATTCCATGATTCTGTGTTTCTATTGAAAAACGATTTTTGACCAAAATTGTTTTTGTATCTTTGAAGTGGATTTAATGCGTTTGTAATGGAACGGGTTTGTCTTTGTTGTCGGTTATTGGAATGACGTGGCAATAGGTTGTTAATGATCTGAGGAAGAGTATTGTTTTGTATTTTATGGTAAAGTTTTAAGTTCAGTAACATTTGGTAATTTTCAAAAGTGAGTGCGTTTACTTGTTGTAAGGCAGTGCAATGATGTGTGCGAGATGGTAATTTCGCGTGAATTTTGTGCGATCTATTATAAAGACGAATGATTGGGTCTAATGTGCATTTTGTAGCAGATGACCAAATTGGTAAACAATATGATAATGTGGATAGAATTATGGCATTTAAATATGTATTTGAAACGGTTCGTGTAAGATATGTCCGAATTTTATTGTAGACGAAAAGTTTTTTATTTAGCTGTTTTGCAAGGTATTCAATATGTGGTTTAAACGTCATATGATCGTCAAGCGTGACGCCGAGATATTTATAGGTACTTGTTACGGACAAGGGTTCGTTTTTTAGTTGTATAGGGGGCGGAGTCGAAAATGTTTTTTGAGAGGATCGAAAATACATACATTGTGTTTTTTTTATATTTAATGTTAGATGATTTCTGTGTAACCAGTGGTGAAGAGCTTGTAGGTCTAATGAAAGTTTGGAATGAATGTCATCTATTTTATGCGCAGAGGTAAAGATAACGGTGTCGTCCGCGTATAGAAGCACTTGGGTTGATGAGCATACTGAGGGCAGATCATTAATATATAATATGAACAATAGCGGTCCTAGAATAGATCCTTGTGGTACACCGATATTGCTTGTCATAGAAGTGGATTTAAGTTGATCTATTTGGACCAGTTGTGTTCTTTCTAATAGATATGATGAAAACATGTTTATTGCAGTTGATGATAGGTTGAACTTCGTCAACTTATTGAGAAGTATTGAATGATTAACGGTATCAAATGCTTTTGAAAAGTCGATAAATATTGCACCGGTTATATTCCCTACATTTAATGATTGTCTAATTGATTCCGTGAGATATAATACTGCGGACGTGGTTGATCTGTTTGTTCGAAAACCAAACTGAAATTCATTTAAAAGACCGTGTGATTCTAAGTAGTCGGTGAGCTGAGTGGCTAGCACCTTTTCCAGGATCTTTGACATTATGGGAAGAATAGATATCGGTCTATAATTTGATATGACTGTTGGATCACCTGCTTTGTAAATGGGAATGATTTTAGATGTTTTCCATGCGGAAGGAAAAACAGACTTTGTAATACATAAGTTTATGAGATGATGGGTGACTGTTAATAAAGAATCCAAATGTGACAGAAAGAAGTCTGAGTTCATGTCATGTGTATCCTTTGTTTTTGTCTTCTTTAGAGAATGTGTGATGTTTATTAAACACTCTTGAGATATTTCTGCGAAGGAGAAAGGTTGTGATTGTGAGGCAGAAAATTCCAATTGTTGCACAGATGGATCAAAGTGGGCTGCGAGCTCTTCTACTGATGAAATAAAAAACGTATTAAACGCGCAAGCAAGTTTTTGAGGCTCTGTTAGCAATAATCCCTGTGAGAAAACGCTTATCTTGCCTTGGTTATTTTTATTAGCCAGGTGATGAGCGGTGCCTGGTTTCCTCCAGACGTGACGCTTGGTATTCAGGCCAAAAAGTTCAATTTTGGTTTCATCAGACCAGAGAATCTTGATTCTCATGGTTTGAGAGTCCTCTAGGTGCCTTTTGGCAAACTCCAAGCGGGCTGTGATGTGCCTTTTACTAAGGAGGGGCTTCCGTCTGGCCACTCTACCATAAAGGCCTGATTGGTGGAGTGCTGCCTGGATGGTTGATCTTCTGAAAGGTTCTCCCATCTCCACAAGGATACGATGGAGCTCTGTCAGAGTGACCCTCGGGTTCCTGCTCACCTCCCTGGCCAAGGCCCGTCTTCCCCGATTGCTCAGTTTGGCCGGGCGGCCAGGTCTAGGAAGATTCTTGGTGGTTCCAAACTTCTTCCATTTACGAATGATGGTGGCCACTGTGCTCTTTGGGACCTGTAAAGCTGCAGAGATTTTTCCGTACCCTTCTCCAGATCTATGCCTTGACAGAATCCTGTTTCTGAGGTCTGCAGATAATTCCTTTGACCCCATGGCTTGGAGTTTGCTCTGACATGCACTTTCAACTGTGGGACCTTATATAGGCAGGTGTTGGCAATCCCCAATCATGTCCAATCAATTGAATTTATCACAGGTGGACTCCAATTAAGTTGTAGAAACATCTTAAGCAGTATCAGTGGAAAGAAAATGCACCTCAGCTCACTTTTGGGTGTCATATCAATGTACATATGATATTTTACATTTTGATGAATGAATTAGCACAAATGTCTAAAAACCTGTTTTCACTTTGTCATTATGGGCTATTTTGTGTAGAATTTTGAGACAAAAAATGAACTCAATCTATTGTAGAATATGTAACGTAATAAAACGTGGAGAAGGCGAAAGGGGTGTGCAGACTTTCCGGCTTGACTGTGCATGTATTTTTTTAAGTCATTAACTGTTTAGTTGTGTTGAGTTAGTAGCTTTAATAACCATGTCATGCTGAGCATGTATAATGTTGAATTAAGTGTCTATCATATTTAGCCTAGTGGCCAAGCAATAGGCTATTAAATACAATGGATGCAAATGCAACCCATGTATTTTAGAACTGATATACTACATACTTAGGCTACTTCTCACGTGTGGTATTTTTGAGAAGTGTGCAATACTGAGCATTTTGACAGTTAAATGAAGTTTCTACTGCATTCAGTGGTTGCCGATAGCACTTTTTGTCAAGCCGCTTATCAAACAATTATCCCGATTTAATTTCCACAATTAAAAAGTAATTTGCACCAATTTAGCACAGATGATGATTGACAGCGATGTTTCATAGACACCCTCGTGTTAAATTCAATCATGTGGCAATATTTTGAAATTTAGCTTGAAGCAGTGGGGAATAGTCACATTATGAATGACAGCACGCAGTTATCTAACATTTAACTTGCACAGAAAACATTAAAGAAATAGTAGGCTACCTATTAATAAGAATGAAATGGTTTGCAGCAGAGGTATACGGCTTTTTTTTTTTTTTATAAATGACATAAAAGTGGTGAATGTCATGTACAATATTCAGATGAAAAATCAAGGTTCTAAACTCCGTGATAAAATTTGAACATGGTGAGTTTAACAGTTTTTTCTGTCATTGATTGACGATGCTTGGGGAAAACTTGTCCGTTTGAAGACACGCATCTTTCTGCATCGACAGAGTTGGTTACAACAGACAAGTAGGCTAGCCTGTCGTGTTGCCTTTCGTGTGAGGTTTGGAAATTATTTCCTCATCTGTAGCCATCTCAAAATTTACGCAGTGACATTGCAGTGCCGTATTTTTGTCCTAGCCTAATAATGAAGGCTGGGTGTTCGTCAGGGAACTTTCACCGTTTTTAGTGCTTTCCAGATTTTTCGGCAGTTTACCTGAACGTAGCCTATTCTACAGTGTTATTTGTATAGGCTGCCTTTTATACATTCGAAACATATTGCCAAATGCTGGGAGAAACAAAGTGTGACATAGGATATAGATTCTAGATTCTTGTCAGTTGTTACAATCAGATGTTTGACTGTGCTACAGTCGCGCATGTTATTTCAGTCGTCTGCTGCGCATGGAATCTATATTCATTTAATAAAATTAATGTTTGTTTAAAACACTCCGAGATGTGACGCTTTTTTCAGTTTTCCGTGATTTTAAACAACCGCGCCATGACTTTAGCCAATGCTTTTCGTGAAAAACAACTTAACATCCATAATTATTACATTACATAAGTGGACATTTGAAGTTCCGTCCATATTAACTTTCCCTTGTCTGTCATGGTTATTTGCAGCCTTTGCTGTGCTACATTTTGGTTTCTTTTTTGGCGTCGTCAGGACTCTCTATCAGATTTTTTCCGCCTCCGTTCCGGTGTTTGTATCTTGCCCGACAATTATTCCCTACACCTGTTTTGCATTTCCTGCCGGCTATAAATAGCCCAGGACTTCCGCATTTCCGACACTTCGATATTGTCTTTGCTATATTGACAATGAAGTCGGTAAGGTATAGGAAATTCGGTCATTGCATTTCTGGTTCGTACGAATAGGAAACGCAGCAATTCCGGTTTAAGAAATTAGGATTAGTTTGGTTTTCTCTTTTCTTTCCAATCGTTTTCATTATCCTTATTCTTTTTACATGTTACCCTTTGTTTTCAAGCTCCTTTGCCTATAGAGCTTTGGATAACAGGTTTTCTTTTCTGTTCTTTGCTTTCACTCGTTTTTTCGAGTTTTTGCTTTGTTTCTCTATTTAGTGTGTGAGGTTCTTTTGTTATTTATTCTCGCTGTTAATCAGATACGCCTCTGTTTTTGAGGTTGCTTTGATTTGCCTTGTGCTAGGGAAGTTTTGCTCCCGTTCTTTCGTTTCTCTCCTCCCTGGTGCGGTTCTTCCGCTTTTGTGGTGTATCTTTCTAGATACAATGGACTAATTGCACTAAATTGTCCGCAGGTGGGTTTCTCTGCACTCAGGCTTGGGGTGCAGGCTAGACGACACGGAGCTATTTCAACTAATAGTTTTCATTAGCGTAACCTCTTGCTGCCAAACTCCCCCTAGCGGTAATGCGGCGTTACGGAAATTATTCAAGTATATTTCATTCATTTAATAATATATAATAAACTGCTCACCTCAATATTTAGATTAAATATCCTTAAGATATATCCATTGCTTCTGGAAAAGTGGTTTTTAAGCCCAAAACGTCAAGTTAAAACTTTGTAAATTACGTTGGAAACTCCGACCTAATTCCCAAACATGTATTGCAGCTTGATGTCACACCATAAACAATGTGCTGGTAAACTGTTCTGCTTAATCGTATTTCACAAAACTTTGGTTTGAAAAATCGTTATACCTTTAGACTTCAAGAAAAAATACTTTAAAACTTTCATACGGCTGTACATGATTTTTTTCAAATTTTAAACCGACTTATTCATCACGAGTAGTTTGGCTGTGTTCAGTTTGGCGTTGTGAAACTCAGTTTCTGGAGTACCAATCCCTTGGCTTAGTATATTTTAGCCAAAGGGGTTTTGTACGTTATTGCAGAGTTTTATGCAAAACCGTCGTCAATTGGGTGTATTTCTTTGATTGACAATAGGCCTATCTGAAGTGGGAAAAACTTGCATCGACCCGCCTCCACTGCGAGTATTATTTGCTTTCCATTGGGTTTTTAAACTGTCTGTCAAATATTCCAGCCAATACACTGTTAGAAATTTTACTTGTTTTAACAGTAATATTACTTTATTATGAACAGTATGTTGCTGTTCGTGCTGTATACAGCATGTTGCTGTAGATTCACAATAGGTTTTGTGTGAATTCTTCATGGCTGACGAAATATTACAGCAATCATCCTGTAATATAATTTACTGTAATCCAAAATACAATTATATTCCTTCAGCGTGAAAATGGACCAATTAGCTCACCCTAACATTAACTAATTATTGTGTTTTTTGAAATCTTTGCTTGCCACACAGCCAGTTCAAGGTGAAATGAATCATCTATTTTTGTACGTTAGGAGTTTTAGTTTTTGAGAAGAATACCCTGGGTAAACTAATTCATTTATTGAGTTTATATGACCTTGGGGGCAAATTATTTTAATTAATTCTGTTTTGAACAAGGTGACGGTGGCGGATTGAACCCGTGTAACTTCACCGTTAGCTACGTTATTCTAAATTATGTTAGATAGTAAGCTATTGTCAGTTAATATCAAGGTAGTTAGCAAATTGTTTAGATTATATTAATATTAAAGTGGGAAAGCGGCTATGTAGTTTCTAGAGTTTTGTGTTGGGTTGGATTAAAATGTAACGTGAACGTTATTCTATCGGGTTGCGATTCATGTGTGTAGGCTAACGTTAGCCTTACTCCCTCCTGTCGGTGTTGGGAGGTGTCACGAATTAACGTTAGCTAACTAACGTTAGGCTACATTATAGCCATTGGCTAACTTTACTAACGTTACACTTCCAGCTAGTTAGAAATTTAAATTAAACCGTAGTATGCTTAACTTAGCTAGATTTTAATATTACTGTTAAAAATTTAGCCTACCATCCTTATTTGTCCCTCTGGATATTTAATTATGTTATGGTAGGAATTTTATACCTTATTTACGTGCAACGTTTAACGTTAGCTAGTGCTATGTTGGTTTGCTGCTAAGATGCCTGCATCTTTAGCTAGTTTGGAAATTCCATGTGCAAGGTGTGCGTGATTTCATGACTTGTAGGCTACAGGGTTCAAGCATAGTGCATGTCAATGTTTAGTCTATTGAGTATCTGTACTGCCATTGGGTGGATAAGTTCTTCAGACTTACGGAGTTGACAATGCTATTTTCTCATATCACGGCATAGCCGTCGAGAGTAGACATTTTTATATTTCTTGGTTAATTTGTATACATGAATATATTCCATATACACTGTGCGGAATTGTTAAATAAAATTGCTTTTAATACATTCAAGGTGTAAAGTGTACTTTTTCTTCACACTGGTACATTCTGTATTTCATCTTCTGTGTCTTCTGTAGTTTAGATGTCTAACTTTAAATGCAGTAATCCTGTTATTTCAATACAGACTAGAGTTGCTGTAATATGGGTTACAGTAATCATGCAGTATAAACTACAGTAGAGTCAACAGTTGCTGTAATATTGATTACAGTAATGCTCTCAGACAGTACAGCACTTTGCTGTAATATGGATTACAGTAACGCTGTCGACAGTACTGTATTTCATTATACAGCATGGGGAAAAGGTATTGTAAATGAATTACAGTAACTTTGCTGTTAAATTAATAACAGCACCTTGCTGGCTAATTGTTGCCAGCAACTTACTGTAATTTTAACAACATTTTTCTAACAGTGTAGCTAAGACTCTTATCTTTCAGACAAGCCCTCATTCAACACAATGCCTTCAGAAGTCATGTAGATACAACTCCGCGTAAAAGGAGGCATCCAAGCGTAATGTTCGTACCAAGATGGCGCCGAGTGTTTTTAGCTTGTAGCAGCTAACTACATTCCGTTTAGCAAAGCATAATTCATTTAGGTAACGGCGGCTGTTCATCTTTTTACTTTACAGTCTCTTTCATACAGTTTTTTGATAGTTATGTCTAGGTTATTCAGGCGTTTCTCCATGCAGCAGGTCCCAGCCCGAAGATGTTTTTGCGATCTTGTCTCAGTGTGTCATGGTTTTGGACCCTGTGGTCCTATGCGGTCGTTTTCCTCGGTGGCCACGCGAGGGCGCTGCCCTGTTGGTAGAGGCTTGTTCCGCCCTGCTGAGTTGGGGGAGTTTCTGGTTAAGCATTTTCACCTGTTGCGTGGTCACCTGAGAGTTATTTAAGCCTACTGTTCCCTTCATTCGGGGCTTCGACATTAATTGTTATTTGTTATGTACTGTGGTGTATTGTTGGTTGTGAGTTCTCGTACCGTTTTGGCTACTCGCCTATTTTTAGCGTCTCTGTTTAGAGGCAGGGCTTTTTTCTTACTGGCTTAGTAGTTGATTATCTCGTAGAAGTTTTGGGACCGTAAATCTCTGCTCTATTTTGCCTTTAGTGCTTTTTCTCCGTGTATGGAGTTTTGGGCGATTCTGTTCAGAACTGTAGTTCTGCTCGCCCTTTGGCACATGTCTTCCCATTGGGAGATCAGGCGTTTCGCTTCTACTTAGTTATTAGCTCGTAGAAGTATAGAGTAGCCTAGCAGTTCTTTGTTCCTTTTTCGCCTTTGATTGGTCTTCTTACTGAGAGACCTGGCGTTTTAGCTTCTACTCACTTCCGGGTTACGGTAAGCCAGTAAGTAGCTTCGGTACGTTTATTCCCTGTTGTCTCCTTCTCGTGGACTACGTTCCCCTTTGTTGTGATTCAGGGTTTTTATTTATATTTAGAGGCTTTCGTGCTATTATGTTTGCGTAGGTCTTTTGTTGCAGCTATCCTGTTCGCCCTTTTTGCCTGCGAGACGATTTTGTTGTGAACTGTTGTTCTGTTTCGTTCTCCGGGTGTGTTGTCTCCTTATGTGGAGCTTGGGCGATGTTGTGGACGTGTTGTGTTTGACTGCGTGTTTATAATAATAGCCTCGGAACGTTAGCTCTGTTCCATTTCGCCTCGATTTCATTCATTCGTTTACTTAGAGGCTAGGGTGGTTGTTCCTATTTAAGCTTGCGTTAGTCTGTGAATAGTAAAGTTATGGGACGACGGTGCTTCGTCGGCTCACCTGTAAAATGTTTCTCTCTCCTGGGAGATCGGGTGTTTACCCTCTTGGTTTTATTCATTGGACTGCGAGCCTTTTTATATCGCCATGGAACGTTAAATCTCTGTTCCTGTTCGCCTCGTTACATTTCTCCTTACTGAGAGGCAGGGCTTGTGCTTGTTAGTCAGTTTAGCCGATGGGTTCGGTGCAACTGTCCTATTCGTCTTTTGTGCTTTTTCTCCGGGTGTGGAGATTTGGGCGATTCTGTTCAGAACTGTGTTCTGTTCGCCCCTCGGTGCATGTCGTCTCATATTGAGACCGGACGATGTTGTGGACATGTTTGCGTGTGACTGCGAGCCTCAAACTATGCCTTGGAACATTAATTATCTGTTCCTTTGCCTCGTTTCATCTGCTGTCTGAGAGGTTAGGGCGTGGCCCGGTTTTTAAGCTTGGTCATTTTTGCTGGTAAGGTTATGGGACTGCGGTTCTCCGTCGGCTCGCCTGTAAAATGTTTCTTCCCCCTGGGACATCGGGCGTTTACCCTCCTTTAGGTTCCGCATATGACTGTTAGTTCTAGCTTATGTAATTAGCCACTTAACATATCTGTTCTTTCGCCTCCTTATTAAATTATTTCATTCTTTATTTGTGTACTGTATTTATTTGTGCCTTTTCGCTACTCGCCCGTTTATTGTGTCTCGTTACCGAGACAGGGCGTGTATTATGTCTGGCTGTTCAGATTCCTGTCCTAGCGCTCTACCTTGCGTTTGACAGTTAGCCGGTTAGTAGCTAGCGTCTGTAATGGTGTTCGTTTGTTCGTTGTCTTGTCTCCTCCCTTATCTGCGGGTATCCCGCCTTAGTGGCCTAAGGGCTTTATGAATCCCCTTGCTGCGTTTGGCTCCTCCTTCCTCACACGTCACGCCCCATTACACAGTGACCCTGAGTGGTAAGGTAACAGATTTTTTTGCCGTTATACCAGTGCAAATTCACTGTTATGTATAAAATGAATCCCTCTGAATTAAATTAATATAGCTAACATTACTATATTGTAACAATGGCAAGCTAGCCAGCAAAATTGCACATAGCAGCTGGCTATCTATTTGTGTCTGAGACGAGCTGTTCCGAGTTTCTTTTGAATGAAATGGCGTCTGAAGTGTTTGTTTAGTAGTTATTGTTCCACATGAGTAAATTGTTCTGTATGCAGTAAAGCAGGCTGTGCAGGTAAACGAATGAGCAATTTATGCATGACGTTACATGAGGGAGAGATAACATGAGGATGAGTTTGTTGTTGTTTATTATGCAGGGGTTTATTTTATCCAGGAAACTGGTGGACATTTGATTTTATATCCCGTTTGCATATACCTGGACTCATTTCTGGCTAATGGGGCTCTGGTGGAATACAAGATTCACTGTGCTGCTACATGGGTTTGGAGAGCTTTTTGGGGACCACGGGTAGGCTAGTTAGTTGTGTGATATGAAACACACCAAAAACACATCTAAAAATTAACTTTTATTGCCAATTATCAAATTTTAATTATTTTGTAAAACTTAAAAAAAGAAATCATATTGAGACTTTTCTGGAACCTTGCCATTTTGCACAATTAACCGAAATGCTAACCGAAATGGCTCACCTGAAAAAAAGCTCTGTAGAATTTGAATGGTTTGAGATATTGACACCATATTTTTAGCAGAGATAGGCAGCATATTGAGGAATCACAAAGATGAGTTATTTCCTCCATAGCTCTTGTAGCTCATCAGGTAAAAAATCTGAAATTTGAATGTAGGTACCTGTTTTTTAGTTTTCACAATTTCTGTAGATAAATTGTTGTAATTAAGTACCAAAAAGGGTATGTATATGAATTATGACTGCTTAGTCCAATAGTGCAATTCTTTGTTTTAATAAAAGCTATGAACCATATTTGT
This sequence comes from Synaphobranchus kaupii, assembly GCA_029718625.1. Taxonomy (NCBI): domain Eukaryota; kingdom Metazoa; phylum Chordata; class Actinopteri; order Anguilliformes; family Synaphobranchidae; genus Synaphobranchus; species Synaphobranchus kaupii. The sequence continues at coordinate 65,859,343 of CM056376.1, read as the reverse complement.
AGCCTTTACAGTTTTTGAGATAAACAGCTTTGTTGGTCACTAGTGAAAACAGGTGATAATTGGTATATTTTGCCCTTAGGAAGAGGTTAATTAGCAACTCCAATTGCAGAATTTATAATTTTTTTCCTCTCAATTGAATAATTAGTATTAAAAAATGAACAACAGCTAGGAGCATTAGCTTCCCATTGCCAAGTTGTCCAAGTTATTAATTCTGCGGTTGAAGTTTTTGAAACCTATTAAAAGTAGCCTACTTATAAAATCTCTGCACATCCTTAAATAAATGAAGTGACCATCATTTCACCTAATTTATCTTTTACTTCTTTCAACTTGGAAGTTCAACAACCGCTGCGTTAGTAATAAATAATGATATAGTAATGTTTTATGTAGCAACTCCAATTGCATAATTATTATTTTTTTCCCTATCAATTGGATAATTATTCACTTGATTGTGCCCTTAGAGTGCCTACAGAACCCCAATGGAGGATAACGGTTGAATTACGAGTTTAAATCCCTGCGAGTCATGTGGTTAAGATAAACTGGTGGCCCTGGTGATAGGTCATGGCCAATTTAATAAATTCCAGCCCTGGACCATGTATATAGAATTTCAGGATTGTATTGAGCCGTTAAGTAGAAAGACATTTTTAAGGTTTATAGCGGTCCCCGTGGACGGATTTGGAGATACTTTGGCATGCATCCTCAGCAGGAGCGGCTGGTGAGGTCAAAAATAGGGGAGGCTGCATTTGTTACGAGTGCAGTAGGTGGTTGGCAGGGGCTGTAAATGAGGGGGGGGTCCGGGAGGCATGGCTCCCTGTAGAATATTTAGATAAAAATAACTCTTAAATGGTGATATAGAATCACTATTAAATGGTTCATCCAGGTGATTTTGTCAGTTCCAACCAGTCAGCTGTCAAATGGCTCACTATTCATTCCTCAGTCATCATTTGAATACCAACTTCAGTGTTGTTCCAGATGTATTGATAACAAAAATCCTGCCATTTAATGAGTGTAATGGTGCAGCTCTCTGAACATCCCTGTCTGTTGAATTCCCTCTCCTGATATGGGTAACTGTCTGTCTCAGGATCCTACACTTTCTCTCTCCTGAAATGAATGTTGTTCTCTTTCTGCAAACCGCCTGCTGCTATTTATCGGAAATGTATAGGACTAAAATCCAGGTTCAGAAAGTAAGTCCTTCCCAGCATTTTCTTCCAATCCGGATTTGCTAATTATCACAATTCTTCAGCCAGGAGCTAGAATAGGTATGGTATATTTCCTAATTAATGTCTGGTTTAATGTCTTCACTTTTGTGAATTATAAGTAGTCAGCCTACAATCCTTCGTGAATGTATGATTCCCAGTCATTATTCTAATTGAATGTTTTCATTTAATAAAATTACTTAATCTCAAGACCTGATTTAGACTTTGTTTTGGCTTGTTAGTTGATCCACCAGGTTACTGTTCGACTTACCTATTAACGAATTTGGCGATTTAATTGATGATTGTAATTTTTAATAATAATTGTTAAATTAAATCACGTAAAACTTATTTTGAATGTAGGTTAAGTGAGGGGTTCTAGCACGCAATATCGCTTGTGTTCAGTATTCAGAGTGCCGAACGTTTTAACAAGGGTATTGACTGTTGGAACCACTGGATTCAGAAAATACACATTTTACCTAGTCCTCACTTACCCGACATAATTGGAGGTTCCACCGAGATAGGTTGTCCTATAGCATACTAAATTTTGCTATTGAGTAAACTGCGGTAAACTCTGAGACAAGTTCAAATCTTTTTCTAATCGACTGGTCTTAGATTTATTTATTTAATTTAAAATATATATATATATTTTTGTTATATTATTATGGCATACCAGACAAAGAGAGAGATGCCTCATTTACCCTCCACTGCTAACCTACCAGCATTCCCTGGCCAGTCAAGGCTGGATCAGCAGTGGTATCTCATGTTATCAGAACGGCAATATTTGATAGCCCAGTGCCCAAAATTTGCAGAACAGCTCAAGGCAATGGACCAGCTGAAGGAGGAGGCCCTTTACAACCTGCGGACTGAGTATTTGGACTATCTGATTTCTCCAGATAGTGATGAAACCAAGCGCAAGATTGTCCAAGGGATAAGGTCGTACCTAGAGAAAAGACAACATTTTCTCTACCTCTGGCGGTCAAAGCAGGCATGGGAGGAGGTAAACCAGATGTGGAAACTGGCTTGGGAAAAGCACCACTCTAAGTCAGGAGTTACTGCCAAACCAGTTTCTTCTGTGGCAGTCCAGCATGCGCTGGAAGGAGCAGTGCATGGCGCCATTCCAGCCATAACCCAGGCACCACCCCCCACCGAGGACAATACAGCACTCTCCCTTGACTCATCCCCACCCCCTTCAGGCTTGGACAATTCTGTGGATTTTGTCACCTCCACAGACAATGTAGCCGCCCCCCTGGTGAGCCCCCCTTCCCTGGAGGAATTTTGGGGAAACAGCTCTGTGTCTTGTATCACACCAGCCACCACAGAGGATGTGACCCCACAGGACGTGGAATCCGCTGCTGCAGTCCTCTCAGCTGAGCCAGGTGAGGAGACCGTCGAACCCCTGGAGGCAGAACCTGCTACTGCAGACACAGCAGCCCAGCCTGGTGAGGAGACCGTCAAACCCCTGAAGGCAGAACCTGCTACTTCAGACACAGCAGCCCAGCCTGGTGAGCAGACCGTCGAACCCCTGGAGGCAGAACCTGCTACTGCAGACACAGCAGCCCAGCCTGGTGAGGAGACCGTCAAACCCCTGGAGGCAGAACCTGCTACTGCCGACACAGCAGCCCAGCCTGGTGAGGAGACCGTCAAACCCCTGGAGGCAGAACCTGCTACTGCAGACACAGCAGCCCAGCCTGGTGAGGAGACCGTCAAACCCCTGGAGGCAGAACCTGCTACTGCAGACACAGCAGCCCAGCCTGGTGAGGAGACCGTCGAACCCCTGGGGGCAGAACCTGCTACTGCAGACGCAGCAGCCCAGCCTGGTGAGGAGACCGTTGAACCGCAGGACGCGGAACCGGCTTCTACAGGCCCATCAGCCCTGCCAGGTGGAGAGGTCTACGCACCCCAACAGGTGGAGTCAGCCCCCACAGAAAAGTCCACCCAGGCCGAGGACCCCACCCCACCCCTTGTGGACTTTTCTTCCCCTCCTGCTGAATCCGGGGAACCTCTGTCTGCTGCACAGACAGAAGGGGTGTGCTCTGTGGACTCTCCCACTTCCACAGTTCCTGTGATGGAGGAGATAGGGGGACTTCTGCGAAAGTCTCGCTCCCCTATCAGAGCTGTAAAGAGACCCCGGGAGAAACGGAGCAGGAAGCCAACCCCCGGCCGTTTTACGACTCCTCTGGCCCTCAAAGTCTCCGCCAGAGTGTTGTCTTGCAATCCAAAGCAAGATGAAAGCAGTCAATTTAGCACAACAGTTTCCCCCACCCTCGTCTCTCCACCCCCGAGCCACACCTGCAAACTTCGCACACACACGTCATCCAGGGAGAGTGCAAGAGCCCTTTTCCGACATCAGAAGTGTTCGGAGAGCAGTGATGGACTGCATGCCTACGAGCAACGATCAGCCCAGCTGCCCAGAGAGGGAACCAAAGCCAAAACTGGCATAGACCCCTGGACAGAGATGAGACGGGCGTGGTTAAGGGGCATCCACGTGCGGAAGAAGCAAGATGACAGGATGCCTCCTGTCATCCCGGTTTGCTGAACGCTGTGGCCCTCCGCAGCCAAAGGACTGCCAGTAACCACACTGGGGTTCTAGGAGGTAAAACTGGCACTCTGCCTGCCCCTGCCCCCCCCCCTCACCACCCCCCCACATCCCTACCACCACCTTTTAACATAAGACAATGCCCATGTTTTTAAGTCCCTTTTTTAAAGTGTAGGTGCCCCCTCCAATGCTGTTCCTGGGCACTTGTGGACAAGTCTGCCCTATTCAGGTGATTTATTTGGACTGGCAATCTTGTGGATAGTAAATCCTGTCCGTAAGGTTCCCCTGAATGGACTAAGTGCTTATAACATGCAGTGTTCCCCTCTTCACATGTTGCTGTGAGTGATAAGGCCTAAACCCTCAAGTCCCACAGTCTTCTCCTGCCACTCCCCGAAGGACCCCCAGAGGCACAAGTGCAACCGGACCCATACCCTGCCGCGGGAAGCTAGCCTAAGCGACTGCCGTCAGCAGTCCACCCAACTGGACCCGAGCTCAAGGAGCCAAAACGGATTCCGACAGGGAAAGAGGTGCTTCCCCGCCCGTCAGTAGAGAGGTCTTGACCGCACTTTTCCGCCTGTGGATCGTCCAGCTGCCTGTCACAGGAGACAGAGCCCCCCGCACGCTGTGCAGAATTGGTAGAGACACTGTCAAATTAGGCCGCCTTTCACTCACACAGTTACAACATTAAGGGGAATAAGCACTGCATGTTATCCAAGGAAGTCCAGGGAGCCTCTTCCCTTGCCAGTCCAGATACCCTGACACTGGAGAAGGAATTGACTGAACCAAGGTGCCATGACAGCAGTGAAAAAAAATAATAAATGTCTGCACCACACCGGATCATCACAATGGGACTAGTAAACTGGACATGGACTAATTGTTTTAAAGATGGTTAGTGAACCATTAGGACACTTGTTTTCATGCAGCTATCATTGTACAATGATATAATGTCCAAATGTGTGGTTGTTATGATGATGGAACGATAGGCTCTTAGCAGCTGCATGCACCTATCGTTCCAAGAGAGGGAATGACGGGATGTTGCCTAATGTCTTTTGCTCTTTCTCTCTCTCTCTCCCTCTCTCTGTCTCTCTCTCTCGGCCTCTCTCTCTCGGCCTCTCTCTGCCCCCCCCCCCCCCCCCCCCATCCATCCCTACCACCACCTTTTAACCTAATACCACGCCCATGTTGTGTTTAAGTCCCTTTTATAGAGTGTAGGTGCCCCGCCAAATACTGTTCATAGACACTTCTGGACAAGTCAGCCCTATTCATGTGATTATTTAGACTGGCAATCCCGTGGAAGGTAAACCCTGTCCGTAAGGTTCCCCGGCATGGACTGACAGTGGTCATAACATGCAGTGCTATCATTAATTGTTCCGGTCTTCGCTATAAGTGTTAATGCCTAAGCCCTCAACTCCCACAGTCTTCTCCTGCCATTCCCTAAAGGACACCCACAGACACAAGTGCAAACAAGTGCAACCGGTCCCACACCCTGCCGCGGGAAGCTAGCCTAAGCAACTGCCGTCAGCAGTCCACCCAATTGGATCCAGGCTAAAGGAGCCAAAATGGATTCCGACAGGGAAAGAGGAGCTTCCCCGCCCGTCAGAAGAGAGGCCCTGACTGCACTTTGCCACCTGTGGATCGTCCAGCTTCCTGTCACAGGAGACAGAGCCCCGTGCACAACTGGTAGAGACACTGTGGAGTAGGTTGCATTTCACTCACGCAATTGCAACACTAATGGAAAAAGCACTGCATGTTACCCAAGTCCAGGGAACTTCTGGTCCCTTGCCAGTCTAGATACCCGGACACTGGAGAAGGAAGAGACTGAACCAGGGTGTCATAACAGCAGCGACACAAAAGAGTGTCTAATAGAGATATGACTCTAGATCACAAAGGGACTATTAAACTGGGCATGGACTAAATGTTTTAAAAATGGTTGGTGAACCATTTGGACAGTTGTTTTTGTTGTTAGCAGGTAACTGCATCTTCAATGTCCAAATGTGTAATGTGATTCCTATTTGGTGATGTAAGAATAGGTTTTTAGCAGGTGCATGCACCTATTCTTACAAGAGAGGGATGTAGGATATCTAATATTTCCCCCCTTCTCTCTATCTCTGTCTCTCTCTCTCATTCTCAACCCCCCATCAAAGATAAGCCAGTCTGTCATAAATGACCCCTCCCCCCCCCTCCCCCACACCTTAACCCAATCAGGACAGGGATGGTCTTCCTGTGGAGGTATTTTATGAGTGTACCGCAGAAAAAGAAGTTAGTCAATTGTGGAGTTTGTGTGAAGAAGTAATTCTTTTTGGTTCCTCGTGCGTTTCCTTTTGTTCCTGTTCCGCTGGAGGGTAAATAATTTGACAATTTTTGGCTTATCTCTCTCTTTTCTGGTATATTTCCTAATTAATGTCTGGTTTAATGTCTTCACTTTTGTGAATTATAAGTAGTCAGCCTACAATCCTTCGTGAATGTATGATTCCCAGTCATTATTCTAATTGAATGTTTTCATTTAATAAAATTACTTAATCTCAAGACCTGATTTAGACTTTGTTTTGGCTTGTTAGTTGATCCACCAGGTTACTGTTCGACTTACCTATTAACGAATTTGGCGATTTAATTGATGATTGTAATTTTTAATAATAATTGTTAAATTAAATCACGTAAAACTTATTTTGAATGTAGGTTAAGTGAGGGGTTCTAGCACGCAATATCGCTTGTGTTCAGTATTCAGAGTGCCGAACGTTTTAACAAGGGTATTGACTGTTGGAACCACTGGATTCAGAAAATACACATTTTACCTAGTCCTCACTTACCCGACAAACTTTTGATCTCCATTTAAAAGGGAGATGGGCCTATAATGAGGTACATTCAGTAGGATCCTTTCCTTCTTTAGGCAGTATTGATATGATTGATGAATTCCATGTACATGGCCATACCTCTTTATCTAAAATCCAATTAAAGACCTTACACAATATAGGGCCTAAACTATCTTTAAATTCTTTATAAAACTCATTTGTGTATCCGTGATTCCTGGACTCTTATCATTTTTACTTATATTGCTGTTAGGATTTTTTGAAATATGCCATACCAATTTTAGATTCTGATCTTCTGTTACTTATAGGAGATCTAAAGAATGTAGATACATTTCTATTTCAAAGTTACATCTATCCTCTTCTTGATATAATTTTTGATAATATTTACAAGAACAATTTGCTATCTCAGATTTTGTAATTTGATAGTCTGAGTTCTCATCCATTATTTTTATAATAGTGGCTCGTTCCTTTTGATTTTTCAGTTTGAAAGCCAATAGCTTTAAAAAGATACTGCAGAGCCTTTTCTAAGGCCTTTTTTACCGCTTCAATTTGAACTGGAACTCGTGAGTAGGTGTGGTCACATGACGATGATGCCACGTAGTCATATTATGAATATTCATACGGTCAAGGAGTGAAAGGGTGTGTCTTGGTGAACTGACTCAGCCCCACTGAACTCAATACGCTCATTCACGCTAAAGTAACGTTACTATTAAATACATTCAAAAACACAGCAAAACCCAGTCATACAGTAACGTTAGTATATTGAACATGGCTGGTTGTAGCGCCCTCATCCACTTGGTCCGGAGAGAATTGTTATCGTTTGTTAGCTAACATTATTCATAAATGATAACTAAGATAACTAGCTAGCTAGCTAAGTTACCAGTTCTCTGGACCAAACGGGGCTAAACTCACACACAATAGACTGCCTTGCATTACCTAACTTATCGATAAATTCCGTCTCTCGGCAGATTATGAAAGCTAACAGAGTCGAGGAACGATACATCTCTGACTCCTTGGCATAATGCAGGCAAGTTAGCTAAAGATACCAAAGTAAGACGTTGTAGATGAATAACTCTATGGCTACGTTCACACTGCAGGTAAAAAGTGGCCCAGATCCGATTTTTTCCTCAAATGTGACACAGATCTGATTTTTTATGGAAGTGTGAACAGCGAAAATCACATTGAATCTGACATTTCCAATTCTCATTTGGGCCACTTTTGAATGTGGTATAAGATTCCGATACATAACCGATTGTGTCAAAGCGAACGCAGTCTGAACAGTCAGATCGGAATTAATGTGACTTTTTACATCATTTTTGATGTAGCAGGGCAGGTGTATTCAAATGAACTCGCAAGTCCGAATATTTCCTTCCGAGAAGAAAAAACTTTGAACGTGAAAATATGTCACGTTCAAATAGTTTTTTTCTTCTCGTTAATCAGAAATATTCAGATTTCCGAGATAATTTGAATACACCATTAGAACGTAGCACACGGGCTAGTTAGGTTATCAACACATTCACATTATATTATCATGTGTTGTCATTTTAGATAAGTGGTAAATGTGCAAAGCAGTGGATTTCTTTGGGCACAAACGATAGCCTACACCATAATAAGTCGTAGGCTACGTTTTTATATAATTCGCGGACAGCTGCGTTAACCATTTTGTGATTTAAAATAATGTTAGAACTGTCCATATTATTGTCTTGGTTTGTTGCACGGTAGCCTATTTATTATTCACGGTTTTCTCATGTAGCTGCTTACCGAACGTTAATGGTTGTCGGTCCAATAATGTGTCAATAGTTTAATCTAAGGGTGCGCAGTGATGTTGGGCTATAGCCTAACGTTACACATGAAGTTGAACAGATGTGTCGTCACGTGTGATAGCTTTTTTATACTGTGTATTTTAACACGGCTGGAATGCTAGCTGTATTGGCCAATCTGCATCCGGGAACTATCCGTTTTATAAATGTTATATCGACTGGTCTCACTAGCCAAACGGCCGAGCGCTCCATTTTCTTAACTCGCCCGTCCTCAGAATCACTAATTTCATGCCTTGCTTGAGTTTCACTGAAACCGCCCATGTCACGGTCCCCCCATTCCTGTCTCAGATCTCGCATTCACAAGTCCCTCTGCACAGAAGTAGCAGCCATGGCAGCACAAAAAGCTAGGCTTTTTCCCCCCGTCTCCTCACCCTTATATAGCTCCACTGCACATCAACTTTAAAATTAACGCAGAAGCTGTGACTTTAATGACTTCCTTTTTGTTGTTTATTTCTGCAGGCTGTGTAACAGGCGCTATGTCTTTTGTTAATTTGCACGGGTCATTTGAGCAGAGCAATCGGTTCACACTGGAATCAGATATGGGCCACATTAAAAAATTAATGTGAACAACCAAACAAAAAAAATCTGATCTGAGCAATAAATCGGAATTGAGCCCTAAGGCCTGCAGTGTGAACGTAGCCTTAGTAGCTCGATATAAGTCGTAATATTAACGTTAGCAGTAATACAAAGCAATTCGCATTTGAACTTGAACTAGCTAGTTAGCAGTACAAGGGTCTCAGTCTCAAAGAGGGGGGAAAAAAAAAAGTTGGTCTCTGCTTTTATACCACGTGCCCAGCCGAGACCACCCCTAGGATCACCTCAACTCCACCCATTTTCATGTTAAGGATCTCATGCCGTCACGAATCCCCGTAAACCAGCGTATTGGTAAGTCTACACAAAGACTCAGATAAAACTATTTTGACTAAACATGAGATTTTCGGACATAGACAGTTGTGTATGATCATAATCTAACCCAAAACATCGGTTTTCAACGGGAAAAGTCGGTTTTTGACTGCAGTATCACTTTAATGCTTTTGGACTATTATCATAATATTTTTGTCTCATAAAGGCAAGGGTCTTCCCCATTTCCTCTATTTGTAGTTTATCCAATTCAACTTTAAATTTTTTTTAATTTCTCTCTAGTATCCTTATCCCTATTTGGTTCATGAATGGTTTGTTGACAAATGGTTGAAATTTCCTTTCTGCTCCCCACACTGCCTCCGCCCCAATCCTGATGTCAGAGTACCTCTTTGGAGGTACCTCTGTCATATGGATAATTGTTGTCGCCCACAACGGAAACAGCCGGCACCTGATTGGTTAGACCCACTATGTAACATTAGTTTCGGCTCCACGTTTTTAAATCGGAACAACGTGGCTTCCTGTTCAACTCTCTTATTCCACCTAAACAGTCCACTAAAATATGTTTCTGAAAATATGTGAGGTGAGAAATAGGCCATGCAGTTGCTGAATCTTGATTCATACCCAGTAAACATGCGTGGTTGGGCCAACGTTGACTAGTAGTCATTATGGTTGGTGACAGTCACCGTCTCCTGCCAACGTTAGCACAACGGTTACATATTTCGTTGTAAGCCATTTTGGGCCATGTTTAGTCCATCTGTTTAGGTCGACATTTGGCCAAAAAAGGTTGTTCTAAATTGGGCCGTATTTAGTCCGTCTGTTTAGGTGCACATTTGGCAAAAAAAAAGTTGTTCGAAATTGGAGCATAGTCGAGGATCAATATGATCCACTAACATGATTACAATAATATATGATATTTTTGGTGATGGCTTATGATGAAAATATTTTACAATTGTATTTTAAAACAATCAACTTTAACATTTTGTGTTAACTAGCTAGCTAGCTGATGTGCTACTGCGGCTGCGCAGATAGTTTAATCGTCAGCCCTGAACATACACTACTCACAAAAAGTTAGGGATATTTGGCTTTCGGGTGAAATTTATGGAAAATGTAAGTTCACGCTACAGTGTTATTATACGTATCATGAAAGTAGGGCATTTAAGTAGAAGCATGCAATGGTGATTTCCTCATCTCAAACAATTTATTGAAACAAAAGCCAACAACAGTGGTGGGTATACCACAACAAAAATGTCAATGTCTCAATAACTTGTCATGTGCCCTTGAGCATCAATTACAGCTTGACAACGACGTCTCATGCTGTTCACAAGTCGACTTATTGTCTGCTGAGGCATGGCATCCCACTCTTCTTGAAGGGCGGCCCTCAGGTCATTGAGGTTCTGGGGTACAGAGTTACGAGCCTCTACACGGTGAGTCAGCTGATCCCATAGGTTTTCTATGGGATTCAGGTCTGGAGAAAGTGCAGGCCACTCCATTTGAGGTACCCCAGTCTCCAGCAGCCTTTCCCTAATGATGCGACCTCGATGAGCTGGAGCATTGTCATCCATGAAGATGAAATTAGGCCTGTGTTGTTCATGCAGGGGCACAATGACTGGATTAATGATGTTATTCAGGTAGTATGGGCTTGTCACTGTACCATTCACAAAGTGTAGGGCAGTTCTGTATTGACTAGACACACCTGCCCACACTGTAACACCGCCACCACCAAAGGGTCGTCTGGTGACAACAGTGGCTGATGCATAGCGCTCTCCTTGACGTCTCCAACATCGTTGGCGGCCATCATTTCTGCTCAACGTGAATCGACTTTCATCAGAGAACAGCACTGAGGCCCACTGGTCCCTCGTCCAGCGTAAATGCTCCCTGGCCCATGCAAGACGATGATGCCTGTGCCTGGTGGTGTGGTCAGGTACCCTTGCAGGTCGTCTAGCACGCGGACCACGCTGATGTAAACGGTTTCGAATGGTCTGACGTGACACTTGGGTGCCCCTCACCTCCCTTAAATGTGCCTGGAGTTGAGTGGCATTCATCATCCGGTTCCGCAGGGCACTGTTCACAATGAAGCGGTCATCAGTGTGGGATGTGGCCAAAGGACGTCCACTTCTATGCCTTTCTGTGACTCTTCCAGTCTCTCTGTATCTCTGTATCTCTGTTGCAACCTGCTGATGACACTCTGTGACACTCTAAGCTCAGTGGCCACTTCCCTCTGAGAACATCCTGTTTGAAGCCTCGCAATGGCGAGGTACTGTTGATCAATTGTTAGGTGTCGTCTTGGTCTCATGATGTCAAAATGTGAACAGCATGATGAAGAGGACTGTTTAAATACCAATTCTAATTGAACCAGGAAATTTATTGGTCGATTCATGGATCAAACACCTGTTGTGAATTTTGCCGTTCAGCTCCTTGTTAGAGAACAGCAAGTTGTGCAAAAAGTACTGAAACATTGAATAGTTGGACATGTGCATTCAAAAGTTTAGAGAAGGTCAAATTAATTTCACCTGTAAAGGTTATAGTGCATTTTAGGTTCATCCTGAAATTTCACCCGAAAGCCGAATATCCCTAACTTTTTGTGAGTAGTGTATGTATCACAAGTGATCATCATTGTTCCGTCGCGCGGCTCTCGCCATTTCGAGAAGGTTCTTTGCCGATTTGGACGACACAACACGGAGCTCGAGACAAAACAAAAAGCAAGGTTATGTCAAGATCAAAAAAAAATTTTTTTGCTAAATGGAAGTATGTATATAGCTAACCTCAATGAAAAAGGTGAACATTAACGTTATCAGCTTAAACATTTATAACTCGCTGGCTGGCTAGCTAATGTTAGCAACATTGGTAAGTAGCTAATTTGGGTGACATGCAAATGCAATTTATTTACGATCATGCTTTGTAATAAAATTGTCGCTTTGTATAAGGTTTTATTTAGCATTTTGTATGATAATACGATCATGGATTTACAAAAATGCTAAATAAAACCTCACACGAAGCGACGATATTTGTGAAGGAGGTTTTTTTTTTTTTTAGGTTTCTCTATGCACTTAAGCATCCATTGTGTAGCTGTGAGAAACAGCAAGGAGCTGGACTTATGTAAATATTGCACCATTCTTCAAAGTTTTGCTATGGACAGTTGTATATGATTGTAAATAACCTTATAACAGGGTTTAGGTTTCAAAATACCAAACTTATTCTTTAAGAGGTGCTCTAAGACCTGTAGAGTTTTTCATATTTAAAAAAATAAGGTCCAGGACCAAGTGGGCACCACCTGCGTTAAATGTTGACAAGTTGTTTGTAAGTCGTTGAAACAACGACTGGAAAAAAATGTCTATTCAAACGGACGTCCATCAATTATAGTTTTCAGGTCGTTGAAAAGACGATAATTGATGGACGTCCATTTATGAACAGTTTTGGTTGAAAGTGAAAGGTGAAAAGACATAGTTTGACAATGTCTTTTCACCTTTCACTTTCAACCAAAACTGGCCATAAACGGACGTCCATCAATTATCGTCGATTCCACGACCTGAAAACTACGTCTTTTCGCCTTTCACTTTCAACCAAAAACTGGCCATAAACGGACGCCCATCAATTACGTCTTTTAACCTTTCACTTTCAAACAAAACCGAACGTAGAATAGACAAATGGCAAAGTCGTCTTTTAGATGTCTTTTCAACAAAAGTTTGCTCAGTGGGTAGGCTACCGTTGACGTTAACATAGCTAGCTACGTGGTTCTGAGGTAAATTAGCTAACCCCACACTGCTTGGTAGTTTGCTAAGGTTAATTGAACGTGATGAACGGTGAAGTATAGGCTACCGTTATAAGGATGCCACAAATCAGATAACGTCGGCACACTGTGATCAGTCTGCTAGCATGTTGCGAGCTGACTGCCTGGTACTTTTTGTCTCAATCTGTGTGGGATATCCCACACTGACCGCAGAGAAGATGGTCCAGACTCCAGTGGTTACTGATTCATATCACTGTGCATCCCAGTAACGTGAACGTCATCGTTAATGGTCTACAGATCATTCATGACTGTTACGCTCTGAAGTTGGGATAAGCCGTTGAATGACCCTCTTTTAATGGTGGGTGTTCATATATTAGTTTAACTTGTCTTTGTTTGTTTTTGCTTTGTAATGTTTAAAGTTCATGTTCAACGTTACACAGCTAGTCAGACAGCATAAGAAAATCAATGGCGTTGCATGTCAACCTTGTTGTAATTTAAGTACCGGTAACGTTAGTTAAACACATTGAGGTTACCAAAGAACACGAATATCAAAGTAACTCATCTCACTGAGCTAATGTTAGCTAGCTGAGTAGTTGGCAAGCAGTGGAAAAAAAGTGGCAGCTAAGTTAACGTTAGTTAGAGGGGTTGCTAGCTAGATAACGCTAGCTGTGTTGGATGTTCTAATGTTAGCTAAAGCTTAACATTAACCAAGTTATGTGCCACAAAGCATATATTCTGGCCACCTGTTTAGTTGACCTGGTGGCCCAAGTGTCCAGTGCAATTTTTTTACATGTCTACCCCTGCTTCTACACACATTCTAAAGTCAACTTTAGGTTCAAGTCAGTATTATGACTGCTCTTACTCTTATCAGTACCTAGTCTTTCTGCTGCTCATCAATTTGGAGGTAAATAAGTTACTTCTTGTACAGGGTTCAGCAATGCATATTGGTGATCTTTTTGTCATGGTTTTGTTCAAATTAAATGTTTCTGCAGTGCAAGGCGAGTTGTCTCCAGTCTGATATCTCTTTATCAGCATTGCAACAAAATGGCTCTTTAACATTGTACCGTGAACAACAGGTCTGCTGCACACCAATCTGGAGGTAATTTATGTCTTGCATATTCAGGGTTCAGAATCACATATTGGTGGAATCAATATGCCCAGTTTGGGCAGTTTACCCAAAAATAAAATTTTGATATACATACCTGGAGTGCTATCTATCCATACAGGTAGTTTCACTGAGAACTCACTTAGTTGTGTAGATATGCGCTGCAGCTCACCATGAAATCACCCTGATAGAAGGATCCACACGTGGGACTCGCATAAGGAAATAAAGTTATAAGCACTTACTTAAATGGCCATGAACGGTGAAACTGACCATCATTTATCTTGCCTGTATAATTGATAATGTTGGTCTTGCGACGTTTGATCAGTAAAGTTGTTGCCACAAGTGATTGTGTTGCCTAGTAAAGAATCATTATTTACTAAGCTACTGTTTGACTTTTGCTAGCTATAAAGGGGGAAGCTACGTATATAAGCTACTGGGGAAAGTGACAGAGAGCTAGAAAATGCTTCCTTCGTGTTTAAACAATTTTCTCTGCCTGACAAATCAAATTTTTTCTGGTACTGTGCAAAATTACGTGCAGTAAATATTTTGGTGGTAGCAAGTACTGGACCATGTCTGACTGCTGTTTAGGCAAAGTATAATTTAAACATTTAACAATTAATATTGTTCAATTTATTTGCCTTTGCAATATAAATACATTATTTAATGTGAAAATAACATTCTTACATGTGAAAAGCATAATATGTGCACATAGCTTTTGTCGGAAAAAAAAAACTTAACGGTAGGGCTCGAACAGGAGTCTACAGCGTGAAAGTCGTGGCTCAAACCACAAGGCTAAGGCCATTGTTAACCAGTTGATATAACATTACCATTTAGATATACCAATGTTTCAGCTAAACGCCACACTAGCAGAACAAATATAGCACTCACAAAGTTCAGAAGAGCACCCAGGACGATGCCCTCATAACCACACCCAACAGTCCTGCAAACCCTTTGCCTTAAAGCAACAGTTTGCATAGAGCACTAAACTTGCACTCACAAAAACTTGCCTCTTTAAAGCCTGAAGGTACACCCTTTTTCAGAATTCTCTGGTGGTGCATTGGTTTAAGCTGTTGCTTCTCCTGCTGTAGGTTCTCCCTTTTGTGGTGATGCAAGTTCAAATCTCACCTTTGCAAAAATCTTTTTCACCGTGCCTGCCGCAGTTCTTATAAAATCGCTCTCAGTTCACTGATCAGTTTAGATTTTTGATATCTTCTGATGGAAAACATTATCCTCTTCACGAGAATAATAATTCATAAAAGACAAAAAGAATCGGATGCTGCAGAGTGGGATTCGAACGTTAAACACCGGAAGTAGCCGAAACGTTTCCAGAGCCACATATGATGACGTTGTGCCACAGAACACACACACACCACTAGCTAGAAAATAGGCCTACACTTTTTTCAAAGAATGATGCGCAATCTTCTTTTATTTATAAAAACCGGGGTGTTACGTTACATTTGGGGCGGCAGTGTAGCATAATGGTTAAGGAACTGGCCTTGTAACCGAAAGGTTGCAGGTTCAATTCTCAGGTAGGACACGCCGTTGTACCCTTGAGCAAGGTACCTAACCTGAATTGCTTCAGTATATATCCAGCTGTATAAATGGATAATATGTTAAAAGAAAATGCTAAAAAAGTTGTGTAAGTCGCTCTGGATAAGAGCGTCTGCTAAATGCCTGTAATGTAATGTAATTTGCACTCCTCTGTAGATCGCTCTCTGATAATTGCTTCTATGGAATCATTTGATTTGAATATCTGAACCTGAATATCTGCCTATGCTTGTTGATGTTCAGAACTTGTTAAGATGTGCATCTTCTATGGGAGTTCTATATAGGCCTAGCTTACTTTAATTTATTGATTTGATTGTAGGCTAGCACGTTGCAATCAAAAATAATCTTCATTTTTTATGCATTTGGAATTTGAACAACTGTGTAACTAGGCCTACTACGAATTAAAATGTTTTCTAGCCGTTGCTTAACGAGTCCCCGGGTCAACACCTGGCCGTAGCTAGAATAAAATAGTTAACCATTTATTATGATAAATAAATAGTTTATGATTTATATAAAGATTAGCATGTTCTTTCTTCGTGTGGAGCTGGAGTCAGAATTGACGTTGTCATTTGCAGAGCTGTACGAAATCGAATCATTGCAAACTCAATTCTCAGAATTGAAAAGGCGCTTATAATTATTTCTTAAATGGAAAGAGGACTACATCACAACAACAACAACAGCATCAACGACGATGATGATATGGTATTGGCAGGAACACTATTTCATGCATCTAAGCTGTTCTTCTCTCTCTTAATGCTCTTCTTTTGATAAGGAAAAAGGCGTCGCGTTGCAGTGTTTTTTAAAACCATTAAGCAGTTATCCTGATACAACTTGTATGAGATTGTATAATAACGTTATTTAACATATGACCTGGTTCCTACGTTGAGCTGTAGCCTATCTTGAGTACCGATGTTTATGAGCCGGTAAAATAATAACATTAAAGCGTCGGCACTTTTGAGAAAGATTCACAACCTCAGGTAAAACACATCGTCTCATTTTTTACTTTTACACAATGATCCAAATACAACTCAAAGGACACGTTGCTACCACGTATTTGTAATGATGACAGTATGATGTCATGTCTTTCTCAATCGTCCTGATAACGTTACCAAGTAACAATGCAACTACGTCTTTTTGTTCACGTTCATACATTGTCAGACGTTGTGGAAACCAGTTATTTTTGGTCATGACTGATAAACAATCAAACAACCAGAAAACGTTACACAGACGGTCACATGGGCAAAAATTGCTAAGGGGATGAGACAGGATGTAATTTGTATCAGATTGATGCAGAAACGCTTGCTTGCACACACACATGCCTATGAATTGCCCGAGAGAGTCATAATGACACCTCCTGTAGGCTCTTTGCTTCTTGAAAGCAAGGCTAAGTACAAAAATCTTATATTAATACAAAAATATGGCAAAGTGGATCATAACTCATCACACCTTTTTTCTGGTAACATAAAAATGTAAACTCCACAATGACAACCATGACCTATTTGGATCCACACACCATGGGTGGTAGAGTCATTGTGTAAAATTGTGCACTGTGGTTTCAGGAGCAAAGAAAACGGAAACAAAATCCAGAGACTAAGGAAACAACTGAGGAGAGTCTTCAGTAGGAGGCATCAAGATATTTGAAGACAGAGAGGGGAGAAAACAAAGGCAAAGGCAGACAGAACATAGAGGAGTAGGCATATGCCGGTATGATAACCTTGGCCTAAATATTATAAAAAATCTATTTGTATAAATTCCATTCTCTTGTAGGCCTACATTTATGTGAAACAATAAACAGAATTCGAATAAAATGTGGTTTGTGCGATATTTACATGTCAATGACAAGAAGTGAGCAATGATAGTTTGAAATTATGAGTAATACAAGTTAATGGTATAGAAATGCAGAACATAAGATAGATTAATATGAGCTGTGTAATGACTGGGCCTTCCGTGAACAGTCGGAATATCTGTCTGAAACGTTGATTACTCGCCAGTGGACCGCGAGGAAACCGATGAGCAAAATTCCAGTGTCGTGCTGTTTTTCAACTCCCCTGCAGATTTCTACTCCTCTTCCAGTGAACGCACACATCAAGCTACAAGCTATGCTATCAAAGATCTGCACTTTTCTTCTGCGTTATTACTCCAATTACAATTAAAACTGTAATACTGTGGATTGTCGTACGAGCATAGCAATAAACAATGAATTGTAGATTCTGCCAAAATATGACTCCCCTCCTATATAAAAAAAATTGCACCTACCAAAATTGGACTTCACCACTCACTACTGGTAACAAAATATAAACAGCATATGAAGAGGTGATTATGTATGGTCAGTCTGGTGGTTGTCAGAGCTTTTTAATATAAGAGGGGAGTCTGATTTTAGCACCTACCAAAATTTGACTCCCCCATCCCGTCATTACTGGTCACAAAACGATGTAATTACTAACAGCATATGAAGAGAATTTGCATGGTGAATTTGGTGATTGTCAGAATAGATATAAAAGTTTGTAAATACAGCATATTAATAAATGGATTGCATTAAATTCTCATTATAATACATTTATGAATGTTTGTATTTTAACACTGCAGAGTAAGTTTTTGAGTGTCAGACTGCGACACTTGAATGATATCCCATCCTCAGCATGCTTATTACCTTGCTTTACATTGAAAAAGATAGTGTTCAACATCGTGACTTTTTGCAATTATTTTATGGTCCACCACAATCAATAGAACAATCTAGCTACAATTCATGGTTTATAGCGATGCTCGTACCACAATACACAGAGAGCTATTACCGTTTAATTTTAATTGGAGGAATTATGCAAAATAAAACTGCAGATCGTTCATAGCATACCCTGTAGTTTGACGTGCGCATTCATATGACGGGGAGTGGAAATCTGCTGGTCAAACTTACTATTTACCTAAAGCTGATAGTACAATGTTGGTGAAAGTTACTAAAACCAGGAATGCATTTCTTAATACCGTTACACAAGCAAGGCAAGCAAATACCAAAAAGTAGCCTATCCCAGGAGATACCAATTTTAAAAGCTATATATAGCCTAGCCTAGATATAAGTTGATATGTTTTTTTAAGGCCAGCTGAACTTTAAAATAGCATAATTTTTTTTTATGACTACTTTTTTAACGTTGTGCCTGTCTGCTTTAGGGTTAACTGCACAGATAGCTGATCCGCCATGGACTGTTACAATAACACTTCGAAATCCTAAATCGGGGTTATCTAACATAAAATGGTAATGTGTCATGATTTTGTTTTCTCTCTTTCAGGAGCAGTGCGGGGAAACATTAAAGACGCCACAGATGCTGATATCGTTATTTGCACACAAAAAAATATATATATTGGCTGCAGTATGACAAAAGACCGTGACAGACGGAAGAAAGCAAGAACCGCAAGTTTTAATTACATTTCTGATTGTAAATTTGCCTACATTTAAAAATTGTATCTAAAATAAATTCAGTTATAGGTTAGTCTTATTACATATGCTCTCTTAATTAGTGTTTTAATGTTGACATTATTTTATAGATTATCAGTGTTGTAGAGGCAACGATTCATTTTAATTTAATGTTGATAGGCCTATTCGTTTTTTTTATTAGCCTATAAAAATGTGTTCATGTTTGATTAAAATGTTGTTAATAAATCTCTTTTTTTATTAATAATCTCGTTCATCATTTATTCCGTTTAACATAATATAGCTTGTTTATGGTCCAGAACAACATGGAGTTGTGATTGTGAAACATCAAAGCGCTAAATAGCCTACCAATAATTGCAAGAGGGATACAGTATATCACAAGTTGACAGTAGGCTAGTCAATAGGCTACTTTTTATTATAATCAATGGTCGTAATCAGTAATGCAACAAATCGTCGGCTAAAGTTTTGTTGGTTGTGTAGCAACAGACCATCCATGCAGAGAAATGGTTGGGTTACCATTGTAAGAATAATGAGGTCTGACGTTGGGCCATCAGTGAAGGCACAATGTTCTAGGACCAAATGCATACAGATTATAGTTGGCTGGCGACGTTCAGCCATCCGTGCAGATAAATGGTTGGGCCTTCATTGTAAGAACAAAGGAGTGCGACGTTGGTTCATTTATGCAAATGATGATTGACACAGCTCCTCCGCCCCCACCCCTCTCCCTACACAAAATTGTGTAGTAGGCAGAGACAGGCTGAGACAGTGGGTGTACTTACTCTTTAAACGTATCATCCCTTTGTAATGAGTTATTTAATCGCCACATCGATTCTGATTTTTGTGAATTTATCTTCAACTCATTACCGCATGATCTACCATTGTTATTGGTTCAATTTCACAATTTTTAACTTTACATAAATCATGTTTAAACATAAAAAAATTGTCCAAACGGGAGTAAATGTTGTGTACCTTCTATCCCTGCTCTTCGCAGCACTTCGCAGAATTTTCAGATTTGTGTCTTAACTTACATTGCATATCTAATTTTGCATTCATAATTAGTCCCCACCCATCATAGTTACACCTTTTGCTTCTATTACCAACATTGAAATTAATTTGATCATTAATTCTGAATCTTGTCCAGGATTATAAACATTTAATAAAGTTAACTGGGTGCTCTCAATAGTTCCCCTTACCAAAACAAATCTTCCTTCTTTGTCCACTATGCTATTCTCTATTTTAAATGCCACCCTTTTTTGTATAAGAATGACAACTCCTCTCTTCTCTGATCTGTAAAACGATGAAATTACTTGAGCTGCCAGAATTTCTTAATTTTTCATGTTCTTGTTTATTCAGATGTGTCTCTTGTAAAAAATATAATGTCACCCCCTCTTAAATTTTTTGTAAAATTTTCTTTCTTTTTATCGGATTTGTATTAAGTCCATTTGTATTAAGTGAAGTTATCTTAAGCTCACTCATACTGCTTCTGAACTCCTACTATATTCATAAACCCATAATTTCCCACCCACCTTATAATGTTATTCTCTTGAATTTTCCCCTGCATGTTGTCAAAAAATGTGTCACTCTCTTCATACTCTTCTACAAAAAAGAAAACACATAACAAATTTTAATGAATAACACCACAGTTACAATAAACTAATACAATACAGAATATATAGAACATCAATTCAGAAACTTCCCATTTTGCTACCAATTCATTAAGGTAGCCATGTTTAGTCCACCATGCTTGTAATGATATACAGTGCCCTCCACAATTATTGGCACCCCTGGTAAAGATGAGTAAAAAAGTTATTTAAAAAATCACTGTTTGGTGAATTAGCGTAATCTCACTGACAAAATGAGAAAAATCCAACCTTTAATTGAAGTAAATTTATTCTGAGAAAAAAAAAAATCCCTCATCAAGAAATAAATATTTTTACCAAAACCACGTTTGCCACAATTATTGGCACCCCTGCATTTAATACTTTGTACAAACTCCCTTTGCCAATAAAACAGCACTGAGTCTTCTCCCGTAACATCTAATAAGGTTGGAGAATACAGAGCAAGGAATCTGGGACCATTCCTCTTTACAGAATCTCTCCAGATCATCCAGAGTCCTAGGTCCTCTCTAGTGCGCTCTCCTCTTTAGCTCAGCCCACAGGTTTTCAATGTGGTTTAAGTCAGGGGACTGAGATGGCCTTGGCAGAAGCTTGATTTTGTGTTCAGTTAACCATTTTTGTGTTGATTTGGATGTATGTTTTGGATCATTGTCCTGCTGGAAGATCCAACGACGACCCAGTTTTAGTTTCCTGCCAGATTCAGATTTAAGATTTCCTGGTATTTCATCGAGTTCATGATGCCATGTACCATAACAAGGTTCTCAGGGCCTTTGGAGGAAAAACAGCCCCACAACATCACTGAACCTCCACCATAGTTAACAGTGAGGATCAGGTTATTTTCAGTATAGCCATCCTTCTTTTTACGCCAAACATACCTTGACTGTTGGTTGCCGAAAAGCTCAATTTTTGTTTCATCTGAGCATAGAACACGGTTCCAGTCAAAGTTCCAGTAGCGATTAGCAAGACTTCCAGGCAGGTTTGTAACAGTTCCAGTTGCTTTGAACTTTTTAAGTATTGCCCTAATGGTAAATATGGGCATTTTCAGGTGAGTAGCTATTTTTTTATAGCCATTCCCTGACTTTCCCTGAGCTCAACACACTTTTCCCTCATTTGATTTGTGTGTTCTGTTATCTTTCCCATGTTGATGTACAAATAAGGGAATATGGCCTCTATGTCATCTCATATTTATACCCCAGTGAAGTCATGGATAACTGCTTAAAAGTTCCTAAACACTCTGATCAACTAGTAAAATATAAATGGAAAAAATGCTTCAGTTACATTTTGTTCATAAGAATTTCTACGGGTGCCAATAATTGTGGCGCACGTGGTTTTGTTAAAAATAATTATTTCTTGATGAGGGATTTTTTTTCTCAGAATAAATTTACTTCAATTAAAGGTTGGATTTTTCTCATTTTTTCAGTGTGAGATTAAGCTAATTCACCAAAAGGTTAATTTTTTATAACCCTTTTTACGCATCTTTACCAGAGGTGCCAATAATTGTGAAGGGCACTGTATGTGACTGGTGCTGGTAAAACGATCCACAAGTCACACGGGGTCATTTTTCTGTTTTTTTACAGTTTATGAAAGTACAGATCCTGAGCTTTCAAATCACGGCTCATACACTGCAATATGTGCATATTTGAAGAAGATATGCTTCTTTGAATGTTGGTACACCTTAAAACAGTTTCCTGAGAAAACCGCTCTCAAAGATTTGCAGATTCACACCTGAGGCTTGCGAACTTAATGGGCGTGAAAAGTAGCTGGCTAATCCCACCCCCAACCACTCCCCCATTAGAGTATCAGACTGTTTAGTAACACAGGCCTCTGAAATCCAAAGACTGGTATAGATACGAAAATCACGATTAACACGCTTGCAGATACATTGTTTGGACATGCGGCTAGCTAGAATAGAATAGAATAGAATATCTT
The DNA here is from genome assembly GCA_029718625.1 of Synaphobranchus kaupii. Taxonomy (NCBI): domain Eukaryota; kingdom Metazoa; phylum Chordata; class Actinopteri; order Anguilliformes; family Synaphobranchidae; genus Synaphobranchus; species Synaphobranchus kaupii. Next base: position 65,836,777 of record CM056376.1, on the reverse strand, counting down.
TTATTTTCCCTTTAGGGAACTTCAGTTGTAGCCACCAGCATCAACAAAAAAAGACAGACAGTGGGGCAGACCAACAATACAAAAACAAACATATCAAATAAAGACATTCTGTAACGTCCCGTTCCCATCCAGTCCGTATTCCCTGTTTTGCCTTGTCCCTCCGTGTCATGTTTGATTCCCTTGTCCATGTTTTCCCCGTTGCTACAGGCTGGGCGTGCCCCTTCTGTTTGTTTCACTCTGTTCCCCCACTTTGGTTTCAACCTATCTCAATCCCCCTCGGTTACATTCCTCACGCTTTCCTGATTGTTTCCAATCACACTGTCCCTATTTAACCCACCTGCTGTCTCCCCTCCAGTGTTGGATCATTACTCTTGTTGCCTTCCTTACCCTGTTTGCTTCTCTGTACCCGGCTCCTGAAATCTGTTCCTGTTATCTCTGTCCTTGTTGCTAACTTCAGTTAGGTTCCGTCTAGGGGCTTAAATGCTCACCGCCTACTGTTGTTGCTCCAGTCTTGTTCGTTTTGTGGTTTTTTCCTGTTTGTAAACTGCCTGTCTTGTTAACCACCCTTCATTGTTCCTGCCAGTCTGTAGCTGTGTACCTCTCCCTGTTTGTGTTACGGTGCCTTCCGTCCAGTCCAGTTCCAGCCCCAGTATCCCGTTGGACTACCCAGTCCTGATCCAGTCCAAGCTCCAGTACCAGTCCGGTTCCGGTTCGGAACCCAAAGTCCAGTTCCGGCTTGGAACAGTTTGCTGTTTCCGCCGTTCCAGTTCCCGTGGACCTCCCGGTCCAGTTCCAGTCCAGTTCCGGTTCGGAACCCAAGTCCAGTTCCGGTTTGGAACTTGAGTGGTCTTCCTGTCCAGCTCCGGCTTGGAGCACGTAGCTGTGGCTAAAGACTACCTCATTCCTTGTGTTAGTGTTTTGCCTATGTACAGCTTGGGACTGCCCCAAGCTTTCCCTCAATAAACTCCCTTTTCTGTTCCCCTTTGTCTCTGAGTCGTGCAATTAGGTCCAGCCCTAATCAGGATCGTGACACATTCATTATCATTAAAATCATTGCATTAATCAAACTAATTAAGTGAATTAAAGTGTAATACAGCCATGATTAAAAATAACCACGCTGTCCCGAGATGTCCAGTGTCATTAAGCAGTCCAACACACAAACTCCGCCGACACGACTTTCCTCCATACACGCAGTGTTACGGTCTCTGTACACTGTCAAAACAAAGCACCGAACTGCGTCAGCCTTCCCACTCGTCGCCTCGCTCCTCCCCCGCATTATCTTCTCCTTCCCTTCCGTGGTTGCCTTTTGGAGATTGGCTGTACTCCCGGATCAGTCCGGACATCTTCAACTCCGGTGAAGAACGATGGTAAACTTTGTTGCTGCAGATCAAACGGACATTCCTGAGCATATGTTGCGAATGTGTCTCCATGGTGATGGCCACAAACAAATCCAGACTAGACAATTTGTCAATCTTATCAAAACAAACAGCAGGAGTGCCCGCTTCCCCGTCCCACAACAGATACACAGCCCATGAAAAAACCCATATGAAAAAATACAGATTCTTATATGGGCAACATGTTAAATTTTCATGCTTTCCTTATATAATTCTGGCATAACAGCATTAGTGTTTCCTATGTTTTTCTATATTGTATTTAACATGTCCAGTGTGTTTTCTTGTATGATAAAAGAAAAAGGCTTGCACTTTCAAATATTGGTAATTAATTAATTATATATATATATATATATATATACACACACACACAAACACATACATACAGTGCCCTCCACTATTATTGGCACCCCTGGTAAAGATGAGTAAAAAGGGTTATAAAAAATTCACCGTTTGGTGAATTAGCTTAATGTCACACTGAATACAATAATGTTTAATATTTGGTCGCATATCCTTTGCATGCCATGACTTCCTGATGTCTGTGACCCAACATCAAAAGACTCTTGGGACCCTATCTTACACCCAGCGCAAAGCGGCGCTAACCCAAACGCAAGTGTCTTTGCTATCTTACACCCGGCGCTAGGTTCATTATAACGCCTAACTAGCATGTATTCTTGCGCCCATTACAAGTGAACTGGGCGTGTTGGTCTTAAGATGAGGAGTGGCCAGGATTCTTTTTGGCGTATTGCTATCTTGAGCCAACAGAAAGCGCTTGCGCTACAAACCTGGTCTAAAGTCATGTCGCAGTTGTTTACATGTTATTTTAACGGCGCATATAAGTGCGTCTACATAGGCATGTGCACAACGCGCGTACCCTCCTGTCTGTTACACACAGGGGCACGCACAAGCATGACTAAAATATCTAGATCACAATGTGAAATATTATTATTGTGTAGGCTATATAAAAAATGCATAAAAATAAAAGGTTCCATAGGTCCACATACCTTTCCCTCGGCGAAGGGAAACGATGCCACATTACATTGCTCTCAGCCCACTCCATCAACATCCAGGCGATGTGCGATGGTACGGGACAATGGCTATCCATTAAAAAGGAGCTGATAACACCTATATCAAGCCTAATGCGCAAATTGTCGTTTACACCTAATGCGTGAATAGTCATTCAATGGAAAACTCGCGCACTGCAATAGACGGACTTTTGAGTTCTGAAAATGCGCTTCAGACGTCATTACAATACAGCTCTGTTTATCTAGGAATACAGCCTGTAAGTAAATAGAATGGTTTGTGACTGAAAAAAGTTCAAAACCTTGTCCAGTGAATATTGCTTTTATTGTTTTTCAAATAGCCTAGGCTACAGCGGATTCGCTGTGCATACATAAGGTTTTTTCGATAGCATATGGTTAAAAAACGGAGAAAATGTCATCATGTTAACTGAATTGTAACCTTAGCTATTCTTCATCCTTCTTATTTTTTTAATTACAGTGACAAGGTTTCCATACCCTCAGCTTATTAAAACCCCGCTGATTTCACCTGTTATTCCATAACTGAACAAAAGATTTTAAAGAGAACTAAGCGGCTAATTAGAAAGGAAATTTGCAGCACGTTACAAAATTAATTTACAATTCATTTTAATGCCATTATCTGCATGAGCGCTTTACAGGCACAGGTCTGTTTCCTCTGCTGTAAATCACACTTTTCACGGTCTTCCTGGGAAAGTGGATCGTTTTAAAGCATTACGCTACCAGTAAAATAGGTTGGTCGCATTTCCATAAGCAGGACATTATAAAATAAGGGGAAATATGCTGAACCTATGGGTTGCCAACCTGACAGATTTATTATATTTAGTGTCATCATTAAGGCAAAATAACGTTATTTATGTTATTAATCAAAATGCAGGTAGAATGCAGGTAGCCTAATGAACTTCGGATGAAGCTTGAACATGAGTTAATTGCATAATCAAACGAAATTCGTTAAACAAGCAGGCTAATTTGGCGTTTTCTAAGGTGAGACGGAAGTAATTGGTCGCTTATTCTCAGCTGTTGCAGGTGCTTTTAACTAAATTTAACCGCATATATTTTATAAACCGCACTGTCAGGAATTACCGGGAACTCATAATGGATAGCCCGAATAATATTGATCATAGGCTACTATTGATCCATATAGCCTATTCCTTGATCGCACGAGCATGTCTGTTTCGCCATCATAAGCAATCCGCCAAGGTGGAAAAGCAGGCTTTTAAAGGGAATGGGATATAACATTTTGATTGGTTTATTGCATGTCACGCCCAAGACACACCTATAATTAATGAAGAGACTAGGTTCAGCCCAGTTGCACCTTGCGCTGTGCGCTTAGTGCCCAAAAAACACGCCGTTAAAATAGCAAAAGTGGACTTGGACACGCCCTAAATGGACTTAGCGCCATGCGCTTAGACCAAGCGCCAAGATCGCCAAGATAGGGCCCCTGGTATCTTATTTTCTGGTACTCTTACAAGCGATACTGTAATGTCTCTGCATCTGAATGGATCTCTATGGGAATTTGGGGGTGGGACTAGATGTAAATTACACGGGAATAGTATGGAACACGACTGGCTAAATGGCTGTGCGTTTTCAAGGGTCTGAGGTATCAAACAAGCCTTGAATCATCACTCTGCTGCCAGAGTGTTTTGTGTTAGCCTTGTGCTAGGGAAGTTTTGCTCCCACTTTTCTGTTTTCCTTGTCCCCAGGTGCGGTTTAAGTCCGCTTTAGTGGCGTGTCTTGTTTTAGATACGCTTTCTGAATCCTTATCTGCCGCGTTTTGGTTCTCTAAACTTCAAACCAAAACTTGACAGAATATAGAAGCCTTAACATGGAAGAACCAGCGTCATTTAAGGATTCTAAACAAACACTGGCCAGCCAGGGCGCTACGGGGGTTACCTCGGAGGAAGTACTCCTCTTCCTGCTAATTCAACAAGGCCAGCTGTGGGAAAAGTTGCATAGCCAGGGGGAGTGCCTCCAGCGTTTAACAGAGAGCCTGCATAGACTTTCTGTGGCAGTTAACTCCTCCAGTCGCACAAGCACCTACACCTCCCATACCCGCTCCACGTACCCTTAAAGAGCCTCAGCTACAATTACCGGATCGCTATGGTGGGGAATCAGGGAAATGCCGGCCATTCCTAACCCAGTGCTTGATATTTTTTCAGGTACAGCCCTCTCGTTTCTCCACACGGGAATCCCGGGTAGCGTTCATTTTGTCATTATTAAATGACCAGGCTCTTGCGTGGGCGGACCCTCTTATTCGTGCCAATGCCCCTGTCATTCGTGATCCAGTTCAGCTTATGAACAAAATGCAACTGGTTTTCGACCACAAGGTTTTGGGGGAAGAGGCGGCTAGGAAACTCACCAGCTTGCGGCAAGGCACTAAGACAGTAGCGGCGTTTTCTATTACATTTCGAGCGCTAGCCGGGGAGACGGGATGGTCGGACGGTCCTTTAAAATCACTTCTCCAAGCATTATCCAATCCCATCAAGGATGCTTTAGCTATGCTAGAACCACCTGCTACTTTAAGTAAATTGATAACTACTGCAATACATCTTGATAACCGGATTAGAGAAGGTGAACGTGCGATTAAAGATCAGCCGCCCCGTTTAAGATCCGTGTTATCAAGAGACACTCCACCTACTGTGCCCACCTACCTCTCCGTTGATCAGGAGGAGCCTATGCAGGTGGATGGGTCGTCCCTCCACCAAAGTGAGAGAGCGAGACCGCAGAGGTACTGGTGCCCGTATTGTAAGCCTAGGGGTCATACTAAAGATCGATGCCCTAAGTTGGTGGGAAACGAGGGGTCTCACTAGGGAGACCGGGGTCCCCAGTGAGACAAGATTGTATTAACTCCCGGACCCTCATACCCATCTGACTGTTTTGGGAAGGACGTTCGGCAAGCGTTACCACTTTTATTGATTCAGGGCCCGTGGAGTCTTTTATTGACGCTAAATGGGCTAGGTAATTACAAATTCCTACCAATCCACTCACTAACCCTCGTCAAGTTACTGCCCTGGATGGTCGTCCTTTGGGTTCTGGACTCATTAAACAGAGGACGAATCCAGTTGAGATGCGCATTCCTCTCCAGGGGCATGCGGAGAGAATAGAATTTTTTTTAATCAACTCTCCGTTGTATCCTAACCATGAGTGCTGGGTTAGTTCATGGTTAGGGCTACATAACCCGCATATCTGTTGGGGTAGAAATAGGAATCCTATTTGTCAGTGGGGTCCCCACTGTTTATCCCATTGTCGTCCTGTTTACCCTTTTCCCTGTTTACCCTTTTCCAAACGCCGCCTCTGATTTTTCCGAACCTAACTCCGAGAGTGATTCTGAGGAGGCAGAATCTTATCTGGACTAAGATATTTCCTCCTTCCTCGCGGGGAGTTGAGAGGAGAGTCTGTCCTGGGATCCCTTTGCTGAGGGGCTCCTCACAGAGGAGGACGAATCCTCAATCTCCGATTTCGAGTGGGACAGCTCGTCTGACAGATCTTCCGGTACTCCAGAGGTGGTAGGTGCACTTGAGTTGAATCTACCCGCGGGTGTGCCTACCGAGTATTCGGACTTCGCTGAGGTTTTTAGTAAACAGCGCGCAGCCAAATTACCACCCCACAGACCATACGATTGTGCCATTGAGCTGTACCCTGGCACTGTCCCTCCCAGAGGTTCATTGTACTCTTTGTCAGCTCCGGAGAACGCTGCTATGAAGCAGCACATTGAGGAGTCTTTAGCTAATGGGTTTATTGCGCCGTCCACATCACCAGCCGGTGCCGGGTTTTTTTTTGTTAAAAAGAAAGACGGAGGCCTAAGACCCTGTATAGACCAGGGTCTCAATGCGATTACCGTTAAGAACAGGTACCCTCTTCCCCTCATGAATTCCGCATTTGAGCATTTACAGGGGGCGTCGGTCTTTAGTAACTCGACCTACGTAGCGCTTACAATCTCGTGCGCATTCGTGAGGGGGATGACCGCTTTTAACACGCACCACGAACACTATGAATACCGGGTGATGCCATTCGGTCTCACTAGCGCCCCCTCTGTTTTTCAGGCACTAATGAACGATTTCCTGAGAGAGATGCTGGAGAAATTCGTCTTCGTTTACTAAGACGATATTTTAATTTTTTCTCCGGATCTTCCCTCTCACATCATACACGTTAGACAGGTTTTGGAGGCGCTTCTTAAGGCTCAACTATTTGTTAAGGCTGAGAAGTGTGCTTTCCACACCAGCTCCATCTCCTTTTTAGGCTTTATTGTTGCTGACGGTAAAGTCCTGATGGACCCAGATAAAATTTCAGTGGTTAAGAATTGGCCCACTCCTACTTCTGTGAAGCAGGTGCAATGCTTCTTGGGCTTCGCAAATTTTTATTGAAGGTTTATTCGCAATTTTAGCTCGGTAGCTGCTCCTTTCATAGCCCTCACAAAGAAAAAAACATCTCCTGCTCGGTTTCAGTGGAACCCCAGGGCAGAGACAGCTTTTACTGAACTAAAAAGGAGGTTCTGCTGCGAGCCCATTCTTATTACTCTCAATCCCTCCCTTCCCTTTGTGGTGGAAGACGATGCCTCGGAGCTGGGGGTTGGGGCCATTCTGTCTCAGCATTCTCTGGTGGACCGCAAGCTACACCCATGTGCATATTTTTCTCGTAGCCTTACATCTGCCAAGAGAAACTACGACATTGGTGATCTTGAGCTGTTGGTGGTCAAATTGGCGCTGGAGGAGTGGCGCCATTGGTTGGAGGGAGCTGAGCACCCTTTTACGGTCTTGAACGACCATAAGAAATTACAGTATATCCAACAGGCCAAAACGCACAATTCGCGGCAAGCCCGTTGGGCCATGTTTTTTACCAGGTTTAATTTTATTCTTACCTATCGCCCCGGGTCAAAAAATATTAAACCTGATGCGTTATCACGCATTTATGACCAGTCGGATAATGAGTCACGCCCCGAATCTGTGGTTCTTAGTTCTCGTATTGTGGCCTCTTCAGTGGGGTCACACTTCTCAATTAGTGGCCCATCCAGGCATGCACCGGACAAAGGAGTTTGTCTTGCGCCGGTTTTGGTGGCTGAAACTTGAGAGTGATGTGCGGGAGTTTGTCGCTGCAGGTACTATTTGCGCCCGTAACAAGGGTTTGCGGCTTTCTCCTTCGGGCCTCTTGCACCCCCTGTCCATTCCCAGGCATCCCTGGAGTTACATCGCTCTCAACTTTGTTACCGGTCTGCCAGCCTCACATGGGAATACGGTCATCTTGGTCATAGTTGACCGTTTTTCCAAAGCAGCTAATTTCGTCGCTCTGCCTAAACTTCCATCGGTACCTGAAATGACCCAGCTAATGGTAGACCATGTGTTTAGAGTGCACAGCCTACCTCTGGACGTGGTGTCGGATTGCGGCCCCCAATTCACCACTAAATTCTGGCCTTCATTTTGTGCTCTGTTGGGGGCATCCGTCAGTCTTTCTTCCGGGTTTTACCCGGAGACTAACAGCCAGACAGAGCGCACCAATCAGAGTATGGAGAGTACTCTCCGGTGTCTGGCCCCGGCCAATCCTAGCTCCTGGAGTCGCTTTCTCGCCTGGGCCGAATATGCACCTAATACCCTGTGCAACGCATCCACGAGTCTCTCTCCGTTTGAGGCTCAGCTGGGATACCTACCTCCCTTGTTCCCTGAGCTGGAGAGAGATGCGGAGGTACCCTCCACTGGCTTATTCGTGCGTAATTGTCGAGTGGTCTGAAGGCGCGTATGCGCATCATTACTGCGCGCTTCGGCTAAACAGAAAGTGGCGGCCGACAGACACCGCCGTTCGGCTCCCTCCTACCGGGTGGGGCAACGGGTGTGGCTTTCCACACGGGATCTGCCTTTGCGAGTTGAGTCCCGCAAACTCGCGCCTCGATTCGTGGGTCCCTTTAAGATTGTGCGGAAACTCAACCCGGTCACGGTACGTCTTCAGTTGCAATCTTCCATGTGCATTCACCCCACCTTTCATGCTCTTGCTCCGGCTGACAAGCCGCCTCCTCCTCCTCGATTCTTGGAGGCCGAGAGACTTATGGGCAGAGGGTACCAGTTTCTGGTGGACTTGGGAGGGTTATGGTCCCGAGGTGTGCTGCTGGGTTTCTTCCAAGAACATCTTGGACCCCGCTCTCATTAGGGACTTCCGAGGCAGCAAAGCTTAGGGATCGTCTGGAACCGTCCCTTAGTTGGGGGGTACTGTCATGGGTAGTGGCTGCCTCTGTCGTTTCTGCAGTTGTTTTCCGATTTGGTGTCATCTGATGCTCTATCGGATTTCTTCTGCCTCTGTCCCGGTGGTTGGATCTCGCCTGGTCATTATCTCCGACACCTGTGTTCGGTTTCCTGTCGGCTATATATAGCGCTTACTTCCGCTTTCCGGCACTTCCATATTGTCGTTGCCACTTGACTACGAAGCTGGTATAGGTATAGGAAGTTCGGTCACTGCATTTCTGTTTGTCCTTATACAGAAATGTAGCAAGTTCGACTAGTTGATAGGATTTGATTTCTTCGTTTTTCTGTCCTATCTTTCTCTATTCTTTTTTGCCTGCAGCCTGCTTATCTTCTTTTCAGCTCTTTATCCTACAGAGCTGTAGATTGCTATTCTGTTCATTCCTCTTCTGATTCTGTTCATTCCATTCCTCTGCCTCTTGTCTATGCATATTAATTGTGCATGAGGTTCTTTCTTTCATTGTTTCTCGCTGTTTTTTTGAGATCCGCCTCCGTTTGAGGCAAGTTTATTAAATAAATTTTAGCCCAGTTTCCAGCTGCTGCAGGGTTTTTCGTCAAAGAGGGTTTCGTTCTCTGTGAAGCCAGACCAGAGATTGGAAAACTTACTTGGACAAAAAGCAGTTTTGTTCTGCTTTGTGTCATTTTGTAAATTTATTTTCCTATGAAATGCAAATCAATCTAGGAGTATAATGTATGGTTCCACTACACTTGTGGAGCTTGTGTTTGATTACCTATAGCAAACTAACAAACTCAAGGTAGTGAAACATGGAAACCTTGTAACTTGTGATACAGAAATGTGTTGACAATGATTGACAATCCTAGTCAATCCTAGTCAGTGAAGTAATTAATTCACCCTGTCAATAATGACCTACAGGACGGCAGCTACTTGTGCGGCAGTGTAGTATAATGGTTAAGGAACTGGCCTTGTAACCAAAAGGTTGCAGGTTCGATTCCCAGGTAGGACACTGCCGTTGTACCCTTGAGCAAGGTACTTAACCTGAATCACTTCAGTATATATCCAGCTGTATAAATGGATAATTTAAAAAGAAAATGCTAAAAAAGTTGTGTAAGTCGCTCTGGATAAGAGTGCATGTTGCATGAAAAAAATGAGTGCATGTTCTTTGAAAAAAATATTGGTTTTATTTTCCTTTGCCTAGCCTACTTACAATTATCAAAGAGCTGTCATAAAAAGAAAAAAAATAATGTTCACGTATAGAAACAATTTTGTTTTTGTACAAATGAGCATTTGCCGTTTCCCCTTGCTTACTGTACTATATACAGTACCTGATGCACTTTCAGTTTAGAAGACACCTCATTTTTTTCTCCAAAATCTCTCGTATAAATATGTTTAGGAAACCAAGTACTTACCAATATATTCAGCTACAGCTGTTTTCTGATTAACCCTGAAGAGTTTATCTTGTTACATTTCGGCAAAGTCTGTACAGTCGACATTTCCACAGCGACCACCGCACTTAGGGCTGAAATGCGTTGCTGTTGTGTAAAAACAAACGCGCTTTTGTACGTTTTTTTAAAAACGCATTAAAATACATTAGGCTACTTATGTTATGGTTATTATGTATATACTGTATATGACTATTCTGAAATAAATGTATTCTGTTGCAAATTTCTGAATGATACAGCTTCTTCTTCAATTCGAACTTTAAACCATGAATGTGCAGGGAATATTTTTTGAGACATTGACATTTAAATAAAACTAGTTGAAACCAGGTGGAAATTGCCTCTGGAGGGCCAAAGTAAATAGAATTAAAATTAAATAAACTTGTGTCCAGATATGTAAAAAAAAATTGTTTGAGGGTGTACTTACTTTTTCACGAGTGTATGCGTGCATCTCTGCTAGTTAGAGAGCAAATAAAGCGGCATTCATCCGATATGAACACAGGTGTCTGAGACCAGGCGAGATCCAAACACCGGGACTGAGGCAAAAAAAATCCGATAGAGCATCATACAACGCCAAATCGGAAAATAATCGTAGAAAAGACAGAGGCAGCCACTATCCATGACACTCTCCAGTACATACGCGCCATTACACGCGCGGGATGGAGATTTAATGAAAAGGAGGTGTGTCTGCAAGATACGCATATTCAGAGTTTAAACTTAATCATTTTTTATTTGTTCAGAAAAAAAGGTAGTTTATGTCTAGCGCCGCCAATAGATGATTATGAAAAATACAGCATCTTTCGCAAAAATGTATATTAGAATGAGTGCATGTTCTTTGAAAAAAATATTGGTTTTATTTTCCTTTGCCTAGCCTACTTACAATTATCAAAGAGCTGTCATAAAAAGAAAAAAATGTAAAAGTAGGCTATGATTCACTGTCTGGTATATAATACCAGACCAATACTAGATGGATTCATTGATAGACAGTGTTTGGATCATAATCGCTTTGACAGAGAGATGATTTTGTAGCCTACTTGTCAGGATTCTGTATATTGTTTATCTGTGTATTTATATTTATGGTTTCACTGTTCTGTGTTTTCATTGCCGTCACTCCCCTGTCTTCGTCACACTTTTCGGGAGCCTTTTGTGATTGCGGTTTTTCTCTGTATTTCCCCTGTCATGCACTTCCTTCTTAACTAATTATCTCATTGTATATTATACTAATTAACTAACTACTACTAACAGCTTAGATTTAGGTTTTGTACAAATTAACTAACTCATTAATGTAATCTTAGTTTCTATCTGCAACTGTCTCTCTTTCTACCTGTTCTATCACTGGTCATCTTTCTTTGATTTTCTCTTTTACTACAGCTGACTCTTGTTTCCGCTTTTCCTTCTCTTATTGTATGCACTTGTCTTTTACTACCCAGTTCATGTTCAAGTCTATGTGTTATGTGTGTATCCGTTCCGCGTATTACGCGTTACCTTGTTAGTGTATTATAAGCTTCCCTCATTGTTTCATTACGTTCACCTGTTTGTCATTTCCCTTCCCCGTTTCTACACATTGTATCTCGTCACTCCCTGTGTATTTTAGCCCTGCGTTTCAGTCTGTTCCTTGTCAGAAGGTTGATCGTATTTCCTGAGCCTGTGACTGTAAAGACTCACAAAAGGCTCCCGAAAAGTGTGACGAAGACAGGGGAGTGATGGCAATGAAAACACAGAACAGTGAAACCATAAATATAAATACACAGATAAACAAACAATATACAGAATCCTGACACTACTTGTGTGAGCACATCTGCTCCAAAATGATTTGGAAGCGCAGTGTAGATCTACCAGTGCTCCAGGTTCAAATCTCTCTCCTTCCTGGCCACATCCTTCCAGCATGTGACAGATGCACTCAAAAAATAAATCTTTGGACAATGGTTGCAAGTAATGGGCTATTATTAAGTATATGTGACTTCAACTGGTTAAGTTTAAGACGTCGCATCTAGGCTCTTATGTTACCGTACATTACTTTATTAGGTAGGCTAAATCGTAAAAAAATATATTTATAAATCTTTTTAAGTAAATCCAACAATTTATTTGTTTCCTTAGTAATATTGCGTGCAACCACTGTCCAGCAATTTTTTTTTTTTATTGTATGATGGGTATATCCAAGTCATCAAAAGAAGCTATAAACATTTTATCAATGCGATGTATTAATATGTTCACTACATGCCTATACCCCGTCACGCAAGAGCAACTACAATGCGAAAGGCAGGATTTTCCAAAAGGCAAATGCAGTTATTAAAGGCACTGTCACTGACACGTTGGAAACGCATAACCCCACATACATTTTCTTAGTAGATAGCTGGCAACCCGGGGGGGAGGTACAAGAAACAGGTAATTAGAATATTATGCCCTTTACCACCCACATTTTGAGATAAGCACCTGCGCAACACAAGTTAGAATACGGCGTAAGTCAGCTCGCATTAAATCCGCACAGGAGAGGCACTTAAGTGCATGACTTTAGTTGGCCATCTCTGAATCCAGCCCTTAGTTATTTTTGTGTGTCTGTCAGAGCCACATAAACCAGAGGTCATGAATGAAGAGGAGGAGCCTATCCCAATGCAGCCAGATGATGAATCATCCGACTCCACTGATTCCTCCTCTTCTAGTGAGGAAGCCTCCTGCAAGGAATCGATTAAGAGGAGCAAGAAGAAGAAGAGTAAAAACAGCAAAAAAGCCAAGAGAGCCAGAGAGATGGTGAAAGGAAAACGTGGTATGGTATAATAATTTCCACATCATGTACAGTCATGTTAAAACAGTCATGTAGTATTTATGTTCATTTCAATTACTTAAGTGATTCCAGTCTACTTTTTTTGTATCATTTGTTGAATTAGTTTACCTTAATCAATCAATATGGTTGAAATTAACTCCGTCTCAATTACAGTATTCATGTTTGTCTGAAATTATAAACTACAGCTTTAAGAAAACCCCGTAAATTTTGACGCAGTATTGTTTAAAAGGGTAGCCGCTTGCGAAAACCTCAGCTTAAATAAAATGGGAGAGTGCTATTAATAACCCAAAGCACTTACGACTGGCCTCTCACCACAGCCACAGACTGTAAAATGCATAAAATTCACAGTTTATACACGCTAAGAAAATCATGTTCATGTATAAAAACAATTTTGTTTTTGTACAAATGAGCATTTGCCGTTTCCCCTTGCTTACTGTACTATATACAGTACCTGATGCACTTTCAGTTTAGAAGACACCTCATTTTTTTTCTCCAAAATCTCTCGTATAAATATGTTTAGGAAACCAAGTACTTACCAATATATTCAGCTACAGCTGTTTTTTGATTAACCCTGAAGAGATTATCTTGTTACATTTCGGCAAAGTCTGTACAGTCGACATTTCCACAGCGACCACCGCACTTAGGGCTGAAATGCGCGCTTTTGTACGTTTTTTTAAAAACGCATTTAAATACATTAGGCTACTTATGTTATGGTTATTATGTATATACTGTATATGACTATTCTGAAATAAATGTATTCTGTTGCAAATTTCTGAATGATACAGCTTCTTCTTCAATTCGAACTTTAAACCATGAATGTGCAGGGAATATTTTTTGAGACATTGACATTTAAATAAAACTAGTAGAAACCAGGTGGAAATTGCCTCTGGAGGGCCAAAGTAAATAGAATTAAAATTAAATAAACTTGTGTCCAGATATGTAAAAAACTTTTGTACTTACTTTTTCACATGAGTGTATGCGTGCGTCTCTGCTAGTTAGAGAGCAAATAAAGCGGCATTCATCCGATATGACCCTCCTGTTTCCACATTTGAAACATCCATGGATGTTAGTGTAAGGTATGAATAGGATCTTGGTGTAAAATCTGAATGAAGCTAAGTTCGTTAGCTCTGTGTGTTTGTTTTCAAACGGTTGAATGAAAGTGCAGATTATAATATCAGTTTGTGCATGGCCTCTGTGTTTCTATGTAGCAGCTAACATCCGGGACATAGTTTCCAGATACCAGAGGTTGCTGAAGCTAACCAAAAAAGGATACACAATGACAAAGGCATTTCAAATGGATGGAGTCTCCCGAAATGACATAGCCCGTACAGCTCCCATCGCAGAACTTTACATAGCTGACCCTTCCACACTGCATTCAACCCCCTTTGATAGAGAAACACTTGCACAGTTGTGCACACAAAAGATTACTGGGGAGATAGGGAAGACAATTTGGAATAAATAAGTAAAATGGGGAACTCTGTTGAGATCTGTCCCTTTTCTTTGTGGGGGAAGATGTTAGAGGGCTGCTAGTTTTGGAGTTTTGTTTACAAGTTTATATTGTACACAACTGTGTATACAGTACATGTCAGTAAAAACTTTCTCTCCAGCATCTCCCTAAGGACATAGTTCACTAGCGCCTGAAAACAAGGTTGTAGGCGCTGCGCAGATCGAGTTTTGAAAAAATAGACGCCCCCTGGAGGCGTTCAAATGCCAAATTCATCAGGGGAAGGGGATAACGATTCTTGATTGTGATGTCATTGAGTCCCCCGTAGTCAATGCACGGCCTGAGACTTCTGTCTTTTTTCTTTACAAAGAAGAACCCTGCCCCTGTCGGCGAGGTAGAGGGTCTAATAAAACCGTTGGCTAGGGATTCTTCAATGTATTGCCTCATCGCGGCACTCTCAGGACCCGATAAGGAGTACAGTGACCCCCTAGGAGGAACCGTTCCCGGATATAGGTTGATGGCGCAGTCATATGGCCTATGAGGAGGCAGAGAGGTGGCGCGTTGCTTGCTCAAAACCTCAGCAAGATCCGTATACTGCTGAGGAACATTAGCCGGCAACGGAAAGTGGAGAGCCCCGCCCACCTGAGTGCTCACACAGTCTGAGAGGGAATCAAGTGGGTGGTCCCAGTCGATCTCAGAATGGGGATTCTCCTCCCCCCACCCACTGAGCCCGTCAGCAAATGAGTCCCACGAAAGACTCTCCCTGGCGTCCTGAGACGGCACCACTGAATCATGAGCCCCAAGGAGAGACCTCCCCTCCTACTGCTCGCTGTCAGAACCGGAATCGGGAGAAGGGCAAAGTGGGCCCCGATCCCCCTAGGGAGACTGCCCTTTTCCCACTAGCTTAGGACATTGGTCTCTGAAATGCCCTGCGCGTCTACAATATCGGCACCAGGCGTCCCTCGGCCTGGTGGGTTTGAGATCTCGTACTGCCGCCTCATCTACCTGCATGGGCTCCTCCGAAAACGAGGAAAACGGAGTGGCCGCAGAAAGCGGTAAGTAACGCGATGACCGAACCCTGCGTTCCCCTCTGTGTCCTCTCTCTCTCTCTCTCTCTCTCTCTCTCTCTCTCTCTCTCTAATGCGGTTGTCCACCCGGATGGCTGTGGAAACCAGAGCACCGAACGAGGCGGGCGGCTCAAGCACTGACAGTGCGTCTTTAACGGGATCGGAAAGTGCGTTAACCCCTTTGCGTAGAAGGTGACGCCGGCGGAACCTTTTTGCTCAACTGAGACATTCGTTGCTACTGTAGCCAGACTATTATTGGAAATCACAAACTCGGTTTGTGATGATTTCTGCTGAATACGGAGTTTCTAAGTGTCACTATTTCCCCGTAGCAAGTCGATTTAACAAGCAACACCCCACCTAGTCTATACCTACCCATGCATGACATAGTGGACAATAGCGTCTATGTTTGAGTTCATAAATATATTTATCCATCATATAAAATTAGAATAACGTCATAGCAACGAGATAAACCCAACAATAGCCTGATCGTATGCCAGAAAAGCCGTGAAAAGCCCTGCTCACTCAAATGCAAAATAAACTGTGAAAGTACTGTCTCATTCTACCATGTATTCTACTAGCAATATATGCTACTAAATATGATATAAATATACAATCCTACCATTGGTTTTACACATCGAGATGTTCCTTTCAAAATTCAGTGGTCATTTATTGTCTGGTACAATCGGTTTGAGAAATATACAACACTTTATACCGCTATTACACTATCTGAAACGTCGCCGCGTAATAGCCCCATGCCCTGTAAGCCTGTCTCATGCATTACAGTTCACTCTGGTTTAATTGTCGGCTTTTTTATCCAGTAGAGTACATTATAACCTTCGCAACGGTATGTGCCAAGTCTTTTTGGGTGCTTTGAGCAATTTACTACAGCCCAGCGTAACGGCAGTTTTCGTTTTAACTGTCTAGTATTACGCAAGCGATATACAATACGCATTATGCAGGGGAATTTCCCTTTTGTGATATGTAAGTATTTTTGCGTCTAAAATACCGTTGGTCTCGCTGGCTACATACGTACGTTCATGTTTCCCCTCGAGCACTGTCTTTCCAATATGTTTGATAGCCCTGTTGTTATTTTCGCATTTTGAGTGCATTTCACATACTGTAGTGCAATCGTTAGCTAAATGTATTTTTGAAGTAGGCTACCGATGTTCATTGAAGATAGAACATTTGGCAGCATTTTACAGATGGTGGAAAACTATTTTATGTTCATGTTATCATACATAATATAGGCTCTGGCGTATACGAGTCTCTTAGGGCATGACAAATGCTTATTCCAATTTACTGTTGCGCTGATATGTGGTAGATTAAGGTAAACATTTCCTTGGAGTCATTATAAATAGGAAAACTTAAAAGATTAAAAGAATACAGAAAAATGCAATCCCAGGACAAAAGTATACATACTGTAGAGTACAGGGACAAGTGATGTTTTATTGAGGTACAAGAGTGAATGATTAGGCAACATATTTAGGTGTATGTAACACTGTGATATCAATGTTTTTTATCTTAAGCCACCAGAGGGAGCAAATGTGTATGCGTTATAATGTACAAAACTAATTTTATTCATTTTATGACATGTTTTGCATAGGGGTTTTGGACCCATAGATATCTACCCCCCTATACTGCTGAAAATATATAATTCTCACTTGGAAATTATGCACAAGTGAGTTGTATGAGCCCAAACTGTTGATTTGTAGTTAAATATTTATTTTATTTTATTTTATTTGCAGCAGTGCACAATTTAGCCATTTGGATAGATTTGGAGACACTAATGGACAACAGGATACACTGCTATATTTTGCATCATAGACCTTTAGTAGTTCTGCATATCATCCTCAGATTTTGCAAAACTTGTGGACATGGAGTTTATGATCCAGGAAATGTATATATATTACCAATTTCACTTATGTAACTATTTTTTTATTTTTTTTCCAATGTTTCTTTGCATTTGTGGCACTTTATTTTGACTTAAATTATGAAAATAAACAAATCTAAGTTTGTATTGTAAATGGTACACCTGTCTTCTTTCATTTAAGCCATTTACCAAGTTTATGTGATGCTCACACCTGGAGTTATAAAGCCTTAAACAGAGCACCCCTAAATAGGTGAAATTTGCCATCTGCACCAAGGGGTTAACGAGTAATCAATAACAAAAGAACCTCACACTCTTTAACGAGTAATCAATAACAAAAGAACCTCACACTCCTTAACGAGGAGAGAATACAGGAGGTCAGAGAAAACAAATTAAAGAAACACCCTGTATAAACGGGCGAGAGAAGGAACAGAGAAACTAGAACCTGTTACCTACATCTCTAGGTGAGAACGAGCTGAACAAAAAGGTAACAGGCAGGAGAGTATAACAGATGAAGAGAGAAAGGAAAGAAAAAAACTAAAATAAATCTTTCTTCTAAGTCTAACCAGACTTGCTGCGTTTCCTATTCGTACGAACCAGAAATGCAGCGACCGAATCCTATACCTTTACCGACCTCGTTGTCAATATAGCAAAGACAATATGGAAGCGTCGGAAATGCGGAAGTCCTGGGCTATTTATAACTGGCAGGAAATCCAAAACAGGTGAAAGGGATAATTGCCGGGCGAGATTCAAACAGTGAAACAGAGGCAGAAAAAAATCCGATACAGCGTCCCAACGACGCCAAAAGAAAAACCGAATGCAGAAACAGCAGAGGCTGCTAGAAAATATACAGTTGAAGTCGGAGGTTTACATACACTTAGGTTGAAGTCATTAAAACTCATTTTTAACCACTCCACAGATTTCATGTTGGCAAACTATAGTGTTGGCAAGTCAGTTAGGACATCTACTTTGTGCATGACACAAGTATTTTTTCCAACAATTGTTTACAAACAGATTATTTCACTTTTAATTCACTATATCACAATTCCAGTGGGTCAGAAGTTTACATATACTAAGTTGACTGTGCCTTTAAATTTTTAATATTTGGTCGCATATCTTTTGCATGCCATGACTTCCTGATGTCTGTGACCCAACAACATCAAAAGACTTGATATCTTATTTTCTGGTACTCTTACAAGTGATACTATAACGACTCTGAAATTGAATGTATCTCTATGGGAATTGGGGTATGAGACTAGATTTAGCTGTAAATTATGCTGGAACAGTATGGAATACATGATTGGTAAAATGGCTGTACGTCATCAAGGGTCTGAGGTATCAAACAAGCCTCAAACCATCACTCTGCTGCCAGATATGCAGTAGATATGGATCACTTTAAGGGTTGTTTCTCCTGACAAATTTTCCTATTGAACTCTATGGAAAAATAAGTCAGGAGAAGAAACCCTTCAACAGCTTTGCTGTTTGAATGGCGTTTCTCCAAGCAGCTGCTGAATTTTCGCTTTATTTTTATTTTTTTGAATCTCGTTCTTATTTTTTTGACATCATCGTCTGAAAATAATCCTTGGACTACAGTACTACCAATAAAGCGCTTAAGTTCCCACTACATCCAGGCAAACAAACTCTACATCCACGAGTAAACAAACTCAATACAGCCAGATAAAACGTAAGTAATTTACGGGGTCTAATGGCTGCTTTCGGCTCGCCGGTTTCGTCCATCTCTCACTCTGTCTCTCCTTCTTAGGCTGTCTCTTGCTCTGTGTGCGATATGTTTAGTTATTTCTTCTCCGTCGTTAATGATAACTTTACCTGTGATAAGTGTAAGTTAAATGCTAGGTTGATGGAGAAGATTGCTGAATTGGAAACTCGCATCCGCACCTTACATGAAATTCGAGATACTGAAATGTTCTTAGAATCTTTTATGGTTCCGTATGCGCCAATTAGCCTGTCTTTAAGTAGGACCCCGGCAGAGGCTTCACAGCAAGGCGGGTGGATTACAGTTCGGGAACGTAGTCGAAAACCTAAGCCTCTACCAGTGCACAAACAACCCATTCATGTTTCCATCAGGTTCTCCCCCCTCAGTAACGCACCGACTGTGAAACCTGTTAAAAAAAGAACTCTGGTGATTGGCGACTCTATTTTAAGAAACGTGAATTTAGCGACACCAGAGACCATAGTCCAATGTATCCCAGGGGCCAGAGCGACTAACATCGAAGCAAACTTAAAAGTGCTGGCTAAACATAAGTTCTCTAAAATTGTTATTCATGTCGGCGCTAACGATGTCCGGTTGAAGCAATCGGAGATCACCAAAGATAATTTTAAATCGGTGTGTGATTTGGAAAAACGGATGTCTGCATCAGTAATTTGCTCTGGTCCCATCCCCTCTCGGCGTGGTGACGAAATCTACAGCAGATTGACATCACTAAATCACTGGCTGTCTGTTTGGTGCCCTGCAAACGGTGTTAGCTTTGTAGACAACTGGAGTACTTTCTGGGGGAGGCCTGGTCTTTTGAACAGAGATGGTATTCACCCCTCGTGGGAGGGTGCCGCTCTTATTTCCAGGAATCTATCTTATAGTCTCAGAAAGTCTATTTCCTGACACACCAGAGCCAAGACCAGGCAGCAGAACTACTGTCTTACACAGATTTCTGCTTGTTCCCAAAAACTGCTGCCCAGGTTCCATGCTATTGAGACAGTGTCTGTCCCCCGACCTAAAGTAGGCTTTGCTAAGAAGCCCATTAGGGGTGTTTGTATGGCTAATTTTTAAAAATCAGACCCTGTTATTCTGCTAATAAGGGGGCTGAACAAACAGCTAAATTGGCTTGATTAATATCAGATCACTAGCCCCTAAGGTAACTCTTATAATTGAATTAATTACTGATCACCAAGTTGAGATCCTATGCTTAACTGAAACTTGGCTCCTGGTTACAGTTATACACACGTTCCCCGTCTGATGGGTGGAGGTGGGGTTGCTGTTATATATAATTCTAATCTCTTTGCTACTCTGAAATCTGCCTACAAATTTAACTGTTTTGAAGTGCTTGTTCTCAGTTTTGCACATCCAGACAGAAAAGCAATCAGTTTTACCCTTGTAATTTTATATAGGCCACCAGGTCCATACAGTGTTTTTTTACTTGAGTTTGCTGATTTCCTTTCCAGCCTGGTTGTCAATTCAGATAAAATAGTAATTGTAGGTGATTTTAATATTCACATGGATAGTGAAGGCGATCCTCTCAGATCAGCATTCTTGTCAATCATTGAACCCATTGGCTTTAATCAACATATACATCAGTCCACCCATTCTCATAACCATACTCTTGATCTGGTTTTAATGTATGATACAGAAATATCAAACATAGCAGTCATGCCTAAAAATCCTGTGTTATCAGACCATTGTTTAATTACCTTTCACAAGTCTGTCATGTGCCATCAGATACTACATTCTACTTTAGTCGTAAGCTTACTCCATGCCTGGAAAGACAGCCTTCTCTATTATAAACATGCCCTTATCACAGCGTGTTCCTTATATTTCTCTACTTTGATAGATGAAAAGAGAAACAATCCTAGGCACCTGTTTAACACTGTTGCCCGACTGACTAAGAATCATGTTGATCCCTGTTGAACCATTTAGTAGCAATGACTTTATGAATTTCGTTGATGACAAAATTATAAAAATCAGGGAAAAGATTCAAAGTTCTTCTACCACTCCTCATACAGGGTCTGTCCTTCCGTCCACTCAACACTTGGATGCAGAATCTTCAGATGAACGGGTGGCCTATCTGAACTCCTTTGCTCCAATAGATCTCACTGAATTTAATACTATAGTAAATTCTTCAAAATCTTCTACCTGTCTTCTAGACCCTATCCCAACGAAGCTACTGAAGGAGCTACTGCCAGTCATTGGAACACCACTGTTGCATATTGTCAATGCTTCTTTAGCCTCTGGACATATACCACCGACTCTCAAACTTGCAGTCATCAAACCCCTTCTTAAGAAGCCAAACTTGGATATGAACGACTTGTCTAACTATAGGCCTATCTCGAATCTTCCGTTCCTCTCTAAAATAATAGAAAAGGTCATTTCAAAGCAACTTTGGTCATTTTTGCACCCTAATCAAATATTGGAAGTTTTTCTATCTGGTTTTCGACCCTTTCATAGCACTGAAACAGCCCTAGTCAAAGTATTCAATGACCTACTCCTTGCTTCTGACAGTGGCTACATCTCTGTACTCATGCTTCTAGATTTAAGTGCAGCATTTGACACAGTTGATCACCTCATCCTTCTGGATAGGCTTGAAAATATTGTTGGCCTCCGTGTCCTGGTTTAGATCATACTTATCAGACTGATATCAATTTGTGCATCTTAACAATGACTCCTCCTATAAGTCTAGGGTTAGATATGGAGTACCACAAGGATCTGTCCTTGGGCCTTTGCTCTTCTTTCTATACATGCTTCCCTTGGGACAAATCATTCGTAAACATGGCATTAACTTCCACTGCTATGCAGATGACACCCAGCTGTATCTATCAGTCAAGCCTGATGAAGTTGTCCAGCTGTCAAAGATGGAAGCTTGTCTTATAGATATGTATAAAGGAATGGATGACCCATAACTTTCTCTTGCTAAACTCTGATAAGACAGAGGTAATGGTAGTGGGGCCCAAGTCCCTGAGATGCAAACTATCTGGCTATATGCCTAACATTGATGGAATTTCAATCACTTCAAGTGCTGTCATTAAAGATCTTGGTGTTACGTTTGATCCAGATCTCGTATTTGATACACACATTAAAGACATCTCTAGGGTTGCTTTCTATCACTTGAGGAATATCTCAAAAATTTTAAAAATACTGTCCCTACATTATGCTGAAAAGCTAGTCCATGCTTTTGTTACTTCTAGATTAGATTACTGTAATGCTCTTTTGTCTGGATGTGCAAATTGCTCTCTGAAAGGGCTTCAGCTGATTCAAAATACAGCAGCTCGTATTCTCACGAGAACTAGGAGATTTGAACACATCAGCCCAGTGTTAGCTTAACTTCACTGGTTACCAGTTAAATTTTGAATAGACTATAAGATTCTGTTACTTACCTTTAAAGCCATACATGGGCTTGCCCCCTTATTTTTAAGTGATTTACTTCTCCCTTATAATCCTTCATGAACGCTCCGTTCACAGGGCGCAGGCCTCCTTGTTATTCCTAGAATAGCTAAATAGAGCCTTTTCCTATCCTGCTCCTCTCCTATGGAACAAATTGCCTGCTCAAGTTCGGGGTGCAGACACTATCAGTTTATTTAACCTCTTAATACCAAGGGCAAAATATCCCAATTCTCGTCTGTTTTTATTAGTGACCAACAAAGCTGTTTATCTCAAAAACTGTAAAGGCTACAAATATGGTTCATAATTTTTATTAAAACAGAACTGCACTATTATGACTAAGTAGTCATAATTCATATACATACACTTTTTGCTTCTTAATTACAACAATTTATGTTCAGAAATTGTGAAAACTAAAAAACAGGTACCTACATTCAAATTAACTAATTTACTAACGTCAGGGAATTAGACTTTCTACTAACCTACTAATTTACTAATGCAATCTCAGTTTCCATCTGCACCTGTCTTTTGTTTCTTCTGTCCTATCTCTGAATATCTTACGGTGATTCCCTACTCGTTTCAGCTGCATCTGATTTCCACATTCCTCTACCTCGTTGTGTGCACGGGTCTTCTTCGATCCATGTCATGTATAGTCTATATGTTATGTGCTAGTCCGGTCCGCGTCTTATGTGTTCCCTCGTTATTATACTATCAGCTTCCCTTATCGTTTCATTGTGCTCACCTGTGAGCAATCTCCCCTCTCTGTGTCTGCACACCTGATTCCCATTATGTCTGTCTCTCCCTGTGTATTTAACCCCTGTTATTTCAGTCCGTCTTCGCGAGTTCCTCACTAGATTTTTTGCTTCTGTCTGATTGTCTAAGTATATTCCGAGTTGTCTGTTAGTTGCTGAGTAATTTGTTTCCGAATTTTTTGTATCCCTTGTCCGTTACCCGTGGTTGTTTTATTTCTGTTTTGTTTTCTTTTTGTTCCTCCTCTACCTCCCCGGTTTTTGACCCCTGCCTGTGTTCTCGCGACCCTGCTTTGGATCCTGCTTTTGTACCTTTGCTGTGCCTTCCCGGTTACGACCCCTGCCTGTCCCTTGACCACTCTTTGGACTCTGTTTTGTTGCATTGCCTGTCTACCCGGTTTTTCGACCCTGCCTGTTTCACCACGGATTGCTGCCTTGCCCTTTATTAAACTTCGGTTTTTTTCATACTCCTGCCTGCGTTTGGGTCCTTCCCCCACCGACACCCAACAATGTGTAATTTTGCTGGCTAGCTTTCCATTGTTACAATATAGTAATGTTAGCTATATTCATTTAATTCAGAGGTATTCGTTTTATACATAACAGTGAATTCGCACTGGTATACCGGAAAAAAAATATGTTGCCTTACCACTCAGCGTCACTGAGACAACATCGCAAAAACATCTTCGGGCTAGGACCTGTTGCACGGAGAAACCTAGACATAACTAACCAAAAACTGTATGAAAGAGACTGTAAAGTAAAAAGATGAACAGCCACCGTTACCTAATGAATTATACTTTTCTAAACGGAATGTAGCTAGCTGCTACAAGCTAAAAACACTCTGCGCTATCTTGGTACGAACTTTACGCTCAGACGTCTCCTCCTCGTACGCGCAATTGTTTCTATGTGACAACCTAACCCATTGTGTTGAATGAGGGCTTGTCTGAAAGATAAGAGTCTTCGCTATTGGCTGGAATATTTTACAGACAGTTTAAAAACTCAATGGAAAGCAAATAACACTTGTAGTGGAGGCGGGTCCATGCAAGTTTTTCCCACTTCAGATAGGCCTATTGTGCTATCAGTCAAAGAAATACACCCAATTGACGACGGTTTTGCATATAACTGTGCAGTAAAGTACAAAACCGCTTTGGCTAAAATATACTAAGCCACGGGATTGGTACTCCAGAAACTGGCTGAGTTTCACAACGCCAAACTGAACACAGCCGAACTTCTCATAATGAAGTGCAGAAAAGCACAAGTCGGTTTAAAATGTGAATAAAATCATGTACTTGCCGTATGAAAGTTTTAAAGTATTTTTTCTTGAAGTCTAAAGGTATAATGATTTTTCAAACCAAAGTTTTGTGAAATACAATTAAGCAGAACAGTTTACCAGCACATTGTTTATGGTGTGACATCAAGCTGCAATACATGTTTGCGAATTAGGTCGTTGTTTCCAACGTAATTTACGAAGTTTTAACTCGACGTTTTGGGCTTAAAAACCACTTTCCCAGAAGGAATAGATATATCTTAAGGATATTTAATCAAAATATTGAGGTGAGCAGTTTATTATATATTATTAAATTAATGAAATGTATAATTTAATAATTTCCGTAACGCCCGCATTACCGCTAGGGGGCGTTTGGCAGCAAGAGGTTAAAGCTAGGCTTAAAACCCATCTTTTTAGTCTGTCCTATAGTTGAGGGGCAGGAGTGGGTGGCTGGCATAAGCTATAGAGTCTCTGGAGGACTGAGCGGTCAGTGCTGTCACTGGATCATTATTGGTAGTGCTGTGTTAAGCTGGACCGGTCATGGTCTGGTGGTGACCGTCTCAAGCCTGCCCTCATGGCTGTATTGGCCCCTGCCTCTGTTTAGCCCTTAGCTATGCTGCCATAGCCTTATTCTGCCGGGGTTTCCTTATCGCACGCAGGCACCTCTGTCTCTCCTGCTCTGCTTGTTCTGCTACCATCTGAACCCCCTAACAATGTTTTTTTTCTTTTTTTCCTCTTTTCCCTGCTCTGGGCACCTGCCCGGAGCTCTAGCCCAAGTTTCCCGAGTTTCCCGAGCCCTCCCCCCGCCCCCCTCCTGGCCCGGAGCTCCAGCCCAAGACCAGCTAGGCGCCCCCCCCACCTGCCACTGCTGATCTCTACATGACGAGTCATCAGAGTAGAATACCTCCCTATGAAATAATCAACCCATAGGCCAGTGGAGGATGGGCACCCCCCCAATAGCCGGGTTCCTCTCAAGATTTATTCCCATCGGGGAGTTTTTTCTCGCCACTGTATGAGGGTTTTCTCTCCCTTCTAGAGAGTTTTTACCTCTGCTATCTGGGGGCTTAGAGCTGGCTTAGAGCTGGCATTTCCTATTTCCCCTTTCCTCCCCTTTCTGTTCTGTAAAGCTTCTTTGTGACAGTTGTCTGTGAAAAGCGCTATATAAATAAAATTTAATTGAATTGAAATTCTGATTGGTTGAAAGGGTGTGGATTATTTTCCAGTAAACTGCGCAGAAATACAGTACTGCATGGCTATGAAGGACCAGCGAGTGGCCAGGTTAATAAACAAGCACATTCAACATTTTCAACTGAACATTCTACTTACAACTGAAAATAAAAGCAAAAATCTAACGCATTATCAACAACAACATAGTGCGACAACAATTTAGCTAAATTGTGAGTATTTAAGTGTCAACAAAACCATTGGTGACAGATAAATAGTTAAGATGCAGTTAAGAAATTATTATGACAGTCTATACATGGTTAGCTGAATGTTTATATACTGTTTGTTTAATTTAATTAATGAGCTCATCTTTAATGCATACTTTTTGCTGAGTTAGAATTTTGGCATGTCCAGAGATGAGCAGTTGGTGTGCAGTTGAAATGCATCAGAGATTATTCTGATAGTCTATAGATGATTAGTTGAATGTTTATAGATGACAGTTGAAATGCATCAGAAATTATTCTGATAGTCTATAGATGATTTGTTGAATGTTTATAGATGTTGAAATGAAATTCATGTCATAATCATTTTTGCACACTATATTTGCTAAGCATGAGTTTTGGCATGTCAAGAGATGTGCAGTTGAAATGCACCAGGAAAGATTCATTCCTGTCTATAGATGATTAGTTAAATATTTATAGATGTTCAAATTGAATTCATGAGCTAATATTTTTTTCACACTGTATTTGCTAAGCATGAGTTTTGGCATGTCAAGAGATGTGCAGTTGGTGTGCAGTTGAAATGCATCAGGAATGAGTCTGATAGTCTATAGATGATTAGTTGAATGTTTATAGATGTTTAAATGGAATTAATGAGATAATGTTTTTTGCACAGTGTATTTGCTAACCATGAGTTTTAGCATGTCAAGAGATGTGCTGTTGGTGAGCAGTTGAAATGCATCTGATATTCAAGAGATAATTAGTTGAATGTCTGCTGTTGATTCCTTGTTGCAAATCAACAGTTGACATGTTGTTCATAGCTTGTTGCTAGTTTGTTGAGCATCTACAAGGGGACTCTCAAAATAAAGTGTTAGCCTTACTACAGGGGTTCCCAAACTTTTTTCTGATGCGACCCCAAATGAATGCTCACAAATGTACGCGACCCCAACACCCACTACACATGCACGGCTCTGTTGAATATGACATAAATCACAGAGTAGATGCAATCTGTGATTGGTTGAAATGTATGAAGTAACAATTAAATTTTTATATTTGGGTTCAAATGTTAGACATTTCTTATTTTCAGAAAAAAAATGTAGTAAGAATTTCAGGCGACCCCATCCTCAAATCAGACAACCCCATTTGGGGTCACGACCCACAGTTTGGGAACCCCTGCCTTACTAGTTAGCTAGTTAGCAAGCCATTTTTAAAACGCAGCTAGTTAGCTAGGTGGCATTTATGCCATAGGTTTTAAAGACTTTTGCCCTCAACTAGTAAGCTAGTTAGTTTGTAAAAGTGTTCTTACAACTGAACTAGCTAACTAGTAAGCACCAATTTACGGTAGCTAGTTAACTAGCTGCACTTTGTCCATGCTTACAACCTAACTAGTTAACTAGCTGCACTTTTGTGCCACTTAGTTGGCCAAAACGCCACCTAGCTATGCTCTGAGCAGAGCTAGCTGGCTTTTTGGCACAGCTATCTAGGTCATATGGCCAGCTAGTTGGCCCAAATGGCAGCTAGCTAGGGCAATTGTGGTAGCTAGCTAGGTCGTATGGCTTTTATGTAACATGGCTTGTTAACTAGCTGGATTTTTTGGCACAGCTAGCTGTGACATATGGCCACCTAGTCGTGGTAAAAAAGTCAACTAGGTGCACCAAAAAAAGCCCTTCTTTTGGCCCGATTGCACCACCTACACCCTGCTCAGTTCCGGAACCTATGCAACTCGGCTGAGCTCCTCTATCCCCCAAAGAATGCCATGGATGCTTCCAACTTTGTCTGTGTTTGTATTGTGGGGAGGCCGGACACTAATGCCTGTCCAGTTCGCCCATGGAAAGAAAGGGCAGCAACTGACACCCAGGTGAGAGGAACTTTTTGTTAGGATCCTGTAATTCTGTCTGTTTTATTTGTTATGTTTCCTGATTTCTTCCTTTTTTTTCCTGCATTTCCCTCGCGATTGTCAGTCCGCATTCCATGTTCCTCAGATTCCACTCCCTGTCTTTGTCATTACACTATTCGGGTGATTTTGGGAACATTCGGGTTTCCTCTGTATTTCGTATCTCGTTTTCTTCCTTCTGGCTTTATCAATATTTGTATTTAATACAAATGTACTAATCATACTAACTGTTAGATTAGCTTTAATACTAACCTGCTAACAAACTAACGTGTATATAATACTAACCAGCTAACCTACTAACATTAGGGTTTTAGAGTTCACTACTAACATTACTAATTACTAATTCATCTTGAGTTTCTACCTGCAGCTGTCATTTCCCTCCTCGTTATCCTATCCCTGTATCTATCTGTGATTTTGCATTCTCTGCATGTGTCCACTTTCGTGTCCCTCCCCTCTGAGCTGTGCACTTGTTTACCTGCTAACCCCAGGCTGTTTGTTATCATTGTGTCTATGTGTATTCCAGTCCGTGTCTTACGTTTCCCCCGTCATTGTATTATTGGTCCTGGTTACCCTCATTGTTCTCACCTGTGTACTCTCCCATTTCCCCTCCCCTTCACACCTGAATCCTTTTGTGTAATCTTCTCCTTGTGTATTTAAACCCTGTTATTTCAGTCTGTCTTCGGGAGTTCCTCATTATTGATTTTCTGTGTGTTTGTCCCGAGTTCCTGCCCTGATATCTGTTTCCGGTTTTCGTATCCCTCATCCTTTACCCGTTGTTTTATTTTTTGTTGTCTTTTCAGTCTGTTTTGTTTTCTTTTTGTTCCTCCTCTGCCTCCCCGGTTTTGACCCCTGCCTGTGTTCTTGCGACCCTGTTTTTGGATCCTGTTTTTGTACCTTTGCTGTGCCTTCCCGGTTTTGACCCCTGCCTGTTCCTTGACCACTCTTTGGACTGTGCTTTGTACCGTTGCCCTGTCTCCCCGGTTTTTGACCCAGCCTGTTTCACCACGGATTGCTGCCTTGCCCTTTATTAAACTTCGGTTTTTCATACTCCTGCCTGCGTTTGGGTCCTTCTCCTCCGCCCGAACATAACACTTTTTTATTCAACATGTCTCATAACCAGCTCTCCGCTCCTGTCCGCCTCTCTTATGAATCTGTCACTCTGTCTCTCACAGCACTAATTGATTCGGGAGCAGCTGGCAATCTTATCAATGCAAACCAAGCCGACAGACTCTGGATGCCTTGCCAATCCATAAGTCCACCTCTCACCGTAAACACTCTGGATGGTCGACCGAGGATGAATCACTCTGGATGAATTACTCATCTGACTGAACCTGTTCAACTCGAAGTTGGAGTGTTTCACTACGAAACTCTCCAGCTGTTGATAACCACTTCCCCTAAAAACCCTCTGGTGCTCGGGTACCCCTGGTTACAATTACATGACCCTGTACTTTCATGGAGAGGAGGAGAACTTCTCACTTGGAGCCCACAGTGCTTTTCCTCTTGTCTCTCAATCCCCTGCCGTGCCAGGTCCATTGAGAGCCCTCTTGTGGCCACTCAGGAGAGTGTACCCCCTCAGTATCATGACTTCTGAGATGTCTTCTCCAAGACCTGAGCCACTGAATTACCTCCACAGCGTTCGTGGGACTGTGCAATTGATTTGCTTCCGGGTGCTTTCATTACCCCGGGGATGAGTGTAACCCTTGTCTAACCCAGAGTCAGACGCCATGGACAACTACATTGATGAGTAAAGTAAGTAAAGTCCCATGAGCCCCCACATGAAACCTGAAGGAAAAGACCTGAAGGAAAAACTCACAGGTATTTGGATATTAAATATTTTCCTTGCAATAACTGTTTTTGGCTCCATATCCCTTAAAGGGTGGTAGGCTTATACAGTCACACCATACTGAAATTATTTGCAGTACCTTTTGGATCTGTGGAGCAGCAAGCCTTTAGGCAATCCAGTTCAGATGGATGGTAAATTGCATGCATGACTGTAGTCTTTTTTGAGAGTGCAACCCTGAGATTTATGGTCTTCTCCTGGTGCGATTTGGAAAAGCATAGCTGCTGGCCTTGAGCTGAAGAGGCAGACACTGCACCACACACAAGCAGCATCGTAGTGAGCAGAAGAGAGGGCCTGTGTGCAGTGCGACTCATGGCTTCAGCTGGCAGTGTTCAGAGTATCCACAGGCCTTTCAGGGAAAAGTTCTGTGGGAAAACAATGCGTGGTGGTTAAGGAGGTAGGGGGTGAGGATAATAATTCTATAAGAATTCTGACATAACGCAGACCAAAAACCTTTGCCCAAATATGGCTTTCCAGATGAAAGTGAAATATCTCTATGGGAAAAATTTATGGAGTTTCATGCAATCGTCCCTGTACGTATACGTCACAGCTAGCGGTTCTGAGATCTCTGGTGAGACAAGTTTGTGCTAGCTAGCAAACCTTTATGTAACATGGCAGTCTCAATCAGGGGCGTTTCTAGATCTGAAAACATCTGGGGCTTAGCCCAATACATCTGGGGCTTTCATCAGACTTTGTAAGGTGGTCGGGGGGCTTTCTAGTCTTTCTTCCTGGTCCATTATTTCCTCTATTTCTGTCTTTTTTGTCTCATTTTTTTCATGTCCTCTCTTGTTGATCGACTTTTCCATCTCTAACATAACAAGTCAGTAGGATGACCCAGTGAGTCATTTTTGTAAGGTACAACATGCAGTTGAAGTCCAAAGTTTACATACACCTTAGCCAAATCCATTTAAACCCTGTCTTAGGTCAGTTAGGATCACAACTTTATTTTAAGAATATGAAATGTCAGAATAATAGTAGAGAGCATGATTTATTTCAGCTTTTATTTATTTCATCACATTCCCAGTGGGTCAGAAGTTTACATACACTCTGTTAGTATTTGGTAGCATTGCCTTTAAATTGTTTAACTTGGGTAAAACGTTTCGGGTAGCCTTGCACAAGTTTCTCACAATAAGTTGCTGGAATTTCGGCCCATTCCTCCTAACAGAACTGGCGTAACTGAGTCAGGTTTGTAGGCCTCCTTGCTTGCACACGCGCTTTTTCAGTTCTGCCCACAAATTTTCAATTGGATTGAGGTCAGGAATTTGTGATGGCCACTCCAATACCTTGATTTTGTTGTCCTTAAGCCATTTTGCCACAACTTTGGAAGTATGCTTTGGGTCATTGTCCATTTGGAAGAGCCATTTGCAACCAAGCTTTAACTTCCTGGCTGATGTCTTGAGATGTTGCTTCAATATATCCACATAATATTCCTTCCTCATGATGCCATCTATTTTATGAGGTTCACCAGTCCCTCCTGCAGCAAAGCACCCCCACAACATGATGCTGCCACCCCCATGCTTCACGGATGGGATGGTGTTCTTCAGCTAGCAAGCCTCACCCTTTTTCCTCCAAACATAACGATGGTCATTATGGCCAAACAGTTAAATTTTTGTTTCATCAGACCAGAGGACATTTCTCCAAAAAGTAAGATCTTTGTCCCCATGTGCAGTTGCAAACTGTAGTCTGGCTGTTTTATGTCGATATAGGACTTGTTTTACTCTGGATATAGATACTTTTGTACCTGTTCCCTCCAGAATCTTCACAAGGTCATTTTCTGTTGTTCTGGGATTGATTTGCACTTTTCGCCCCAAAGCACGTTCATCCACGTTCAGAACGCGTCTCCTTCCTGAGCAGTATGACGGCTGCGTGGTCCTATGATGTTTATACTTGTGTACTATTGTTTGTACAGACGAACATGGTACCTTCAGGCGTTTGGAAATTGCTCCAAAGGTTGAACCAGACTTGTGGAGGTCCACAATTTTCTTTCTGAAGTTTTGGCTGATTTATTTTGAATTTCCCATGATGTCAAGCAAAGAGGCACTGAGATTGAAGGTAGGCCTTAAAATACATCCACAGGTACACCTCCAATTGACTTAAATAATGTAAATTAGCCTATCAGAAGTTTCTAATGCCATGACATAATTTTCTGGAATTTTCCAAGCTGTTTAAAGGCACAGTCAACTTAGTGTATGCAAACTTCTGACCCACTGGAATTGTGATATAGTGAATTAAAAGTTAAATAATCTGTCTGTAACTCTATCAGTAACAAGGAACAAACAAGACATATTGGTAATTTTACGCTTTATTCATTGAACAGTCAGGAGCCTCAGTAGTGGGTGGAAGAACCATACGCAGCCACACAACCTGGCACCTCCTCCACATGCTGGTCACCAGCCTGGTCACGTGTTGCTGTGGGATGGATTCAACCAGGATTCGTTGCAGGTCAGCCACCGTGGTTGCGTTAGTCACTCTAGCACGTACAGCACGCCCGAGCTGATCCCACAAGTGTTCACCCGCTACTGAGGCTCCTGACTGTTTGTTCAATGAATAAAGCATAAAATTACCAATATGTCTTGTTTGTTCCTTGTTACTGATAGAGAGTTAAATCACCCAATCCCCCAAACAACTCAAAACAATAGAGTCAATACCAACAGGAGAATACACTGTATGACATTGGCAGGGAAATTTGGCACATTTCACTTGGGACCCCACCCACATAATCAGCTGTGCTGCTCATCCCACAAATGCATGATCCTTACAAATGGGCCATCATTGTAAAGGGAAATGAACAGGCTTTCCAATGATATAAGATACAATGCATTTTGTTTTTCATCAGTTTAACACAAGCTTCAGATTAATCAGAGAATGTTGAAAATAATTAAAAGCAGATTGAAGATTTTCACCACCTGAGAGCTGTGGTATCAAAGCCAATTAACCACTTGGCGCGGACCCCTTAGTGGCCATTGCGCCAAGACTTTGCTCAACTCAGATATTAATTTCTCCTGCAAGCAAACTATGAGTGGAAATAACAACTCCGTGGTTTAGCTTTATTAGTACACGGTTTGACAACTCTGCCGAATATGGAGTTTCTAAGTGTAACTATTGTCCCGTAACAAGTCCATTTAACAAGCAACCCCCCACCCAGTCTTGCCTGCAACTATACTTACCCATGTGTGACACAGTGGACAATAGCGTCGTGTGAGTTCATAAATTTTTACGAAAATATTTTTTCATCACCAAAAATTAGTATTCCATCGTAGCAACAAGATAAACCCAACAATAGCCCGATCGTGTGCCAAAAAAGCAGTGAAAAGCCCTGCTCACTCAAATGCAAAATAAACGTGAAAGTCTTGTGTAATTATACCACATCATTCTACTATCAATATCTGCTACGAAATATGACATAAATATCCAGTCCTACCATTGGTTTTACGGATTCAAAATTCAGTGGTCATTTATTGTCTGGAAAAATCAGTTTGAGAAATATACAAAGCTATTATATACTTTATAATGCTATTACACTATCTGAAACATCGACGCATAATACCCCCCACGCTCTGCAAACCTGTCTCATTCATTACAGTTCATTCTGGTTTTGTAAGGGGGAGTGTCAGGTTCGGAGAACCAGGCGTGACAGCCAAGGAATTCTAAAAGTGTATATCGTAAAATATACACCACAAAAGCGGATAGCTCTGCGGCAGGAAGGGAACAAATGAGAAATGGGGATAAAAACCTCCCGGCATAAGCCAAATCAAAACCAACCCCAAAAGACGGCGAACTCGATAATAGCGAGTAATCAAACAACAAAAGAACCTCACGCTCTCACATAAAGAGCGTATAATAGGAGGTCAGAGACAAACAAAAGAAAGCCCGTGTAAAAGGGCTAGAGAAATGATAATAGAAATAGAACCTGTTACCTTAAGCTCAAGGTGCGAAAGAGCTGAACAAAAAGGTAACCGGTTGAGGAGTTTAAAGGATAAAGAGAGAAAGGAAAGAAAAAGATAATATATCTTTCTTCTAACTTTAAACCGGACTTGCTGCGTTTCTTATTCGTACGAACCAGAAATGCAGTGACCGAAATCCTATACCTTACCAACTTAGTTGTCAACATAGCAAAGACGAAGCACAGAAAGCGGAAACCCTGAGCTTATATAGCCGACAGGAAACTTAAAGCAGGTGCGAGGAATCACCGCCAAGCGACAGCAAAGCACCGGAACGGAAGTTGGAAAATCCGATAGAGTGACCTGACGTCACTAAAAGAAAGAACGACCGTAGAAATAATAAGGCTGCCAGAAACCATGACAGGTTTATTTGTCAGCTCTTTTATCCAATATGCTACATTACAACCTTAGCAACAGTGTTTGCAATGTCTTATTAAATGCTTTGAACAATATTTGTAATGGGGCGTGACGTGTGAGGAAGGAGGAGCCAAACGCAGCAAGGGGATTCTTAAAGCCCCAGGGCCACTAAGGCGGGAAACCCCGCAGATAAGGGAGGAGACAATACAACGAACATACACACACCACAGCTACAGACCGGCTCACTGTTACTTACCACAGAGTAGAAGAACTAACGCCTGGTTTCACAACAAGAAAACCCAACAAGGTGAAAGGGAACAAAGAACTGCTACCCCATACTTCTACAAGCTAAGTAACTAAAAACGAGCCGGAAATAGAACGCCCTGTCTCGGTAACGAGACGCATAAGAACAGGCGAGTAGCACAAAGGCACAAACAAAACACACAGCAAACAAACACAGAAAACTAATACCTATTGGTATAGGAGGAGGCGAAGGAACAGAGATAACGTTCCGTGGCTACTTCCATAAGCAGGCAGTCACATGCATAACATAAAGGGGGTAAACGCCCGATCTCCCCAGGAGGGAAGAAACATTTTAGAGGCGAGCCAACGGAGCACCGCAGTCCCATAGCCTTACCAGCAAAATAGAAAAGCTTAAAATAGAAAGCCACGCCCAAGCCTCTCAGAAAGGAGAAATGCAACGAGGCGAAGGAACAGATAATTAACGTTCCACGGCTTAGATTGAGGCTCGCAGTCAAACGCAAACATGTCCAAAACATCACCCGGTCTCCCTAAGAGACGAATTGCACCGAAGGGCGAACAGAACTACTGTTCCGAACAGAATCGCCCAAATCTCCATACAAGGAGAAAGAGCACAAAAGACGAAAGGACAGCTGCACCGAAACTATCGGCTATCTGACTAACACAAGCACAAACACAAATACAAGCCCTGCCTCTCAGTAAGGGGAAATGTAACGAGGCGAACAGGAACAGAGATTTAACGTTCCATGGCTAGTTTAATAAGTTTGCAGTCTAATGCAGAAAACAAAGGGGTAAACACCCGATCTCCCAGGAGAGAGAAACATTTTACAGGTGAGCCGACGGAGCACCGTCGTCCAATAACTTTACTATCCAAAAGACTCACGCAAGCTTAATTAAACGCCCTAGCCTCTCAGTAAAGGAATATGTGCCTTTAAAACTGCCCGTGTAACCCCACTCCTTAAAAAACCTAGCTTAGATCCCGCTGATGTCAGGAACTACCGTCCTGTATCTCTCTTGCCCTTCCTGTCCAAAACAATTGAACGTGCTGTCCTTAACCAACTGTCTGTTTTTCTCCACCAGAACAACCTGCTTGACCCGCATCAGTCTGGCTTCAGAACCGGCCAT
The DNA here is from genome assembly GCA_029718625.1 of Synaphobranchus kaupii. NCBI lineage: Eukaryota > Metazoa > Chordata > Actinopteri > Anguilliformes > Synaphobranchidae > Synaphobranchus > Synaphobranchus kaupii. The sequence goes on along the minus strand of CM056376.1, from coordinate 65,801,647 downwards.
TCCACCGAAACTGCTCTCCTGGCTGTGACTGAGGCACTCGCCACTGCTAGAGCCTCCTCCCTCTCCTCTGTTCTGATTCTCCTTGACCTGTCTGCGGCATTCGACACGGTCAACCACAAACTCCTGATCTCCACACTCGCTGAGATGGGCATTTCTGGAACTGCCCTCTCTTGGTTTGTATCGTATCTCACTGATAGATCCTACCAAGTCTCCTGGAAGGGTTCCGTCTCTGCTCCCCGTCCCCTGTCTACAGGAGTCCCGCAGGGATCTGTACTGGGTCCTCTGCTGTTCTCTATGTATACTAAGTCTCTTGGCTCAGTAATCCATGCACATGGCTTCTCATACCATAGCTATGCTGACGATACTCAACTCTTCCTCTCTTTCCCTCCCTCTACCCCACAGGTTAAGGAGAGGATATCTGCTTGTCTGACTGACATCTCTGAGTGGATGGCTACCCATCACCTGAAGCTCAACCTTGACAAGACAGAGCTCCTCTTCATGCCGTACAAGACCTCCCCACTACACGACCTCTCCATCACCGTTGATGGGACCGTGGTGGCTGCCTCCCGCTCTGCAAGGAACCTGGGGGTGGTCCTGGACGACCGGCTGGACTTCAAAGAGCACATCAGGGCGACGACACAGTCCGGCAGGTTCCTCCTGTACAACATCAGGAGGATTCGACCGTACCCTGACCACCTACTCCACCCAGCTTCTTGTCCAGACCATGGTCACCTCACGCCTGGACTACTGCAACTCCCTGCTCGCAAGCCTACCGGCCTGATTCTGGTAATGCTGATAATTGGGACACGGCACCCCACGGGAATGTTACTTTCCAACATCCTGGGGGTCAAACTGGATTACCTGGACAATGACATTTTGTGGGAGACGAGGAAACGCATGCGGGCATGGGTGAGTTTGCTGGGTTCCTTTACCATACGGCTCCAAATGCGTTACCACTTTGGTCATTAAAAGTTGATGGGCGAGCATTAAACTTCATTGTGGATACGGGAGCTGGTCGGTCTGTAATAACAGCTAAATCATGGGATTCAAAACCTCCTCTTTTTAGTGGTAAAACCATGCTCAGCCAAGATGCTGGTGGAAATACCACGACAGAGAAATTTACAGCTCCATTAGTGGTGCAAGATTTCAATACGGGCTCAAATATTACTTTGAAACATGCGTTCTTGTTCTCCCCTGTATGTCCGGTAAACCTGCTTGGCAGAGACTTAATGTGCAAATTGGGTCTGAGTGTGCAGTGTACTGATGATGGTTTAACTATTGACAGAGCTGCTACGGTAGAAACTCTAGAAATGTTTTACTATGCTTGGGATCTGGACAGATCCTCAGTCACAGCTAAAGCCATACAAATGGCCAAAACTGAGTGGACAGGCACTGGCGACAGACTGACAGAATTACAACTACATGTAACAGCACATTTTAGTCGAGGTAGAGATTGGGAATTTGAGAAGAATTGGTACGGTGATTGTAAATTAATTTCGACATTGTTTTTGGTTGGTCGCGATTTCTGTGCATTGTCTGTAGAATTGAGCTCAACACATCAGCAATTCTATTCCATAGCGGGAAGTGCACCCCATGTTTCACTGTGCAAAGCCTCAAATAAAAAATGGGAGGACACAGGACCATGGGTAAAATTATGTTTGGACACCACGGACTGGGAAAAGACAGGGGAATTTTCAAAATATTCTCCCTCTCTGCGTGTCACTGCGCACCAGTTTCCGAACTCTCTGACAGCTGTCTGCAGCATTCATGAGTTGTTGTGTGACACTCAAGCCTACTTGCATTTGTCAGACCCGAGATTCAGTGTAATTCCCTCTCAATTGTGGGCAACATCCCAAAATGATGTGGGGCTCATAGCTGGAGTTACTCCACTTCAAGTAACCCCTAAATCTGAATACAGACCATGCAAACGTCAATATCCCCTACGCCCAGAAGCCGAAGACGGCATTGTCCCCGTATTTAATGCGTTGTTAGAAGCTGGTGTTGTGGTTCCCTGTCCTGACTCTCCATGCAACACTCCTATCTTGCCTGTAAAAAAGCCTGATGGGTCTTGGCGGTTCGTACAAGATTTACGAGCTGTGAACAGCGCCGTTCAACAGCGCGCTCCCGTTGTGCCGAACCCCGCGACGATTCTTGCACAGGTCCCGGGTAATGCTAAATATTTTTCTGTGATCGATCTAGCGAATGCATTTTTTAGTATTCCTGTTGATGTAAATTCCCAGTACTGGTTTGCTTTTACATTCAGGGCAAAAAGGTATACCTGGTCTCGATTACCCCAGGGGTATGCTGAATCACCAGCAGTTTTTTCAGCAGCGCTGCAGGAAAACTTGGAACAATTCCAGTTTTCTTCAGGCCAAAGTACTTTGATTCAATACGTTGATGATCTCCTCGTCTGCTCTCCAGACGAGCACAGCTGTATTCAGGATTCACTTGAACTATTGACATTCCTAGCCAGAGAGGGCCACAAAGTTAAACAGGAGAAACTGCAATTTGCATTAAATACTGTTACCTACTTAGGGCACACTATTTCTGCAGAAGGCAAATCTTTGGGAACTGACAGAATCCAAGCGATTCTTGACCTCCCTAAACCGGTTACAAAAAAGCAGGTAATGTCTTTTCTAGGCATGACAGGGTACTGTAGGCAATGGATTTCTGATTACGCTGAAATCTCCCAACCCTTGCAAGATTTGGCACATGGCCATGATCTAGCAGCTAATGATAATGTCACATGGACAAAGCTTGCTGAAATTTCCTTTCAGAAGTTGAAACAACAGTTGGCCTCCTCTCCTACTTTGGGCCTGCCTGACATGATTAACTCTATAGGCTTTGGCCCCCTAGTGGTGGGACGCATGCGGTCCAATTTTTTATAGTGTTCATATTTCTCTTAAATTCTAAATTATAACGTTAATAAAACACGGAACTTTCGACGCAAAATTGTTAAAAACAGTCACAGCCTGCGAACACATTCGTTTATATGCTTATCAGCTCTCAGGTTACACTACAGAGCCATAAAGCAGCAGGGTGCTAATAGCCCAACCCACTTTTTTTATTTGTTTACAGCCTTCACCTCGCCGCAATCACAGGCAATAAAATGCGTATCACAAAAGCTCTTGGTACCATTTCAACACGCTGAAAAATCAAGATCCGATTCAGGAACAATTGTATATTATTGAAAAGTTGTATAAATAAACATTAGGTGTTTTTTTCCCGTGCTCACTTCGGTATGCATACAACCGATATACTTCCGGTTTTGTATAAATACATTTTATTTTCTACAAATTCTCTTGATAAACATGTTTAAGCAACCAAATACGATACCTGGTTATGCAGTTATAACCCTTTTCTGAAGAATCCTCAACGTTTTTTCGTAACCCATTTATCCATTATCCAGGAAAGTCTCAATTTCCACAGTGCGTACCCTTCGCTTTTGCGTTTGTACTACGTTACTACCGTTGCGTAAAAGCATTACTAGACTGCTACAGGAATGATCTAACGTAAAACACATAGATTATCTTCTACGGGGGTTCCTGCCCTTTCAAACGAAGCAAAATATGTCATATTCAAGCGACTGTGAACGGCGCTGTATCCACGCGTAAAGACAGCCCATAGGGCAATCGGCTGTGCGCTCCTGACTGTCGACAGCATCATATGACGCCTGTGGCCATTTTGACTGAGTTTATCCTGGAAGGGATGGGCTGGATTGCTGTTACAATTACGTTTTCAGTCTATCCCGATGTATTTAGCAATGTGTAGCTTTTTTTGTGAGCTGAAAAAACGTCACAGACCAGTCTTTCTCTGTACGCAGACACGGGCAGCTGTATGATGCAATTGCGCTGGTGATGTCTTTGCTGCTTCAAAGTTTACGATTATTTTATACATTTATACGCGAACGTGGCAATCAACGGTGGAAAGAAGAGCGCTTATTTCACGGTTGCTCAGGTTTTGGAGGTGAAGAAGTGTCCCAGAGGCGAAGAAGTCTGTGTTCTGGCAGAGCAATGACTCTGGCATGGACCCGTGCCTGGACATGTAAGTGTTTTTAAAAATATATAATACAAATTATTATTATTATTATTATTATTGTTATTATTATCATCATAATTATCAACAGTATGGAGCGCTATTATCTAGAGTATTTTTAGTTTGGTGATAAATGGATTCTCGCAGGAGTTCGCTAGTTAGCTTCTATGGCGTCACAGGCTAAGGAGCGCCTGCTCTTTGTTTGTTTTCTAGCGTTTATTCGCAGTTTCTTTGTGCAGCAACCAACACAAGGGCTATTTGTTGAATTTACGCATGAAACGACATCCATTCTCAGTACTTCAGTCAAGACATTACAGTATTATAATAATGTAATTTAGTTCGTGCAAGCTGACAAACGAATTCATAAATCCTAGTTAGCTACGATTGCTAATTATGTTGGAGCTAATATCAGACGTACTGTGGATGTAAGATTTTTTAATGTATATACGTATATATAATATATATATATATATATGTGTGTGTGTGTATATATATATATATATTTTTTTTTTTATAAAATAAAATTTTTTTTCCACTTAATTGTAATACTTGCCATATGTCTTTTTGAGATAATTTGTGTTCTCATTTTTTAGTGATTCTACTTAGTAATGTACTTGAATCTGTCTTTTTCAGGGAGGACAGTGAAGACACCCCTCCCCCACCTAACACCTCTGTCGTAGGAGGTGGTAACAGACAGGTTTGCCAAATAGTGATGTATAATTCATTACTTTTGCTGTAAAAAGTCAAGTTGAAGGCTTGTTATAGATAAACCTGTTATTCTGCTGGCTTATGGGGCTCTGGTAAATCTAACTTTGAAGTACAGTGCCATTTTAAATGTAAAGCAGATTGGTTGGATAACATTAGGGTAAGTAATCCTTTTCGGAGAGGTATTTGGGCACTTTTGGGCACGCTTTGTAAGAGAATACCCTCATACACATAAACACAAAACATGTGTAGGTTCATTTTCTTCACATTCTGTATTACAAAAAATGTTTTAAAAGAAAAATAAAGTTTTCTGATGATTGACATGCCTAGACAGAAAGATATGCACATGTTTTATATTTGGCGACGTTTGGAAACGTTTCGGGACACCCGGGCCCCGTTTTGGTAAAAATACCAATGCATAAGGAAAGCCTGTAGATATCTTTACCAAATTCTAAACCCAAGTGGACAACATATCAGTGCACTAGTGTAAGGAAGTCTGGCTTACTCCAGTACTTTGAAGTTGAAATATTCAGTGCTAAACTGTAAAAACACAAGGCGTTTTGTACTTTTTTTTGTTTTTTTATGTGTATTATGTATAAACTGTATGTGACCATTTTTACATAAATTTATTCTGATGCAAATTTCTGAATGGTACAAGCCTCTTCTTTCATTGAAACTTTCAACCATGGATGTGCAGTGAATCGTTTTTGAGATATTGGCACTTAATTGACACTAGTAAAAACTAGGCGAAAATTGTATAAAATAGGCCAAAGTAAATAGGGTTAAACCTTTTCTTTTGACTGTTGATGAGAAGGGCGGCTACATGTCTGCTGTTCTTTTGCAAAAGCATGGTGATAAACACAGGCCTGTGGCGTACTATTCTCAGCGACTTGATGCTGTTTCTAGGGGCCTTCCTCTTTGTTTGCGCTCCATTTCAGCAGCGGCTTTGGCGGTAACTGCATCTGCATCACTTGTTGCTTATCGTCCGCTCACTGTCCTTGTTCCGCATGCGGTAGCAGAAATTCTGTTAAAACAGAAAACGGCCCATTTCTCACCAGCTCGAATGCTTCACTATCAACATGTGTTGCTCTCTTTGCCAAATGTTACAGTCAAGCGATGCAATGTTCTGAATCCCGCTACTCTTTTACCTACACCTGAGGATGGGGAGCCACATAATTGTGTTCATGTGTTAGATCAAATTCTCTCCCCCCGTCCTGACCTCGCCACCACTCCCCTCTCAAATGCAGACTTTGATATGTTTGTTGACGGTTCTGCCAGTCGATGTCCCCTCACAGGTGACAGTCAGGTTGGCTATGCAGTAGTGACACAACAACAGGTTCTGGAGTCAGCCCGCCTTCCTGGACATCTCTCAGCACAGGCAGCTGAACTGTTCGCTCTTACACGCGCTTGCCATTTGGCTGAAGGTAAAACTGTAAATATTTTCACTGACAGCAGATATGCTTTTGGAGTTGTGCACGACTTTGGAACTCTTTGGCAGCATAGAGGCTTTCTTACCTCTACAGGGAAAACTATACAGAATGGACACTTAGTGAGCTGCCTCCTACAGGCAATTCTTTTGCCTGCTGCCATTGCTATATGTAAATGCTCCGCTCACACAAACCAGACTGATGCTATCTCTCAAGGTAATGAGCAGGCGGACTTGACTGCCAAGGTGGCTGCAATCGCCCCCCCTCACACAACTCTCAGTCTGCTCACACAGGCTGCTGTTCCCACAGACATTCCAATGGCCTCTGTACAGGACTGCCAAGCTGGGGCCACACCCCAGGAAAAGGCCAAATGGAAGCGAGACGGCACCTACACTGATGGGGTCTGGCTAGGCCCTACTGGTAAACCCTGTTTATCTCGTTTTTTATTTCCCTATTATGCTAAATTGACTCATGGACTGGATCATGTGTCAAAAGGAGGGATGATATCTTTGATGTCCAGACACTGGGACACAAGCGGATTTTCTACTTATGCAAAAAACTTTTGTGAAAAGTGTGTTATCTGTGTTGTAAATAATGCTGGGAGGGGCCAGAAGGTTCCAAATGCGGCCCACCCGGCTCCACAGGAGCCTTTCGAGTACCTGATGATGGACTTCATTGAACTTAACCTATGCAGGGGTAAGAAATATTGTTTGGTGTTTGTTGACATGTTTTCAAAGTGGGTTGAAGTTTTTCCTACAGGGAAAGCTGATGCTGCAGCAGTGGCGAAAGCCCTACTAACAGAGCTTATTCCTAGGTGGGGGATCCCGAGGAAGCTGTCTTCAGACAGAGGCTCACACTTTTTAAACAAGGTGTTGGACAAAGTGACCGAGCAATTGGGGATCAGGTTAAAGTTCCATTGTGCTTACCACCCTCAGAGTGGAGGGGCGGTAGAGAGGGCAAATGGAACCATTAAGAACCGGTTAACTAAAGTGATGGCAGAGACAGGTCTGGATTGGGTCCAGGCCCTGCCAATTGTCCTTACAGGTATGCGGGGGAGGGTCCACGCTGCTACAGGGTTGTCGCCCTATGAGGTCATCACAGGGCGGCCCATGAGGACTGGATGTCACCCCCCAGGGCTGATGTTGGACAAGGAGCTAGCTGACACTCGCATGGTGAGTTACTGTGTTCAGCTAACCAATGTTCTGAGATCTGTGCATCAACAGGTGAAAGCAGCTCTCCCAGATCCAGCCAGCGGGCCTCTACATGACCTGCAGCCAGGAGACTGGGTGGTGATAAAGGACTTCAGAAGGAAGAAGTGGCACCAGGCCAGGTGGAGGGGTCCTTTCCAGATACTACTCACCACGCCCACAGCCGTGCGAGTGGAAGGCCGTGCTTCTTGGGTCCACGCCAGCCACTGCAAAAGAGCTCCACCAGCGCCAAAGGAGGGATAAGGGTGAGAGACCCACCTCGACCGACGCGCAGGGACAACTAAGTTCTCACGGAGTTTAAAAACTCAGAGAACCACCACTTCAAGGAGCACGTGACGGTAATATCTGCTCCCAACATGCCAGACGACAGCAGGAACACCGAGGGGTACAACCCTTTGAGAAGATTAGGCTGCAGCCTGAAGGTAGGCCTATTGATACTAGGCCTCATTACACTCATCACAGTTCTGCCCATTATCCTGATTCATGAGACATTCTACACCATTAACACCAGTGAACCAAACGGTACTGTTGTAATGACTAAAAGGCCTAAAAGGTATGTCACCACCGGGAATGAAGCTTGGCTGACACCAGGAACTGTGAAGCATCATTATGCTACTAATTCTTGGTGGCGTTATGCTGAGTGGACTGCAAAACAGCACTTTAACCGGTCTTGTTATGTTTGCTCTCACATGCCTCATTCCACAGCAGGCCCTCTTCTTCAGGTGCAGAATCTGAAGAAAGACCTCTCAACGTGTTTGGTGGGACTGAGTTCTCACCCAGGTGTGGGAATACGGTGGGGAAAAGCTAATTTCTCTGTGCCATTAAATCTGTCACGTTTGGGTACTCCAGTAGTAAATAGAGATTGTTCTTTTCTGAAAGATTACCTAGCATGGCCACAGGTGTCATGGAAAATGCCCGGTCCAGTCGTACTTAAACATAGTATGAAGTTTGGAAGTTGTATTATAGGTAATGGCTCTAATGCACTAGGTCAATTAGACAATGTTCAGTGTAAAAATGTTTTCTGTGATTGTCCGCCCATACATCCTGAAAAGTGTTTTGACTGTCTGAGTAATCCCCATAGTCCCTGCAGAGACGACCCTGACACATGTAGGAAGAACTGGTCACACGCAATCTCCTTACCTTGGAATAGGGAACAAACTGCAACTTGTTCCGGGATAATACCATCCTCTCGCCTTGGGAGTTGACTGCTATCAGATTGGTACTGGCTTTGTGGAAATTCAGTCTACACTGCTCTCCCCCCTGACTGGGGTGGAGTGTGTGCCATTGTTGCCTTGTATGACTCTACATATGTGATTCCTGACCTTTCCACATATAGTCACACCACACGTCGCATGCACAGGGTAAAGAGAGGGTTTTGGGATAGTAATCCTGTTCCTATTGAACATCGTCTTTGGACTGCAGGTTCAAAGTTTATACAGGCTTTGCTTCCTGGGTTAGGTGTGTCAGAGGCTTTTAAAGAGATAGAAGTTACTCGATACACTTTTCTCCAGTACATAAACTCCTCCATTTTGACCATAGGTGCTGTAAACTCTGAGTTGACTTCACTGCGATTAATGGTTATGCAGAATCGCATGGTATTAGATCAGCTTACTGCAGAGCAGGGGGGGGTTTGTGTGATGATTGGGGAGGCGTGTTGCACATACATACCACATTATGATAAGGATGGCCAGATCATACAGCAGGGACTTAGAAATATGACCAAACTCCGTGACTCATTGATGGAGAGAGAGGTTGATGCAAATAAAGATTGGTTCTTTAACCTCCTGACAGGTTGGAAGAAAACACTGCTGAGAATCTTTTTGCCTGTTATTATCTTTGCCACCCTGCTCGTATTTCTTTGCTGTTGTGGAATGCCACTGATTCGCGCCTGTATTGCACGCCTCACTCAAGCTGCTATAGGTCAGTACTTACAGCAATATGTTCCTGATCCTGAACAAGATAATGTATTCCTTCTCCGACAACTTCCTGAGTTTACTGACGACCCTATATAAAGTATAGGCCTGAATTATGTACCCACCCTGTCACATGGTTGGTGGGAAGACAGTGTTGTAATGTGAAGAGATAAAAGGTTGACATTCCAGGAGTTGTGAAAAGTCTCCATTACATGATGGGTTTTTATTTTTTATCTTTCTTTTCTTTCAGACTTTCTCTTGATAGTAATAATTTTATATGTTAAATAATCAGTAGTACATTATAGTGAAAATTATTTTTATATTCAATTCTATTCTATCCTGTTACTATATTCACTATGATTTTTATATTTTTATATTTTTATTTTTTCCTATGTAGATTCTTGTTATTAATCAGATATGGATGATGTGCGATAATTGCTAATATCCGGAAGCGACGCTTGATTGCCTTAAGAGGGATCGGAGGAATTATTTTTTCCGGAACTGATTGGGTTTTCTGGCTCTGTGCTAGTTTTGTCCCATATAAGTCCTGAGTCTGCCGGTTTTTCAATTCCCCCTGGATTATTGGAGTATTGTACATATCCACACGAAATTATTGTATTTGGTCTGTATAATCATGTAATCATTTATGATGTTATTAAAATGAATCACTTACTAATTGATTGAGTACATTAGGTAGATTGTAACAGAAAATTGTTAGTTATCATGAAATGATAAAAGGAGGGAAATGTGAAGGAATTTTCTGTTTTACAATATGTGTGTATTAACATAGAAACAATCACATGATTATCATTAAGCATTTAATATAATAGATCAATTATATATGGAGTTAAGTAATTAAATAATGTATTCTTTGTGAACACTGAGTAGGTCATGGTTCACTCCCTCTGTGTCTCTCCTTCACATTCTGCTGAGACAGGCAGTCTGTAAGGCAGATGTTTTCGTTACTTGTTTTGAAGGTTATTGATAGTTATACAGAGACAAAACATCAAGAATTGGATACCCTTGTCTCTGTATGTTTAGAAACCGCCCCTTGTGGCAAATCAGTAAAGCAACGATTATTGTGTATAAATCTCCTCTGTATGCTGTTTCTAAGGCAGAGTGATTCTGGTGAGAATCTCTCTCGTTCTAAGTTTATCTCCAATAAACTGAAATTCTTTTTCTTATTCTATTTACATCGGTTTGTTGTGGTTCTGTTTGGACAGACTTGCTCACTGTGGGTTTAAAGGGAAAAATCCACGACAAGCCCTATGAGCCTCTCGGGATGATCAGCCTTAAGTGGCTCTCTCTTTTAAAGACGGCGGTTCTGCTAGCGATGGCATCAGCAGTGCCTCTCTAAGTCTCTCAACTCACTATGTCTCCTCTTGTCTCCAAACCAGCTCGACCATCACCCTCCTCCCCGTGGTTGACGGATTCTCTCAGATCCAGCAGAACCATGCTGCGAGCCACTGAGAGAAAGTGCAGGAAATCCAGATCCCCAGATGACCTGGCCTCCTATCACACTCTGCTGGCAGCCTTCACAGCTGCAACCACATCAGCTTATACTTAATTTTTCCAGTCTAAAATTAATGCACGTGTATCTAATCCACGTAAACTATTTTCCACCTTTTCCTCCCTGCTCATCCCCCCTCCACCCCCTTCACCCTCCTCCTTCTCTGCAGATGACTTCCTGACCCACTTTGAGGGGAAGGTGGCCACGATCCAGAACTCCTTCATGCATCCGGTGACACCCCACATCCCCCATACCGAACCCATCGCTACACTGTCGTCCTTCAAGATTCTGGAGGACGCAGATGTGCTCTAACTTGTGACGCACCATCGCGCAACCACCTGTCCACTGGACCCCATACCTTCAGCAGTCCTCCAGTCTATAGTCCGGCATCAGTCCGGCTTCAGAACCGGCCATTCCACTGAAACTGCTCTCCTGGCTGTGACGGAGGTACTCACCACTGCTAGAGCTTCCTCCCTCTCCTCTGTTCTGATTCTCCTTGACCTGTCTGCGGCGTTCGACAGGGTCAACCACAAACTCCTGATCTCCACACTCACTGAGATGGGCATTTCTGGGACTGCCCTCTCTTGGTTTGTATCGTATCTCACTGATAGATCCTACCAAGTCTCCTGGAAGGGTTCCGTCTCTGCACCCCATCCTCTGTCTACAGGAGTCCCGCAGGGATCTGTACTGGGTCCTCTGCTGTTCTCTATTTATACTAAGTCTCTTGGTTCAGTAATTAATTCACATGGCTTCTCATACCATAGCTATGCTGATGATACTCAACTCTCCCTCTCTTTCCCTCCCTCTACCCCACAGGTTAAGGAGAGGATATCTGCTTGTCTGGCTGACATCTCTGAGTGGATGGCTATCCATCACCTGAAGCTCAACCTTGACAGGACAGAGCTCCTCTTCATGCCATACAAGGCCTCCCCACTACATGACCTCTCCATCACCATTGACGGGACCATGGTGGCTGCCTCCTGCACTGCAAGGAACCTGGGGGTGGTCCTGGACGACCAGCTGGACTTCAAAGAGCACATCAGGGCGACGGTACGGTCCTGCAGGTCCTCTAACCCTGCCTGCGTTCCGTCGTGGCCTGAAGACACACCTCTTCAGACTCCACCTTGACTGATATTCTAATCTAGGACCTCATGGTACTAGTTCCCTGTGTTTTCTTGTCTGTTTGTTATAGTTTATAATCGTATTTAGAATAGAAGTGTAGTATAGCTGATTTACCCACAGCTTACTGTGAACTACATTCAACGTTCATTACGAGGGATAGCTGCTACGTTATGGGAAGGATGTGCTTTGTCTTATCTGTTCTGTAGTGACTTCGATGACGTTTCTGTATGCACTTATTGTATGTCGCTTTGGATGAAAGCGTCTGCGAAATGACTAATGTAATGTAATGTAACTCATACAACTGTAACCTTTCGTTTTACCTGTTTCACATATGTAGCTCTCAGTATTTAATTGAAAAGAAAAACTAATTTTCTTCGCAAGTTTTTTTGCATTTGTGGCACTTTATTTTGACCTAAATTATTAAAATAAACTAATCTACGTTAGTATTGTACAAAACCCAATTCCAAAAAAGTGAAAATTTTTTTGACCTGTATTCAATTGAAAACAGTACAAAGATAAGATAGTTAATGTTTTAACTAATCAACTTTGTTTTTGTAAATATACGCTCATTCTAAATTTGATGTCTGCAACATGTCCCAAAAAGTTGGGACAGGGGAATGTTTACCACTGTGTTAGATCCCCTTTGCTTTTAACAACACTCAGTAATATTTTGGGAACTGAGGACACTAATTGTTGTAGTTTAGAATGTTTTCCCATCCTTGCTTGTGTGGCAGCCGGCGGGGACGAAACCACGGTGAAGTGATAGAAGGAAGGTATGTCAGGCTGAGGTGGAAAGATTGCATGCCCATAATAGGAGTTCCGATGACGTCACCGCCTCAGCAAGGGAATCCCCGGCACCTGGAGAAGACTCAGAGTAAGACAGCTGCGGCGAATCACCGGGCTAATAAACGCCCTAGAAAAGGGGCTGCCAAACAACATTGGAGTGGAGAGTGAGTTTGGAGTTTTGGAGTTTGTTGGAGAGAGAATTATAAAGCGCTGTGTATGATCTATTTTGCCAGGAGAAGTCTGCTGTGTGCCCGACCCCCGGATTGTACGAGAACCCGCCCCGTTACCGAACCCCGCCTGTCTGACAACCCTCCACCTGCATCAGCCCTCGACCGTAGGATAACCGGTCTTAGTGTACCGAACCCTGGCATCGGACAACGACGATTACGGACTGGCTGACGCTCCCGCTAAACATTACCTTTTTTTTCCCGCAAACAGCAATAAATTTGCGATATAAATTGAATTGCCGCCGTGTGGACATTGAGATTATTGTTTTCAGCTGCGTGACAACTCCAACCACCGCGGAGTTTGCCACATATGGTGGAGAATGCGGGCAATGCATTTTGACTGAAAACAATAATACTCTACATAGTAATCTACAAGCTGAGCTCAAGGGTTTATACACAGCCCACATCGAGCAAAAAGAGGCTTCACGGATAGGACGCATAAACCCCGCCCGTTTTCTGGTGAAACAAACAGACGCAGATGATGTGGAAACTTTCCTCCACACTTTTGAAATCACCGCCAAGCGGGAGAAATGGCCAGAGGAACAATGGGCGGATTTGCTGGCTCCATTTTTGACGGGCATGGCTCAGACCACCTACCCAGATTTAACAGATGGCAGAATGGTAACATTTGAAGCGGTAAAAGAATAAATACTACAGCGACATGGATACACGCTGCTTACCAGGGCACAGCGCTACCACGACTGGACATATGACCCATCAGTCTCACCCAGAGCGCAAATACACCAGCTCACCCGGGTCACCAATGCATGGCTGATGTCGGAGCCCAAAACCCTGGGAGCCGTAGAGAGGGTGATTATGGACCGCTTTTTATGCGCGCTCCCCTTCGAAGCAAAGAAGCTGGCTGGTCAGAACAACTCTAAGAGCGTGGAGGAGCTAGTCGAAGTGATTGAGGGATATCAGGCGTCCCAAGCCTTAGTGTGCAATGGACGGGCGGTGAAGACTGAAGCGACCCCCAGGCCTAAGGAATGTCCACGGGCGGACGACCACGCACGGGGTCCCGCAGTAGAGACCCCGGTCGAACCACCCAGACGCCGGCCACTCGTGACGTCAGATGGTCAGCGACAGGACCTCCAGGACCTGGTCAACCGGACTAGAGACGTATTCTCTGCCGAGGCGGGGCACACCGACCTGATCCAGCACCGGATCGTCACGGAGCCAGGAAAACGGCTGAAACTGAGGCCATACAGGATCCCAGAGGCCCGAAGAGAAGCCATCGCGGCCGAGGTAAAAGCTATGCTATGTGCAGGAATCATTGAGGAATCCAATAGTGAATGGTGTAGTCCAATTGTGTTGGTACCAAAACCGGATGGGTCGATCCGTTTCTGCAATGATTTCAGACAATTAAACGCTATATCTAAATTTGACGCCTACCCTATGCCTAGGATAGATGAACTCATTGAACGCCTGGGAAGAGCCCGTTTCATCACCACGCTGGACCTGACAAAGGTATACTGGCAGGTACCTCTGGCGCCCGAGGCCAGAGAGAAGACAGCGTTCGTCACACCGGACGGCCTCTTCCACTATAAGATGCTACCATTCGGGCTCCATGGGGCCTCGCCCACCTTCCAGCGACTAATGGACCGGGTCCTACGACCCCACCGGGTATACGCCGCGGCCTACCTGGATGACATAGTAATACACGGGGAGGAATGGGGGACCCACCTACAACAGATCGATGCCGTACTGCAAGCCCTGCGGGGGGCGGGGCTAACAGCCAATCCAAAGAAATGTCGCCTCGGCCTTCGAGATGCAGATTACCTGGGGTATACAATCGGGCGCGGCTGCGTCAAACCCCAGGCAGGAAAGGTCGAAGCGATCCGGGAATGGCCCCACCCCCGCACCAAGAAGCAGGTACGAGTGTTCATTGGGCTTGCCAGCTATTACAGATGTTTTGTCCTGCATTTCTCCTCCCTAGCAGCGCCCCTCACGGACCTGACCCGAAGCCGGCTGCCAGACTGAATCCTGTGGACGACCGAGGCAGAGGCAGCCTTTGGAGCTATCAAAGATGCCCTGTGTTCGGAACCCGTGTTAGTGACCCCCGACTTCTCCCAACCCCTAGTGGTACAGACGGATGCATCGGAAACCGGGGTGGGTGCCGTCCTATCCCAGCTACATGAAGGTGAAGAACATCCGATCACCTACATAAGTCGCAAGTTACTACCCCGAGAGCAAAAATATTCCACGGTGGAGAAAGAATGCTTGGCTATCAAGTGGGCCCTAGAGGGTCTGAAGTATTACGTTTTGGGACGGCACTTCACCTTGGTAACAGACCATGCACCACTAGTGTGGATGTCTAGGAATAAAGACAATAATGCAAGGGTCACTCGCTGGTTCCTCTCTTTGCAACCGTATGCCTTTGACGTCGTCCACAGGTCCGGAGCTGCCCATGGGAACGCGGACGCGCTGTCGCGGAGAGACGCCCTGGGTTCCTGGGCCACCCCGCCCTCCCGGTCGGAGCTGAGGGGGGGGGTGTGTGGCAGCCGGCGGGGACGAAACCACGGTGAAGTGATAGAAGGAAGGTATGTCAGGCTGAGGTGGAAAGATTGCATGCCTATAATAGGAGTTCCGATGACGTCACCGCCGAACAGCAATAAATTTGCGATATAAATTGAATTGCCGCTGTGTGGACATTGAGATTATTGTTTTCAGTTGCGTGACAACTCCAACCACCGCAGAGTTTGCCACACTTGATATAAGACTTCAGCTGCTCAACAGTCTGGGGTCTCCATTGTCGTATTTTGCACTTCATAATGCAACATACGTTTTCAATGGGAGAAAGGTCTGGACTGCAGCATATGTTGCTCCAAAATGCATATGTACCCTTCAGCGTTAATGGTGCCTTCACAGATGTGCAAGTTACCCCTGCCATGGGCACTAAGACACCCCCATACCATGACAGACGTTGGCTTTTGAACTTTGCGTTGATAACAATCGGGATGGTCCTTTTCCTCTTTGGCCCGGGGAACACAACGTCTAAAAACAATTTGAAAGGTGGACTTGTCAGACCACAGGACACATTTCCACGTTGCGTCAGTCCATCTCAGATGAGCTCGAGCCCAGAGAAGTCGGCGGCGTCTCTGGATGTTGTTGATAACTTGCATTTGTAGATGCAGGGACGAACTGTGTTTACTGACAAAGGTTTTCCAAAGTATTCCCGAGCCCTTGTGGTTATATTCATTACAAAAGCATGTTGGTTTTTAATGCAGTGCCGTCTGAGGGATCGAAGGTCACAGGCATTCAGTATTGGTTTTCGGCCTTGCCCTTTACATACAGATTTCTCCAGATTCTTTGAATCTTTTAATAATATTATGGACTGTAGATGGTGACATCCCTAAATTCCTTGAAACAAAAACCTGCATACACATTTGGTCGTGTTGGTTCTGTGATAATCTGAGTTAAGATTAAATCGGTACAGACCTCCTTAAATTTATCAGAGACATCTTTTAGCCAAACAAGATTTAAATGACCCATGACAATTGATTCAGAATCTACAGAATAAGCAGAAAGCAAAACACTAAAATGATCAATGGCACATTCAGCAGCAGAGGGAGGGCGATAGATTCCAACTAAAATAAAGGAGTTATTCTGTTCCAGGAGTAACCGCAAAGCAAGAAATTCAAATAGATTTTTCAATGAAACAGCCTGAAGCACACAGACAGGAAAACATGACATAAATGGCTATCCTACCACCCCTTCCAATTCTATTAGATCTAAAAAATATATTGTATCCATCAATAGTTACAGTGGAATCAGCAACACTAGTTTTTAGCCAAGGTTTTAGTCAGTACTAAGGCATCTGGGTCAGCATGGGAGACAAGGATGTTTAAATGGTCCATTTTCTGGCTTTGTAGTAAGCTTCTAATATTTAAGTGAAGTAGGCGAAAACCCTTCATAGATGTAATAACCCTAGGATTATTCAAGGCATCTGGATTAGGAGTGTAACGTGAAATTGGAACCATAAAGGTAGTTTGAATTGTATGTAAATTGCTAATGTGCCCAGCAACATCAACACAGGTTTTGTTATTAATAATCACAGGGATGGTTGAAGTATGCCTACTAGATGACATAAAACATCCAGGCCTGCTAGGGGAGCTAGAGCAACAAGTTGGAGCGATGGGTTGAGAAGAGGAAATGGTGGAAGTGGCTAAAGTAGGATTACATTTTTATAAACTTATTGCCAGTCACGCATTTCCGCTGCAAAGTATCGCGTTAGTGGGGAAATCACAACTGGGACAATGTCCTATGTCACTGGCAACATGGAGGAGGCCCTACACAAGAACAGCTGTAAACTTGTACAACACACTGGGTGTGTCCCAATATTCTTCACTCCCCACCTCTTTCCTCCACTCCCCCACTACTACTCCTCTCCTACTCGGAAGTATGCAAAACTGCCTGAATGTTTCGAGTACAAGTATTTGCAAGTACAGTATACAATGTACCTGACATTGTGGTTTGCATCAAGACATTAATTAATATGTAACCATTAATATATAATTAAGATGTAATCAGCAACATTAGATCAAAACTCAAAGATCTATTTCCGGGGCACAGAGGAGAGGAGGTGGTAGTGGAGGAAAGGAGGGTGCGTTTTTTTAGTATTGGGACGCACCCATAGCAATCACTGTAATCCACAGATTACAACACTACGAATCTGCTCCTGTGAATTACATATAATTTAGAATCTGACTTTCGCAGCAAATTTTGCAGTGAACCTTGAACAAAATATTTTCAAATTTGTAAAATGGTATTCGTAACTGCAGAATGGCGAGCAGTGCTCTGGTGAGTTGGGGGTAATGCCTGTTCTTCCAACCAATCAGATGAGTGGATTCAGGATGACTGCTGTACTGCTTAACTTTAGTGGAGTATGCTACCTACTCCAGAGCTAGAAAGAGGCTGAGCACCTTGGCAGAGTCTGCCTAAGTCTTTAGTCACAATCACATTGTGTCATGGGTTTGACACCATCTAGCCTTGTTTTAGCTAGCTACAATACTTATCCCACCCTTGTTTCAATCCTGAAAAGCGCTGCTAACTCAATACCGAAATAAACAAGTGAAATTATTATGTAATCATACCATGCCGTTCTACTAAATATTGAATAAGTATACAATCTTACCACTGATTCTATGTGTAGGGATGCCGTAGTCATTTATTGCCTTGGACAATCCATTTGATAAATACACTGCGCATTAGAACAAGAGTATACAATCAAAACTAGCTCTGCGTAAAACCAGGCTTACTGATTACACAGCTGTGATGCTTTTCATTTCATTCTGGTTTGATTGACAACAATTGTATCCAATGGAGGGAATTATATGCTTTCCAGAAGCATATGACCTGTCTAATTGAAAGCTTTGAACAACTATTTAGGGCCGTGCGCAACATAGTTGCCTCGCTACAGTCTTACGCACTCGAATACGCATTACGCAGCAAAATTATATGCATGCATTATAGTTGTTTCTCAGCTGTTTTCCTAGCAATTTATAGATTTGCCAACTTATTAGCATGGCTAAAAAAACTCCTTGCTTTGCTGACATGTATTTTGGAGGTGGGTCAGAAGAGGAGAGCGATGGAGATTCTTCTAAGCCTGGCAGCATAGATTATATCGAAGAGGATGTCCATCAACGGCTACGTACACACTGCAGCTAAATACGGTTGTCTACATGTAATACATTCTACAACCGCAGGCTTGCCTGGAATTTCAGGTATTGACTACCGAATTTCACTTCAGCTGTGGTAGGTCTGCTCAGAGTGTGCCAGAACTGCACTGGACAACTAGTTGCTAACGTTACACGTACTCCTACGCTGCTCCCTCTTTCCTATTCATTCCTGATATATGGAGTTAGATAGCTGCCAAAACATTTCGTAAACGTAAATTGAGATTCACAAATGTAACTCAAATTGCAAATGTAAACTCAAAATCGTAAATTGAGATTCACAAATGTAAGTCAAATTGAACTAAATTTGTAACTAAAATTTATTGAAGTGTAAATGTAAAACCTGATTTGTGTACATAATTTTTATATCTGTACATGCGGAACTCATAGGAGCTCATTATCAACCTTGACAAGACAGAGCTCCTCTTCATGCCGTACAAGACCTCCCCACTACATGACCTCTCCATCACCGTTGATGGGACCGTGGTGGCTGCCTCCCGCTCTGCAAGGAACCTGGGGGTGGTCCTGGACGACCGGCTGGACTTCAAAGAGCACATCAGGGCGACGGCACGGTCCTGCAGGTTCATCCTGTACAACATCAGGAGGATTCGACCGTACCTGACCACCTACTCCACCCAGCTTCTTGTCCAGACCATGGTAACTTCACGCCTGGACTACTGCAACTCCCTGCTCGCAAGCCTACCGGCCTGCACCATTCTGCCTCTTCAACTGATCCAGAATGCAGCTGCCCGGCTTGTGTTCAACCTCCCGAAATTTTCCCATGTAACCCCCCTGCTGAGGTCTCTCCACTGGCTGCCAGTTGCAGCCAGGATCAGGTTCAAAGTTCCAACCCTGGCCTACACTGCAGCCAATAGGACAGGCCCCGCCTACCTGCAGGACTTAATCCAGAACTATGTTCCTGCTCGACCACTTCACTCTTCTGCAGCAGGGCGACTGGCACTTCCCCCCCTCCGTGTCAAAGGCTCTCGCTTGTCCCGACTGCGGAGTTTTTCCACATTAGCTCCTCAGTGGTGGAATGAACTTCCCATTCCCCTACGTTCTACTCCAACCCTGCCTGCATTCCGTCGAGGCCTGAAGACACACCTCTTCAGACTCCACCTTGACTGATATCCTCACCTAGGAATATCAGTTCCCGGTTTACTAGTTCTGTGTTTTCCTGTCTGTTTATTATAGTTTATAATAGTATTTGGAATGGAAGTGTGGTGTTGCTGATTTGCCCACAGCTTACTGTGAACTACAGTCGACGTTCATTGCTAGGGATAGCTGCTACATTATGGGAAGGATGTGCTTTGTCTGTTCTGTAGTGATCTTGATGATGTCTCTGTATGCACTTACTGTACGTCGCTTTGGATAAAAGCGTCTGCTAAATGAATGTGATGTAATGTAATGAGTGTGCGCTCTATTCTCGACATACATGCATTTTGTCAGTATGGTTGGCACCAAAATAGAACTGTAACCATAATTTGGAATTTGTAAAGAGAGAAACGCAAACCTAGACCAGGAAGCCACAATTAAAAACCGGAAGTCTCAGAAACAATGTTTCCAAATTAAAAGTTCACAGGTTTTTCCAATGAACTGCAAGCATATGAAAGCTTCCACTAAGGTTCCACCCGTGCATTCATAGAAACTAGCTTAGCTAACCAACTAATTTGCAAACTATGGCTGGAGAACAGCGGTTGGCTATACCAAATTCCCAGGTCACGGTAAAGCCCCACAGAAAGCGATAAAATCGCATGTCAATTGGAGATAGAAGACATAATTAATTATGGGTGAGCAACTCCGTGCCTGAAAGACTGATGCACAGGTTCCCACGCTGGTTCACTCGTAGATTACATTTTGCTAAAATGAGATGGCATAAATGGCTGGGCTAATTATAGAAGAGTAAAAAGTATGGAATCCTGAAACGGATAGCCTAGAGACGTCCTTGTCCATCCCTGCCTGACAGTAGCCTAGGCTATGCTATGGAGGCTAATCACTCAGGGGTCTGGGAGCATGCTCCCCCGTGAGAGAATTTGTCCAAAAGCTCTGAAATGGTTTATTCTGATGACTTCTGAGAGTAGAAAATTACTTTTAGTTACGCGCGTAAACATAATACAGATCCTTTCCAAAAAATTAGAATATCATGGAAAAGTTTTTTTTTTCCATAATTCCATTCAAAAAGTGAAACTTTCATAGATTATAGATTCATTACACACAAAGCTAAATATTTCTAGCCTTTATTTGTTTCATTTTTCATAATTTTGGCTTACAGCTCCAGAAAACCCCCAAAACAGTATTTCAAGAAATTAGAATAGTGTGTCGAAAATCAGCATTTACTTCAGTTATTTCAGAGAATGAATGTTTTAGACTGAGTGTCACACTATCATCTAATTTACTCAAAACACCTGCAAAGTTTATCTCAGTTTGGTTCAGTATGGGGAAGACTGCAGACTTGACAATTGGCCAGAATTGTCAAGTGCAGTGTCCAAGCATATCAATAGAAAGTTTAGTGTAAGGGAAAAATGTGGCAGGAGAACGTGCACAAGCAAAAGAGATGACCGTAGGCTTCAGCGGATTGTCAAGCAAAGACGATTCCAAAATTTGGCAGAGATGCAAAGGGAGTGGACTGAGGCTGGAGTCAGTGCTTCAAAAACCACCACGTACAGACGTATCCGGGACATGGGCTACAACTGTCAGATTCCTCGAGTCAAGCCACTCCACTCATTCTCTGAAATAACTGAAGTAAATGCTGATTTTCGACATACTATTCTAATTTCTTGAAATACTGTTTTGGGGGTTTTCTGGAGCTGTAAGCCAAAATTATGAAAAATGAAACAAATAAAGGCTAGAAATATTTCACTTTGTGTGTAATGAATCTATAATCTATGAAATTTTCACTTTTTGAATGGAATTATGGAAAAAAAAACTACTTTTCCATGATATTCTAATTTTTTGGAAAGGATCTGTATATATACATATATATATATGGGTAAAAAGGTATTTTTAAAAGGTCTTTACAAAATGGATGTAATGCATATTTTTGAGTCTGGAACAATGTGTTTAAACAAGTCTCATTTGTTATATAACATTTCAAAGTGTTTAAATTAATTTTTTGACTGTATTTTTAACTTCACCACCAAAAAAATGTCAGGTGGCACAACCAAATATTTGTAAATATATATATATATTTTCCTACTATTTATTCTAAGTGAAATCTTTGGCAAGTATCCCTGAGAGTGTCGACAGTGCCTAACACATTATTATTTTGTGGTTGTGTTTTGTATTTACAATAATTTAAGATTATTGCATTCTAGTGGCCAGGTATTTAGTATCTTTAGCATCTGATTTTACATTTAAAGACAGAAAAATAATTATACAAATATACAAATGAATGCATTCAATACAATAGCTATTCACATCATAGTTATCATTCACATCATATTAACCATTTGTTCACTTTAACCTATTATTTATTGGTTTAAATTAATATTTTACCTGGTCGCACCACCTGACAATTATCAGTTGTGCCATCTGACAACAATAGTAATGACATGAAATATGCTGAATAATTGCATTTTTATTTCAAATACAAAAAAGTGTTTTAGTCAACAGTCTCTATTGAAGTAAAAGCAGTAAATTGATCAAAAACAGGACACATCACATGAGATCACATTCGGTACATAGCAATTGGAATAGGCTACAGTGCAATAGATTGATTAGATACACTGTAATGAAAGATTTCATATGATTAATGG
Organism: Synaphobranchus kaupii; assembly: GCA_029718625.1. Lineage (NCBI taxonomy): Eukaryota > Metazoa > Chordata > Actinopteri > Anguilliformes > Synaphobranchidae > Synaphobranchus > Synaphobranchus kaupii. Next base: position 65,779,284 of record CM056376.1, on the reverse strand, counting down.
TATATTCCACTTAAAATTTAAACTCTTTTAAAGTCAATAGGAATTATTGGATGGGTAAAGCTTGTGCGTTTTCTACTCGTTCATGGTTTTTAATAGAACTTGTATTCATCCAGCTTTCAGTTCATATAGCCTATTTCAGTTCAACATGCTCATACTAATCTGGAGGAAATGACGACACGACTTCTGAGGCCTATGCAATCTAGCAGAATGATATGCTTTCATTGTACCACATAGTAAGACCCTAGCAACCACCTAGTAACACCTTAGCAACCGCCTAGTAATACCATGGCAACCACCTACTACACCCTAGCAACCGGCTAGTAACCACCCTAGCAACCAGCTACTACACCCTAGCAATTACCCAGTAAGACCCTAGCAACCACCAAGCAATCCCTTAATAACAACCTATTAACCAACAGGGACCCTAGCAACCAACAAGTAAGACCATAGCAACCACCTAGAAAGACCTTAGCAACCACCTCTTCATCCATTTTGAAAGATCTTATACAATTAATGGTATTCCACTGAAAAAAAACTTTTAAAGTCGATAGGAATTATTGGATGGGTAAAGCTTGTGCGTTTTCTACTCGTTCATGGTTTTTAATAGAACTTGTATTCATCCAGTTCCATTCTGCTTTCAGTTCATATAGCCCATTTCAGGTCAACATGCTCATAATAATACATGCCATTGCTAACAATGTATATTGTTTGTTGTGTAATGCCTAATTACTATTACCAAAATATAGTATTCTCTGTCCTTTGCTTTTTCAAGCCAACTTGAAGTTTGTGTTCAAACTTATATTGTCTACTGTGTTTCTGTAGGGAAGGCCTGTTCTAAACCTTATCATGTCGTACCACACAGGACAATGCATAAATATACGTCACATTATACAGTGAAAAGTTCAATAACATGCAAACTCAGAGTTCAGAAACTCTCAATCTAGAATTATAAATCATGACAAAGGTTTGAAAGTGTATAACATCTTTAACTTAAAACTAATAAACATTTTAGAGATGTAATAGATAATCTTAGAGCTTTAAATAGCATTATTTATTTCATATAGTGACATTCTTTGCAGTTGCGCCACCTTACTTACTGGTTGTGCCACCTGACTTTTGCAACTAATTTCAAATTAAACTGGCTTCTACTTGGACACCTGTATTAGCTTTTGCCATTGCTATCAAATTCATACATATAATTTTTAAATAGAATAAAAAGATTTATGATAAAATAACATTTTCCTAGTTTTAAAATTGGTTGTACCACCTGACATGGAAAGTGTACCAGCCTAACTACAAGTTGAAAGTAGCTATTTTTATCAAGATCTACAAACCTTGTCACCCATAAATACTCATAAATTTCAGCCATAAAGGTCACTTGGGGTCCTCTTGATGGTGCAATATCATATTTACTGTTATTACCTCTTCACTTTCTAATAAAATTCCCATGATTACGGTTGTGCCACCCTGACATTTGAGAACATAACAATTGCTGGATTATCTCAACAGCTTTAAAACATATGGTATTTGTAAAATTTGGTTTATTTGAAATGTTTCAAACATAAAATCATGCCATAGTATTTCTCTGTCTAGTTTTACAGTTTAGTTCTGTCATGGTGTTAATTCACTCTGCTGAACTGTAGAAATCTTAGTCAAACAGATTAGTTCTGTTCAGTGTTTATTCACTCTGCTGAACTGTTTAAATCCTCAGTCTGTTCAGTCTGAGCGGCATTCCCTGCTGTTCACTATTCTGTCTCGCTAACCACCTTGTCTACTTAAAGTCTGCCAGTCTGCAGTTGTCAGCTTGGGCTTCTGCTATCACACCCTGCGGCAGTCCATGCTCACGCCCTGTGCTGCGGTGTTGCTGATGTGCTGACGCTCCTGCCTCTGCTGTTGCTGCTGCCGCCCTGCCGTTGCCATGCTGCTACTGCTGCTGCCCTGTTGCCGCGCCGTCGTCCTGCCCGGACTCCGCTGCACTGTCCTGCTCTACCGCTCCCGCTCCCGCTCATCCCCTGCTCCAAACCTGTCCTGCTCTACCGCTCCCGCTCATCCCCTGCTCCAAACCACCCGGTTACCTGTTGCCATTATCACCCCTGACTTTCCCTGCTCCCTCTGCTCCCGCACATTAATTACTGGACTGTCTGTCTTAATTGTTTTCTCCCTCGCTTCAGGAGACAAGTTCGAAGCTTTAATTATTGGATGCCTGGCGCTCCTACTCTCTGTCCTGTCCGTCTAGTCCGTCCGTTCCGTCCAGTCCAGTTCTGGCTTGGAATGCTTCCAGTGTGACCCGTCAAGTCCAGTTCCGGCTTGGAACGATTCCACTGTGACCCGTCAAGTCCAGCTCCGGCTTGGAGCAATACCGGTGTAACCTGTCAAGTCCAGCTCCGGCTTGGAGCAATTCTGAGGTCCCGGTTGAGTCCAGTTTCCGGCTGGGAACTTCTACTGTCATTGCCTTTTTCTCCCTATGCTCAGGACTGCCCTGAGCTTAAATAAATATTCATTTTTGCATTCCTGTCTCCTTGTCGTTGCATTTGGGTTCTGTCCTATTCCGGGATTGTAACAGAACGAACTGGCCAGAAGCATGGACCCAGCCGACCTGGAGCAGATCCGTCACGCCTTCGCCTGCCAGACCGCTGTCAGCGATCAACAGGATGGATGACGTATTGGAGACTCTGAAGGGCCTAACGGATCAAGTGAGTCAGATGTCACTCCACCAGCCTCTTCCTAGAATCCAAGTGGTCCCGGCTCCGTCCATACCTGAGCCGCAGCCCGAGGCGCCAGCGCCCTCTTCTGGCAGAGAGCCCCGTGTTCAACACCCCAAGCTCTACTGAGGGGATCTGGGGAAATGTTGTGAATTCCTCCTGCAATGCGACATCGTCTTCCGCATTCAGCCCACATCCTTCGCCACAGACACCTGTAAGATTGCGTTTGTCATGAGCAGTTTGGGAGAGAGTGCTTGGGAGTGGGCCACGACGCTGTGGGAGAGCCAGTCACCAGCCTGCTTCCACTTCCCCACCTTTACCTCAGAGATGTGCCGCGTCTTTGACCATCCAGTCTGTGGGCGAGACGCTACCCAGCGCCTCCTTCAGATGCGTCAGGGCAGTCGCAGTGTGGCTGAGATGGCGGTCCAATTCCGCACCCTAGCGGCCGAAGCGGGATGGAACGACACCGCCCTTCAAGGGGCCTTTTTACAAGCTCTTAATGAAGAATTAACCTCTTCCTACCGAGGGCAAAATAGGCCAAATTTTGCCTGTTTTCACTAGTGACAAACAAAGGTGGTTATCTCAAAAACTATAAATGGTACAAATATGGTTCATGGCTTTTATTAAAGCAGACACCTGCAGTATTACGACTAAGCAGTGAGAACTCATAGAAATCCAGTTTTTGATACTTAACTACAACAATTTATGTACAGAAAATATAAAAAAACTAAAAAACGGGTACCTACATTCAAGTTTAAGAATTTTTACCTGGGGAGCTACAAATGCAATCAAGGAAATGACTCCTCTATCTGATTCATCAATATGCTGCCTACCTCTGGTAACAATCTGGTGTCAATATCTCAAACCATTCAAATTTTACAGGGTTTTTTTCAGGTGAACCTTTTTCGTTATCCAAATGGTGCCAAATGGTGCCAAATGTGCCAAAAATGGCAATGTTCCAGAAAGGTCTCAATATGATTTATTTTTTAGGTTTTTACAATAAAATGAGATAATTTGTCAATATTGGCAATAAAAGTTCATTTTTAGACGTGTTCTTGGTGTTCTGCATATTACACAACTAACTACCCAAGGTTACAAAAAGCTGTCAAAACCCATGTAGCAGCACAGTGAATCTTGTGTATTTCACCAGAGCCCCATTAGCCAGAAATGAGTCCAGGAATGTGCAAACAGGTTTTCAAATGAATAATGGGAATAGTATGAAACTTCCCTACACATTAATGCTTGCCAGTCCTGTCCTTTATTCTGTTGCCACCTCCTATGACAGGGACGTTGGGGTTGGGTTTTAGGAGGCAAAACTTTATACATGACAAACATATATCAACTATATACAAGTGCACTAAGGTGTACTACTAAAAGTGCAGTGGATAAAAAATCAAAAGTCCACCAGTTTCCTAGATAAAAAATAAAAACACCCCTGCTGTAACAAATAAAAAGATCCTTGCCTCTAATTGCTGAAGTTACCGTATTTACACAAAGAAAGTACAAAATGGCAGGGTCCAAAAAGCTAAAAAAAAAGAACTAAAAACAAAAAAAGGTAAAGGATCAAAACATGGGGGTGGAGGTGGAGGTTGAGGAGAGATTATTTAACCATTCATACAGAAGCCATTTAGACTACACATTCCCTCAGGAGAGCAATCTGCATCATTACAAATCCCACTAACCCTGTCCATGGAATTGTCCACCATGTTGATATACCCATTAGTCCCCCTTATACAACAACAATCAGCAATAATAATAATCAACAAGTACTCCCTCATGTTATCATGTTCTCTCCCTCATACCATGCATAAATTACCATTTTGTTTACCTGCACAGCCTTCTGTACTGCATACAGAACAATTTACTCAGGTGGAACAATGACTTTACTAAACACTTCCAGAAGCCATTTCACACTCAAAAAAATCGTTTTAGTAGCTCATCTCAGACACAAATAGATAGCTAGCTGCTTGTTACCTGTAATTTTGCTTGCATTACATTACATTACATTTATTTAGCAGACGCTTTTATCCAAAGCGACGTACAGTAAGTGTGCACAGAGACATCAAGATCACTACAGAACAGACAAGGCAAAGCACATCCTTCGCATAATGTAGCAGCTATCCCTAGCAATGAACGTCGACTGTAGTTCACAGTAAGCTGTGGGCAAATCAGCAACACCACACTTCCATTCCTAATACTCGTATAAACTATAATAAACAGACAGGAAAACACAGGGATGCTTGCTAGCTTGCCACTGTAAAGGCAATACTATCTATATTAATTTAGCTGAGAGGGACCGATTTTATGCATAAGTATATAAGGTTAGTTAGCTTCACAGAAGAAACACAGGGATTCACGCATTGCAGCTAAATTTCCTTCGATGCTTACACCAAACATCTGTGTTGTTGGCAACGCCACGTAACACGTGCGAGTTTGTCAACACAGACAATACACCCTAAGTTTACTTCATAAATTATTTATCATACCGTTGGAATGTGCAATTTGTAATATTAATTGTATGAAAAACAATAAAATACAGTTGACAATGTAATTACGAACCCGCATGGCATTGCGTGAATTCACACTGGTATATCGAAAAATCGGTAATACCACCAGCCCTAACGACGTTACCTGCCATGGCGAAATTCAATGCGTTTATAGCATAACACTGTTAGTATGATAAAACAACTTACATGTCAGCAACATCATCTCGGTCATCAGTGGATTCAGCGTCACTGAGACAGGATGAGTCTCCCTCGGCAAAAACATCTTCTGGCTTATCCAGTTCGTCTAGCACTTGGTGCACGGATAAACGCCTCAAAAATCTCGACATAACTACACAAAAACTGTATCAAAAATACTCTAAAGTAAAAAATGTAACTGCGGGCCTTACCTAATTAATTGTGCTTTGCTAAACGGAATGTAGCGAGCTACGCTACAAGGTAAAAACACTGCGCCATTTTGGTTCGATAATTACGCGTGGTCGCCACTTCCTTATACGCACGGCTCGATTTCCTTTTTTACGACGGCTATTGTATTCAATAGCCAGCTTGTTTCAAAGATAAGAGTCTTGGCTATTGCCTGGAATATTTGACAGACAGTTTTAAAACCCAATGGAAAGCAAATAATACTCAGAGTGGAGGCGGGTGGAAGACGGTTTTTCCCACTTCAGATAGGCCTATTGTGCTATCAGTCAAAGAAATACACCCAATTGACGACGGTTTTGCATAAATCTCTGCAAGCATGTTCAAAACTACTCTGGCTAACATATACTAAGCCATGGGATTGGTACTCCAGAAACTGGCTGAGTTTCACAACGCCAAAGTGAACACAGCCGAACGAGTCGTAATCAAGTGCAAAAAAGCACAAGTCGGTTTAAAATTTGAAAAAAATAATGTACAGCCGTATGAAAGTTTTAAAGTATTTTTTCTTGAAGCCTAAAGGTATAATGATTTTTCAAACCAAAGTTTTGTGAAATACAATTAAGCAGAACAGTTTACCAGCACATTGTTTATGGTGTGACATCAAGCAGCAATACATGTTTGAGAATTAGGTCTGAGTTTCCAACGTTATTTACGAAGTTTTATTCCGACGTTTTGGGCTTAAAAACCACTTTCCCAGAAGGAATGGATATATCTTAAGGATATTTAATCAAAATATTGAGGTGAGCAGTTTATTATATGTTATTAAATTAATGAAATGTATAATGTAATAATTTCCGTCACACCGGCGTTACCGCTAGGGGGCGTTTGGCATTAAGAGGTTAAAGGACCAGTTAGCAACCCATGATGAATCCAGCTCATTAAACAGTCTCATCCGCCTTGCCATCTCGATCGACAACCGCCTCCGGGCCAGGGCCCGGGAGAGGAAGAAGAACCCTTCACGCGGTCCTTTATCCACACTCCACGGCAGTCACCCTGCTCCTTCCGTTAAAGTTCCTGTTTCATCACTCACCCCCTCTGACGAGGAACCCATGCAGTTGGGAAAAGTCTCCATTGACGCCGAAGAGCGTTGCCGAAGAATCTGCACCAACTCATGCATGTACTGTGGCAATCCCGACCATCACATTGCTGCTTGTCCGATTCGCCCAAAAGGCGTGGCTCTCCAGTAAGACTGGGCACACTGGCGAGCCCTATCTCCATTGTCCATTCAGCGCAAAGCCGAGTCGAATTGAAAGCAACCCTCCTCTGGAGGAGCCAAACCGCCTCCTCATTCGCCCTTGTCGACTCCGGAGCTGATGCCAGCTTCATCGATGCCACCTTTGTCAAGGAATCCAGAATTCCTGTTGAATCACTGTCTTCGCCCATCACTGCACTCGCCTTGGACGGTAGGAGTCTGGGTTTAGTCACCCACTCCACCATTCCCCTCCAGCTGGTGCTGTCTGGCAACCATCACGAAACCATTCAATTCTACCTCATCCATTCCAAACAGCCTCCTCTGGTTCTAGGACAAACCTGGCTACGCCTCCACAATCCCCACATCAACTGGCGTTCCGGTCAAGTTCAGGACTGGAGCAGTCATTGCCTAGCTAACTGCCGACGGTCAGCTCTGCCCCCTCCGGGGGCTAAGCGAGCCACTCCTAACCTATCCATACCTGATCTAACCGGTGTTCCTAATCATTATCACGATCTGTCACAGGTTTTTAGCAAATAACGTGCTATCTCCTTACCTCCTCACAGACCATACGACTGCTGTATCGATCTGCTGGCTGGAGCCAAACTACCCTCCGGCCGCCTCTTCAGCCTGTCGGGTCCGGAGAAAGCAGCTATGGAAACCTACATTCATGACTCATTGGCCTCAGGTATAATCCGACCTTCTTCATCTCCGGTGGGAGCAGGGTTCTTTGTGGTGAAGAAGGACGGGTCGCTCCGACCCTGTATCGATTACCGGGGGCTCAATGAGGTTACTATATGAAACAAATACCCACTTCCCCTTATTAATTCTGCTTTTGAACCTTTACACCAGTCTGTCATTTTTACTAAGCTCGACCTCCGCAACGCATACCACCTGGTCCGGATCCGCGAGGGGGACGAGTGGAAGACGGCGTTCACTACCCCTCTCGGCCACTACGAGTACCTGGTGGTCCCGTTCGGGTTAACTAACACCCCAGCTGTGTTTCAGAATATGGTCAACGATGTCTTACGAGACCTTTTGGGTAGGTCCGTTTTTGTCTACATCAATGACATTCTAATTTTTTCCAAGACTCCACAGGAGCACATTCGTCATGTCCGTGAGGTCCTCCAAAGGCTTTTGGAGAACCAGCTATATGTGAAAGCCGAGAAGTGTGCATTTCATACCTCTACTGTACACTTTCCCGGCTTTATCATTGAAGAGGGCAGAATCCGGGCGGATCCGGCGAAAATCAAGGCGGTGACAGAATGGCCCCAGCCGGCCACACGTAAGCACTTTCAACAATTTCTTGGTTTCGCCAATTTCTATCATAGATTTATCGTAGATTTACAGTGTGGCAGCTGCCCCCCTCACAAAAGGAACATCTACTTCCATTCCCTACCGTTGGAACTCTGAGGCTCAACGAGCCTTCAATCTCCTCAAAGCCCGGTTTTCCATGGCACCCATCCTTTGTCATCCTGACCCGGCCCGCCAGTTTGTCGTGGAGGTGGATGCCTCCGACACTGGCGTCGGGGCCATTCTGTCCCAGCGATCCGCCCAGGACAACAAACTCCACCCCTGCGCCTTCTTCTCGCGAAGACTGACCCCCGTGGAACGGAACTACGACGTCGGGATCGGGAGCTCTTGGCAATTAAACTCGCCTTGGAGAAGTGGCGTCATTGGCTGGAGGGGGCAGGTAACCCTTTTGTTGTCCTGACTGACCACCATAACCTGCTATATCTCAAGTCTGCCAAAAGACTCTTATTTTTCAACAGATTCAACTTTACTGTCACTTTCCACCCTGGTTCCCGCAATACCAAGGCGGATGCCCTATCACGTGTTTTCTCCTCCCTTGCCAGACCTGCTGACCCTGAGCCCATCCTACCGGCTTCCTGCGTCGTGGCTGCGGTCTCTTGGGACATCGAGAAAATTGTGAAGGCCGCCCAGGCCTCCCATCCGGACCCTCGTAATAACCCTAACAAAACCCTTTTTGTCCCCGACTCCGTCCGCTCCCAGGTCCTCGAATGGGTCCACGCCTCCCGTCTGGCTTGTCACCCAGGGATCGCCAGGACCACCTCCCTGGTCAGGAGGAGTTTTTGGTGGCCCACCCTTAAGGGGGATACCCTTGCCTATGTCCTCGCCTGCCCAGTATGTGCCAGGAGCAATGCATCCCACCAGCCTCCCTCCGGTCTCCTCCACCCCCTCCCCGTCCCGGGCCGTCCTTGGAGCCATATCGGTATCGATTTCGTAACCGGTCTACCCCTGTCAGATGGTAACACCACCATCCTTACCATCGTAGACCGGTTCTCCAAGGCGGTCCATTTCATCCCCTTATCCAAACTCCCTTCCGCCTTTGAAACGGCGGAGCTCTGGTGCTGCATGTGGTCAGGCTGCACGGGATCCCCTGTGATATTGTTTCTGACCGTGGGCCCCAATTCTCCTCCCAGGTTTGGAAGGTGTTCTGCGTGGCCCTGGGCGCCTCCGCGAGCCTGTCATCGGGGTTTCACCCCCAGTCCAATGGCCAGACGGAGAGGGCTAACCAGGACCTGGGCGACGCCCTGCGGTGCGTGTCAGCACGCAACCCCTCCTCCTGGAGCCGATTCCTCCCCTGGGTGGAATATGCCCACAACTCCCTAAGGAGCACTGCCACTGGGATGTCCCCCTTCGAGTGCTCCTTAGGGTACCAACCCCCCCTGCTGCCGGTCCAGGAGGAGGAGGTGGCGGTTCCGTCCGTCAAGTCCCACCTCCTCAGATGCAAGCGCGTTTGGAAGCTGACACGCACTGCTCTCCTCCGCACCAATTCCCGTACCCAGCGCCTGGCGGACCTTCACAGGACCGCAGCCCCACAGTACAAGCCCGGTCAGTAGGTCTGGTTATCCACCTCCACCATCCTGCTGCAATCCACCTCCAAAAAACTGCAGCCCCCCTTCACTATCCTCAGCATCCTCAATCCGGTAACCCTCAAACTTTCACTCCCCGTTTCACTCAAAATTCCCCCCACTTTTCATGTCAGTCAGGTCAAGCCTGTCGCCTCCAGCCCCCTCAGTGCTCCCGCGGACATTCCACCACCGCCCCGGATCATTGACAACGCCCCGGCCTATACGGTAAGACGCATCCTGGACATCCGCCGTAGAGGCCGGGGTTTTCAATATCTCGTCGACTGGGAGGGGTACGGTCCCGAAGAGCGGTCCTGGCTTCATAAGAGCCTTATTTTGGACCACTCCCTTATCCACGATTTCCATAGACAGCATCCCCTCAAACTTAAGCCTCCGTGAACGCCAGGAGGCGTTCGTTAAGGGGGGGGTACTGTTACGTTCAACTCCCATCCTGTTGTTTCTCCATGTTTTCCCTCTCCCCCTGTTTCGTGTTTGTCTCTCCATTGTCCGTGTTTTCTCGCGTGCTGCAGGCTGGGCATGTTTCTCCCGTTTGTTTCACTCTGTTTCACCACTCCTGTCTCCGCCTATCCCATTTCCCCATTGTCGCATGCATTCCACACTCTTCAATCTGCTTATCACTCTTGCATACATTCGCACGCGGCACATAATTGATACCAATTAACCTCTTAATACCAAGGGCAAAATATACCAATTCTCGCCTGTTTTTACTAGTGACAAACAAAGCTGTTTATCTCAAAAACTGTAAAGGCTACAAATATGGTTCATAGCTTTTATTAAAACAGAGAACTGCACTATTATGACTAAGTAGTCATAATTCATATACATACACTTCTTGCTACTTTACTACAACAATTTATGTATAGAAATTGTGAAAAAACAAAAAACGGGTACCTAAATTCAAATTTCAGATTTTTTACCTGATGAGCTACAAGTGCTATGGAGGAAATAACTCCTCTTTGTGATTCCTCAATATGCTGCCTATCTCTGCTAAAGATATGGTGTTAATATCTCAAATCATTCAAATTCTACAGAGCTTTTTTTCAGGTGAACCATTTCGGTTACCAAAGTTGGCACAAATTGTGCCAAATGGCCCAGGTTCCAGAAAAGTCTCAATATAATTTCCAATTTTCTTTTTAAAGATTGGCCGGTACCGATCCCAATTTCTTTTATTAGAAATACATTTTATTGTTGTTATTATTATTATTATATATAGTAATATTATTACCATTACTACTATGATTGTTTTTATTTTTATTATTACTTTATGAAATGCAAGAAGATTTAAGGATTATAACCTAATGATTTATTGAGAAAAACACTCTAAATGAAAAAAGTAAAATGAACAGTCCAACAAGATGCATTTCATTAACTAGCTAGCAAAGTTCTAGAGCACGTGAAAAGCTTTTAATTCAAGAAAATGAAAATGAAAATGAATGTGGCTCCATTTGAACAGCTTTTAATTCAAGAAACTGAGAAAAAACGTCTCTGAATGTGGCTGCATTTCAACAGCTTTTAACCCTATTTACTTTGGCCCTTTTGAGGCAATGTTCTCCTGGTTTCTACTAGTTTTATTTAAATGTCAGTATCTAAAAAAATATTCCCTGCAAAATCCATGGTTTTAAGTTTGAACTGAAGAAGAAGCTGTATCATTCAGAAATTTGCTACAGAATACATTTATTTCAGAATAGTCACATACAGTATATATATAATAACCATAACATACGTCGCCTAATGTATTTAAATACGTTTAAAAAAGAACGTACGAAAGCGCGTGCGTATTCACACAAGTACAGCAACGAATTTCAGCGCTCAGTGCGAGGGGAGGTCACTGCGGAAATGTCGACTGTACGGGACTTTGGCGAAATATAAAAAGATAAACTCTTCAGGGTTCATGAGAAAACAGCTGTAGCTGAATATACTGGTAAGTACTTGGTTTCTTAAACATATTTATACGAGAGATTTTGGAGCAAAAAATGAGGTGTCTTCTAAACCGAAAGTGGATCAGGTACTGTATATAGTACAGTAAGCAAGGGAAAACGGCGAATACTCATTTGTACAACGTTTTAAAAAAATATTATTGTTTCTATACGTCAACATGATTTTCTTAGCGTGTATAAACGGTGCATTTGATGCATTTTACAGTCTGTGGCTGTAGCCAGAGGAGGGTGCGTGAGTGCTGTGGGCTACTAATAGCACCCTCCTAATTTATTGCACGGCAGTGTAACTGGAGAAGCTGCGGTTTTCGCAAGAAGCTACCCTTTAAAAAAATACTGCGTCAAAATTTTCAGGGTTTTCTTAAAGCTGTAGTTTATAATTTCAGATGAACATGATACTGTAATTGAGACGGATACGTCTCAAACCACTAGGGGTGAAGCTTATAGAGTTAATATGCTTTTAGTATGCCACCGATCACCGTGACAAGCCCCGATTAAAAAAAAAAAAAATGCGGTGTGAAACATTACTTTTGTTTTATTCATTGCGTTAAGTTGGGCTCATGGAATGGCGAGATTGACGGGTTGATTACACAGCAATACGGAGGCAGACGGTCACAGTTTAAACATGCAAATAATATACATACAATAATGATTTTGATAGCCAGTAAGTGACATTTCAAAGCGGGACATAGGCTAGAATGATTCTAGCTGTTCCTTTGCTTTCTTTTAAAATGTGTTTTTACGTTCTGAAAAAGTAACGAGATTAGGCGCAGATTAAAGCGAGCAGCCTTAAAGGGATAATATCACGTTTGCATGCAAAATGTTGAGACTTTTCGTTTAACGTTTTGTTTAATTTTCAATTGCTCTTACATGATTGACCTAGGTCTACAAGGCACACTGTTCGATTATAACGAGCACGTTAAAGATATAGGTTGAGTATCCGTAATTTCAGGGACTGCTGATTGAGTCACATGGCCGATATGGAACGGCTCCCTAATTATATATTTTAATGTTTTTAATAACCAAATAAACAATCCAATGCTTAATTCTGTAAAGTTCAGAAGAGGCATACAGACAGGTGGGCACTGAATCAAATATTTACCTGCTGCAATTTAATTATTTCCCACATTCGAATATGAACTGGAAACTTCGGACAGGAAAATATCCGTTTACAACCCACTGTCCGTGCACTTCCAGATTTCGGCTTCGGCTTTGGGCACACCCCTACTGTACTCAAATGTCCGTCTATTGCAGTGCGCGAGTTTTTGATTGAATGACAATTCACGCATTAGGTGTAAATGACAATTCGTGCATTAGGCTTGATATAGGTGTTATCAGCAAAGTTAGGCTGATAGCCATTGTCCCGTAACAGAAGATTGTCCCCCCAGAAGATTACAGGAACTCATAGCTTGATCCAGGACAATTGCGAATAGTCTATACGTGTAACTTACCATCGCACATCGCCTGGATGTTGATGGAGTGGGCTGAAAGCAATTTAATGCACCATTCCCCTTCGCTGAGGGACAGGTGGTCTTTGACCTATGGACCCTTTTATTATTATGCATTTTTTATATAACCTACACAAAAATAATATTTCACATTGTAATGTAATCCTATTTATATTTTTAGTCATGCTTGTGCGCGCCCCTGTGTGTAACAGACAGGAGAGTGTACGCGCTTTGTGCACACGCCTATGTAGACACACTTATATGCGACGTTAAAATAACATGTAAACAACTGCGACATGACTTTAGACCAGGTTTTTGGTGGTTTTAGTGCAAGCTCTTTCTACTGGCTCAAGATAGCAATACGCCAAAAATAATCCTGGCCACACCTCACATTAAGACCAACATGCCCAGTTCACTTGCTATGTGCGCACTGTCACTTGGTATTTAACCGACGTAAGCGCTAGGGGCTATAATGAACCCTGCGTTGGGTGTAAGATAGCAAAGACACTTGCATTTGGGTTAGAGCCGGGTGTAAGATAGGGCCCTTTGAGAGAAGGTTTGAACCAATCTGCCCAGTGATGAGTACATGTTGTTTGAAATACAGTAGACCAACATACTGTAGCTACAGAACTGTATAGCAGTCAGATATAAAAAAGTACTGGAAGTCCCTGATAGTGTAGAGAGCTGAAGTTTGGCTTGGTGGTGCTCATTTGAATTTCTGTCTTTTGCGGCCTTTGACCAAGCCAAACCTCACACTTAAAACATAGTTTTTTGTTATTAATTGATACTTTTAAAGGCAGGCCTAGTGATTACAAGTTGGAATTAAGGACTTACAGACAGTCCTTTGTAGGCCATGTGTAACCACCCTATCATATTACCATAGTTCATTTACATTTATGGGTATCTTATGTCTAGTTCAGTACTGTCATTTTAAGAGATTGTGATTCTACAGGTCAGGCTTGCTGGGCGCTACTTTTCTGCATTACGTGCTATGCGAGCTGGCAGATCACCAGTCGTTACCCTGATTGCAAGCAAGTGCCTGAACATTTTATTTCTTATATTAGGTAAGCATGTGTAAGCCTATCAGTACCATGTGTGACATATTTTGTGTTGAATATCTTAAGTATCCTGCAAAGGAAAAGTTTAAATATCGTTGTTCATAGATATATTTGCAACGTTGATGTGACTAGCCTACGGTTACTAGCCTTCACCACACTATGTGTAGCTAGTATTAGTGTGTAATGTAATTCTTCGCTATACTGTGGTTTTAATATCTTCTAGAGGTTGAGGTATTTTGGAAAGGTTTACAAGTGTTCACATTAGGTTTGTGAGTAGAAAATATTGTAGGTGGTAATTTTCTTTGCTAATTTTAATCGTAGTATGTATTTTGCAATAGCAGTTAAACTCGTACTTTTCTGCATTACGTGCTATGCGAGCTGGCAGATCACCAGTCGTTACCCTGATTGCAAGCAAGTGCCTGAACATTTTATTTCTTATATTCGCGAACTGGTGTTTCATTTATGTTAAACTGCTTTGATGTAGTGGTAAGTGTCAAGCCTTACCATGCGAGAGATCTGGGTTCAATCCCCCGCCAGGTGCCAAAGTGCCAACCTCTGCAAAATCCACGCAATTCTTGGTCAAAATACGCAGGTACGAAATGCCAGCTGAAACTACGCAAATTTTAAACTAAAAAATATATATATAATAATTTAGTTACAGAAAACAATCAATCCACACAAAACAATACCGTACATGTATTCGGTATTTAAATTACATCCCTCCTATAGCCCCTCCCCGACCCAAATCTTCTCACTCACAAACATCCACTGATGCGGTAATGTTACTTTATCATCGACCGAGGCGTACGTTGCATTGCATTGCTGAGGTAAAATGGGAAGTGGGGGAGTAATAATCAAGCACAAAAATATTTGAAATGTGACTGTAATGTTAACATCATATGAAACATTGCTAAACATGTTCGGTAACTTTGTTGTTCGCTAGTTAGGCGTAGCTCGCACACGACGTGATTAGCCTCGTTACGAGACTTAAGGCTACGGTGTGATAAACTGATGCTAACGTAGCAAATAATTCCTATTATTGCAGCCAGTTACCCGACCAGCCTTGCAGGTAGATACTAGTCATCATGATGTCCGATGACGACGAGGATACTGACACGGAGAGAGAGAGCAGCAGACCTAACGTTACTAAAAAGAAGCGAGTGCATGCGCCCCAGAAGTTCCTCGCTAAATATCAGGAGCAATGGCCATGTCTCCGCCCCTCAAAAATGCCTCACCATGCATTTTGCACATTGTGCAATTATGATGTTGACATCAGCCACCAAGGAGCTTCAGGTAATAATTTAGCTAAAACCTACATACATTCCTAGATAGTTTGTCAATTGAATACCATTTTTGTTCATTATATGATATGTGTGCTTATATAAGCTGATAATCATAAGTGAATTGCATTCAATTATTTAATTATTAAATAAAAATGGAAATCATGCCCAGAAACGTGATTTTATTCATAATTGACAATGCTTTACATCGCAACACAAGTTTCTGTAAATACTTGACAATGAAAACATATGTTACAATATACAAAATAAAACATATAAAAAATGGTTTTATGCAGGTGTACTCAAACCTTTGACTGATACTGTACATGATTTCCATTTTAATTTAATAATTTAATGCAATTCACTTATGATTATCAGTTTAAGCACACATCATATAATGAAATATTAGGTGTGACCGTGTACAAAGCAAAGTGGTGCGAAAGCGCGTGAGCGTTACACTATTGTGGTACTCAAAATATTTTCCCAAGGTTGGCAGGTCTGAAAGTGTTATTTTATTTTTGACTAAAACAGTGTGCACATGTTATGGTTTTCTCATACAATAGTATTTTCCCCCACATTAAAGAACGTCTTTTTATTGCAAAGGCAAAGACATGTTTACAATATTAACTGTTCACTTGTAGCCTAAGTTACTTAAACAAGTGAAACAGTGAAAGTCACCGGACACCATGGCAGTTATGCAGTAACGTTATGGGATAAGATATCCCATGGCCATTTGTCAAGCAGAGAAAAAAGTTCTAACACAAAATATCATCTGGTTAAGATTGTGTTGTTGCATTAATGTAGGAAAAAAACTATAAATAACTGTGTCAGGCTACATGTTTTCACAAACGTTTTTTTTTCAAGATGGTCATTACACAAAAGCCGACATAGTTTGGTAGGCTACTGCTACCACTGAACGTAACGTTACAGTAAGCTACCAGAAAAAAACATCCAACAGAGCCGCAGACCATGGACCACCTCAGAAGATGTACACTCTACCGGCCCAACTTTGTGTAAAAAAGTGGGCAAGCACAGTCTGATATAGGATGCAAAAGAAGAAGAGACAAAATTACAATAGCCTCCGAACATGGCTCTAGTCCAGGCTAATCTGCAGACAATGTAGCCTACTGTAAACACTTTTAATTATAATAATAATCAGAGTAATAATCTGTGGTAGCCTACTTTCTTAGTAGTAGCTATTGTCTTCTTTCTGGCTAAGATTCCTGGGAAATATGCGTTGTCCAATTAAGCTTGTGTTAGCCAATGTTAGTTTTGCCAGAGAAACGTCCGACAGCTGCTAGACAAGAAGCAGCTACAAGGTAGGCTACTATGAAGCGAATCAAAATGCCTTATACGTCCATTCCAGTACAGAAAACTAAACTAAACCTAGCTACATGGAACCAAAAGATTTCCCGCAGGTAACCTTACACGACCGGATAAAATTACACTGAAACTGCGCTGGAATTATGCTGTGTTCATTATGAATTTGGCAGCTCATAGCCCAGACATGGAAGCTCGGAGTTACGCATATGGCAAGCCAGTGTTGAATAGCCTAACATTACATGTATTTCTATATAATAGTAATAGGCCTATTTCAAAACTGTATTTCCATATTTTACTTATGCAAACTATTTAGGCTGTAACTGCGTAGATTGGCTATATGTCCTATGCGTGTTATCAAGTGAAGGATGTGGGCACACATAAACATTGAAACTACCACTAAATTAAATTGTATTAAATTAAAATACAGATTCATCCACTTTCCTCCTATTCGGCAACCCTGAGCTGTAAAATGATACCCAAGTTTCCCACTTGTTATTCTGAGTTAACAGGCCGTTCCAGTGTATTTTTCCTGGTCGGAAGGTCGTAATTACGAGTTTCCGAGGTAGGCTACCTAGAACGCAGCAATAGGCAGGACAGTATCCTACCGGGAAAAAAATACATCCATGTAGTGTATGTGCAGCTGCGTCATGGCCTTGTGCTTAGTGTGCCTGACTTGGATGCACAGTTCCCAGGTTCACGTTTACTGTAGCTACGCCGGTCATCTTCCGCCATATCACATTAGCAACTATATCTACCGTGTAGCCTACCCTTTAAAACACATATGTCTTTCTTTCAGCTAGAATGTGTTTGCATCTAGCCTATTGTGCATGCATGTCTCTCTATAGATTTGGTTCATTCATTTATTTGCTTCTTCATGATTCAGAGCTCAGGTGGTGGTGTTCATTGTATTTCATTAGACATTAATACATAGTTAATCTACAAACTTTTTAAATGTAATTGTGGGCTATCGGTAATAGCAGAGATGTTCTCATTCTCGTCATTAGAGGGCGTTATGGTTACGCGAATGTCTTCAGTAGGAGTCTACTTGTATTATGTATGCATGTCTCTCTAGATGTCATTTTCTTCATGCACTATCAACATTAGTTAGCTACCAAAAAAAATACAAAAATAAGTGATATCTCAACAAAAAAAATGTTTTCAACGTAAATCCGTAACAAAAAAGCCAAGTTACTCACGCATAGCCTACAAAGCACTGTCCGTAAGTCCTTAATTCCAACTTGCAAAAACTAGGCCTGCCTTTAAAAGTATTGATATCAAAATGTGGCCAAGTTACAACAAACAATATTGCCTATCTGGATAACAACACATGCAGTATGTGGCAGGGAATACAAGCTGTTACAAACTACAAGAGAAACACGAAAGGGAATGAGACCCGGGACAACACTCTTCCAGACAGCCTCAACAGTTTCTATGCCAGATTCGACCGACTCAACAGGGATATCCCCTCCAAATCCCCCTGCAACCCTGAGGAGATTTCACTCCAGTTGACACACACACAGGTTCTGAGAGCTCTGCAGCAGGTCAACCCCCGGAAGGCAGCGGGACCTGATGGAGTGGTACCTAGAGTCCCGAAAGCATGTGCTGAACAACTGGCAGGGGTGTACACAGACATTTTTAACTGCTCTCTCACACTGGAAACAGTACCACAGTCTTTCAAGTCTTCTGTCATAGTACTGGTTCCTAAAAATCCAAACACATCCACACTGAATGACTTTAGGCCGGTGGCACTCACCTCAGTTGCCATGAAATTGCCTACCGCCCAAACAGATCAGTGGACGACGCAGTAGCCCTGGCACTTCACTCCACACTGGAACATCTAGACAAGAACAGAACATACGTACGTATGCTCTTTCTGGATTATAGCTCCGCCTTCAACACAATCCGGCCGATGAAGCTGATTGTGAAGCTGACAGACCTCGGAGTACCTACACCCACCTGCAACTGGATCCTGGATTTCCTCACAGACATGCCACAGGTGGTGAGGATGGGAAACAAGGTCTCTGGCAAGCTCACAATCAGCACAGGTACTCCGCAGGGCTGCTGCCTCAGCCCCAAACTCTTCTCCCTATACACCCATGACTGTGTTTCCACTGACAATAACAATCTAATCATTAAATATGTGGATAACACCACAATCCTGGGTTTCATTCAGGGGGGAAAGGAGTCATCATACAGGGAACAGGTGAACAACATCATTCGCTATGGAGAGGACAATGACCTTGTTCTCAACATAGACAAAACAAAAGAACTGATTCTGGACTACAGGAGGAGAGCCCCCCCTCTGCAGCCTCTCACCATCAAGGGGACTGAGGTGGAGCGGGCTGACAGTAACAAATTCCTCGGCCTCCACATCTCCAACGACCTGTGCTGGACCAGAAACACTGCAACAACAGTGGGGAAAGCACAGAAGCGGCTCTACTTTCTTAGGCTGCTAAAGAAGGCCGGTCTAAGACGTCAGCCCCTCACCCTGGCCTACAGAGGACTCGTTGAGAGCATTCTCACAAATGGCATCACTGTGTGGTTTGGGAACGCCACACAGGCTGAGCAAAAGAAGCTGCAACGAGTCATAAAGTCAGCAGAGAAAATCATCGGCTCAAACCTCCCATCCATGGACAAAATCTATGCACAGCGCTGCAGGAGGAGAGCACAGAGCATCCTCAAGGACCAACACCACCCAGCTCGCTCTCTGTTCAAATGGGAGAACACTAGATACCAAACTCAGACACCACAGACCAGAAAGCATTTCCACCCACAAAGCACGTTTCCGCAACAGTTTTTTTCCAGCTACTGTCAGAATGGTAGCAAAGGACATCACACTGGGTAAAACATATTTCACTCCCCACCTCACTCACAACACAGACACCTAATGACACAACAGGGACAATTATTTTTATGTGCAATATTATACAGTGCAATAATCTTGTGTGCAGTAACTACAGTGAAATAAGTAGTATTTTTTTTTTATTACACTCCAGAAAGGATATGCTTATACTTTGTTGTCAAGTTTACTTTAGACAATGTACAGGTTTTAAAATGTTTGCTGCTGCTACAAATTTCTCTACAATTCACAAATAGACAATTATACCAAGAAACATCATTTACAAAAGAGAAAGGGGGTATGAATACATAAATGCAGATAAAAATCAGAAACATTTTGACCTAGAAAATAGCCTACATATAGAATTTTTACAAACCTATCCAGACATGTTTGCCTTGTTAATGTAGCCTACTGTATGTACGTCAGATGATGCAAAATAAGTAATAGTACAACTTTTCTTAACATAATAATAGTTATGTTATTTGCGAACAGAATTTTGTGAACACAAGAATGTCTAGGCTCTGTAGAACCACAAAGGTTTCTATAGAAATCCAAATATTCCAAATAAATAAATAAATACAAAATAATAATAATAATAATAAATTGTATTCATGCTGTGCTTTTCATAGACCCAAAGGACTGGATGCAGACAATTGTTCAATCATACCCTATAGTGGAGTAATTTCTCTTTTTAATTTCTAAGTGCTACACATCTGATTATTTCCACTATAAATTATTCTCCTTTCACAGTTTGATGTGGCACATAGTTTGGAGATGGATGGTAAGATGAAAAAACACAGGGCCAAGTTACATTAAATAATTTAGGAAAGTTTGGATAGCATTGCTTTGGAATAGAGGTAGTTTAATTAGTCTGACCTACGATGGGAAATATTGTTTCTTGTAACTTGGCCACATTTTGATACCAATACTTTTAAAAGCAGGCCTAGTTTTTGCAAGTTGGAATTAAGGACATTGCTTTGTAGGCTATGCTTGAGTAACTTGGCTTTTAAAAAAAAAAAATTTTTTACATTGAAAACGTTTATAGTTGAGCTTAAACTTGCAAGAAGTATGCATAAATTCTAGTGTGTTGTTAGCCTTTATTGATTGCAATTTGATGAGGCCGTATGTTGTAGCTTGCACAATACAATAGCACCAACCCATAAAATTATGTTTTAACATTAGGCTTGTTCAACTTGTTCAATCGAATGTTCAAAGTGTTCTATTATGGTCTGAAGCGCCGAAAATTTCTATTACGCCCTCAATTAGTGACAAAAGTCCCAAATAAAAGATGGAATTAACCCCTTGACGCAGATGGCAAATTTGGTCAATTCTCATCTATTTAGGGGGTTAAAGGCTTTATAACTCCAGGTGTGAGCATCACATAAACTTGGTAAATGGCTTAAATGAAGCAAGACAGGTGTACCCTTTACAATATGTTAGATTTAAGTTAGAAGTTAGATTTGTTTATTTTCATAATTTAAGTCAAAATTAAGTGCCACAAATGCAAAGAAACTTTGGAAAAATGCAAAAAAAAAATGAAAATGCTTTTCTTTAGTTTGCAACAAAATACTGAGAGCTACATAAGTGAAAGAGGTAAATTTATACATTTCCTGGATCATAAACTCCATGTCAACAAGTGTATATAATATAGGCAGTGTACCCTGTTGTCCATTAGTGTCTCCAAATCTATCCAAATGGCTAAATTGTGCACTGCTCTAAATATAAAACATTATGATACATTTAACTACATATCAACAGTTTTGGCTCATTTTCAAGTAGGGATTACTATATTTTCATCAGTATAAGGGGGTAGATATCTATGGGTCCAAAACCCCTATGAATAAGATGTGTTTTGTCCATTATAAAGCATATACATTTGCTCCTTCTGATGGATTAAGATAAAAACATTAATATCACAGTGTTACATATACCAAAATATGTAGCCTAATCATTCACTCTTGTACCTCAATAAAACAAATATACGCCATAGCCTGTATTATGTACATTAACAAGAAAATACAATAGTATTCCACCATCTGCAAAATGCTGCCAAATCTTCAATGAAAATCAGTAGCCTACATCAAAAATAAAATTAACGATTGCCCTATAGTATGTGAAATGCACTCAAAATGTGAAAATAACAATAGGCCTATCAAACATATTGGAAAGAGATTGCTTGAGTGGAAAAACTAATGTACATGTAGCCAGCGAGACCAACAGCATTTTAGATGCAAAAATACTTAGATATCGATAAAGGGAAACTCCCCTCCCTAATGCGTTATTTATAGAGCTTGTGTAATACGAGACCGTTAAAACGAAAACTGCCGTTACGCTGGGCTGTAGTAAATTGTTCAAAGCACCCCAGAAGACATTTCATATACCGTTGCTAAGGTTATAATGTACTCTATTGGATATAAAAGCCGACAATTAAACCAGAATGAACTGTAATGAATGAGACAGGCTTGCAGGGCATGGGGGGTATTACGAGTCGACGTTTCAGATAGTGTCATAGCGGTATAAAGTGTTGTACATTTCTCAAACCGATTGTACCAGACAATAACTGACCACTGAATTTTGAAAGGAACATCTCGATGTGTAAAACCAATGGTAGGATTGCATTGCATATTTATTTCATATTTAGTAACATATGTTGCTAGTAGAATACATGGTAGAATGAGAGAATACTTTCACATGTTTATTTTACATTTGAGTGAGCAGGGCTTTTCACGGCTTTTCTGGCATACGATCAGGCTATTGTTGGGTTTATCTTGTTGCTATGGTGGAATTCTAATTTTATATGATGAATAAATATATTTATGAACTCAAACATAGATGCGATTGTCCACTATGTCACGCATGGGTAGGTATAGACTGCGTGGGGTAGGTGCTTGTTAAATGGACTTGCTACAGGAAAATAGTGACACTTAGAAACTCCGTATTGCGCAGAAATCATCACAAATCGTCTACCAATGAAGTTAAAACACAGAGTTTGTGATTTCCACTAATAGTTTGGCTGCAGGAGCAACTAATGTTGAGCAAAATGATGGCGCCGGCGCCATTATCACTATGCATCTACGCAAAGGAGCTAAATCTTTAAAAATTATATATTTTCTGAATCGTCATCGATTTTGCTTGTCCGCTGTTGAGGAACCACAGTGATCTGAGGATACAGTTGCTATCTAAATTACACACTGTAATTTGCTACCTAAACTTTTCAGCACTCTTATGATCAGTAACTGAAACGTCAATCTTCAGAATCACGTTGAAAGCATTCCCATTAACTTTAACGTTATAAGGCTGAAGTGTCCTGAGTAAGACTCCAGCTAAAAGTGCAGGACCTTTAAAAAATTGTTTTACCAGGTTTTTTAGCGCAATTTCTCCTTGGTGGCATGAAAAAACACTTAGGCGGCCCACCTAAGACATTTCAGTGCAGGGAAACCCCTGTGTACAGGAAAACCTGCATTGAAATGTCTTAGGTGGACATAAGCAGCTGAATACTCACCCAAAAAACTGCAACAGGTGCAACCAACTTTCCATGGGAATGCAGTAATACTGCGGTCCACAGTCCAGTCCACATGCCCCTTCTCTATCACCGTGAAGCAGAACTTTGTCCTCTCTTATGGAATCCAATATCACTTACAGCCTATCTGATCTGACACGTCCCAACGCACAGGGAAATCATTTTAAAGAACCATGTACATACTCAAGGACATTTTCAAGATTTAACTGCAACTGCAGTTCTCTGTTAGTTTTTGCTTCTCTGTTTGTTTGCATGTCAAGTGTAAACACAGTATGCACAACCTGAACAATGAATTCACTAAAATATTTATACCACAGGGACAAACGTAGGAACGTTACATCCTACTGATGAAACTTTAAATTAAATCTCTCTCTGCCTCTCTCTCTTAAATTCAAAATGCTTTATTGGACTGACATATTTTAAAATACGTGTTGCCAAAGCGTAATAATCATAATGATAACAACAACAATAAATATTTAAATAAATACATAAATAAATCTCTCAGATTCAAATTCAAATAGCTTAATTGGCAGGAAATACATATGTAAATATTGCCAAAACATACAGAAATCAATTAAAATGAATATGTACAGTAAAATAATAATGCTAAATATAGCTGCAAGCAGCGATTCCCTGGGACCGAGCGGCATGAGCAGCATTTGTCAAACACAGAGAGTGCAAAATGGTAGACAACTCTAGACAGAGTTTACCCAAAATGCAAATATTAGTTTCTAATCAGGGCTTTTTGCCATTGGTGATGGGATCTTAACCCGATCCAGTAAGGGCTTGCGTATTACGTCTTTTAAGTACAAATGAAACAGTTAACAGTTGATATTGTTAAATGTCTTAACCTTTGCAATGAAAAGGTGTTGCTTTATGTGAAAACAACATTAAAAGACAACATTTGCACAATAGTTTTGCCAAACATTAACTTAGCCATTGGTACCAAGCTGGAATTGAACCACTGACCACATACATGGACAGCTAAGATTATATCCACTAGGACAAAGCAGGTTAACAGAAAAGTGGAGGCCAAATAAGACTTTTGTGTTGCGGTATCAGATTGTTTTGGCTTACTGACTTATAATTCAAACAGTTAACAGGTAATTAGAAGAAGTTTGTAGTCCAAGGCAGCTCTACAAAATTAAAAAGCCTTTATTGAATGGCTCACATTATTTAGAATATTAAAAAACCAACATGTTTCGGCCTACATAGGGCCTTCATCAGGGTATCTAGAACAGAGACCAAACATTGACTAATATGAGGAGTCCTGAGCTCTGGGAGAGTCTAATTGCAATGAAAGAATGGAACAATATATAACATAGCCAGAAGGGGTCAGTAGAGATACAATCTATTAAATAGATCATTATGTCAAATGAATAAACAATATTACTTACAAAATAATGCATCAAACTAATACATAATGTATATATATATATATATATATATATATATATATATATATATATATATATATAACAACAACTCAAAAAACAAAAATAAAAAAATAAAATATATATACTGTAGCAACATAAGAGAACAAGTCAGATCAAATCAATAAGTCAAACATACTAGATTAATGTTAAACAGAAAATAATATAATATAAACAATATAATATAAAAAGAAAATAAAGAAAATATCAGGAAATGAGCAATGAACAATGGACAAAGTAATAAAGTAACCTACTTAACCTATAGAAATGACACCAAGTCTATGGAGTCATTTAGACCTGGGGGTGAGGTGGCCTGTAGCCTATCTATCCAGCGGCTCTCTTTTTGGTTTAATTTCTTTTGTCTATCTCCTCCCCTAGAGGTGGGGGGGACCATGTCAATGCCGATAGCTGTAAATATCACTGAGGCACTTTGGTGAGCGTTTTTAAGATGTTTAGCCATCGCGTAATCCATATTGTTTGTTTTTATTGCATATTTGTGATCAGCCAGTCGATCAAGTAAGCGGCGTTTCGTACGACCCACATAAAAATAATTACATTTAGAGCAGGACAGTATATAAATAACATGAGTAGTTTGACAATTAATGAAGCTGTTAGATGTTTATGTCTGTTTAGTTACTGGGTGGGTGAACCCTTTAGATCTCTCTACCACATCTCATTGTTTACAGTGCCCGCATCTATAAGTTCCTGTAGGAGGCTTGGGTAACCAGGTGGATTTAACATCAGCCGGTAGATGGCTTCGTACTAATTTATCTCCAAGATTGGGGGCTCTTCTAAATGTACAGAGAGGGGGGTCAGGGAATATGTTGGACAAGGCATCATCACATTGGATCAGGCTCCAATTCTTTTTAATTATATTGCGGACAGCGAGGGCCTTAGTGCTGTATGTGGTGGAGAAAAACACCCTTATTTGCAGGACACTACAGATGACCCACAGGATCCTCCTACAGATTTTTTGGTCGAACTCACTAAATTGACTCTACTTAACAATGTCTTTTTATTTCAGGACAAAATGTATCGACAGGTGAAAGGTTGTGCTATGGGTGCATGTTTTAGCCCTTCATATGCAGGCTTATTTATCGGAAAATGGGAGGAGGACTATGTGTTTAGCACTCTAAACGTATTTAAAGATAAGATTATGTGGTGGGCAAGGTACATAGATGACATCATTATGTGGTGGAAAGGCACTGTAGATGAATTGAAAGCATTTCATAGTTATTTGAACAATGCCAACTCTAATATAAAACTATCTTTAGATTTTAGTCCTGATAAGATCCATTTTCTTGACATAGAAATCACTAAAGATTCAAATGGTGACCTACATACGTCGTTGTATAGGAAACAAACGCATAAAAATACTATACTACATGCAGAGAGCTTTCATCCCTCTACTCTGATCAACAATATTCCCTACGGTCAATTTAAAAGAGTACGTAGAATCTGTGACAGCGAGTCTGACTTTAGAGAAAAGAGCGGAGAAATGTATGATCGCTTCAGAGAACGCGGCTATACACATAACACTCTTAAAACAGCTCTATCTAAAGCCGCTACTGTAGAACGCGACTCTCTCTTAACAAGAAAGACGCAGAAAGAGAAATCCGATAGGGTGTTTTTCTCCACCACATACAGCACTAAGGCCCTCGCTGTCTGCAATATAATTAAAAAGAATTGGAGCCTGATCCAATGTGATGATGCCTTGTCCAACATATTCCCTGACCCCCCTCTCTGTACATTTAGAAGAGCCCCCAATCACGGAGATAAATTAGTACGAAGCCATCTACCGGCTGATGTTAAATCCACATGGTTACCCAAGCCTCCTACAGGAACTTATAGATGCGGGCACTGTAAACAATGTGATGTGGTAGAGAGATCTAAAGGGTTCACCCACCCAGTAACTAAACAGACATATACATCTAACAGCTTCATTAATTGTCAAACTACTCATGTTATTTATATACTGTCCTGCTCTAAATGTAATTCTTTTTATGTGGGTCGTACGAAACGCCGCTTACTTGATCGACTGGCTGATCACAAATATGCAATAAAAACAAACAATATGGATTACGCGATGGCTAAACATCTTAAAAACGCTCACCAAAGTGCCTCAGTGATATTTACAGCTATCGGCATTGACATGGTCCCCCCCACCTCTAGGGGAGGAGATAGACAGAAGAAATTAAACCAAAAAGAGAGCCGCTGGATCGATAGGCTACAGGCCACCTCACCCCCAGGTCTAAATGACTCCATAGACTTGGTGTCATTTCTATAGGTTAAGTAGGTTACTTTATTACTTTGTCCATTGTTCATTGCTCATTTCCTGATATTTTCTTTATTTTCTTTTTATATTATATTGTTTATATTATATTATTTTCTGTTTAACATTAATCTAGTATGTTTGACTTATTGATTTGATCTGACTTGTTCTCTTATGTTGCTACAGTATATATACATTTTTTTTTTTTGTTTTTGTTTTTTGAGTTGTTGTTTATATATATATATATATATATATATATATATATATATATATATATATATATATATATATACATTATGTATTAGTTTGATGCATTATTTTGTAAGTAATATTGTTTATTCATCTGACATAATGATCTATTTAATAGATTGTATCTCTACTGACCCCTTCTGGCTATGTTATATATTGTTCCATTCTTTGAGCACCAGCTGTTACTCATTGCAATTAGACTCTCCCAGAGCTCAGGACTCCTCATATTAGTCAATGTTTGGTCTCTGTTCTAGATACCCTGATGAAGGCCCTATGTAGGCCGAAACATGTTGGTTTTTTAATATTCTAAATAATGTGAGCCATTCAATATAGGCTTTTTAATTTTGTAGAGCTGCCTTGGACTACAAACTTCTTCTAATTATCATGGATCCTACCCCGGATTTAGTCCAAAGAGCACCTACAACTTAATACAAAACCAAGAACGCCGTAGCCCTCTCCATATCCTTTTTTGAGTTAACAGGTAATATTGTGAAATTTCTTAGCCTTTGCAATAAAAATAACTTGTTTTATGTTAAAAGAACATTCTTAGCATGATGTGCATATTGTTTGCCTCAAAAAAAATGTTGGGAACAGGTGGGGATCGATCCACCAACACTACTACACGGCAGTCCAATACCTTAACCACTAAGCTACAGGAACTTTCACAGTTTGTATGGTAGGTAGACGGTCTGTTAAGCATAGATAGTGTACTTGGCGGATGGCATACCTGCCATCCCAACATATGTATTTCTATAGCGCCACCACGCGGATTGATTGGGTTAAAACTGCAGGGCTCAAGTCTTGATCTAACTCTCAATCAACCCACCTATATAAAACAGTTGTAGAAGTACTAGCATTTATGTGATAAGCCACGCCCCATGCAAAATTCATTGGCTTCTCATTCGGCCAATTTTTGATGTAGGTTTTAGTAAAGTAATGCATGTATGACGGGATGAGGGTTGAGTCCCTCTAACAGGTTTGGTGCAAATTGGTCAAATTTTGTAGGAGGAGTAGCATGTTAAGTGTTTTACAAAAAATGCTAATTAGCGGAAAATCCAATACGGGTGACTTGTTTCTTTAGGCTAATTTGTTCAGTATGAGCAGAAGGAGCTCTATACCACATTTTGTGACTCTAGATAAAACAGGGGGTGTATGCAGTGGGCGTGTTAATGATTTTTTGTGAATTTTTAAATATTTTTAGGGGACCGAGCAGCGTAGCTGCTGGTACCCTATTGTATCTGTTCAGATTCTTTTTTATTTTTTAAAAATTTATTCATGTATTTATTTTTTTCTCAACTTTCACCTAAAATTCCTGTGAGCTGGTTTGGCCTAGAATCACCAAACTTGGCACGCTTGTTGGGATTGCCAAACTCTTGGAGCGCGTCACCAGCTGGAGCACATCTGAGTCCTCCAGAATCTTGAAGGACGACAGTGTAGCGATGGGTTCAGTATGGGGGATGTGGGGTGTCACTGGATGCGTGAAGGAGTTCCGGATCGTGGCCACCTTCCCCGCAAAGTGGGTCAGGAAGTCATCTGCAGAGAGGGAGGAGCGTGAAGGGGGTGGAGGGGGGATGAGCAGGGAGGAGAAGGTGGAAAATAATTTACATGTGTTAGATACACATGCATCAATTTTAGACTGGAAAAATGAAGTTTTAGCTGATGTGGTTGCAGCTGTGAAGGCTGCCAGCAGAGTGTGGTAGGAGGCCAGGTCATCTGGGGATCTAGATTTCCTCCACTTTCGCTCAGCGGCTCGCAGCATGGTTCTGCTGGATCTGAGAGAATCCGTTAGCCACGGGGAGGGGGGTGATGGTCGAGCTGGTTTGGAGACAAGAGGACATAGTGAGTTGAGAGACTGAGAGAGGCATGAGTTAAACACAGAGGTGGCAACATCAATAGGCATTTTAGCAAAGGTAGCAGGAGGAGGAAGTGCAGAGAGAGCAGAAGTAGTGAGAGAGGAGTGTGAGAGGGTGGTGAGATTTCTCCTGAACATAACAGTGGGTGGGTTGTTAGCGGAATTGAGGGAGAGTGAGCAGGAGAGAGAAAATGAGATAAAGAAATGGTCCGATACGTGGAGGGGGGTCACCGTGAGTTCAGATGTGGTGCAACTCCTGGTGAGTACAAGGTCCATTTGTTTACCACCCTTGTGGGTGGCAGGCGATGGGGACTGAGTGAGGGCGAAGGACTGGAGGAGTGAGGCGACACTGGATAGCTGGGAACTGTCTGGTTGGAGGTTGAAGTCTCCCAGTAGGATTACAGGGGTACCATCCTCAGGGAAGGAGCTCAGGAGAGTGTCCAATTCATCCAGGAAAGCGCCGAGCAGACCTGGAGGGCGATAGAGAACAACAATGTTAAGTGCAGATGGGTGAGTTGCAGTGACTGCATGAAACTCAAAGGAGGAGATATTCAGGCAGTGTACAGTGGGAATAGATAATTTCCAGGACGTGGAAATGAGCAAACCAGTAGAGGCCCTGGGGGTGTGGGAGAAGGAGTAGCCAGCAGACAGAGCAGCTGGAGTAGCTGTGTTATCAGGAGTGATCCAGGTCTCAGTGAGAGCCAGGAAGTGGAGGGACTTCACCTTGGCATAGGCAGTGATGAAGTCAGCTTTCTGGACGGCTGACCGGCAGTTCCATAGTCCACCCACCACTGAGCGTTCCTTATGAGAGGACAGTGGTGGGCAGACCAGGTTAGCCGGACAGCGTCTGCGGTGGTTGGGCCTCCTGGAGCGAGGCATGGAGCACAGAGGAATGGGGGTCAGACACATGGTAGGGGGTGGTAAGACAGGTTAGGTGGGGAAAGATCATTACAAACAGATAGTTCAGACGAATTGACGATGAGGCTGCCGTATTTACGGTATTTACGGCAGCCTCTGCTTTAATTTATAGACTATTTGCTAATTTCCCGATTGCACTCAGCTGCTTGCAGGGCTAGTTCACTCAGGTGAATCTATTTTCAATTAGCAACACAAAAGACTTCTTCTTCGTTTGGGTAGGATCTTCTTTTTCCACATCCCCAGGCTCGGGGCCGAGGGGCTATCCTTTTACCACCCCGAGCCTAGGGAGGGTTCACCCGGACTATATTTCAGGGCACACCTCCAGTAGCCACGTCACCGTGTCGTCATCCAGAACCGACAGACCATGCATCCCATTGGGTGCCCGATAAATCGGGCAGTCCAGGATGACATGGTCTGCGGTTTGTTCCTCTGCGCCACACTCGCAGGCTGCGCAAGAAGCCAAGCCCCATCTGTGCATCGATGAGCGGAAGCGCCCAACGCCGGTCCGGAGGCGGTTAAGCCTCACCCACGCCAGTCTAGGCAGGTCCACCCCAATAGGGGGAAAACCGACGTCTGGGATGAAGTCACGGAGTCTAGAGGTGTTCTCCTCCCACTCCGTGCTCCAGATGTAATCCGCCCACCGTGCCGCACTGATGTTAAGATCACTGCATTGCTGCAGGAATTCCTGTGCGGCAGGCACAAATGGGTGTCTCGACTTAAGGCGCCGGGGAGGCTCAGCAATTACAGCGAGCCTTTCGTGGAGCAGATGGTTTGGCTCCACGGCCCGGCACACGAGACGTGCTGTGGCTCCCGTGCGGCGAAGCCCAGCGGGCTGGATGCCTGCAAGAATGGGAAGATTGTCCACGGGAGTGGGACGCAGGCATCCTGTCACAATGTGCAAGGCTTCATTGATGGGCGTATCGATGAGGCGGGTGTGGGCACTGCGACACCATACCGGTGTGCAGTACTCACTAGTCGAGTAAACAAGGGCCAGGGCTGCCGTACGCAATGTTCTTGCGTCGGCGCCCCAGCCTGACCCGACTAGTCGCCTCATCAATGCCACATGAGATGTTAACTTCTTGCGCAGTGACTCAAGGTGTCGGCGAAACGTGAGCGCCCTGTCCAATGTCACGCCGAGGTAAATTGGCTCAGCGCAGCATGGCAGGGGTGTTCCGCCAATATATATTCGGAGCTCACGTTTAGCCTCCCTGTTGTTAAGATGGAAGGCCGCCGACACCGTCTTTGCCTCGCTGAGCTTCAACCTCCATTTCCAGAGGTATGCCACTAGTGTCTGCATGTCCTGGCTCAAAGTCCCCTCCAATGACTGCCAGTCTCCAGCGGAGTACACCAACGCGAGGTCATCCGCATAGGCATACTTCCGCGAGACTGTATCAGGCAAGTCATAAGTGTAGATATTATAGAGGAGGGGGGCCAGGACAGATCCCTGGGGGACGCCGTTCTTGAGGCGTCGTAACCTGCTTTGCTGTCCGCTACCGGTGTTGAGGTTAAAGCTGCGATTTCGGACAAGCTCCAGGATCATACTGACCATGTGCCTGTCCGGCAGCAGGCGGAGCAGCTTGCAGGTGAGGCCGCGGTGCCATACGTTATCATAGGCAGCCGTCAGATCGACAAAAACGGCTCCGGCCTTCTTCTTGAACGAAAAGCTGTCCTCGATGTCTTGAGTCATCAAAGTGACTTGGCCTACGGTCGATCTCCCGCGTCGGAACCCGGCCTGCTCCCGAGGGAGCAGTGGGTTGACGATCGGTTCGACGCGGGCGTAGATAAGACGCTCGAGGATCTTGAAGGGGATGCAGAGCAAGGAGATGGGACGGTAGCTCTTAGGATCCCCTTCAGGCTTATTCGGCTTAGGGATCGCGACAACTAGGGCTCTTCTCCAGATTTTGGGGATCTTGAGTTGGCGCAAGCAGGAAGAGAGGAAAGCTCTTAACCAGGACTTCAGGGCAGGTGCGGCATGGAGTATAAGCTCCGGGCAGATGGAATCAGGGACCGGAGCTTTTCCTGGCTTTAGGTGCTGGAGGGCGGCAGCGAACTCCTCCGGTGTGAATTCACCGGAGATGTTATCGCTGCTAGATGTTGGGGCCCTCCAGAGGTCAGACACTTCTTTTGCCACGAGTCGTGATGACTCGCGGTCTTTACCCTCGTATACCCCATTTTTCACAAATTGTGATGCGATTTTATTTGCAGAAATGGGGCAGTGACGAGGGGAGTGTCTTGACCTGCCAGTGAGGTTGTTCAGGATACTCCATGCCTTGCGGCTGGAGTGCGAGAAGTCGATGGAATTGACAGCCTCCTCCCAGCGCTCTTGTCTCCTCCGGCCGAGTCTTGACAACAGGGCTGTGACAGCCCTGTTTGACTCGGTTCCGGCAGGAGCCCAAAGGAAAACGCGGTAGAGGTTCTCGCATTCCGCATCCCAACACGGTTTGTAGCTATTGCGGCGTCCGCGTGGGATGGATTTCTTGGCCGCTTTCACTAACATGCCGCAGAAGTCCTGGTATGCCTCATCCACGTTGTTGGTATTAGGCGATGGAAGACGCCACGTGGATTTGTTAGTGAGGAGGCGGAAGCGTTTCCAATTGGCCTTACGGAAATTCCATCGCTTCACCGGCTCACTCGGGATAGAGTCCACGAGTTTAGGCACGGTTATCAGAGATGGTCGATGTTGGGACCGCGGGAACTTTCCGAGCACACGTCTGTCAGGGAGCCGGTTGTCTACACCGACACTCGCAAATGCCACGTCAGGATTCGTCCCAGTGTTCCAGCGACCAGAGAGAAAGCTGGCTGCACCCTTTGGATCGTATAACAGGGCCAGGCAGTTGTTGGCTGCCCAAGCAGCCAGGTTCTCTCCATTGAGTGTGTTGGTATTGTACCCCCAGTCTTCATGCTGACAGTTAAAGTCGCCAGCATAGAGACAGGGGTGGGGGAACACCGGGACAGACACCGGCGTGAATCGCGAGGGGGGAGGCTTGTAGACGTTTACAATTTTAAAACCGGCAATGTCCACGCACAACCACTCAATCTCCGAGTCAGCCGGAGATTGGTCGGCGAGAGTCCAGCTCAGCCTTTCATGGACAAACGTGGCAAGGCCGTGTTTCCTGCTCAGGATAGACCCAGCTAGTGTGAAATTTGGTAATACTAGCTTGTCTGCTGAAACGCAATGGGTCTCCTGGAGGAGGATGACGAGGGCCTTGGTGGTATAGGCCAGCTGCTCGATGACGCTGATCTTGCTGGAGGTGAGTCCTTCGGTGTTCAGCTGCAGTATTCTGGGTTGGAGGCCAGCGGAGTAAACACCACCGGCTCTCCTCCCCGACTGCAGCCGAGCACCAGCCCGGGTGAGGGCCCTTAATTGGCAAATTCTGTTTCGCTTATGACTACAATTGTTACTGACGGGGACACCACGAGAAGACTAGCAGCTGGCCTAAAAACACAAAGCAAGTTAACAACTGACTGCTAATGCTGCAATTTACTTCAACTAAACAGTGACTACGCTACAAACAGTTCAATTAACTAACGCACAGCTGAAACCGAATGAAAAGACGACACTTAGCCTATCCGACGGTAGATTATTGACAACGCTGATCTGATTGCACTCTTGGTGGCGCTGTAGTGCACGTGTAAATATTGTGACATTGACACGCCCTGCTGACGGCCCGTTTGACCTAGAGTCACAAACTGTGGTATACCGGTCCCTCTGCTCATGTTGAACAAATTTACCTCAAGGATCCATGAAGTCATATTGGATTTTCCGCTAATTAGCATTTTTTGTAAAACACTTAAAATGCTACTCCTCCTACAAAATTTGGCCAATTTACATGAAACGAGGTGCACAAACTCCTTAGACCATGCTTCATAAAAGTTATATACAGAATTATGATATTTTAAAAGATGGCCGAATGACGAGCCAATAAGGTAAGGTAAGGTAAACTTTATTCATCCCCAGGGGGAAATTCTGTTGTTACAGCAGCAGCCAGAGGAAAATAAAAGCAACAATAAGAAATGCAGTATGCAACATCCATACACAAAATAAATAAATAAATACTGTACACCATCTTGCCCTAAAAATTTAAATTTGGATACCTAAAAATATACAAATGATAAAAGACCAAGGTATAAAATCCAGAGAAAAAATAAAGTGCAGGAGTGAAGTGCCACAGTAGGTTGCTGTGATGTGATATCAGGTGGTTGCCAGGTACACAACAGCAACAACATAAAAACTACATGGTACTGTTAAAAAGTCTAACTGCCATTGGAATAAAAGACCTGCGGTAGCACTCTGTCTTGCACTGTGGGTGTCTGAGTCTGTTGCTATGGGAGCTGTTCAATGCCTCCACAGTCCCATGCAGGGGGTGAGAGGAGTTGTCCATGATAGACGTCAGCTTAGCTAACATCCTCCTCTCACCCACCTCCTCTGTGAAGGCAAGAGGGCAGCCCAGGACAGAACTAGCCCTCTTGACCAGTTTGTTGATTTATTTTTTTTTCTCTGTCTGAGCTTCCCCCCCACCAACAAGCAACAGCATAAAAAGCAACAGATGCCACAATGGTGTCATAGAATATCCTTAACACTGGTCTGCACACTCCGAAGGACCTCAGTCAGTGTGGTCTGACCAGTCTAGTTTATTGTTGAGGTGAACACCCAGGTATTTGTATGAACAAACTATCTCAATATCCAGTCCCTGGATGTTCACCGATGTAGTCAGGGATGACTTCCTGCGGAAGTCGACAATCATCTCCTTCGTTTTACTGGCATTCAAGTGGAGATGGTTGAGTTCACACCAGTCAACAAAGTCCTTGATGACCCCCCTGTATTCCCTTTCGTTCCCCTCTGATACACACCCAACAATGGCTGTATCATCAGAAAACTTCTGTATATGGCAGTTAGTTGTGTTGTATGTGAAGTCTGATGTGAACAGGGTGAACAGAAAAGGAGAGAGCACCGTCCCCTGTGGGACGCCCGTGCTGCTGGTCACCACATCAGATGCACAGTCATGCAGCCTTACATACTGTGGTCTGCTGGTAAGGTAGTTAATAATCCATGCAGTCAGGTGATGGTCAACTCCCGCTCCTTCAAGCTTACCCCTGAGCAGTGATGGCTGTATTGTGTCGAATGCAGATGAGAAATCAAAAAACATGACTCTCACATAGCTCCCGCTGCTCTCCTGGTGTGAGAGAGATCTGTGCTGAAGGTAGATTACAGCGTCATCTACCCCGGTGCCTGGCTGATAAGCGAACTGTAGTGGATCCATCTTTGTGCTTACCAGAGGTCGCAGGTGGTTAAGCATAATCCTCTCCATGGTCTTCATCAGGTGAGAGGTTAGAGCCACTGGTCTAAAGTGGTTGGGCTCCCTGGGGTGCGCTGTCTTTGGTATCGGCACCACGCAGGATGTCTTCCACAGGTCTGGAACTCTCTCCAGGCTGAGGCTCAGATTGAACATATGCGACACCACCCCACAAAGCTGCTCAGCACAGTCTTTAAGCAATCTGGGGCTGATGCCGTCTGGACCTGCAGCCTTTCTTGAACTGATCTTCCTTAGTTGCATTCTCACCTGTTCAGCTGTTAGGGAGAGACAGAGGTGGGGTTGAGAGTGGAGGGTTGGGAGGGGAAGAGTGGCGGGTGGGGGGGGGAGTGGAGGCAGAGTCAAACCTGTTAAAAAACAGATTTAGTTTGTCTGCCCATTCCCGGTCTCCTGATACAGGGCCCTTCCCACAGCCTTTGTTGTGTCCTGATATTGTTTTTAGTCCTTTCCAGACCTCCCTCGCATTGTTCTGCTGTAAACGCTCCTCCATCTTTCTCCTATAGTTGTCCTTGCCTTCCCTTATTTTCTTTTTTAGCTCCCTTTGTACCCTCCTCAGTTCCTCTTTGTCGCCAGATCTAAAAGCCCTCTTCTTTTCATTCAGAAGGGCCTTCAGCTCAGGGGTCACCCAGGGTTTGTTGTTCGAGAAGCACCGTATTGTTCTAGTGGGCACGGTGTTCGCGACACAGAAGTTCATATAGTCTGTGATGCAATGAGTCAGATTGTCAATGTCCTCCCCATGTGGTTTACACAGTACCTCCCAGTCTGTGGTTTCAAAACAGTCTTTCAGCGCCTCACTGGCCTCCTCAGACCATACATTCACAGACCTTGTGGTTGGGGGTTGTTTTTTCACCATAGGAATGTAGGCTGGGAGGAGATGCACCAGGTTGTGATCTGAGCGACCAAGTGGAGGGAGAGGTGAAGAGCTGTATGCATCCTTCGTGTTCACATACAGTAGGTCCAGTGTTTTATTGTCCCTGGTGTGGCATTTAACATACTGGGTGAAGGTGGGCAGAGTGGCAGACAAGGAAGCATGGTTAAAATCCCCGGAGATGAGGATGAGGGATTGTGGATGTGAAGTCTGCAGCTGCGATACTGTAGTGTATATGAGTTCACAGGCTGTAGCAGCATTGGCAGAGGGAGGGATGTACACTGCTATCGCAATGACGTGCGAAAACTCCCTTGGCAGGTAATACGGCCGAATGCTAACTGCTAGCAGCTCAATGTCACTTGTGCAGCGTTGCTCTTTAACACTGACATGCCCAGTATTGCACCATCTGTTGTTCAGAAACATCACTAATCCACCCCCTTTCTTCTTACCACTCTCCTTCGCTCTCCTGTCCGCTCTCACCAGATGAAATCCCTCCAGAGCTACGAATGTGTCCGTAGTTAGTACGCTGAGCCAAGATTCTGTGAAGCACATTATGCTACACTCTCTGTATATGCTCTGTAGCCTGGTTAGCGCCGTTAGCTCCTCCATCTTGTTTAGGAGAGATCTCACGTTCCCCATAATAACAGACGGTAGGTATGGTTTGTACCTTCATTTCCTTTGTCGACGCTTTACTCTGGCTCTGCATCCTCTCCTTCTTCTCCTTAGTTCTGCGGGGATCAGCGGTCTCTCTGCAGGGAGTATCCTTGCGTGACACAGTGCTAGCAGTTGCTCCCGGTTGTAAACAACCTGTCCATGGTCGCGTGTGTCTCCCCTTGCACTTTTAAGTAATCCAAAAAGAAGCAGGAGGCATAGCAGCAATGTAATCCGTTGCGCATCCATATTTGCACCCGGACAGAGAAGGGTTAGTACCGAAAGGAAGGTTAAACAACACAAAACAAGAAACAAGAACAAAACAAGAAACAACAGAGCTGCTGTAACTGGCTGCCACTAGCGCGGCACGCTTAGTATCAGGGGAAGTGATTTTTCAATGGGCGTGACTTATCACAAAAATGCTGATAATTCCAAAATAATTTGACAGAAAGTTATGCAACCTGGTAGATCTATTAAGAGTAACATGAGGAATTGACCCCTACAGTTTCAACCCAATCTAGCCACGTGGTGGCGCTGTATAGATTCAAATATAAGAAAATATTAAAAAATTCACAAAAAAATAATTGACACGCCCACTGCATACGCCCCGTTTTATCTAGAGTCACAAAATGTGGGATAGAGGTCCGGCTGCTCATACTGAACAAATTTGCCTCTAGGAACCATCCAAGTTAGCCCTATTGGATTTTCCGCTAATTAGCATTACTTGTAAAACACTTAAAATACTACTCCTCCTATAAAATTTGACCAATTTACATGAAACCTGTTAACCACACTCCTTACACCATGCATCATAAAACCTATATACAGAAATTTGATATTTTAAAAGATGGCCGAATGACGAACCAATAA
Organism: Synaphobranchus kaupii; assembly: GCA_029718625.1. NCBI lineage: Eukaryota > Metazoa > Chordata > Actinopteri > Anguilliformes > Synaphobranchidae > Synaphobranchus > Synaphobranchus kaupii. Next base: position 65,741,748 of record CM056376.1, on the reverse strand, counting down.
ATATCCAGTATCACAAAAATGCTAATAATTCCAAAACCATTTCACAGAAAATTATGAAACTTGGATGGTCTTTTAAGAGTAGAATCTGGACCTGAACTCTCCAGTTTCAACCCTATCGAGCCACGTGGTGGCGCTATAGAGATCCAAATATAAGAAAATATTTAAAAATTCACTAAAAATCACTGCCGACGCCCCGTTTGATCTTCAGTCACAAAATTTGGTGTATACATCCCGCTACTCCTGCCCAACAAATTTGCCTCAAGAAACCATGAAGTCTGCCATCTTCGATTTTCCGCTAATTAGCATTTTTTGTAAAACACTTAAAATGCTATTCCTCCTACAGAATTAGACCAATTTGCACCAAACCTGTTGAGGATACTCAAACCGCTTCCCTACATACACGCATTACTTTACAAAGGTGTATGTCAAAACTTGGCCGAATTAGAAGCCAATGGATTTTGCATTAGGCGTGGCTTATCGCACAAATGCTAGTACTTCTAAAACCGTTTGATATAAAGTTCTGAAACTTGGTGGGTTGATTGAGAGTTAGATCAAGACTTGAGCCCTGCAGTTTAAACTCAATCAATCTGCGTGGTGGCACTAAAGAAATACAAATGTTGGGATGGCAGGTATGCCATCCACCAAGTACACTATCTCTGCTTAACAGGCCGTCTACCTACTATACCAACTGTGAAAGTTCCAGTAGCTTAGTGGTTAAGGCATTTGACTGCCGTGTAGTAGGTTGGTGGTTCGATCCCCACCTGATCCCGAGTTTTTTTTGAGGCACACAATGTGCACGACATTGTAAGAATGTTCTTTTTATTGCAAAGGCTAGGAAATTTCACAATATTACCTGTTATCTGTTTGAATTATGAAGTCAGCAAGCCAAAACAATCTGATACCGCAACACACAAGTCTTATTTGGCCTCCCTATTTCTGTTAACCTGCTTTGGCCTAGTGGATACAGTATTGGCTTTCCATGTCTGTGGTCAGCGGTTCAATTCCACCTGGGTACCAATGGCTAGGTTAATGTTTGGCAAAACTATTGTGCAAATGCTATGCTTCTTTCAATGTTATTTTCACATTAAGAAACACCTTTTTATTGCAAAAGTTAAGCAATTTAACAGTATTAACTGTTCACTGTTTCACTTGTACTTCAAAGACTTAATACGCAAGCCCTTACTGGATCGGGTTAAGATACCATCAGCAATGGCAAAAGCCCTGATTAGAAACAAATATTTGTATTTTGGGTCAACCATGTCTAGAGTTGTCTACCATTTTGCAGTTTCTGCATTTGACAAATGCCGCTGATGCCGCACGGTCCCCGGAAATCGCTGCTTGCAGCTATATTTAGGGGACCGTGCAGCGAAGCTACCGGTACCCTATTGTTTTTGTTCAGATTCTTTTTTTTTTTTCTCCCCTTTCACCTAAAATTCCCATGAGCTGGTTTGTCCTAGAATCACCAGACTTGGCATGCTTGTTGGGAATCCCAAACTCTTGAATCCTCTATACTATGACGCAGATTGAACACCTGGTGGCGCTGTAGTGCACGTGACAAATTTTTGACATTGACACGCCCACTGCCGACGCCCCGTTTCACCTAGAGTCACAAAATTTGGTATGCATGTCCATTTGCTCATTCTGAATAAATTTGCCTCAAGGACCCATAAAGTCCGCCATATTGGATTTTTTGCTAATTAGCATTTTTTGTAAAACGCTTAAAATGCTACTCCTCCTACAAAATTTGACCAATTGAGATGAAACTTGGTATACACACTCGTTAGACCACTTCTCATAAAAATTATATTCAGAATTTTGATATTTTCAAAGATGGCCGAATGTCGTGCCAATGAAATTTCACTGGGCGTGGCTTATCACAAAAATGCTAATAATTCCAAAACGATTTGACAGAAAGCTATGAAACTTGGTAGGTCTGTTAAGAGTGTCATTAGGGCTAGACCTGTACAGTTTTATCCCAATCTATCCATGTGGTGGCGCTATAGAGTTCCAAATATAAAGAAATATAAAAAAATTCACTAAAAATCACAGTTCCTTTGCAGAGATTTATAACTTGCTACAGTGACAAAGAGCCGGATTCGGATCTTAGAACTTTACTAATTTGGTGGGCGCCATCTTGAATTTGCCGACATTTTGGCTTAAATGTACTCATTTATTACTTCTTTGACTTTTTCCTTAACCGCTTGGCTGATTAGCATGGAACTTGGCAAGTAGTTAGAAGTTGTCATCATACAAGGTCACACCAAATTTCTTGGCGATAGGCCAGTTGGTGGCGCTGTAGTGCACGTGTAAATATTGTGACATTGACACGCCCACTGGCGACGCCCCGTTTGACCTAGAGTCACAAAATGTGGTGCACAGGTCTCTCTGCTCATGCTGAACAAATTTGCCTCTAGGTTCCCTGAAGTCAGCCATATTGGATTTTCCGCTAATTAGCATTTTTTGTAAAACACTTAAAATGCTACTCCTCCTACAAAATTTGGCTAATTTACATGAAACGAGGTATACTAACTCGTTACACCATTCTTCATAAAAGTTATATTCAGAATTTTGATATTTTAAAAGATGGCCGAATGACGAGCCAATTAATTTTCAATGGGCGTGACTTATCACAAAAATGCTGATAATTCCAAAATCATTTGACAGAAAGTTATGAAACCTGGTAGATCTATTAAGAGTAACATGAGGAATTGACCCCTACAGTTTCAACCCAATCGAGCCACGTGGTGGCGCTATATCGATCCAAATATAAGAAAATATTTAAAAATTCACTAAAAATCATTGACACGCCCACTGAATACGCCCCGTTTTATCTAGAGTCACAAAATGTGCGATAGAGGTCCGGCTGCTCATACTGAACAAATTTGCCTCAGGAACCATCAAGTTAGCCCTATTGGATTTTCCGCTAATTAGCATTACTTGTAAAACACTTAAAATACTACTCCTCCTATAACATTTGACCAATTTACATGAAACCTGTTAAACACACTCCTTTCACCATGCCTCATAAAAGTTATAAACAGAATTTTGATATTTTAAAAGATGGCCGAATGACGAACCAATAAATATCCAGTGGGCGTGGCTTATCACAAAAATGCTAATAATTCCAAAACCATTTCACAGAAAATTATGAAACTTGGATGGTCTTTTAAGAGTAGATTCTGGACCTGACCTCTCCAGTTTCAACCCTATCGAGCCACGTCGTGGCGCTATAGAGATCCAAATATAAGAAAATATAAAAAAATTCACTAAAAATCACAGTTCCTTTGCAGAGATTTATAACTTGCTACAGTGACAAAGAGCCGGATTCGGATCTTAGAACTTTACTAATTTGGTGGGCGCCATCTTGAATTTGCCGACATTTTGGCTTAAATGTACTCATTTATTACTTCTTTGACTTTTTCCTTAACCGCTTGGCTGATTAGCATGGAACTTGGCAAGTAGTTAGAAGTTGTCATCATACAAGGTCACACCAAATTTCTTGGCGATAGGCCAGTTGGTGGCGCTGTAGTGCACGTGTAAATATTGTGACATTGACACGCCCACTGGCGACGCCCCGTTTGACCTAGAGTCACAAAATGTGGTGCACAGGTCTCTCTGCTCATGCTGAACAAATTTGCCTCTAGGTTCCCTGAAGTCAGCCATATTGGATTTTCCGCTAATTAGCATTTTTTGTAAAACACTTAAAATGCTACTCCTCCTACAAAATTTGGCTAATTTACATGAAACGAGGTATACTAACTCGTTACACCATTCTTCATAAAAGTTATATTCAGAATTTTCATATTTTAAAAGATGGCCGAATGACGAGCCAATTAATTTTCAATGGGCGTGACTTATCACAAAAATGCTGATAATTCCAAAATCATTTGACAGAAAGTTATGAAACCTGGTAGATCTATTAAGAGTAACATGAGGAATTGACCCCTACAGTTTCAACCCAATCGAGCCACGGGGTGGCGCTATATCGATCCAAATATAAGAAAATATTTAAAAATTCACTAAAAATCATTGACACGCCCACTGAATACGCCCCGTTTTATCTAGAGTCACAAAATGTGCGATAGAGGTCCGGCTGCTCATACTGAACAAATTTGCCTCAGGAACCATCAAGTTAGCCCTATTGGATTTTCCGCTAATTAGCATTACTTGTAAAACACTTAAAATACTACTCCTCCTATAACATTTGACCAATTTACATGAAACCTGTTAAACACACTCCTTTCACCATGCCTCATAAAAGTTATAAACAGAATTTTGATATTTTAAAAGATGGCCGAATGACGAACCAATAAATATCCAGTGGGCGTGGCTTATCACAAAAATGCTAATAATTCCAAAACCATTTCACAGAAAATTATGAAACTTGGATGGTCTTTTAAGAGTAGATTCTGGACCTGACCTCTCCAGTTTCAACCCTATCGAGCCACGTCGTGGCGCTATAGAGATCCAAATATAAGAAAATATTTAAAAATTCACTAAAAATCACAGTTCCTTTGCAGAGATGTATAACTTGCTACAGTGACAAAGAGCCGGATTTGGATCATAGAACTTTACTAATTTGGTGGGCGCCATCTTGAATTTGCCGACATTTTGGCTTAAATGTACTCATTTATTACTTCTTTGAGGTTTTCCTTAACCGCTTGGCTGATTAGCATGAGACTTGGCAAGTAGTTAGAAGTTGTCATCATACAAGCTCACACCGAATTTCGTGGCGATAGGCCAGTTGGTGGCGCTGTAGTGTACGTGTTAATATTGTGACATTGACACGCCCACTGGCGACGCCCCGTTTGACCTAGAGTCACAAAATGTGGTGTACAGGTCTCTCTGCTCATGCTGAACAGATTTACCTCAAGGATCCATGAAGTCAGTCAGATTGGATTTTCCGCTAATTAGCATTTTTTGTATAACACTTAAAATGCTACTCCTCCTACAAAATTTGGCCAATTTACATGAAACGAGGTACACAAACTCGTTAGACCATGCTTCATAAAAGTTATATTCAGAATTTTGATATTTTAAAAGATGGCCGAATGACGAGCCAATTAATTTTCAATGGGCGTGACTTATCACAAAAATGCTGATAATTCCAAAATCATTTGACAGAAAGTTATGAAACCTGGTAGATCTATTAAGAGTAACATGAGGAATTGACCCCTACAGTTTCAACCCAATCGAGCCACGTGGTGGCGCTATATCGATCCAAATATAAGAAAATATTTAAAAATTCACTAAAAATCATTGACACGCCCACTGAATACGCCCCGTTTTATCTAGAGTCACAAAATGTGCGATAGAGGTCCGGCGGCTCATACTGAACAAATTTGCCTCTAGGAACCATCAAGTTAGCCCTATTGGATTTTCCGCTAATTAGCATTACTTGTAAAACACTTAAAATACTACTCCTCCTATAACATTTGACCAATTTACATGAAACCTGTTAAACACACTCCATACACCATGCCTCATAAAAGTTATAAACAGAATTTTGATATTTTAAAAGATGGCCGAATGACGAACCAATAAATATCCAGTAGGCGTGGCTTATCACAAAAATGCTAATAATTACAAAACCATTTCACAGAAAGTTATGAAACTTGGAAAGTCTTTTAAGAGTAACATCTGGACCTGACCTCTCCAGTTTCAACCCAATCGAGCTATGTGGTGGCGCTATATAGATTCAAATATAAGAAAATATTTTAAAATACACTAAAAATCATTGACACGCCCACTGCCGACGCCCCGTTTGATCTACAGTCACATAAGTTGGTGGATACATCCCGCTACTCCTGCCCAACAAATTTGCCTCAAGAAACCATGAAGTGTGCCATCTTCAATTTTCCGCTAATTAGCATTTTTTTTGTGTTTTTTGTAAAACACTTAAAATGCTACTCCTCCTACAGAATTTGACCAATTTGCACCAAACCTGTTCAAGGTACTGAAACCGCTTCCCTTCATACACGCATTACTTTACTAAGGTGTATGTCTAAAATTGGCCGAATCAGAAGCCAATGGATTTTGCATTGGGCGTGGCTTATCGCACAAATGCTAGTACTTCTAAAACCGTTTGATATAAAGTTCTGAAACTTGGTGGTTGAGAGTTAGATCAAGATTTGAGCCCTGCAGTTTAAACCCAATCAATCTGCGTGGTGGCACTAAAGAAATACAAATGTTGGGATGGCAGGTATGCCATCCACCAAGTACATGATCTCTGCTTAACAGGCCGTCTACCTACTATTGCAACTGTGAAAGTTCCTGTAGCTTAGTGGTTAAGGCATTTGACTGCCGTGTAGTAGGTTGGTGGTTCGATCCCCACCTGTTCCCGAGTTTTTTTTGAGGCACACAATGTGCGCGACATTGTAAGAATGTTCTTTGTATTGCAAAGGCTAGGAAATTTCACAATATTATCTGTTATCTGTTTGAATTATGAAGTCAGTAAGCCAAAACAATCTGATACCGCAATACACAAGTCTTATTTGGCCTCTTCATTTCTGTTAACCTGCTTTGGCCTAGTGGATACATTATTGGCTTTCCATGTATTTGGTCAGCGGTTCAATTCCAGCTTGGTACTAATGACTAGGTTAATGTTTGGCAAAACTATTGTGCAAATGCTATGCTTCTTTTTATGTTGTTTTCACATTAAGAAACACCTTTTTATTGCAAAAGTGAAAAAATTTAACAGTATTAACTGTTCACTGTTTCACTTGTACTTAAAAGGCATAATACGCAAGCCCTTACCGGATCGGGTTAAGATATCATCAGCAATGGCAAAAGCCCTGATTAGAAACAAATATTTGTATTTTGGGTCAACCCTGTGTAGAGTTGTCTACCATTATGCGGTTTCTGCATTTGACAAATGCCGCTGATTCCGCACGGTCCCCGGAAATCGCTGCTTGCAGCTATATTTAGGGGACCGTGCAGCGAAGCTGCCGGTACCCTATTGTTTTTGTTCTGATTCTTTTTTTCTTTTTTTAAATTATTTTTCTCCCCTTTCACCTAAACTTCCCATGAGCTGGTTTGTCCTAGAATCACCAGACTTGGCACGCTCGTTGGGATTCCCAAACTCTTGAATCCAGTATATTATGACGCAGATTGAACACCTGGTGGCGCTGTAGTGCACGTGACAAAATTTTGACATTGACACGCCCACTGCCGACGCCCCGTTTCACCTAGAGTCACAAAATTTGGTATGCATGTCCATTTGCTCATTCTGAACAAATTTGCCTCAAGGACCCATAAAGTCCGCCATATTGGATTTTCCGCTAATTAGCATTACTTGTAAAACACTTAAAATACTACTCCTCCTACAAAATTTGACCAATTGAGATGAAACTTGGTTTACTTACTCCTTAGATCATGTCTCATAAAATTTATGTTTGGAATTTTGATATTTTCAAATATGGCCGAATGACGAACCAATAAATATCCAGTGGGCGTGGCTTATCACAAAAATGCTAATAATTCCAAAACCGTTTCACAGAAAATTATGAAACTTGGATGGTCTTTTAAGAGTAGAATCTGGACCTGACCTCTCCAGTTTAAACCCTATCGAGCTACGTGGTGGCGCTATAGAGATCCAAATATAAGAAAATATTTATAAATTCACTAAAAATCATTGACACGCCCACTGCCGACGCCCCGTTTGATCTACAGTCACATAAGTTGGTGGATACATCCCGCTACTCCTGCCCAACAAATTTGCCTCAAGAAACCGTGAAGTGTGCCATCTTCAATTTTCCGCTAATTAGCATTTTTTGTAAAACACTTAAAATGCTACTCCTCCTACAGAATTTGACCAATTTGCACCAAACCTGTTCAAGGTACTGAAACCGCTTCCCTACATACACGCATTACTTTAGTAAGGCGTATGTCAAAATTTGGCCGAATCAGAAGCCAATGGATTTTGCATTGGGCGTGGCTTATCGCACAAATGCTAGTACTTCTAAAACCGTTTGATATAAAGTTCTGAAACTTGGTGCGTTGATTGAGAGTTAGATCAAGACTCGAGCCCTGCAGTTTTAACCCAATCAATCTGCGTGGTGGCACTAAAGAAATACAAATGTTGGGATGGCAGGTATGCCATCCGCCAAGTACACTATCTCTGCTTAACAGGCCGTCTACCTACTATACCAACTGTGAAAGTTTCTGTAGCTTAGTGGTTAAGGCATTTGACTGCCGTGTAGTAGGTTGGTGGTTCGATCCCCACCTGTTCCCTAGTTTTTTTTGAGGCACACAATGTGCACGTCATTGTAAGAATGTTCTTTTTATTGCAAAGGCTAGGAAATTTCACAATATTACCAGCTATCTGTTTGAATTATGAAGTCAGTAAGCCAAAACAATGTGATACCGCAACACACAAGTCTTATTTGGCCTCCTCATTTCTGTTAACCTGCTTAGGCCTAGTGGATACAGTATTGGCTTTCCATGTGTATGTGGTCAATTCCGGCTTGGTACCAATGGCTTGGTTAATGTTTGGCAAAACTATTGTGCAAATGCTATGCTTCTTTTAATGTTGTTTTCACATTAAGAAACACCTTTTTATTGCAAAAGTTAAGAAATGTAACAGTATTAACTGTTCACTGTTTCACTTGTACTTAAAAGACTTAATACGCAAGCCCTTACCGGATCGGGTAAAGATACCATCAGCAATGGCAAAAGCCCTGATTAGAAACAAATATTTGTATTTTGGGTCAACCCTGTCTAGAGTTGTCTACCATTTTGCGGTTTCTGCGTTTGACAAATGCCACTAATGCCGCACGGTCCCCGGACATCGCTGCTTGCAGCTATATTTTATTTTTAGGGGACCGTGCAGATTCTTTTTTTTTTTCCTCCCCTCACCTAAAATTCCCGTGAGCTGGTTTGTCCTTGAATCACCAGACTTGGCACGCTTGTTGGGATTCCCAAACTCTTGAATCCTCTGTATTATGACGCAGATTGAACACCTGGTGGCGCTGTAGTGCACGTGACAAATTTTTGACATTGACACGCCGACTGCTGACGCCCCGTTTCACCTAGAGTCACAAAATTTGGTTTCCCTGTCCATTTGCTCATTCTGAACAAATTTGCCTCAAGGACCCATAAAGTCCGCCATATTGGATTTTTTGATAATTAGCATTTTTTGTAAAACGCTTAAAATGCTACTCCTCCTACAAACTTTGACCAATTGAGATGATACTTGGTGTACAAACTCCTTAGACCATGTCTCATAACAGTTATATTCAGAATTTTGATATTTTCAAAGATGACCGAATGACGAGCCAATAAATATACAGTGGGCGTGGCTTATCACAGAAATGCTAATAATTCCAAAACGATTAGACAGAAAGCTATGAACCTTGGTAGTTATGTTACGAGTGCCAATTGGACTAGACATGTACAGTTTTATCCCAATCCATCCATGTGGTGGCGCTATAGAGTTCCAAATATAAAAAAATGTAAAAAAATTCACTAAAAATCACAGTTCCTTTGCAGAGATGTGCAACTTGCTACAGTGACAACGAGCCGGATTTGGATCATAGAACTTTACTAATTTGGTGGGCGCCATCTTGAATTTGCCGACATTTTGGCTTAAATGTACTCATTTATTACTTCTTTGAGTTTTTCCTTAACCGCTTGGCTGATTAGCATGAAACTTGGCAAATAGTTAGAAGTTGTCATCATACAAGCTCACACCGAATTTCGTGGCGATAGGCCAGTTGGTGGCGCTGTAGTGCACGTGTAAATATTGTGACATTGACACGCCCACTGGCGACGCCCCGTTTGACCTAGAGCCACAAAATGTGGTGTACAGGTCTCTCTGCTCATGCTGAACAAATTTGCCTCAAGAATCCATGAAGTCAGCCGTATTGGATTTTCCGCTAATTAGCATTTTTTGTATAACACTTAAAATGCTACTCCTCCTACAAAATTTGGCTAATTTACATGAAACGAGGTACCCAAACTCGTTAGACCATGCTTCATAAAAGTTTTATTCAGAATTTTGATATTTTAAAAGATGGCCGAATGACGAGCCAATTAATTTTCAATGGGCGTGACTTCACAAAAATGCTGATAATTCCAAAATCATTTGACAGAAAGTTATGAAACCTGGTACATCTATTAAGAGTAACATGAGGAATTGACCCCTACAGTTTCAACCCAATCGAGCCACGTGGTGGCGCTATATCGATCCAAATATAAGAAAATATTTAAAAATTCACTAAAAATCATTGACACGCCCACTGAATACGCCCCGTTTTATCTAGAGTCACAAAATGTGGGACAGAGGTCCGGCTGCTCATACTGAACAAATTTTCCTCTAGGAACCATCAAGTTAGCCCTATTGGATTTTCAGCTAATTAGCATTACTTGTAAAACACTTAAAATACTACTCCTCCTATAAAATTTGACCAATTTACATGAAACCTGGTAAACACACTCCTTACACCATGCGTCATAAAACTTATATACAGAATTTTGATATTTTAAAAGATGGCCGAATGACGAGCCAATAAATATCCAGTGGGCGTGGCTTATCACAAAAATGCTAATAATTCCAAAACCATTTGACAGAAAGTTATGAAACTTGGAAGGTCTTTTAAGAGTAACATCTGGACCTGACCTCTCCAGTTTCAACCCAATCGAGCCACGTGGTGGCGATATAGAGATCCAAATATAAGAAAATATTTTAAAATTCACTAAAAATCATTGACACGCCCACTGCCGACGCCCCATTTTATCTACAGTCACAAAATTTGGTGGATACATCCCGCTACTCTTGCCCAACAAATTTGCCTCAAGAAACCATGAAGTCTGCCATCTTCGATTTTCCGCTAATTAGCATTTTTTGTAAAACACTTAAAATGCTACTCCTCCTACAGAATTAGACCAATTTGCACCAAACCTGTTCACTGGACTCAACCAGCATCCATACATACATGCATTACTTTACTAAGGTGTATGTCAAAAATTGGCCGAATGAGAAGCCAATGGATTTTGCATTGGGCGTGGCTTATCGCACAAATGCTAGGACTTCTAAAACCGTTTGATATAAAGTTCTGAAACTTGGTGGGTTGAGAGTTAGATCAAGACTTGAGCCCTGCAGTTTTAACCCAATCAATCTGCGTGGTGGCACTAAAGAAATACAAATGTTGGGATGGCAGGTATGCCATCCGCCAAGTACACTATCTCTGCTTAACAGGCCGTCTACCTACTATACCAACTGTGAAAGTTCCTGTAGCTTAGTGGTTAAGGCATTTGACTGCCGTGTAGTAGGTTGGTGGTTCGATCCCCACCTGTTCCCGAGTTTTTTTTGAGGCACACAATGTGCACGACATTGTAAGAATGTTCTTTTTATTGCAAACGCTAGGACATTTCACAATATTACCTGTTATCTCTTTGAATTATGAAGTCAGTAAGCCAAAACAATCTGAAACCGCAACACACAAGTCTTATTTGGCCTCCTCATTTCTGTTAACCTGCTTTGGCCTAGCGGATACAGTATTGGCTTTCCATGTATGTGGTCAGCGGTTCAATTCCGGCTTGGTACCAATGGCTAGGTTAATGTTTGGCAAAACCATTGTGCAAATGCTATGCTTCTTTTAATGTTGTTTTCACATTAAGAAACACCTTTTTATTGCAAAAGTTAAGAAATTTAACAGTATTAACTGTTCACTGTTTCACTTGAACTTAATAGACTTAATACGCAAGCCCTTACCGGATCGGGTTAAGATACCATCAGCAATGGCAAAAGCCCTGATTAGAAACAAATATTTGTATTTTGGGTCAACCCTGTCTAGAGTTGTCTACCGTTTTGCGGTTTCTGCGTTTGACAAACGCCGCTAATGCCGCACGGTCCCCGGAAATCGCTGTTTGCAGCTATATTTAGGGGACCGTGCAGCGAAGCTGCAGGTACCCTATTGTTTTTGTTCAGATTCTTTTTATTATTATTTTTAGGGGACCGTGCAGCGAAGCTGCAGGTACCCTATTGTTTTTGTTCAGATTCTTTTTATTATTTTTTTTCTCCCCTTTCACCTAAAATTCCCATGAGCTGGTTTGTCCTAGAATCACCAGACTTGGCACGCTTGTTGGGATTCCCAAACTCTTGAATCCTCTATATTATGACGCAGATTGAACACCTGGTGGCGCTGTAGTGCACGTGACAAATTTTTGACATTGACACGCCCACTGCCGACGCCCCATTTCACCTAGAGTCACAAAATTTGGTATGCATGTCCATTTGCTCATTCTGAACAAATTTGCCTCAAGGACCCATAAAGTCCGCCATATTGGATTTTTTGCTAATTAGCATTTTTTGTAAAACGCTTAAAATGCTACTCCTCCTACAAAATTTGACCAATTGAGATGAAACTTGGTTTACATACTCCTTAGACCATGTCTCATAAAAGTTATATTTGGAATTTTGATATTTTCAAATATGGCCGAATGACGAGCCAATGAAATTTCACTGGGCGTGGCTTATCACAAAAATGCTAATAATTCCAAAACGATTTGACAGAAAGCTATGAAACTTGGTAGGTCTTTTAAGAGTCCCATTAGGACTAGACATGTACAGTTTTATCCCATTCTATCCATGTGGTGGCGCTATAGAGTTCCAAATATAAAGAAATATAAAAAAATTCACTAAAAATCACAGTTCCTTTGCAGAGATGTATAACTTGCTACAGTGACAAAGAGCCGGATTTGGATCATAGAACTTTACTAATTTGGTGGGCGCCATCTTGAATTTGCCGACATTTTGGCTTAAATGTACTCATTTATTACTTCTTTGAGGTTTTCCTTAACCGCTTGGCTCATTAGCATGAAACTTGGCAAGTAGTTAGAAGTTGTCATCATACAAGCTCACACCGAATTTCGTGGCGATAGGCCAGTTGGTGGCGCTGTAGTGTACGTGTTAATATTGTGACATTGACACGCCCACTGGCGACGCCCTGTTTGACCTAGAGTCACAAAATGTGGTGGACAGGTCTCTCTGCTCATGCTGAACAGATTTACCTCAAGGATCCATGAAGTCAGCCATATTGGATTTTCCGCTAATTAGCATTTTTTGTATAACACTTAAAATGCTACTCCTCCTACAAAATTTGGCCAATTTACATGAAACGAGGTACACAAACTCGTTAGACCATGCTTCATAAAAATTATATTCAGAATTTTGATATTTTAAAAGATGACCGAATGACGAGCCAATTAATTTTCAATGGGCGTGACTTATCACAAAAATGCTGATAATTCCAAAATCATTTCATAGAAAGTTATGAAACCTGGTAGATCTATTAAGAGTAACATGAGGAATAGACCCCTACAGTTTTAACCCAATCGAGCCACGTGGTGGCGCTATATCAATCCAAATATAAGAAAATATTTAAAAATTCACTAAAAATCATTGACACGCCCACTGCATACGCCCCGTTTTATCTAGAGTCACAAAATGTGGGATAGAGGTCCGGCTGCTCATACTGAACAAATTTTCCTCAAGGAACCATCAAGTTAGCCCTATTGGATTTTCCGCTAATTAGCATTACTTGTAAAACACTTAAAATACTACTCCTCCTACAAAATTTGGTCAATTTACATGAAACGTGGGACAAGAACTCCTTAGACCATGCTTCATAAAATTTATATTCAAAATTGTGATATTTTAAAAGATGGCCGAATGACGAGCCAATTAATTTTCAATGGGCGTGACTTATCACAAAAATGCTGATAATTCCAAAATCATTTGACAGAAAGTTATGAAACCTGGTAGATCTATTAAGAGTAACATGTGGAATTGACCTCTACAGTTTCAACCCAATTGAGCCACGTGGTGGCGCTATATAGATTCAAATATAAGAAAATATTTAAAAATTCACTAAAAATCATTGACACGCCCACTGCATACGCCCCGTTTTATCTAGAGTCACAAAATGTGGGATAGAGGTCCGTCTGCTCATACTGAACAAATTTGCCTCGAGGAATCATCAAGTTAGCCCCATTGGATTTTCCGCTAATTAGCATTACTTGTAAAACACTTAAAATACTACTCCTCCTATAAAATTTGACCAATTTGCACCAAACCTGTTCAAGGTACTGAACACGCTTCCCTACATACACGTATTACTTTACTAAGGCGTATGTCAAATATTGGCCGAATGAGAAGCCAATGGATTTTGCATTGGGCGTGGCTTATCGCACAAATGCTAGTACTTCTAAAACCATTTGATATAAAGTTCTGAAACTTGGTGGGTTGATTGAGAGTTAGATCAAGACTCGAGCCCTGCAGTGTTAACCCAATCAATCTGCGTGGTGGCACTAAAGAAATACAAATGTTGGGATGGCAGGTATGCCATCCGCCAAGTACACTATCTCTGCTTAACAGGCCGTCTACCTACTATACCAACTGTGAAAGTTCCTGTAGCTTAGTGGTTAAGGCATTTGACTGCCGTGTAGTAGGTTGGTGGTTCGATCCCCACCTGTTCCCGAGTTTTTTTTGAGGCACACAATGTGCATGTCATTGTAAGAATGTTCTTTTTATTGCAAAGGCTAGGAAATTTCACAATATTACCTGTTATCTGTATGAATTATGAAGTCAGTAAGCCAAAACAATCTGATACCGCAACACACAAGTCTTATTTGGCCTCCTCATTTCTGTTAACCTGCTTTGGCCTAGCGGATTCAGTATTGGCTTTCCATGTATGTGGCCAGCGGTTCAATTTCAAATTGGTACCAATGGCTAGGTTAATGTTTGCCAAAACTATTGTGCAAATGCTATGCTTCTTTTAATATTGTTTTCACATTAAGAAACACCTTTTCATTGCAAAAGTTAAGAAATTTAACAGTATTAACTGTTCACTGTTTCACTTGTACTTAAAAGACTTAATACGCAATCCCTTACCGGATCGGGTTAAGATACCATCAGCAATGGCAAAAGCCATGATTAGAAACAAATATTTGTATTTTGGGTCAACCCTGTCTAGAGTTGTCTACCATTTTGCGGCTTCTGCGTTTGACAAATGCCGCTAATGCCGCACGGTCCCCGGAAATCGCTGCTCGCAGCTATATTTAGGGGACCGTGCAGCGAAGCTGCAGGTACCCTATTGTTTTTGTTCAGATTCTTTTTATTAGGGGACCGTGCAGCGAAGCTGCAGGTACCCTATTGTTTTTGTTCTGATTCTTTTTATTATTTTTTTTCTCCCCTTTCACCTAAAATTCCCATGAGCTGGTTTGTCCTAGAATCACCAGACTTGGCACGCTTGTTGGGATTCCCAAACTCTTGAATCCTCTATATTATGACGCAGATTGAACACCTGGTGGCGCTGTAGTGCACGTGACAAATTTTTGACATTGACACGCCCACTGCCGACGCCCCGTTTCACCTAGAGTCACAAAATTTGGTATGCATGTCCATTTGCTCATTCTGAACAAATTTGCCTCAAGGACCCATAAAGTCCGCCATATTGGATTTTTTGCTAATTAGCATTTTTTGTAAAACGCTTAAAATGCTACTCCTCTTACAAAATTTGACCAATTGAGATGAAACTCGGTTAACATACTCCTTAGACCATGTCTCATAAAAGTTATATTTGGAATTTTGATATTTTCAAATATGGCCGAATGACGAGCCAATGAAATTTCACTGGCCGTGGCTTATCACAAAAATGCTAATAATTCCAAAACGATTTGACAGAAAGCTATGAAACTTGGTAGGTCTTTTAAGAGTCCCATTAGGACTAGACATGTACAGTTTTATCCCAATCTATCCATGTGGTGGCGCTATAGAGTTCCAAATATAAAGAAATATAAAAAAATTCACTAAAAATCACAGTTCCTTTGCAGAGATGTATAACTTGCTACAGTGACAAAGAGCTGGATTTGGATCATAGAACTTTACTAATTTGGTGGGCGCCATCTTGAATTTGCCGACATTTTTGCTTAAATGTACTCATTTATTACTTCTTTGAGGTTTTCCTTAACCGCTTGGCTTATTAGCATGAAACTTGGTAAGTTGTTAGAAGTTGTCATCATACAAGCTCACACCGAATTTCGTGGCGATAGGCCAGTTGGTGGCGCTGTAGTGTACGTGTTAATATTGTGACATTGACACGCCCACTGGCGACGCCCCGTTTGACCTAGAGTCACAAAATGTGGTGTACCGGTCTCTCTGCTCATGCTGAACAGATTTACCTAAGGATCCATGAAGTCAGCTATATTGGATTTTCCGCTAATTAGCATTTTTTGTCAAACACTTAAAATGCTACTCCTCCTACAAAATTTGGCCAATTTACATGAAACGAGGTACACAAACTCCTTAGACCAAGCTTCATAAAACATAATTTCAGAATTTTGATATTTTAAAATATGGCCGAATGACGAGCCAATGAATTTTCAATGGGCGTGACTTATCACAAAAATGCTGATAATTCCAAAATCATTTAACAGAAAGTTATGAAACCAGGTATATCTATTAAGAGTAACATGTGGAATTGACCTCTACAGTTTCAACCCAATCGAGCCACGTGGTGGCGCTATATAGATCCAAATATAAGAAAATATTTAAAATTCACAAAAAAATAATTGACACGCCCACTGCATACGCCCCGTTTTATCTAGAGTCACAAAATGTGGGATAGAGGTCCGTCTGCTCATACTGAACAAATTTGCCTCAAGGAACCATGACGTTAGCCCTATCGGAGTTTCTGCTAATTAGCATTACTTGTAAAACACTTAAAATACTACTCCTCCTATAAAATTTGACCAATTTACATGAAACCTGGTAAACACACTCCATACACCATACTTCAAAAAAGTTATAAACAGAATTTTGATATTTTAAAAGATGGCCGAATGACGAACCAATAAATATCCAGTGGGCGTGGCTTATCACAAAAATGCTAATAATTCCAAAACCATTTCACAGAAAATTATGAAACTTGGATGGTCTTTTATCAGTAGAATCTGGACTTGAACTCTCCAGTTTCAACCCAATCGAGCCAAGTGGTGGCGCTATAGAGATCCAAATATAAGAAAATATTTAAAAATTCACTAAAAATCATTGACACGCCCACGGCCGACGCCCCGTTTGATCTTCAGTCACAAAATTTGGAATATACATCCCGCTACTCTTGCCCAACAAATTTGCCTAAGAAACCATGAAGTCTGCCATCTTCGATTTTCCGCTAATTAGCATTTTTTGTAAAACACTTAAAATGCTATTCCTCCTAGAGAATTAGACCAATTTGCACCAAACCTGTTCAAGGTACTCAAACCGCTTCCCTACATACACGCATTACTTTACAAAGGTGTATGTCAAAACTTGGCCGAATGAGAAGCCAATGGATTTTGCATTGGGCGTGGCTTATCGCACAAATGCTAGTACTTCTAAAACCGTTTGATATAAAGTTATGAAACTTGGTGGGTTGATTGAGAGTTAGATCAAGACTTGAGCCCTGCAGTTTAAACTCAATCAATCTGCGTGGTGGCACTAAAGAAATACAAATGTTGGGATGGCAGGTATGCCATCCACCAAGTACACTATCTCTGCTTAACAGGCCGTCTACCTACTATTGCAACTGTGAAAGTTCCTGTAGCTTAGTGGTTAAGGCATTTGACTGCCGTGTAGTAGGTTGGTGGTTCGATCCCCACCTGTTCCCGAGTTTTTTTTGAGGCACACAATGTGCGCGACATTGTAAGAATGTTCTTTTTATTGCAAAGGCTAGGAAATTTCACAATATTACCTGTTATCTGTTTGAATTATGAAGTCAGCAAGCCAAAACAATCTGATACTGCAACACACAAGTCTTATTTGGCCTCCTCATTTCTGTTAACCTGCTTTGGCCTAGTGGATACAGTATTGGCTTTCCATGTCTGTGGTCAGCGGTTCAATTCCGCCTTGGTACCAATGGCTAGGTTAATGTTTGGCAAAACCATTGTGCAAATGCTATGCTTCTTTCAATGTTGTTTTCACATTAAGAAACACCTTTTTATTGCAAAAGTTAAGCAATTTAACAGTATTAACTGTTCACTGTTTCACTTGTATTTCAAAGACTTAATACGCAAGCCCTTACTGGATCGGGTTAAGATACCATCAGCAATGGCAAAAGCCCTGATTATAAAGAAATATTTGTATTTTGGGTCAACCATGTCTAGAGTTGTCTACCATTTTGCAGTTTCTTCATTTGACAAATGCCACTGATGCCGCACGGTCCCCGGAAATCGCTGCTTGCAGCTATATTTATTTATTAGGGGACCGTGCAGCGAAGCTGCAGGTACCCTATTGTTTTTGTTCAGATTCTTTTTATTATTATTATTTATTTTTTTATTATTTTTTTCCTCCCCTTTCACCTAAAATTCCCATGAGCTGGTTTGTCCTAGAATCACCAGACTTGGCACGCTTGTTGGGATTCCCAAACTCTTGAATCCTCTATATTATGACGCAGATTGAACACCTGGTGGCGCTGTAGTGCACGTGACAAATTTTTGACATTGACACGCCCACTGCCGACGCCCCGTTTCACCTAGAGTCACAAAATTTGGTATGCATGTCCATTTGCTCATTCTGAACAAATTTGCCTCAAGGACCCATAAAGTCCGCCATATTGGATTTTTTGCTAATTAGCATTTTTTGTAAAACGCTTAAAATGCTACTCCTCCTACAAAATTTGACCAATTGAGATGAAACTCGGTTTACATACTCCTTAGACCATGTCTCATAAAAGTTATATTTGGAATTTTGATATTTTCAAATATGGCCGAATGACGAGCCAATGAAATTTCACTGGGCGTGGCTTATCACAAAAATGCTAATAATTCCAAAACGATTTGACAGAAAGCTATGAAACTTGGTAGGTCTTTTAAGAGTCCCATTAGGACTAGACATGTACAGTTTTATCCCAATCTATCCATGTGGTGGCGCTATAGAGTTCCAAATATAAAGAAATATAAAAAAATTCACTAAAAATCACAGTTCCTTTGCAGAGATGTATAACTTGCTACAGTGACAAAGAGCCGGATTTGGATCATAGAACTTTACTAATTTGGTGGGCGCCATCTTGAATTTGCCGACA
Organism: Synaphobranchus kaupii; assembly: GCA_029718625.1. NCBI lineage: Eukaryota > Metazoa > Chordata > Actinopteri > Anguilliformes > Synaphobranchidae > Synaphobranchus > Synaphobranchus kaupii. Next base: position 65,722,687 of record CM056376.1, on the reverse strand, counting down.
TTTTTGCTTAAATGTACTCATTTATTACTTCTTTGAGGTTTTCCTTAACCGCTTGGCTTATTAGCATGAAACTTGGTAAGTTGTTAGAAGTTGTCATCATACAAGCTCACACCGAATTTCGTGGCGATAGGCCAGTTGGTGGCGCTGTAGTGTACGTCTTAATATTGTGACATTGACACGCCCACTGGCGACGCCCCGTTTGACCTAGAGTCACAAAATGTGGTGTACAGGTCTCTCTGCTCATGCTGAACAGATTTACCTCAAGGATCCATGAAGTCAGCCATATTGGATTTTCCGCTAATTAGCATTTTTTGTATAACACTTAAAATGCTACTCCTCCTACAAAATTTGGCCAATTTACATGAAACGAGGTACACAAACTCGTTAGACCATGCTTCATAAAAGTTATATTCAGAATTTTGATATTTTAAAAGATGACCGAATGACGAGCCAATTAATTTTCAATGGGCGTGACTTATCACAAAAATGCTGATAATTCCAAAATCATTTGACAGAAAGTTATGAAACCTGGTAGATCTATTAAGAGTAACATGAGGAATAGACCCCTACAGTTTTAACCCAATCGAGCCACGTGGTGGCGCTATATCAATCCAAATATAAGAAAATATTTAAAAATTCACTAAAAATCATTGACACGCCCACTGCCGATGCCCCGTTTGACCTAAAGTCACAAAATGTGGTATACAGGTCCCTCTGCTCATGTTGAACAAATTTACCTCAAGGATCCATGAAGTCAGCCATATTGGATTTTCCGCTAATTAGCATTACTTGTAAAACACTTAAAATACTACTCCTCCTACAAAATTTGGTCAATTTACATGAAACGTGGGACAAGAACTCCTTAGACCATGCTTCATAAAATTTATATTCAAAATTGTGATATTTTAAAAGATGGCCGAATGACGAGCCAATTAATTTTCAATGGGCGTGACTTATCACAAAAATGCTGATAATTCCAAAATCATTTGACAGAAAGTTATGAAACCCGGTAGATCTATTAAGAGTAACATGTGGAATTGACCTCTACAGTTTCAACCCAATCGAACCACGTGGTGGCGCTATAGAGATCCAAATATAAGAAAATATTTAAAAATTCACTAAAAATCATTGACACGCCCACTGCATACGCCCCGTTTTATCTAGAGTCACAAAATGTGGGATAGAGGTCCGTCTGCTCATACTGAACAAATTTGCCTCACAGAACCATCAAGTTAGCCCTATTGGATTTTCCGCTAATTAGCATTACTTGTAAAACACTTAAAATACTACTCCTCCTATAAATTTTGACCAATTTACATGAAACCTGGTAAACACACTCCTTACACCATGCCTCATACAACCTATATACAGAATTTTGATATTTTAAAAGATGGCCGAATGACGAGCCAATAAATATCCAGTGGGCGTGGCTTATCACAAAAATGCTAATAATTCCAAAACCATTTCACAGAAAGTTATGAAACTTGGAAATTCTTTTAAGAGTAACATCAGGACCTGACGTCTCCAGTTTCAACCCAATCGAGCCATGTGGTGGCGCTATAGAGATCCAAATATAAGAAAATATTTAAAAATTCACTTAAAAGCATTGACACGCCCACTGCCGACGCCCCGTTTGATCTACAGTCACATAAGTTGGTGGACACATCCCGCTACTCCTGCCCAACAAATTTGCCTCAAGAAACCATGAAGTCTGCCTTCTTCGATTTTCCACTAATTAGCATTTTTTGTAAAACACTTAAAATGCTACTCCTCCTACAGAATTTGACCAATTTGCACGAAACCTGTTCAAGGTACTCAAATCGCTTCCCTACATACACACATTACGTTACTAAGGTGTATGTCAAAAATTGGCCGAATGAGAAGCCAATGGATTTTGCATTGGGCGTGGCTTATCGCACAAATGCTAGTACTTCTAAAACCGTTTGATATAAAGTTCTGAAACTTGGTGGGTTGATTGAGAGTTAGATCAAGACTTGAGCCCTGCAGTTTAAACCCAATCAATCTCCGTGGTGGCACTAAAGAAATACAAATGTTGGGATGGCAGGTATGCCATCCGCCAAGTACAATATCTCTGCTTAACAGGCCGTCTACCTACTATACCAACTGTGAAAGTTCCTGTAGCTTAGTGGTTAAGGCATTTGACTGCCGTGTAGTAGGTTGGTGGTTCGATCCCCACCTGTTCCCGAGTTTTTTTTGAGGCACACAATGTGCACGTCATTGTAAGAATGTTCTTTTTATTGCAAAGGCTAGGAAATTTCACAATATTACCAGTTATCTGTTTGAATTATGAAGTCAGTAAGCCAAAACAATGTGATACCGCAACACACAAGTCTTATTTGGCCTGCTCATTTCTGTTAACCTGCTTAGGCCTAGTGGATACAGTATTGGCTTTCCATGTGTATGTGGTCAATTCCGGCTTGGTACCAATGGCTTGGTTAATGTTTGGCAAAACTATTGTGCAAATGCTATGCTTCTTTTAATGTTGTTTTCACATTAAGAAACACCTTTTTATTGCAAAAGTTAAGAAATGTAACAGTATTAACTGTTCACTGTTTCACGTGTACTTAAAAGACTTAATACGCAAGCCCTTACCGGATCGGGTAAAGATACCATCAGCAATGGCAAAAGCCCTGATTAGAAACAAATATTTGTATTTTGGGTCAACCCTGTGTAGAGCTGTCTACCATTTTGCGGTTTCTGCGTTTGACAAATGCCGCTGATTCCTCACGGTCCCCGGAAATCGCTGCTTGCAGCTATATTTAGGGGACCGTGCAGCGAAGCTGCAGGTACCCTATTGTTTTTGTTCAGATTCTTTTTTTTTTTCTTTTTTTTTTTCTTTTTTTTTTTTTTCTCCCCTTTCACCTAAAATTCCCATGAGCTGGTTTGTCCTAGAATCACCAGACTTGGCACGCTTGTTGGGATTCCCAAACTCTTGAATCCTCTATATTATGACGCAGATTGAACACCTGGTGGCGCTGTAGTGCACGTGACAAATTTTTGACATTGACACGCCCACTGCCGACGCCCCGTTTCACCTAGAGTCACAAAATTTGGTATGCATGTCCATTTGCTCATTCTGAACAAATTTGCCTCAAGGACCCATAAAGTCCGCCATATTGGATTTTTTGCTAATTAGCATTTTTTGTAAAACGCTTAAAATGCTACTCCTCCTACAAAATTTGAACAATTGAGATGAAACTCGGTTTACATACTCCTTAGACCATGTCTCATAAAAGTTATATTTGGAATTTTGATATTTTCAAATATGGCCGAATGACGAGCCAATGAAATTTCACTGGGCGTGGCTTATCACAAAAATGCTAATAATTCCAAAACGATTTGACAGAAAGCTATGAAACTTGGTAGGTCTTTTAAGAGTCCCATTAGGACTAGACATGTACAGTTTTATCCCAATCTATCCATGTGGTGGCGCTATAGAGTTCCAAATATAAAGAAATATAAAAAAATTCACTAAAAATCACAGTTCCTTTGCAGAGATGTATAACTTGCTACAGTGACAAAGAGCCGGATTTGGATCATAGAACTTTACTAATTTGGTGGGCGCCATCTTGAATTTGCCGACATTTTTGCTTAAATGTACTCATTTATTACTTCTTTGAGGTTTTCCTTAACCGCTTGGCTTATTAGCATGAAACTTGGTAAGTTGTTAGAAGTTGTCATCATACAAGCTCACACCGAATTTCGTGGCGATAGGCCAGTTGGTGGCGCTGTAGTGTACGTCTTAATATTGTGACATTGACACGCCCACTGGCGACGCCCCGTTTGACCTAGAGTCACAAAATGTGGTGTACAGGTCTCTCTGCTCATGCTGAACAGATTTACCTCAAGGATCCATGAAGTCAGCCATATTGGATTTTCCGCTAATTAGCATTTTTTGTATAACACTTAAAATGCTACTCCTCCTACAAAATTTGGCCAATTTACATGAAACGAGGTACACAAACTCGTTAGACCATGCTTCATAAAAGTTATATTCAGAATTTTGATATTTTAAAAGATGACCGAATGACGAGCCAATTAATTTTCAATGGGCGTGACTTATCACAAAAATGCTGATAATTCCAAAATCATTTGACAGAAAGTTATGAAACCTGGTAGATCTATTAAGAGTAACATGAGGAATAGACCCCTACAGTTTTAACCCAATCGAGCCACGTGGTGGCGCTATATCAATCCAAATATAAGAAAATATTTAAAAATTCACTAAAAATCATTGACACGCCCACTGCCGATGCCCCGTTTGACCTAAAGTCACAAAATGTGGTATACAGGTCCCTCTGCTCATGTTGAACAAATTTACCTCAAGGATCCATGAAGTCAGCCATATTGGATTTTCCGCTAATTAGCATTACTTGTAAAACACTTAAAATACTACTCCTCCTACAAAATTTGGTCAATTTACATGAAACGTGGGACAAGAACTCCTTAGACCATGCTTCATAAAATTCATATTCAAAATTGTGATATTTTAAAAGATGGCCGAATGACGAGCCAATTAATTTTCAATGGGCGTGACTTATCACAAAAATGCTGATAATTCCAAAATCATTTGACAGAAAGTTATGAAACCCGGTAGATCTATTAAGAGTAACATGTGGAATTGACCTCTACAGTTTCAACCCAATCGAACCACGTGGTGGCGCTATAGAGATCCAAATATAAGAAAATATTTAAAAATTCACTAAAAATCATTGACACGCCCACTGCATACGCCCCGTTTTATCTAGAGTCACAAAATGTGGGATAGAGGTCCGTCTGCTCATACTGAACAAATTTGCCTCACAGAACCATCAAGTTAGCCCTATTGGATTTTCCGCTAATTAGCATTACTTGTAAAACACTTAAAATACTACTCCTCCTATAAATTTTGACCAATTTACATGAAACCTGGTAAACACACTCCTTACACCATGCCTCATACAACCTATATACAGAATTTTGATATTTTAAAAGATGGCCGAATGACGAGCCAATAAATATCCAGTGGGCGTGGCTTATCACAAAAATGCTAATAATTCCAAAACCATTTCACAGAAAGTTATGAAACTTGGAAATTCTTTTAAGAGTAACATCAGGACCTGACGTCTCCAGTTTCAACCCAATCGAGCCATGTGGTGGCGCTATAGAGATCCAAATATAAGAAAATATTTAAAAATTCACTTAAAAGCATTGACACGCCCACTGCCGACGCCCCGTTTGATCTACAGTCACATAAGTTGGTGGACACATCCCGCTACTCCTGCCCAACAAATTTGCCTCAAGAAACCATGAAGTCTGCCTTCTTCGATTTTCCACTAATTAGCATTTTTTGTAAAACACTTAAAATGCTACTCCTCCTACAGAATTTGACCAATTTGCACGAAACCTGTTCAAGGTACTCAAATCTCTTCCCTACATACACACATTACGTTACTAAGGTGTATGTCAAAAATTGGCCGAATGAGAAGCCAATGGATTTTGCATTGGGCGTGGCTTATCGCACAAATGCTAGTACTTCTAAAACCGTTTGATATAAAGTTCTGAAACTTGGTGGGTTGATTGAGAGTTAGATCAAGACTTGAGCCCTGCAGTTTAAACCCAATCAATCTCCGTGGTGGCACTAAAGAAATACAAATGTTGGGATGGCAGGTATGCCATCCGCCAAGTACAATATCTCTGCTTAACAGGCCGTCTACCTACTATACCAACTGTGAAAGTTCCTGTAGCTTAGTGGTTAAGGCATTTGACTGCCGTGTAGTAGGTTGGTGGTTCGATCCCCACCTGTTCCCGAGTTTTTTTTGAGGCACACAATGTGCACGTCATTGTAAGAATGTTCTTTTTATTGCAAAGGCTAGGAAATTTCACAATATTACCAGTTATCTGTTTGAATTATGAAGTCAGTAAGCCAAAACAATGTGATACCGCAACACACAAGTCTTATTTGGCCTGCTCATTTCTGTTAACCTGCTTAGGCCTAGTGGATACAGTATTGGCTTTCCATGTGTATGTGGTCAATTCCGGCTTGGTACCAATGGCTTGGTTAATGTTTGGCAAAACTATTGTGCAAATGCTATGCTTCTTTTAATGTTGTTTTCACATTAAGAAACACCTTTTTATTGCAAAAGTTAAGAAATGTAACAGTATTAACTGTTCACTGTTTCACGTGTACTTAAAAGACTTAATACGCAAGCCCTTACCGGATCGGGTAAAGATACCATCAGCAATGGCAAAAGCCCTGATTAGAAACAAATATTTGTATTTTGGGTCAACCCTGTGTAGAGTTGTCTACCATTTTGCGGTTTCTGCGTTTGACAAATGCCGCTGATTCCTCACGGTCCCCGGAAATCGCTGCTTGCAGCTATATTGATAATTGTTCTTCTTTTCTCTTTTTTTTTTCTCCCCTTTCACCTAAAATTCCCGTGAGCTGGTTTGTCCTAGAATCACCAGACTTGGCACGCTTGTTGGGATTCCCAAACTCTTGAATCCACCATATTATGACGCAGATTGAACACCTGGTGGCGCTGTAGTGCACGTGACAAATTTTTGACATTGACACGCCGACTGCCGACGCCCCGTTTCACCTAGAGTCACAAAATTTGGTATGCATGTCCATTTGCTCATTCTGAACAAATTTGCCTCAAGGACCCATAAAGTCCGCCATATTGGATTTTTTGCTAATTAGCATTTTTTGTAAAACTCTTACAATGCTACTCCTCCTACAAAGTTTGACTAATTGAGATGAAACTTGGTGTACACACTCCTTAGACCATGTCTCATAAAAGTTATATTCAGAATTTTGATATTTTCAAAGACGGCCGAATGACGAGCCAATGAAATTTCACTGGGCGTGGCTTATCACAAAAATGTTAATAATTCCAAAACGATTTTACAGAAAGCTATGAAACTTGGTAGGTCTGTTAAGAGTGTCATTAGGACTACTCATATACAGTTTTATCCCAATCTATCCATGTGGTGGCGCTATAGAGTTCCAAATATAAAGAAATATAAAAAAATTCACTAAAAATCACAGTTCCTTTGCAGAGATGTATAACGTCCTACAGTGACAAAGAGCCCGATTTGGATCGTAGAACTTTACTAATTTGGTGGGCGCCATCTTGAATTTGCCGACATTTTGGCTTAAATGTACTCATTTATTACTTCTTTGAGTTTTTCCTTAACCGCTTGGCTGATTAGCATGAAACTTGGCAAGTCGTTAGAAGTTGTCAGCCTACTAGATCACAACGAATTTCGTGGCGATAGGCCAGTTGGTGGCGCTGTAGTGCACGTGTAAATATTGTGACATTGACACGCCCACTGCCGACGCCCCGTTTGACCTAGAGTCACAAAATGTGGTGTACATGTCCCTCTGCTCATGCTGAACAAATTTACCTCAAGAATCCATGAAGTCAGCCATATTGGATTTTCTGCTAATTAGCATTTTTTGTATAACACTTAAAATGCTACTCCTCCTACAAAATTTGGCTATTTTACATGAAACGAGGTACACAAACTCGTTAGACCATGCTTCATAAAAATTATATTCAGAATTGTGATATTTTAAAAGATGGCCGAATGACGAGCCAATTAATTTTCAATGGGCGTGACTTATCACAAAAATGCTGATAATTCCAAAATAATTTGACAGAAAGTTATGCAACCTGGTAGATCTATTAAGAGTAACATGAGGAATTGACCCCTACTGTTTCAACCCAATCTAGCCACGTGGTGGCGCTGTATAGATTCAAATATAAGAAAATATTAAAAAATTCACAAAAAAATAATTGACACGCCCACTGCATACGCCCCGTTTTATCTAGAGTCACAAAATGTGGGATAGAGGTCCGGCTGCTCATACTGAACAAATTTGCCTCTAGGAACCATCAAGTTAGCCCTATTGGATTTTCCGCTAATTAGCATTACTTGTAAAACACTTAAAATACTACTCCTCCTATAAAATTTGACCAATTTACATGAAACCTGGTAAACACACTCCATACACCATGCAGCATAAAACTTATATACAGAATTCTGATATTTTAAAAGATGGCCGAATGACGAGCCAATAAATATCCAGTGGGCGTGGCTTATCACAAAAATGCTAATAATTCCAAAACCATTTCACAGAAAGTTATGCAACTTGGAAAGTCTTTTAAGAGTAACATCTGGACCTGACCTCTCCAGTTTCAACCCAATCGAGCCATGTGGTGGCGCTATAGAGATCCAAATATAAGAAAATATTTTACAATTCACTAAAAATCATTGACACGCCCACTGCCGACGCCCCGTTTGATCTACAGTCACATAAGTTGGTGGATACATCCCGCTACTCCTGCCCAACAAATTTGCCTCAAGAAACCATGAAGTGTGCCATCTTCAATTTTCCGCTAATTAGCATTTTTTGTAAAACACTTAAAATGCTACTCCTCCTACAGAATTTGACCAATTTGCACCAAACCTGTTCAAGGTACTGAAACCGCTTCCCTACATACACGCATTACTTTAGTAAGGCGTATGTCAAAATTTGGCCGAATCAGAAGCCAATGGATTTTGCATTGGGCATGGCTTATCGCACAAATGCTAGTACTTCTAAAACCGTTTGACATAAAGTTCTGAAACTTGGTGGGTTGATTGAGAGTTAGATCAAGACTCGAGCCCTGCAGTTTTAACCCAATCAATCTGCGTGGTGGCACTAAAGAAATACAAATGTTGGGATGGCAGGTATGCCATCCGCCAAGTACACTATCTCTGCTTAACAGGCCATCTACCTACTATACCAACTGTGAAAGATTCTGTAGCTTAGTGGTTAAGGCATTTGACTGCCGTGTAGTAAGTCGGTGGTTCGATCCCCACCTGTTCCCTAGTTTTTTTTGAGGCACACAATGTGCACGTCATTGTAAGAATGTTCTTTTTATTGCAAAGGCTAGGAAATTTCACAATATTACCAGTTATCTGTTTGAATTATGAAGTCAGTAAGCCAAAACAATGTGATACCGCAACACACAAGTCTTATTTGGCCTCCTCATTTCTGTTAACCTGCTTAGGCCTAGTGGATACAGTATTGGCTTTCCATGTGTATGTGGTCAATTCCGGCTTGGTACCAATGGCTTGGTTAATGTTTGGCAAAACTATTGTGCAAATGCTATGCTTCTTTTAATGTTGTTTTCACATTAAGAAACACCTTTTTATTGCAAATGTTAAGAAATGTAACAGTATTAACTGTTCACTGTTTCACTTGTACTTCAAAGACTTAATACGCAAGCCCTTACCGGATCGGGTAAAGATACCATCAGCAATGGCAAAAGCCCTGATTAGAAACAAATATTTGTATTTTGGGTCAACCCTGTCTAGAGCTGTCTACCATTTTGCGGTTTCTGCGTTTCACAAATGCCGCTAATGCCGCACGGTCCCCGGAAATCGCTGCTTGCAGCTATATTTTATTTTTATTTTTTTTCTCCCCTTTCACCTAAAATTCCTGTGAGCTGGTTTGTCCTAGAATCACCAAACTTGGCAAGCTTGTTGGGATTCCCAAACTCTTGAATCCTCTATATTATGACGCAGATTGAACACCTGGTGGCGCTGTAGTGCATGTGACAAAATTTTGACATTGACATGCCCACTGCCGACGCCCCGTTTCACCTAGAGTCACAAAATTTGGTATACATGTCCATTTGCTCATTCTGAACAAATTTGCCTCAAGGACCCATAAAGTCCGCCATATTGGATTTTTTGCTAATTAGCATTTTTGTAAAACGCTTAAAATGCTACTCCTCCTACAAAATTTGACCAATTGAGATGAAACTTGGTATACACACTCGATAGACCATGTCTCATAAAAGTTATATTCAGAATTTTGATATTTTCAAAGATGGCCGAATGACGAGCCAATGAAATTTCACTGGGCGTGGCTTATCACAAAAATGCTAATAATTCCAAAACGATTTGACAGAAAGCTATGAAACTTGATAGGTCTCTTAAGAGTGCCATTAGGACTAGACCTATACAGTTTCATCCCAATCTATACATGTGGTGGCGCTATAGAGTTCCAAATATAAAGAAATATAAAGAAATTCACTAAAAATCACAGTTCCTTTGCAGAGATGTATAACTTGCTACAGTGATAAAGATCATAAAACTTTACTAATTTGGTGGGCGCCATCTTGAATTTGCCGACATTTTAGCTTAAATGTACTAATTTATTACTTCTTTGAGTTTTTCCTTAACCGCTTGGCTGATTAGCATGAAACTTAGTTAGTTAGAAGTTGTCATCATACAAGCTCACATCGAATTTTGTGGCGATAGGCCAGTTGGTGGCGCTGTAGTGCACGTGTAAATATTGTGACATTGACACTGCCGACGCCCCGTTTGACATAGAGTCACAAAATGTGGTGTACAGGTCCCTCTGCTCATGGTGAACAAATTTACCTCAAGCATCCATGAAGTCAGCCATATTTGATTTTCCGCTAATTAGCATTTTTTGTAAAACACTTAAAATGCTACTCCTCCTACAAAATTTGGCCAATTTACATGAAACGAGGTACACAAACTCCTTAGACCATGCTGCATAAAACTTATATTCAGAATTTTGATATTTTAAAATATGGCTGAATGACGAGCCAATTAATTTTCAATGGGCGTGACTTATCACAAAAATGCTGATAATTCCAAAATCATTTGACAGAAAGTTATGAAACCTGGTAGATCTATTAAGAGTAACATGAGGAATTGACGTCTACAGTTTCAACCCAATCGATCCACGTGGTGGCGCTATATCGATCCAAATATAAGAAAATATTTAAAAATTCACTAAAAATCATTGACACGCCCACTGAATACGTTCCGTTTTATCTAGAGTCACAAAATGTGGGATAGAGGTCCGTCTGCTCATACTGAAGAAATGTGCCTCAAGGAACCATCAAGTTAGCCCTATTGGATTTTCCGCTAATTAGCATTACTTGTAAAACACTTAAAATACTACTCCTCCGATATAATTTGACCAATTTACATGAAACTGTTAAACACACTCCTTACACCATGCAACATAAAAGTTATAAACAGAATTTTGATATTTTAAAAGCTGGCCGAATGACGAGCCAATAAATATCCAGTGGGCGTGGCTTATCACAAAAATGCTAATAATTCCAAAACCATTTCACAGAAAGTTATGAAACTTGGATGGTCTTTTAAGAGTAACATCTGGACCTGACCTCTCCAGTTTCAACCCAATCGAGCCACGTGGTGGCACTATAGAGATCCAAATATAAGAAAAGAATTCACTAAAAATCATTGACACGCCCACTGCCGACGCCCCATTTGATCTACAGTCACAAAATTTGGTGGATACATCCCGCTACTCCTGCCCAACAAATTTCCCTGAAGAAACCATGAAGTCTGCCATCTTCGATTTTCCGATAATTAGCATTTTTTGTAAAACACTTAAAATGCTACTCCTCCTACAGAATTAGACCAATTTGCACCAAACCTGTTCACTGGGTTCAACCAGCATCCATACATACATGCATTACTTTACTAAGGCGTATGTCAAAAATTGGCCGAATAAGCAGCCAATTAATTTTGCATTGGGCGTGGCTTATTGCACAAATGCTAGTACTTATAAAACCGTTTGATATAAAGTTCTGAAACTTGGTGGGTTGATTGAGAGTTAGATCAAGACTTGAGCCCTGCAGTTTCAACCCAATCTATCTGCGTGGTGGCACTAAAGAAATACAAATGTTGGGATGGCAGGTATATGTTGAAGTATAGAAACAATAATATTTTTTAAAAACGTTGTACAAATGAGTATTCGCCGTTTTCCCTTGCTTACTGTACTATATACAGTAGCTGATGCACTTTCGGTTTAGAAGGACACCTAATTTTTTGCTCAAAAATCTCTTGTATAAATATGTTTAAGAAACCAAGTACTTACCAGTATATTCAGCTACAGCTGTTTTCTCATGAACCCTGAAGAGTTTATCTTGTTATATTTCGCCAAAGTCCCGTACAGTCGACATTTCCGCAGTGACCACCCCTCGCACTGAGGGCTGAAATACGTTGCTGTACTTGTGTGAATACACACGCGCTTTCGTACGTTCTTTTTTAAACGTATTTAAATACATTAGGCGACGTATGTTATGGTTATTATATATATACTGTATGTGACTATTCTGAAATAAATGTATTCTGTAGCAAATTTCTGAATGATACAGCTTCTTCTTCAGTTCAAACTTAAAACCATGGATTTTGCAAGGAATATTTTTTTAGATATTGACATTTAAATAAAACTAGTAGAAACCAGGAGGACATTGCCTCAAAGGGGCCAAAGTAAATAGGGTTAATGTTGTTTTCACATTAAGAAACACCTTTTTATTGCAAAAGTTAAGCAATTTAACAGTATTAACTGTTCACTGTTTCACTTCTACTTAAAAGACTTAATACGCAAGCCCTTACTGGATCGGGTTAAGATACCATCAGCAATGGCAAAAGCCCTGATTAGAAACAAATATTTGTATTTTGGGTCAACCCTGTCTAGAGTTGTCTACCATTTTGCGGTTTCTGCGTTTGACAAATGCCGCTAATGCCGCACGGTCCCCCGGAAATCGCTGCTTGCAGCTATATTTATTATTATTATTATTATTATTATTATTATTATTAAGTATTTATTTATTTATTTGGATTTCTATCAAAACCTGTGTGGTCCTACAGAGCATGGATATCCTTGTGTTCACAAAATTCTGTTTGCAAATATCATACATAATATTATGTTAAGAAACTTGGTGCTATTACTTATTTGCCACCATCTGACCCACAAACATGTTTGGATATGTTTGTAAAAATGCTATATGTACGCTATTTTCTAGGTTAAAATATTACTCATTTTTACCTGCATGTATTTATTCATCACCCCTTTCTCTATTGTACATGATGTTTCTTGATATAAATGTCTGTTTGTGAATTGTAAAGAATTCTGTAGCAGCAGTTAACATTTTAAAACCTGTAGATTTTCTAAAGTAAACTTGCCAACAAAGTACAACCATATCCTTTCTGGAGTGTAATTATTCATCAACTGTTAAAAACATCAATTGAAATCATGTTGTTTCATGGGGCACAATCCCTTCACATGCAAAGATAAAGAAACACAGGGCCAAGTTGCATTAAATAATTTAGGAAAGTTTGGATAGCATTGCTTTGGAATGGAGCTAGTTTACTTGGTGTGAGCTACAATTGGCAATATTGTGAGTTGTAACTTGGCAACATTTTGATATCAATACTTTTAAAGGCAGGCCTAGTTTTTGCAAGTTGGAATTAAGGACTTATAGACAGCGCTATGTAGGCTATGCATGAGTAACCTTTTTTTTTTTTACGTCGTAGACGTTTTTGATCTGATATCACTTATTTTTTTATAGCTAACTAATAATGAATGATGCATGAAGATAAACATGGAGAGAGACCATTCCAAAGAAATGCATGCAGACATTCGCGTAACCATAACGCCCTCTATTGACAAGAATGAGAACAGTTATCCTTTTACAGACAGCACACAATTACATTAAAAGAGTTTGTAGATGAGCAGTATTTAATGTGTAATGAAATAGAATGTTTTGCACCACCTGAGCTATGGATCATGAATGTAAATTAATGAACCAAGTCTATATGGAGACATGCATGCACACTGGGCTAGACGCAAACTCATTCTAGCTGAAAGACATACAGCCTAAATAGCTAGTATAGCCTAAATAGTTTGCATCAGTAAAATATGGAAATACAGTTTTAAAATAGGGCTATTAGTATTCTATAGAAAATGAAATACATTTCATGTTAGGCTATTCAACACTGGATTGCCAGATGCGTAACTCCAACCTTCCATGTGTGGGCTACGAGCTAGCTACTGAGTTCATAAGCACAGCAGAATTCTTTCGCATTTTTTTCCCGGTAGTGTAGAACGTTACCTGCGGGAAATGTTTTGGTACCGAACAGCTAGGTTTAGTTTAGTTTTCTGTAGTGCAATGAATGTAGGCTATAAGGCATGTTGATTCGCTTCGTAGTAGCCTAGCTTGTATCTGCTTCCTGACTAGAAGCAGACTGACGTTTCTCTGGCAACAGTAACGTTGGCTAACAAGCTTAATTGGACAACGCATATTTCCCAGGAATCTTAGCCAGAAAGAAAACAATAGATACTACTAAGAAAGTACATACCAGAGATTCTTCTTCTTCTTATTATTATTATTATTATAATTAAAAGTGTTTGCAGTAAGCGAGATTGTCTGCAGAGTAGCGTAGACTAGAGCCACATTCGGAGGCTATTGTTGTTTTTCTTTTTAAGTGACTAACCATGAATCAGATATGTTTGGGGAATTGGTGGTTTATAAATCCGATCTCTTGAAGGATAGCAGCTTAAAGGAGGCTATCATCAATTCTTAATGTAGGCTATTATCATAAATTTTTAATTTTCCTAGAAGTAAATTTTATGGTGACATTGTGTTATGTGTGAAAAGGATAAAGTGAACAGAGCTGAAGTGAAGAAATTAATGAATAAAGAAATGTTGGCCGAGGCAAGGGTACGTTGAGGTTCGGTTTCCACAGTCAGTCAGTCATGACTGCAAGAGCAGAGCTTAACACCCTCCCCAAACCAGACAAGAGCGAGCGTCCGGTTTGGGGAGGGTGTGATATAGTAAAAATGAAATACAAGTGAAACATTGAACAGTTAATATTGGAAACCTCTTTCGCCTTTGCAATAAAAATACGTTAATGTGTTAATGTGAAATTAATAACAGTCTAATAAATGAAAAGTACTTAACAGTTGCACATTGTTTTTGTGGAAAATAAACATGTGCGCTGCTGGGCTCGAACCCACAATCCTCTGTGTAAGAGACAGCACCTCTATCCATTAGGCCACAGTAACTTCTTGGAAAGCATGAAGCCATCAGCTGTATTAACATTAAAAAACATCAGTATGAAGTCTTTTTATTGGGCGATAAGCTTGATGAGCAGGTATACGGACCATACCCTCAAAGAATAATTCTCCCCATTGGATAACATCGCGACGGAGGCAGGCAGTTTGGCAGGAAAAATGGGAAGAAGAAGAAGCGGAAGAGGAAGGAGAAAAACGGCAAAATAACCCAAGCTTGGGGCTTTATTGTGTGGATGTGTGAAGTTGTATCTGAATGCTGTGTGGCTACATGAGGTCTGAACATACAGAAGTTAATGTTTTTAAGGGCTGAGAGTCTATGGTCATTGTGGTTACTTCTGTAGGAAACCCTGAAAAGTGCCAATAGGTATGGGCATGCCCCACCAAGCCGTAACTTGGCGGATGGCATACCTGCCATCCCAATTAAATATGTTATTAAACACATAGGGTTGCCACCTTTAGCTCAGAGAAATAAGGCCGGCCTTGTCCCTAGCGACCGCCTACACCGGCCCCATGCCCCTACGCCTCACCTCACAATTTATCTGATTCTATGGATAGTTCATCTTGTTATTCTGGTGCTGTACTCTAGCACTTTGAGTTTGAAAGGATACAATGACAAGTGCATACTGTCAGCTTTATTTTGAGGGTATCTTCATCCCTATCTGTCATGGGTTTTCAGCTCCCTTTTATTTCTGCGGTCATTCTTCCTCTGAGCGACATGAGGGCGCTCTTGCCTTGTTTTTCTGTCTTCCATTCCAGATTTTTGTTCTTTCTTTCCTAATTTCCCGCACCTGTCCTAGATTACCTGCCGGTTATATAAGCTTTGTGTTTCCGTTCCCAGGTGCTTAGTTGTTGCATTGCTTTGCTACAAAGAGCCGGTACGGTATAGGATTTAGGCGCTTAAGGAGTCCATTTTGCTTCAAGCTTTATGCTTTGGACTAACACGGGACTTGCCTTCTGTGCATTTAGAGTTTCTTTAGGATGATATGCCTTCTCTGTTGCACTTTCTGTCCCTTGTTTCTGTTCGCCTGTGCAGTTCTCTCTGAGACTGCTTTTGCTTTACCATTTCCTTTCCACCTCTCTATTTACACTACTCTCTCGTTTTGAGAGTGAGAGGTTTTTTTGTTCTTTTGTTTTACTACCCTCAGATTTACAAGTTATTCGCCCAGTTTCCGGGTTGTTTTATTTTATATTATCTCTCTTTTTACCACTCTCCAGTATCGAGAGTGAGAGATATATTTTCCTTTTCCTACCTTTACTCCAGCCAAGAGTTCTGGCTCCCTCGTTTTTTTTTTTTTTTTTCTGCTACCTGGTGCTCATTGCCTTCACCTGTTCAGGTGTTTTTGCCGGCTATTTAAGCTCTGCGTCTTCCGGTCTCCGCGCTTCTGTGTTGTCATTGTACTTCGCCACAAAGCCGGCATCAGTATAGGAATAAGGAGACCACTTTGCTCCATCGCTTTGCTTTGGAGTAACGCGGCACTTGCCTTTAGGTGCATTAGAGTTCCTTTGTTTTCTCTTTCGCAATTTTTTTCCTCGTTCTGGTTTTCCCTTCTGTTCTCTCTGAGACAGTTTCCTTCTTTACCATTTTCCTTTACCTCTCTTTTTTAATTCTCTCCTTTTCTTTCTACTACTCGAGCCTACGAGTTTTTTCGCCCAATTGTCTGTGTCACTATTATTTTTTCTCTGTTTCTTTACCTCCATCTAGTGCTCTCTCGTATTGAGAGCGAGAGATATTCTCTTCCTTTCTTTGCTCTGCTCGAGTCTCGAGCCTTTGCCCACCTTATCTGGGTTGTTTTTTCTTTTGGCTTTACGCCGGGAGTTTTATTCCCTATTCTTTATTTTTTCCCTACTCCTTTTGCGGATTCATTTCCGCTTTTGTGGTGATTCCACTACATGGATTACTTTTAGATTCCTCCTCTGTCGCGTCTGGTCCTCCGAACCCGACACTTCTATTATAAAACACGGAAGCCTATATGGAGGGATCAGCGACACCTCAGGGAATATATCAAGCGCTGGCCACCCAGAGCGCTGCATTGGCCACTCATGAGGAGGGCATTTGTGCCCTCCAGGCAAGTCAGCAGGCCATGCACGCTCAGCAGGGCCAGCTGATGGATCAGCTGCACTACCAGGGAGACCGCCTGCGGGATTCGGCAGACAGTCTCCGCGCACTGATCCTCGCAGCTGCCCCGCCAGTTCCACAAGCACCTGTGAACCCCGTCCCCGTGCCCACTCCACTCACTACCAGAGAGCCCAAACTCCAACTTCCGCTCCGTTATGGTGGGGAACCAGGGAAATGTTGGGGTTTCTTAACCCAGTGCTTAATTTTTTTTAAGGCCCAGCCATCCTGGTTTGCTACCCAGGAGTCTCGGGTAGTGTTTATTTTATCACTTCTCACTGGGACTGCTGGGCAGAACCCCTAATTCGGGCCAATGCCCCATCATGGATGATGCGAATAGGCTGATGGAGGAGATGGCGTTGGTCTTTGATCATGATGTCTCCGGTCAGGAGGCCGCCATGAGACTAACCGATCTCCGCCAGGGCACTGACACTGTGGCAGGCTTCTCCATCGCTTTTCGAGCACTGGCAGGGGAGACAGGGTGGTCCGATGGTCCACTTAGCTCTCTTTTCCTTAATGCTTTGTCGGACCCCATTAAGGACGCTCTGGCAGTGCTCGAGCCACCTGCCACATTCAGTGCCCTGGTTACCACAGCCATTCGCATCGACAACCGCATCAGGGAGGGAGAGCGAGAGAGAGACAGGGGAGCAAAGAGACCGTTCAGTTCGCCACCTCTCTTCTCCTTCGGTAGCGCCTCCACCCCGCCCTTCCGCCTACTCCTCCCTTAACCGGGAGGAGCCTATGCAGGTGGATGGTGTGGCTTTGCACAACCCTAGGGATTCTAAGCCGCGGGAGATCTGGTGTCAGTATTGCAGGCGTAGGGGCCATTTAAAAGACCAGTGCCCGAAGTTGGGGGGAAACGGGGGTCTCGTAAGATGAACTGGGGTCCCTAGCGAGACATAATGGCATCCTCCCTCAGACTTTATTACCACTCCAGCTGCTCTGGAATAGGTGCTCGGTCAGTGTCAATGCCTTTATTGATTCAGGAGCAGTGGAATGCTTCATTGACGCTAAATGGGCTAGGGAATGAAAGCTTCCATAAATCCCCTCACTCAGTCCCGTCTTGTTACTGCTCTCGACAGCCGCCCGTTGGGCACCGGGACCATTAAGGAGATCACGGGTCCCTTACATATGTGAGCTTCCCTCCAGGGTCATGTAGAACCCATTCAGTTATTTTTGGTAGATTCTCCGGCATATCCCTGGTGCTAGGGCATTCTTAGCTGGTGCAGCACCGCCCCATATAAATTGGGGAGGAGACAAGGAGGTTATCCTCCAGAGGGGGCCCCAGTGCAGGCCCCACTGCCGTTCGCCTATATTCCTCACTTCGGGTGGGCGTAGTGACCATTCCGAGCTTAGTTCCGACAGTGACCTAGAGGAGGTGGTTCACCCCCTGACCAAGACAGCGTTGCTTCTCTCTCTAAGAATGGAGAGGAGAGCTTAGCCTGGGACTCGTTTGCTGATGGTAACTCTACTTGGGATGAGGAGCTCTCGGATTCCGAGATCAGGTGGGAGTTGCCACAAGATTCTCCTTCTGACTTGGAGAGTACTAGAGTGGGAGGGGCACTCGAATTTTGTTTGCTGGCTAACGTACCTGTTGAGTACGCTGACCTCGCTGAGGTATTTAGTAAGCAACGCGCTACCACTTTGCCACCCCACAGACCTTATGACTGCGCCATAGAGGTATACCCGGGCACGGTTCCTCCCAGGGGTTCCCTGTATTCTTTGTTAGCGCCCGGGAGTGCAGCCATGAAGGAGTACATCGAGGAGTCCCTGGCTAATGGCTTTCAGACCTTCTACCTCGGCAGGTGCTGGCTTCTTTTTTGTTAAGAAGAAAGATGGGGGGGTTGAGGCCGTGTATTCACTATCAGGGCCTTAACGACATCACCGAGTTAAGAACAGGTACCCTCTTCCGCTTATGAACTCCGCATTTGAGCACCTGCAGGGGGTGTCGGTCTTTACTAAGCTCGACCTTTGCAATGCTTATAATCTGGTGCGCATGCGTGAGGGCGATGAGTGGAAGACGGCTTTTAACATGCACAACGGACACTATGAGTACCAGTAATGCCGTTCGGCCTCATACCGCCCCCTCTGTCTTTCAGGCGCTAGTGAACAATGTTCTCAGAGAGATGCTGGAGAGATTCATTTTCATTTACCTCAACGATATTTAAATTTTCTCCCCAAATCTCTCCACTCAAATTGGTCATGTTAGGCAGGTCTTAGAAGCGTTCCATTATACAAATGATTTCATATAACTTGGATCAAACTGTCAAACTAGACATTGCACATCAAATATGAATCAAGATTCAGCAACTACATGGCCTATTTTCCACCTCAAATATTTTCATAAACATATTTTAGTGGACTACTTAGGTGAAATAAGAAAATCTCTGATTGAGCAGGATGCCACGTTGTTCCAGTTTAAAAACATGGAGGCGAACCGAAAGTAACATAGCGGGTCTAACCAATCAGGTGCCGACTGTTTCCGTTGTGGGTGACAACAATTATCCATATGACGTAGAGGTACCTCCAAAGAGGTACTCTGACCATCACGATTGGGGCGGGGGCAGTGTGGGAAGCAGAAAGGAAATTTCAACCATTAGGGGCAGCACAAAGAAACCGTTTCTTATGATATACAATATTATTTCAGAATTGTTGAAATAACGGAATGCATGAATAAGTTTCATTATAAGGTAGGCATACAAACATGCTTACAGCAAAAAAAAGAGTGTAGTTAGCCTTTAAAAATTGCACTTATTTTACGAATCAGGGATGCCACACCACGTGAATTTACGATGTTCTCCGATGAATTCCGAGACAAAACAAAGATCCACCATTTTTTTTCACGGTGAAATAAAGCCAATGGGTAAGTTTATGCTTATAGTTATAGTACATTCATAGAATACCTTTCTTATTTCGTAATTGCATTTTAATAAATGAAAAAATAAAAAAATAAAACATAAAACGCACAGACGGTCTTTTTCTATTGCCCCAAGATGCTCAAATGAGTATTGCTGAACAAAACTTAATTTAAAACTGAATTTCCACAAACTGCTTCTGACCATATTAGTTAATGCTGTGACCAGCTGGCAACTGCAGCGCCGCTGCATTGCCTTGTTATATTAGTTAACAGCCTGCAAATATATACCTACCGCGACCTAGCATCACAAGCTAAGGCTTATTTTATATAGGCAATATTAGCTAGACACGACTTTAGCTCGCAAACCGTTTATCAAGGCAATGCAGCGGCGCTGCAGTTGCCGGCTCGTCAGGCCACAGCAGTAGGCTATGGTCAGAATGGGTCAGAAGCAGTTCATGGAAATTCAGTTTTAAATTAAGTTTTGTTCGGTAATACTCATTTGAGCATCTTGGGGCAATAGAAAAAGACCGTCTGTGCGTTTTATGTTTTATTTTTTCCACACGATACATCGTTGAGCTCACTGAAAGTCAGCTATTTTCCCATAGGAATACATTTAGCAGCAGAGACCGACCAACCTAGTGACGTCACGACCGCAGTTGGTCCAAGGTGGCTACGCCCTAGTGGGGAAAAAACTAATTTCAACTTCTTTTTCCAGCAAATACGGGTCGGTTTGAGATTTGAACGCATGGTCATATCTAATTTAAGGTAAAAAGCTAACGAACCAGAGCCACTTTACCGAGTGCTTCATGTCCCCTTTAAGCCAACACAATTTCTCAAGCATGGTACACAGCAGATATAGAATGTTGATCTACAAAATACACACTGTTGTTATTTATAATAATAATAATAATAATGCAATTTTATTTAAAGCAGCAAAAGAATATTACACAGTTAAAGGAAAATATATAAAAACAGTGATAAATAAAACATAAGACGTATTAAAATGAACATGAAAAAAATTCTCAAATCCAGAAGCTTGAGAAGCAATGCAGGGAATGTAATAGATGCATATGTATCATGAGTAATTCTATTTTCTCAATTATATATAGTAATTGTAAGTGTACTCATTTTATTAGTAAAGCTTTAATATGGTATAAATGAGTGACAGAGGGCAACTTTAAATAAGATTCAAGCATCCTGCTGTGACCCACGTAAACCATTGTTCTTCCCCCTCATCAGCCCACCCACATCTTGCTAACTGCAGATGACTTTGCAGTGCTCAACTATTTCTCTCTTTCCCACATCTGACACACAGGTCTATGCATGCATTTTAGCCTGCCTTGTAGCATCTCATCCGGGATAAACAGCTGACACGTGAAGCTTAGTCTGGCCAAGACTGAGATGCTTTTCATCCCTAAAAATCCCTCTCTGCTCCGGGACCTCTCCATCACCTTGGACAGCACTATTGTAACTGCCACCCAGTCTGCAATCAACCTCAGAGTGATGTTCGTCAACAACCTGACCTTTGCTGAGAACATAGAGCCAGGCGTGCAGATTCTTCCTCTGCAACATCTGCTGAAGAATCTGCCCACTTCTCACCACCTACTCCACTCAGCTCCTGGGGCCTCATTTATAAAAAAAGTACTTGGATGTCATCTTTAACTTTCACAGAAGCATATTTCTTTAAATGGATGTAAACCTTCCTTCTATAAATCTCAAGTAAACTTCAAATTGAACACATGGTTTGCCCCGTACTCCAATAAAGGTAGCACAGCCATGGTTGAGTGTTAATTGTTTGTTTACTGTAGACTATTTATAGGATACATTATCTTGTCTTTAATGAGCAACACTTTGTGAATCATAATGAATCTTGCATTCACCATGCCCCAATTTACAAGTTTCTGCATGTCTTACAATAATGGTATATAATGTAAGGAAGACTTAAAATTAGACTATCAGTTTCCTTTTCAATTTAGAATTAAACTAAATTTGTAGGATGATAACAACACAGATAATTTTCCATGCCAAATAAGCATTCACATGCGGCTCTCAAGCCTGCAATTCTTCGGCATAACCAGCAGGTAATGTGCGTATGTCAAGTGAAGACCTGACATGGAGCTACGACTGTTTCCCCCGGTCAAATGGAGTCACGTTGAAATTTTATAAATCACTACTTTGTCGTGATTTTCTACGTACGCCACACGTAAGATCAAATTTGATCGAAAGTACTTTTTTTATAAATGAGGCCCCTGGGCTGCGGTCCAATCCGTTAAATGTTATGCCCTCCTGCACTTCACCTCGCCACTTCCACTTGGGAGGATGTGACGCAACACCAAAACAACACGAGTACACACTCGAACCGACGGGGAGGAGCGGAGTTATTTTTGAATTGGACCGCACTTGCACTCGGGAATTCGCCAGAGCCAGTGACACCAGCACCATTAACAAATGTGTTTGTGCAAAACTTTCCAATAAATTGCACAAGACAGCAAGTTTCAGCAAACATCTAATTTTTATTCTGGCAAAAGAAAAAACTAGAAAATTATTATCAATCAATTTATTGATAGACTGCAGAGGAAAACTTTTTCTCTCCTTCAGTTGTGAGCTCCGGTCGGTTCGGTCAGGTATCGAGAATTCTAGATATCCTGAACTAAAATAGATTCAAAACTGAAACCAAAGAAACTTCAACTTCAAGAAACTTCAGCGCTTTTTTTAACAGTCTTTTGAGGTCAATTACAGCATGGGTGGAAAAGCAAGTTTACCCAGATCATGGAGCAATGGACACTGGGGTGTGGTGAGACACAACACCTTTATATCCGAACCATGTCACCACCTCTTTAATGCAAATTTCCCTTCTCTTGGCCTTACGTCACTCACAAACATCTCAATTTCATCTCAAACCCAAGACCCTTCTCGGTCCGGCAATGGCTACTTCTGCTTGACAACGGCCTAGCAACATTACCATTAGATTATGTATTGGATAATAATATAAAGATAATGAAGGTCTGGCTTCATCCAGGAACTGGGCCTCTGACTCCTGAATGAGCTTTGACCTTTAACATGTATGCATAGCACTGTGTTTCTTTTAAACTAGCTCATCTCATTGCAGTTACTTTTAAAGCTCATTTTTATTATAGAATACATTTCTTATTCAAATATAAATATATTAATATAGTGTTTAAAACATTGGGTTATAAAACATTTCCTTCAACATTCCCCCCTTTGAGACTTTAGTCTGAACTCATCCTTACATGAAATCACACACCTAGGAGGGAATCCGTTTCACATTACACAGATTACAGAGTACTTAGTGGTTATAAAAACACATCTAGTAAGTTAAATGTCCATCTTTACATTATTACAAAAGCAGCTAATGCTGCTTTTCTTCTTCCATCGGACTGCATTGGACTGGATAGCAGGGCAAGAGGTTACTAGCACTTTAAAGCAAGCTGTAGCCAGTCAATCACAGAAATTCTCCTTCCTCTTCCTCAGGTTTAACCAAAGAGTTCAGAATACAATTCACAGAGTCCTTATCCCCTTCCTCGTTCTCCAGTAGGGGAAATTCTTCACTCTGGGCCATCATGTTAGCTGACCCAGGAACTATGGCCCCTATCCCTTTAAACATCATGGCCTTGGCGCAAGTGAGCATAACTAACACCAGTAGTACGGGAACTAACATTTGGACCACCGAAGCTCCCCACGAGCCAAAATGTCCAGCTAACCATGAGCTAAATTTCACTCCAGCACCTTTAGAGGGCCCAAATGCATCCCTAATATTTTCTAGAGCATGTATTACACTGGTCAGGTTGTCATCAGTATCCGGAATTAATGTGTAACACAAATCTCCGGTCAAATTCATTGACATGTACAGGCACCCTTGCTTAGCTAATATGTAATCTAGGACCATTTTATGTTTCAGGAGAGTCATGCGGTGGCTTCGAACAGTATCTGCATGCAATTTAAACCCTTTAACAGTTTCATTGGCGAAACCCTGTAATGTATACGTTGTCGGGTATATAGCTTTGAGATTACGGCCTCCGATAGAGAATGTATAATGTGATATGGCAAACTTGCTCATAGTCTATTCAATAGTACTAAAGAGGCCTGCTCTGCTGACCTAACTGAGGATCTGCGTTTCTCTTTGCCCCTAAGTCCACAGGCACAATGGCAATTAAGTCAAGCTGAGGCGCTGGCTTATCTATGATATAAATCTTAAAGTGGTCAGGGTGTCTTGTCTCCTTTTGAGGAGAAACATCAAAACACAAAGATATTCACGGAATCCAGGGCCTAGCGTGGCCAGAGAATACCACATGGCCACATGGTCTCCTTTTTCATTTTAAATGTTGAATGCAAATCTGTTACATTCAATTGAAGTCATCAATTGAAAGTCTTAAGGTTGATGTAGGTAATGGTTGTTAGGCCTGCCAGTTTGTAATTTACATTTTTGGCCCAACTCCAGGTTCAAGCATAGGCCAGGGTGTTACCACTGGTCCTCATATGGAGGTAATATTTTGCCCAAATTGAAGATTACACAAACTGCACAGATTTAATGATTGTACTAAAATTATTCAACTTCTGTTGTTAAAATCAGGAGCAAACATCCCTTTCTGGTGAAGTACTCAATAGTTGAGTGAAATCACCTGCTAGAATGCCAATGTTTGGACTCATTATAAAGAGGTTAAAACTGAATATTTCAATAATAATTTCATAGTTCTTAGCCCTGTTTTGAACAACATAAGGGCACATTAATTAATAAGTGAATTTGTCAGCTATTGGAAGAGCAGTTCTGGCCATAAAGGAATCTGATCCCCTACCCCCCTCCTTCCAAACTTACCTCACATCACCCAATCAGGACTCAGGCTCCCTCAATGCGGGGGCATAAGGGTATTTATGTTAAAGCCGAAGGAGAAACTTTGGCTTTTTCTTACTGGGGTCTATTTTATTGTTTTGTTGGCAAACTAAGTTGGGGGGCTGTGGAGCGGGAAAGTTCTGCGAGGGGAGTGCTGCAGAATTCCTGGAATCTAACGACAGAGAAGTTTTTCTTTAGTTTGGTAAACTTGTGACCGCTGAGTTTTATAGCTGTTCTTTTATTCATCCTGTGCTGAAATTGGATTATTCTGGCAAGTTCTGGGTGACCTCTCTCTCTTTTCTGGTAACTTCAATTTAACATCTGGTTTTAATGTCTTCCTTTTTGTAAAGTATAAGCAGTGAGCCTACGTTCATTAATGAATGTACAATTCCAATTCATTACTCTAATTGACGATTTTTTCCTGTAATAAAATTGTTTAATCTAAAGACCTGATTTAGACTTGGTTTTGACTTGTTAGTTGATCCACCAGGTTACTGTTTGACTGACCTATCAACGAATTTGGCGATTTAATTGATGATTGTCATTTTTAATAATAATTATTCAATTCAATTTTTTAAGTATAATTAAATGTATGGTTGAGTGAGGGGTTTTAGCACACAATACCGCTTGTGTTCAGTATTCAGAGTGCTGGGCATTTTTACAAGGGTGTTGAGTATTAGAACTGCTGGATTCAGAAAAATAAACACATTTTTCCTTAAACCTCACTTCCCAACAATGTAATGTTGTCCAAGTGTTCAGCTAGGAATACTACACCATACCAGGGGAAAAGGCTGATGCCACACTTTTCACCTAGTGTATTATCTCACTGAATTTAATACTATAGTAAATTCTTCAAAATCTTCTACCTGTCTTCTAGACCCTATCCCAACGAAGCTACTGAAGGAGCTACTGCCAGTGATTGGAACACCACTGTTGCATATTGTCAATACTTCTTTAGCCTCTGGACATATACCACGACTCGCAGTCATCAAACCCCTTCTTAAGAAGCCAAACTTGGATATGAACGACTTGTCTAACTATAGGCCTATCTCGAACCTTCCGTTCCTCTCTAAAATAATAGAAAAGGTCATTTCAAAACAACTTTGGTCATTTTTGCACCCTAATCAAATATTGGAAGTTTTTCAATTTGGTTTTCGACCCTGTACTCATGCTTCTAGATTTAAGTGCAGCATTTGACACAGTTGATCACCTCATCCTTCTGGATAGGCTTGAAAATATTGTTGGCCTCCGTGGACTGGCTCTTTCCTGGTTTAGATTATACTTATCAGATCAATATCAATTTCTGCATCTTAACAATGACTCCTCCTATAAGTCTAGGGTTAGATATGGAGTACCACAAGGATCTGTCCTTGGGCCTTTGCTCTTCTCTCTATACATGCTTCCCCTGGGACAAATCATTCGTAAACATGGCATTAACTTCGACTGCTATGCAGATGACACCCAGCTGTATCCATCAGTCAAGCCTGATGAAGTTGTGCAGCTGTCAAAGATGGAAGCTTGTCTTATAGATATGAAGGAATGGATGACCCATAACTTTCTCTTGCTAAACTCTGATAAGACAGAGGTAATGGTAGTGGGGCCCAAGTCCCTGAGATGCAAACTATCTGGCTATATGCCATTGATGGAATTTCAATCACTTCAAGTGCTGTCATTAAAGATCTTGGTGTTACGTTTGATCCAGATCTCGTATTTGATACACACATTAAAGACATCTCTAGGGTTGCTTTCTATCACTTGAGGAACATCTCAAAAATTCGAAAAATACTCTCCCTACATGATGCCGAAAAGCTAGTCCATGCTTTTGTTACTTCTAGATTAGATTACTGTAATGCTCTTTTGTCTGGATGTGCAAATTCCTCTCTGAAAGGGCTTCAGCTAATTCAAAATACAGCAGCTCATATTCTCACGAGAACTCAGAGATTCAAACACATCAGCCCAGTGTTAGCTTCACTTCACTGGTTGCCAGTCAAATTTCGAATAGACTATAAGATTCTGTTACTTACCTTTAAAGCCTTACATGGGCTTGCCCCCTTATATTTAAGTGATTTACTTTTCCCTTCTAATCCCTCACGAACGCTCCGTTCGCAGGGCGGAGGCCTCCTTGTTATTCCTAGAATAGCTAAAAGTACCATAGGTGGTAGAGCCTTTTCCTATCGTGCTCCTCTCCTATGGAACAAATTGCCTGCTCATGTTCGGGGTGCAGACACTATCAGTTTATTTAAAGCTAGGCTTAAAACCCATCTTTTTAGTCTGTCCTATAGTTGAGGGGCAGGAGTGGGTGGCTGGCATAAGCTATAGAGTCTCTGGTGGACTGAGCAGTCAGTGCTGTCACTGGATCATTATTGGTAGTGCTGTGTTAAGCTGGACCGGTCATGGTCTGGTGGTGACTGTCTCAAGCCTGCCCTCATGGCTGTATTGGCCCCTGCCTCTGTTTAGCCCTTAGCTATGCTGCCATAGCCTTATTCTGCCAGGGTTTCCTTATCGCACGCAGGCACCTCTGTCTCTCCTGCTCTGCTTGTTCTGCTACCATCTGAACCCCCTAACAATGTTTTTATTTTTATTTTTTTCCTCTTCCCTGCTCTGGGCACCTGCCCGGAGCTCTAGCCCAAGTTTCCAGAGTTTCCCGAGCCCTCCCCCCGCCCCCCTCCTGGCCCGGAGCTCCAGCCCAAGACCAGCTAGGCGCCCAAGACCAGCTAGGCGCCCCCCACCTGCCACTGCTGATCTCTACATGACGGAGTCATCAGAGTAGAATACCTCCCTATGAAATAATCAACCCATAGGCCAGTGGAGGATGGGCATCCCCCCAGTATCCAGGTTCCTCTCAAGATTTCTTCCCATCTGGGAGTTTTTTCTCGCCACAGTATGAGGGTTTTCTCTCCCTACTAGAGAGTTTTTACCTCTGCTACCTGGGGGGCTTAGAGCTGGCTTAGAGCTGGCATTTCCCATTTCCCCCCCTTTCTGTTCTGTAAAGCGTCTTTGTGACAGTCGTCTGTGAAAAGCGCTATATAAATAAAATTGAATTGAATTGAATAGTGTGATTCTGAAGTGGTAGGACTCTAAATCATTGAATTTAGCCAAAACACGTTTTTTCTGCACATGATCAGATTTTAAAACCTCCTCTGACCCCTTGGACTTTGCTATTTTTTTATAATCACTGCCCCATAAAGGAATTTTAGTGTGGCTAAATAGCAACAGCCTGTCCATCCTACAGGTAAGAAGGAGTATGCCCTGTCTCCACATACCCACCAATGGTTTTCAAATGTGCCTAATGTGATATCTGCGTATATAGATGTATTTTTTACGCAGGGAAGAGTGATGTTCTGGTGCTTTGGCATCCTATAAATTGCACACTGATATAGGGCATCAGGATGCTTTGGATCAGTTTTGTTTAAACAAAAACAATCTACCAATGTCTTGTCAGGGACCACTTCACTGTAGCTGGGGTGATAACTTTTTCAGATTTGGTGGATAATGCTACGTATTTTAAATCTACAACAAAGGAACAGTTAGGGCTTTTTGAGATGGCGTCCCTCTGCCTCCAAAGTCTTTCACATCTTAGGTCATTACCAAGCCAGTACTCCTGAATATGATGCAACCAAACCAAGGCATAAGACTGACAAATACTTTTCACAGGTTCTGGGACTACTTCCGCTATTGATGGCCATGAGCTAGGAGTGGGTACTTGTACTATGCATGGGCATCCATTACCAGTGGCATGAGTCAGTTGTTGGTACCACGTGTTTCTCTTAGCCCACGGATCTGATATTTTAAGATTACCGCCAACCCTAACAGTTTCATTAGGGCTCTCCAACGCCAGCTACTTTCCGCCTGTCGGTGGGGTCTTCCCCCCTGGTGCAGTGGTTGAGGTGGATCCAGCCGGACCTCCCTGCAACCTACACTGCGGTGGGCGTGCTCAGGATCACCTAGAACGGGCCCTGTCTCCTTGGCTCCTTCCATTTCTGCTTGATGACCTTCACGTACACCCAATCACCAGGATCCACCTGCTTCTCCTGGTCTGCTACCGGGGGCCTTGGGCCTGCTGCACCTGGGAATACACACACCTGACAGCATTTGTTAGTACTTCTGAGTCAAAAGAGCATTAGCAAACCCCTTCTTTTCAGCTGAAAAAAGAAAGAATGGCTTGGAGTAGTCTGGGAGCCCCAAGCCTGGGGCTTGTTGTAAGGCTAACTACAGCTGTGTGAAGGCTTCAATTGTCTCTGGCGTCCAACTCAAATGGTCCCTGCCTTCCTTTGCCAGGCATAGATTTCTGAGTGGTCATGCCATTTCCACATAGTTGCAAATCCACTGTCTGCAGAATCCTGTCATTCCCAGGAAAGCTTGCATGTCTTTGACAGTTCTGGGCTTTGGGACCTGAAGAATAGCCTGTATTCGGTCTGGGGCCAAAGTTTCCTGGCCATGGCTGATGAGGTGTCCAAGGTAGGTTACCTCAGATTGACTGTAATTTTGACTTACTGCACTTGTGTCCCTTTGCAACCAATGTTTGAAGAAGATGAATGGTGTCTTTTTCGCACTGTTCCCTTGTCACGCTGCAAAGAAGTAAGTCATCCACATATTGGGTCAAGGTGTTTTGTCCTTGGCAGGTTATTCCTGCAAGATCTTGCCACACTATTCTGTTGAAGACTGACGGCGATTCTGTGTACCCTTGAGGCAGCCTGGAATAAGTGTATTGTTAGCCGCAAAATGTAAAAGCAAACAAATATTGCGAGTCTGGATGTAGGGGTACACTGAAAAATGCAGAGCACAAGTCGATTACTGTGAACCATTTTCCTTCTGGTGGGACATTCGACAGGATTGTTGATGGGTCCGGAACCACAGGGTATTCTTGATCCACCACTTAATTCAGGGGCCTTAAGTCCTGCACCATAAGCCACTTCCCTGTTCCAGCTTTCTTCACTGGGAGAATAAGCATGTTGCATGTGCTTGTAGTAGGGTAAATGACTACGGCTTGGAATAATTCTTGGATTGTGGTGGCGATTCCTTTCTCTCCCTCTGCAGACATTGAATATTGCTTTTGTCTTGGGCCTGTCATTCCTGGTTTTGGACAACTCCTGCTGATTTGGATCAGGATCATAATCGGGACGGAGGGTAGTTCATGGCATTCAGTGATGGTGGGGAGAAGGAGTCTGACATTGATCGTATATTCTCCTTGTGTTCCTGTGGCAATCCTTGAGTGTGGTTCCGCTGTGGATTGCGGTGTCCATTCCTTTGCAATCAGTCATTTAATCATTGGCCCAATGTCTTTAGGCTGATAGCCTGGATTTACCGCTAAGGTGACATGTGGTAGGGCAGTGTCTTCCATCAGGTACCACTCCCTTTAGTCGACTGTCAGTTCAATCAGAACTCCTGCTCCCTCAGGTCCAATGTAGATGTCATTGCAACGGACGACTCCTTTCCTGTCTTTCATATTTTCAATTAAGTTTTATTCATACTCTTTGTTTTGTCCTTTGGGGTCGAAATACAGTGTGCAGTGATATTCCACTTTGTGTTCCATTGGTACTCTCTGAAGATCAGGGCGGCGACTGCACATCTTTAACCAAAAGCCTCTTAGTACATTGAAGCATGGAGGTATTTTCAACTAATAGACTAGGTCATTTTCTCCGTCTCTATCCAATTGACACATCACCATCTGTGGGATTACTCCAGGAAAGGAACATGTTACTCCGTCAGCGGAGCAAGAAATTGTTGCATTCAGCTTACATAACAAGTCTCATCCCATTAAATTAACGGGGGTCTTTGGGGTATATAACAGTGGAGCCGTAGTTTGCAGTCCATCAATGGAGATCGATTGGGGTTGTGTAAAGGGTACGGTTTGAGTTACTCCTGAGAAACCTTGGGTTCTGATGTTATGTCCAGTCAGTGGGATGTGGGCCCATCCTATCCAATGCATGATCGTGTGGCTCCTGTATCTATTAAAAAGCTAAAATTTTTTCCTCCCATTGTTAGGAGGATTCGGGGCTCTTGTTCAGGGGTGGTTGAGGAGTATGATAGCATCTGTTTTTCTTCGGGCTCTTGGCTGACTGGACTGGTTTCTCTTGGGCCTCGTCACCATCTCTGGGTTTAGTCTTGATGACCAGCGGGCACCTAAGGGAGTTCTGCATATCCGTGGAGTTGTGGTTGCCCTTGAGCCAGAGCATTACCCTGCCAACCAGGTGGTTGTTGTTGCTGGACTGCTGGCTGTCCTTGAGCCTGGTTATTGCTCTGCCAATTGAATTTCTGTTGGTGCTGATTTGCTGTGCCTTGTCAATTGGGTTGCTGTTGCCACTGGTTACCTGTGCCCTGCCAATTGGGTTGCTGTTGGTTAGGTGGTGCTTTCTCTGTGTCTTCTGACAAAGTGAAGAACATTAGCTCTTATTTCTTCCCAAGGTTTAGCATCTAGGCCCACAATATCTTCCAGCTTGCTCTGGATGGCCTTGGGCAGCCCCTTTCTCATCAGGTGACTGAAAAGCAGCATTGTTGCTGGGCTAGCGTTCCAAGGCTCTCTCGTCTGTATCTGCCATTGTTCTTGCTTCAGGCGGATGAAGTTATCGATATCTTCGGTCTCTGACAGTGATTTTTCCATGAGCTGTCATGTCTGGACGGATAGGCCACTCCTGACGCAGGGCTGCCCACACCGTTAGTCGAACTGTGTTGAATGCTTGGCCTGATGGGACCTGTCCTGCACTAGGGTTACTGTTAATGCCTTCCTTTCTTCTTGCTCCCATTGGGTTACCTTCTAAGTATTCCCTTCCCATGGCTCCGTCATAGTAGAAATCTTCTGGACTTTCCTTTCTTTTTGCTCCCTGGTCTGGTCGGCTCTTTCGCATTCGTGGGCGTGGAATGGCGACCCTAGGTGCTTCCCCCTTGTTAGAGGCTCTTTCTTCCTATAGGGGCTGCTGTTCCTCTTCCTCTTGCGGCATTCCACAGGCGCTGCTTTGTCTTGGTCAAAATGTTTGGTCTTCTTCTGGAAACGTGCCTTGGAAGGTCATCTGTCCCCTTATGGTTAGTGGCCTTGGCCCTTCGTCTCCCATCAGCATCTGGAGGTTTACCTGTTTTGGGTCGATCTGTGGGGGCGGTTCAGATGGAGGAGCACTTGGGTTGGATGGAAGTAGGTTCACATCTTGGTATTGTGGTGGAGAATCAGGTAGCATGGGCTGTTCTTTGGCCTTGGCCTGGGCAGCCCTTTGGATCCCGCTTTGCACCAACAATTGCATGAGGCACTGCCTGTGGAGGGCCTGTTTGGTTTTGAATATTTGCCGGTCCCTTCCTCCCAGCAGGGTATCGATGGACCGCAAATGTATAATGCTCCAAGAGCCTTCGGGTGGCCAGGGAGTGAATGAAGTGCTTGTCCAGTCCATCCACTTGGGGGCGTGGCTGGGGCTGAGGCCTCCTTCTCTTTGGCATCAGCCATCGTCGTCGTCGTTGTCTTCATCTGAATTTTCAGGATAATATGTTTCGCTCAGTGGGTGTAGTGTCCGGTGTCCCTCGTTACGCAATCTCTCTTTTTCTGCTTCCCACTCTGTATACTGATTCTGCTGTCACAAGGTGACCATGTAATATTTGCTCAAATATATAGCAATGGAACTCCTCATCTGACAGCGAGGAATCAAGTGGAGAAATGTCAGGCACGGAAAAAAGCCTTTCCACTCAGTTGTCGGACTCAGTATACGTGTTAGTGTAATACCACATTACTTTATTGCCGTCTTATGAGTTATTCTGCTCCTACTAAAAAGAAAAAAGAAAAAACTGTTATTTTAAGTTCAATCACACTTGCACAGCAAAGCGAAAGTATTACAGAGCAAACAAAAAGTGAAAGTACTAGGGCAACCTCTAGTGGATATTAAATTGTAAGATACAAAGTCAGTAGTGACCTCTGGTGGACAAAAATATCAATTCACAATTTTAATGGAATGAAAATGAAAGTTAATTCGTTTTTAATTTTTAAAAAAATCCCCTTAGATACCGGTGAACAGTGTCCTGTTGTTCAAGCTCACTTTGAGATTGAACAGGGAGCGAGGCACTTAGGAAATGGAATGCCGCTCCCTCCTCCCTTTTTTTTTTTTTTTTTTTACAGAGCACCCAAATAATTTGTAATATTTGTATAGCAGCTAATGGGATAAAATAAGAAATGAATAATGTGGAGAACTTAGAGCAGACAAAACCAAGTTACAAAGACAATAGTACCACTTTGCCTAATGCTCTTCTCTGGTCGGGGACTAGCTCAGAATCTCCATGAAAATATAAAATGTATATATATATATTAAAAAAACATTTTATTCTGAAAATCTCGCAATGGGCAGATAATAATGGGTTTCCAAACTGTGCAAACACGTGACAAACACACACTTTCTTGCAGTAATTTATAGGCAGTCAGTCTAGAAGCACTCACGCGTGTCTGCCCCCTCCTTTTTTTATTTTTGTTTCAGCAAATAGTACCACTCCTTATTTTTCACAGTCCAGCAGCGAGTAGTGCCACCCCTTAATTTTTTTACACCATCTTTGTCTTATTTCATAAACCATTCAAGCTCTCTTGTTGAAAAGTAATCTTTTCTGTGTTTTAGCAAATTGAGATTGGTTGACCACACTGTTAATGAACCCATATTAACTCTAGAAACTTCACCCCTAGTGGTTGAGACATATCCGTCTCAATTACAGTATTCATGTTCGTCTGAAATTATAAACTACAGCTAAAAGGGTAGCCTCTTGCGAAAACCTCAGCTTCTCCAGTTACACTGCAGTGCAATAAATTAGGAGGGCGGTATTAATAGCCCAAAGCACTTACGACCCTCCTCTGGCTACAGCCACAGACTGTAAAATGCATAAAATGCACCGTTTATACACGCTAAGAAAATCATGTTCACGTATAGAAAAAATAATATTTTTTTAAAACGTTGTACAAATGAGCATTCGCTGTTTTCCCTTACTGTACTATATACAGTACCTGATGCACTTTCGGTTTACAAGACACCTAATTTTTTTCTCCAAAATCTCTCATATAAATATGTTTAAGAATTCAAGTACTTACCAGTATATTCAGCTACAGCTGTTTTCTGATGAACCCTGAAGAGTTTATCTTGTTATATTTCGCCAAAGTCCCGTACAGTCGACATTTCCGCAGCGACCACCCCTCGCACTTAGGGCTGAAATACGTTGCTGTACTTGTGTGAATACACACGCGCTTTCGTACGTTCTTTTTTAAACGTCTTTAAATAAATTAGGCGACGTATGTTATGGTTATTATATAAACTCCTCAAAAAAAGTTTGGAAACGTTATTTCGGTCGATTATTCCTCCCCTTTAATAATACCAATTGGTATTGTATTTTATATCGTTGGAAAGCCTGATTAGTCACCTTTACAACGAGGTACAACTTGTAAGGATCATGCATTCGTGGAATGAGCAACACACCTAAACGTGTGGGTAGCGGCCCAAAAAAATGTGCCAAAATCCCCTGCAATATTCTTCTGTTGGTATTCACTCTCGTTTTGAGTTGCTTAGTGGATTGGATGATTGCACTCTCCCACAGTAATAAGGAAAAAACAACACATATTGGCCATTTTTACACTTTATTCATTTTACACTGTCAGGGACCTCAGTAGCGTGTGGAAGATCCATACGCAGTCACAACAGCTTGGCACCTCCTCCTCAGGCTGGTCACCAGCCTGGTCACACACTGCTGTGGGATGGCATCCCATTCCTCAACCAGGATTTGCCGCAAGTCAGCCAACATGGTTGCGTTGGTCACTCTGGCACGTACAGCACGCCCAAGCTGATCCCACAGGTGTTCAATTGGGTTGAGGTCTGGACTCACGGCAGGCCATTCCATCCTCTCCACTCCCAAATTCTGGAGGTACTCTGTGATGATCCTGGCTCTGTGGGGGCGAGCGTTTTCATCCTGGAGGATGGAGTTAAAGAACGAACTTTTTTTGAGGAGTTTATATACTGTATGTGACTATTCTGAAATAAATGTATTCTGTAGCAAATTTCTGAATGATACAGCTTCTTCTTCAGTTCGAACTTAAAACCATGGATGTGCAGGGAATATTTTTTTTAGATATTGGCATTTAAATAAAACTAGTAGAAATCAGGTGGAAATTGCCTCTGAAGGGCCAAAGTAAATAGGGTTAATATTTATGCATAGCAGTGTTTTTTTTTAATTAGCTCATCAACTTGCAGTTACTTTTAAAGCTCATTGTTATTATAGAATACATTTCTTATTCAAATATAAATATATGAATATAGTATTAAAGTCTATGGGCTTTGGCCCCCTAGTGGCCCCCCCTAATTTTTTAGTGTTCATATTTCTCGGAAATTCTAAATTAACCTCTTCCTACCGAGGGCAAAATAGGCCAATTTTCGCCTGTTTTCACTAGTGACAAACAAAGGTGGTTATCTCAAAAACTATCAATGGTACAAATATGGTTCATGGCTTTTATTAAAGAAGACACCTGCAGTATTACGACTAAGCAGTGAGAACTCATAGAAATCCAGTTTTGGATACTTAACTACAACAATTTATGTACAGAAAATATAAAAAAACTAAAAAACGGGTACCTACATTCAAGTTTAAGAATTTTTACCTGGGGAGCTACAAATGCAATCAAGGAAATGACGCCTCTATCTGATTCATCAATATGCTGCCTAACTCTGGTAACAATCTGGTGTCAATATCTCAAACCATTCAAATTTTACAGGTTTTTTTTCAGGTGAACCTTTTTCGTTATCCAAATGGTGCCAAATTGTGCCAAATGTGCCAAAAATGGCAATGTTCCAGAAAGGTCTCAATATGATTTATTTTTTAGGTTTTTACAAAAAAATGAGATAATTTGTCAATATTGGCAATAAAAGTTCATTTTTAGACGTGTTCTTGTTGCTCTTCATATTACACAACTAACTACCCGAGGTCACAAAAAGCTGTCAAAACCCATGTAGCAGCACAGTGAATCTTGTGTATTTCACCAGAGCCCCATTCGCCAGAAATGAGTCCAGGAATGTGCAAACAGGTTTTCAAATGAATAATGGGAATAGTATGAAACTTCCCTACACATTACTGCTTGCCAGCCCTGTCCTTTATTCTGTTGCCACCTCCTACGATGGGGACATTGGGGTTGGGTTTTAGGAGGCAAAACTTTATACATGACAAACATATATCAACTATATGCAAGTGCACTAAGGTATACTACTAAAAGTGCAATGGATAAAAAATCAAAGGTCCACCAGTTTCCTAGATAAAATAAAAACACCCCTGCTGTAACAAATAAAAAGATCCTTGCCCTCTAATTGCTGAAGTTACCGTATTTACACAAAGAAAGTACAAAATGGCAGGGTCCAAAAAGCTTGAAAAAATTAACTAAAAACAAAAAAAGGCAAAGGATCAAAACATGGGGGTGGAGGGTGAGGAGAGATTATTTAACCATTCATACAGAAGCCATTTAGACTACACATTCCCTCAGGAGAGCAATCAGCATCATTACAAATCCCACTAACCCTGTCCATGGAATTGTCCACCATGTTGATATACCCATTAGTCCCCCTTATCCAACAACAATCAACAATAATAATAATAAACAAGTACTCCCTCATGTTATCACGTTCTCTCCCTCATACCATGCATAAATTGCCATTTTGTTTACCTGCACAGCCTTCTGTACTGCATACAGAACAATTTACTCATGTGGAACAATGACTTTACTAAACACTTCCAGAAGCCATTTCACACTCAGAAAAAATCGATTTAGTAGCTCATCTCAGACACAAATAGATAGCTAGCTGCTTGTTACCTGTAATTTTGCTTGCTAGCTTGCCACTGTAAAGCTAATACTATCTATATTAATTTAGCTGAGAGGGACCGATTTTATGCATAAGTATATAAGGTTAGTTAGCTTCACAGAAGAAACACAGGGATTCACGCATTGCAGCTAAATTGCACATTTCCTTCGATGCTTACACCAAACTTACCGTTTCCACAAACATCTGTGTTGTTGGCAACGCCAAGTAACACGTGCGAGTTTGTTAACACAGACAATACACCCTAAGTTTACTTCATAAATTATTTATCATACCGTTGGAATGTGCAATTTTTAATATTAATTGTATGAAAAACAATAAAATACAGTTGACAATGTAATTACGAACCCGCATGGCATTGCGTGAATTCACACTGGTATATCGAAAAATCGGTAATACCACCAGCCCTAACGACGTTACCTGCCATGGCAAAATTCAATGCGTTTATAGCATAACACTGTTAGTATGATAAAACAACTTACATGTCAGCAACATCATCTCGGTCATCAGTGGATTCAGCGTCACTGAGACAGGATGAGTCTCCCTCGGCAAAAACATCTTCTGGCTTATCCAGTTCGTCTAGCACTTGATGCACGGATAAACGCCTCAAAAATCTCGACATAACTACACAAAAACTGTATCAAAAATACTCAAAAGTAAAAAAATGTAACTGCGGGTCTTACCTAATTAATTGTTCTTTACTAACCGGAACGTAGCTAAGTAAATTATGAACAAGCAAAGCTAAATGATAAGCTAACCCTATTGCGCTCTAATGCGTCCGCGTACTACAATGAAACCTAACCTTCTGTTACGCACTGCGAGAACTTGTATATTTTGAATCGGATAATGATGTATGAGCACTTATTTTAAAGATAACAGTCTTGGCTATTGGCTCAAAAATTGACAGACAGGTTTAACACCCAATGGGAGAAAAACGAGACTGAATCTGGAGGCTGCCCCCAACCAGTCATTCCTACTTCGCATAGGCCTACTGTGCTATCAATCAAGACAATGCACCCAATTGATGACGGTCTGACAAAACACTCCGCAGTCAAGTTCCAAACAGGTTTGTCGACAAAAAACTAAGCTAAGGGGTTGGTACTCACTCAACTGGCCGAGTTTCACAATGCTGAACGGGACACAGCCGAACTACTCGCGACGAAGAGCAGAAAATCACAAGTCCGTTTAGTAACTTGAAGAAAGCATGCACAGCGGTGTAGAATGTTTTCAAGTGTTTTTTCTTAAAGCTTTAATGCATAACGATTTTTCAAAGCAAAGTTTTGTGAAATATAATCAAGCAGAATAGTTTACTAACGCAGTGGCAGCAAGCTGCAATAAATGTTTGGTAATTAGGTCTAAATTTACAACGTTATTTACGAAGTTTTAATGCGACGTTTTGGGCTTAAAAACCACTTTCCTAGAAAGAATGGATGTATCTTAAGGATATTTAAGCAACATATTGAGGTTAGCAGTTTATTCTCTATTATTAAATTAATGAAATATAAACTTTAATAACTTCCGTCATGCCCGCGTTACCGCTAGGGGGCGTTTGGTATTAAGAGGTTAAAACATTAATAAAACAAGGAACTTTCGAGACAAAATTGTTAAAAACAGTCACAGTATATTCGTTTATATGCTTATCAACTTTCAGGTTACACTGCAGGGCCATAAAGCAGCAGGGTGCTAATAGCCCAACCCACTGTTTACAGCCTTCACTTCGCCGCAGTCACAGGCAATAAAATGCATATCACAAAAACTCTTGGTACAGTTTCTACACGCTAAAAAATCAAGATATGATTTAGGAGCAATTGTATGTTATTGAAAAGTTGTATAAATTAACATTATGTGTTTTTCCCCGTGCTCACTTCACTGCATACAACCAATGTACTTCCGGTTTTGTATAAATATATTTTATTTTCTACAAAATCTCTTGATAAGCATGTTTAATCAACCAAATTTGATAACTGGTTATGCAGTTATAACTGTTTTCTGAAGAATCCTGAACGCTTTTTCGTAATCCATTTATCCATTGTCCAGCAAAATCTCCATTTCCACAGTGCGTACTCATTGCATTTGCGTTTGTACTACGTTACTACCGTTGCATAAAAACATTACTAGACTGCTTCAGGAATGATCTAATGTAAAACACATAGATTCTCTTCTACAGGGTTTCCTGCCCTTTAAAACGAAGTAAAATATGTCATATTCGCGTATCCACGCATAACGACAGCCCATAGGGCAATAGTGGTGTGCGCATTTGGCCACGTGACTGTGCAGTCAGTATCAGATTGCGTCTGTGCGCATTTTTACTGAGCTTATCCTGGAACGGATGTACTGGATTGCTGTACAAGTACGTTTTTAGCCTATCCAGATGATATTTAGCCATGTGTAGCGCTTTTGTTAGCTGTATGTACGTCATAGGCGAGCTTTTCTTTTTACGCGTACGTGGTTTGCTGTATGGTGTAATTGTGCTGGTCATATGTCTTTGCTGCTTCAACGATTACGGTTATTTTATACATTTATACGCGAACGTGGCAAGCAACGGTGGAAAGAAGAGCGTTTATTTCACGATTGATCAGGCCTTGAAGGTGCTGCACCGCAGTGATTCCGGAGGTGAGGAAGTGAGTCCTCAGGCATAGCAATGACTCTCTGGCATGGACCCGTGCCTGGACATGTAAGTGTTTTTAAAAATATATAATACAAATTATTATTATTATTGTTATTATCATCATCATCATAATCATCAACAGTATGGAGCACTATTATCTAGAGTATTTTTAGTTTGGTGATGATTGGATTCTCGCAGAAGTTCGCTAGTTAGCTTCTATGTTGTCACAGGCTGGAGAGGAGCTCATGGCCTGCTAAGGGGGTTTGTTTTGTAGCGTTCATTCGCAGTTTTTTTTTGTAGCAACCAACACAAGGGCTAGTTGTTGAATTCACACATGAAACTACGTCCATTCTCAGTACTTTATTTCACGGTTCAGTCAAGACATTACAGTATTATAATAATGTAATTTAGTTAGTGCAAGCTGACAAACTAATTCATAAATCCTAGTTAGCTACAATTGCTAATTATGTTGGAGCTAATATCCGATGTACTGGATGTAAGATTTTTTGATGTATATACTGTATATACGTGTGTGTGTGTGTGTGTGTGTGTGTGTGTGTATATATATATATGTATATATATATAATATATGTGTGTGTATTAGGGATGTCCCGATCCAATCCACGGCATCGGTATCGGGCTGATACTGGCCCAGAACGCTGGATCGGATATCGGAGGGGAGAAAAAAATATGATCCGATATGCGCAGCGTGTCGCGTGATAACAACAGTAGTAACTGTTAGGGGTGCTCCAATCGATCGGTCGCTGATCAGTATCGGCCGATATTCATTCTAAAAAGTGTGATCGGTGATCGGCTAAAAAAGGCCGATCAGATGACGCAAAACATATGTCAAAAACACGCGAGACAATTTCTATTTCACTACCGCGTGCTGCTAAAATGTCTTCGCAGTCTTTCCTATTCATAATGACTCCAAGGAAGTTTTTACCTTAATCTACCACATATCAGCGCACAGTATATTGGAATGAGCATTTGTCATGCCCTAAGAGACTAGTATACGCCATAGCCTATATTATGTATGATAACATGAACATAAAATAGTTTTCCACCATCTGTAAAATGCTGCCAAATGTTCTATCTTCAATGAACATCGGTAGCCTACTTCAAAAATACGTTTAGCTAACGATTGCACTACAGTATGAAATGCACTCAAAATGCGAAAATAACAATAAGGCTATCAAACATATTGGAAAGACAGTGCTCGAGTGGAAACACGAACGTAGGTATGTAGCCAGCGAGACCAATGGTATTTTAGACGCAAAAATACTTACATATCGCAAAAGGGGAATTCCCCTGCATAATGCGTATTGTATAGCGCTTGCGTAATACTAGACAGGTAAAACAAAAACTGCCGTTACGCTGGGCTGCAGTAAATTGCTCAAAGCACCCAAAAAGACTTGGCATATACCGTTACGAAGGTTATAATGTACTCTATTGGATAAAAAAGCCGACAATTAAACCAGAATGAACTGTAATGCATGAGACAGCCTTACAGGGCATGGGGGTATTACGCCGCAACATTTCAGATAGTGTAATAGCGGTATAAAGTGTTGTATATTTCTCAAACCGATTGTACCAGACAATAAATGACAACTGGATTTTGAAAGGAACATCACGATGTGTAAAACCAATGGTAGGATTGTATATTTATTTAATATTTAGTAGCATATATAGCTAGTAGAATACATGGTAGAATGAGATAGTACTTTCACAGTTTATTTTGCATTTGAGTGAGCAGGGCTTTTCACGGCTTTTCTGGCATACGATCAGGCTATTGTTGGGTTTATCTCGTTGCTATGACGTTATTCAAATTTTATATGATGAATAAAAATATTTATGAACTCAAACATAGACGCTATTGTCCACTATGTCACGCATAGGTAGGTATAGACTAGGTGGGGGGTTGCTTGATAAATGGACTTGCCACAGGGAAATAGTGGCACTTAGAAACTACGTATTCGGCAGAAATCGTCACAAACCGTCTACCAATAAATTTAAAACACAGAGTTTGTGATTTCCAATAATAGTTTGGCTGCAGTAGCAACGAATGTCTCAGTTGAGCAAAAAAGGTCCCGCAGGCGGGACTTATGCGCAAAGGTGTTAAGAGAGTGTCTCTAGAGTGTGTGGAAT
Organism: Synaphobranchus kaupii; assembly: GCA_029718625.1. Lineage (NCBI taxonomy): Eukaryota > Metazoa > Chordata > Actinopteri > Anguilliformes > Synaphobranchidae > Synaphobranchus > Synaphobranchus kaupii. The sequence continues at coordinate 65,681,382 of CM056376.1, read as the reverse complement.
GTTGCCTGACAATAAATGAACAGTTGTCAATTCATTATACTTTGTCATCTCTTAATTTTAATACTTAATATACAATGTTGTTAAGAATAATGTTACATGATAAATAGAAATAATAATAATTAATTTTATTTGTATAGCACACTTTCACATACACAGAAGTTGTAAAAAGGATGCATCATAAAATAGGGATACAATATTTAGAGACAATTAAGATTGAAAATATTGAGAGGCCAATTTTTTTTTTTTTCACGATCGGTATCGGCCGATCATCATTTCGGTGATCGGTGATCCGTGATCGGCCCCAAAAATGCTGATCGGAGCACCCCTAGTAACTGTTGCTATGTCCGTCAAGCTTTGTGTCCGTCAAAGCAAACATGGCGTTCTCAACCATGAAAGTAGGCTACTGCCCTTTTGGAAAAATTGATCTTCAATTTCATATTTGTAGTGTAGTTTAAATGCTAGCTGAAATGATTCAATGTATATTTTATGATGCTAGGCAGCATTATTTCCTTCACAGCGTATTGTCTCATTTGCTAGATAGCTACCACAGTGACAGTGGAAACGGAACAGATATCAGCAGAGGGACTAGCTGGCTTGGCAAATAGCAAACCATATCTCATTCATGAAGACATTATTATCATTGGTTTGTTTACGAGATGGAGTCTGGTAACATTAATGTTATTTGACGTTAGCGAACGTTAACGTTTTAAAAATAGATCTGCAAACACTAACATATGGGGCCCTATCTTACACCCGGCGCAAAGCGGCGCTAACTCAAACGCAAGTGTCTTTGCTATCTTACACCCGGCGCTAGGTTCATAATAATGCCTAGCGCTCACGTCCTTTAACTAGCATGTATTCTTGCGCCCGTTGCAAGTGAATTGGGCGTGTTGGTCTTAAGATGAGGAGTGGCCAGTATTATTTTTGACGTATTGCTATCCTGAGCCAGCAGAAAGCGCTTGCGCTAGAACCACCACAAACCTGGTCTAAAGTCATGTCGCAGTTGTTTACATGTTATTTTAACGGCGCATATAAGTGCGTCAACATAGGCGTGTGCACAACGCGCGTACCCTCCTGTCTTACACACAGGGGCGTGCACAAGCATGACTAAAATATCTAGATCACAATGTGAAATATTATTATTGTGTAGGCTATATCAAAAATTCATAATAATAAAAGGTTCCATAGGTCCACATACCTTTCCCTCAGCGAAGGGAAACGATGCCACATTACATTGCTCTCAGCCCACTCCAGCAACATCCAGGCGATGTGCGATGGTATGGGACAATGGCTATCCATTAAAAAGGAGCTGATAACACCTATATCAAGCCTAATGCGCAAATTGTCATTTGCACCTAATGCGTGAATTGTCATTCAATGGAAAACTCACGCACTGCAATAGACGGACATTTGAGTTCTGAAAATGCGCTTCAGATGTCATTACAATACAGCTCTGTTTATCTAGGAATACAGCCTGTAAGTAAATAGAATGGTTTGTGACTGAAAAAAGTTCAAAACCTTGTCCAGTGAATATTGCTTTTATTGTTTTTCAAATAGCCTAGGCTACAGCGGACTCGCTGTGCATAAGGTTTTTTCGATAGCCTATGGTTAAAAAACGGAGATAAATGTCATCATGTTAACTGAATTGTAACCTTAGCTATTCTTCGTCTTTCATATTCTTTAAATTACAGTGACAAGGTTTCCATACCCTCAGCTTATTAAAACCCAGCTTATTTCACCTGTTATTCCATAACTGAACAAAAGATTTTAAAGAGAACGAGGCATCTAATTAGAAACTAAATTTGCAGCACGTTACACAATTAATTTACAATCAATTTTAATTCCATTATCTGCATGTGCGCTTTACAGGAGCAGGTCTGTTTCCCCTGCTGTAAATCACACTTTTCACGGTCTTCCTGGAAAGTGGATCATTTTAAAGCTTTACACTACCAGTAAAACAGGTTGGTCACATTTCCATAAGCAGGACATTATAAAACAAGGGAAAATATGCTGAACCTATGGGTTGCCAACCTGACAGCTTTATTGTATTTAGTGTCATCATTAAGGCAAAATAACGTTATTCATGTTATTAATCAAAATTAGAATGCAGGTAGCCTAATGAACTTCGGATGAAGCTTGAACATGAGTTCATTGCATAATCAAACGAAATTCGTTAAACAAGCAGGCTAATTTGGCGTTTTCTAAGGTGAGACGGAAGCAATTAGTCGCTTATTCTCAGCTGTTGCAGGTGCTTTTAACTAAATTTAACCGCATATATTTTTTAAACAGCACTGTCAGGAATTACCGGGAACTCATAATGGTTAGTCCGAATAATACTGATCATAGGCTACTATTGATCCATATAGCCTATTCCTTGATCGCACTAAACACGCACGAGCATGTCTGTATCGCCATCATAAGCAATCCGCCAAGGTGGAAAAGCAGGCTTTTAAAGGGAATGGGATATGACATTTTGATTGGTTTATTGCATGTCACGTCCAAGACACACCTATAATTAATGAAGAGACTAGGTTCAGCCCATTTGGACGTTGCACCGTGCTTAGCGCCCAAAAAACACGCCTTTAAAATAGCAAAAGTGGACTTGGACACGCCCTAAATGGACTTTACACCATGCGCTTAGACCAAGCGCCAAGATCACCAAGATAGGGCCCATGGTCTTTTATATTAGTAAGCTAATCAAACGTCCAAGTAAGTCCAGTTTCAGTGCAGTAGCTAAGTGGTAACTAGCCAGCTAACGTTAGATGTGCTCGCTTTGGCTTAAAAATGCCTAGTTACAACAGCACAGTATTCATTTCACACTAAGGAAGTGGACATTACATTTGAGGTGAGATTAAATTTACTGTTTCAAATTAAATGGCTCAAGCTAGAGCAGTAGTTGCATAGACAGCAGCAACAGGTGTTTGGGTAATGTTACTTGGGACTTGGCTTCCCACTAACAAATTGCGGGAATAACATGTTTGTTAGAGAACAGTGATTTTCTTTCCTTCTTTTAAAGTTTAATTTATTGTGTCCCTTTTTCGATAGAGCTATACAGCTGACGTCCATTACGGATAGCCAAAACTAAGGATGCGATTAATGTTACATTGTTTGACCACGGAAACCGGTGAAATAGATTTTGATTTTGATATATTTTAAGTCAATTGGCTACCATTGTGTAGCTAGTTTCTTTTTTCAGTTATGGTAGCTATTAACACCAAAATAAGGGTAACGTTGATGTTAACTAACATTAGCTTTTTACCTTGGAGTAAACATAATGTTAGATGTGCTACGTCATCTCCGAGGGGTTCAATTGTGAATGAGGTCGCCCACGTAATTTTATCCACAACGTACACCTTTCCTTGTTTGATTTGGATTTTGGAAACGGGAAAATGATGAAACGGTAAGTTATAGTTTTGTATTTGTTTTTTTTACAATGCTGAATGCTGCTGTTTAAATTGTTTTAACTTTAAACCTGTTGGTCGCTATAAATACTGCAGTACCTGTTTTTTTTTGTAGTGTTTGAATAAAGGGTGGCAGTCTTTCACATCTACTCCATATCTGGCCGCAGATTGATGGTTTGGGGCTCGTTTGATACCTTAGACCCTTGATGACTTACAGCCATTTAGCCAGTCGTGTTCCATACTGTACCTGTGTAATTTACAGCTGAATCTAGTCTCACCCCCCAATTCCCATAGAGATCCATTCAAATGCAGAGAGGTTATAGTATCACTTGTAACAGTACCTGAAAATAAGATATTGAGAGTCTTTTGACATTGATGGGTCACAGACTTCAGGAAGTAACAGCATGCAAAGGATATGAGACCAAATATTAAATATGATACTTTAAAAATACGTATCATCCAAGGGTTCACATACTTTTTCCAACAAAGCATTTAATGTTGGATAATTTTGCTCAATAAATAAATTGTAAAAGAATAATGTTTTTTGTGTTTTTTGTTGAGCTGGGTTCACTTTATCAAGTTTTAGGACTTAGATGAAGATGTAATCACATTTTAGATCGAATTTATGCAGATATACAGAAAGTTCTAAAGGGTTCACAAACTTTCAAGCAGCACTGTATATATATTTTTTCACTTAATTGTAATACTTGCCATATGTCCTTTTGAGATAATTAGTGTTCTCATTTATTAGTGATTCTACTTATGAATGTACTTGAAGATACCCCTCCCTCACCTGACACCTCTGTCGTAGGAGGTGGTAACAGACAGGTTTGCCAAATAAAGTGATGTATAATTCATTACTTTTGCTGTAAAAAGGCTTGTTATAGATAAACCTGTTATTCTGCTGGCTTATGGGGCTCTGGTAAATCAAATTTTCAAGTACAGTGCCATTTTATAACATTAGATAACGTTGGATAACATTAGGGTAACTAATCCTTTTCTGAGAGGTATTTGGGCACTTTTAGGCACACTTTGTAAGAGAATACCCTCATACACATAAAAACAAAACATGTGTAAGTTAATTTTCTTCACATTCTGTATTACAAAAACTGTTTTAAAAGAAAAATAAAGTTTTCTGATGATTGACATGCCTAGACAGAAAGATATGCACATGTTTTATATTTGGAGAGGTTTGGATAGGTTTTGGGACACCTGGGCCCCGTTTTGGGAAAAATACCAATGGATAAGGAAAGCCTGTAGATATCTTTACCAAATTGTACACACAAGTGGACAATATATTAATGCACTAGTATAACCAATTCTGGCTTGCTCCAGTACTTTGAAGTTGAGATATTCAGTGATAAACTATAAAAACACAAGGCGTTTTGTACTTTTTTTTGTATTCTTATGTGTATTTTGTATAAACTGTATGTGACCATTTTCATTTTTTTTCAATTTATTCTGTTGCAAATTTCTGAATGGTACAAGCCTCTTCTTTCATTAAAACTTTCAACCATGGATGTGCAGTGAATAGTTTTTGAGATATTGGCACTTAATTGACACTAGTAAAAACTAGATGAAAATTGGGCCAAAGTAAATAGGGTTAAAACATTGGGTTATAAATCATTTCCTTCAACAAGACAGCACTTTAAAATACCTCATAAGCAGGAATATTATTCCTCATGGGGGATAATAGCTACACTTGTATGTTACAAAATACCTCAGAATCAAATATATTAAAAAACAGCTATCAAAACGGTGGATGCATAGCCTAGATTGCTTTGGAGGTAGCACAGAAATATAAAACATAAAAGAGGAGAGTGACCCGTATTGAATATGAAATCCAAGCAAAATGTATTTTTAATAGGCTATTAAGCTGAATGCCCATCAGCTAGCACTGGCTCATTTGCTGGATACTCGCTGAAGGGCAACGAGCTGATTATGTAGCTAGTTATCTTTAACTGGTCTGAAATAATCATTCTCAATACTGAATCCTAGTAGGATAACATGAAACTTTTCACTGGAGATATGTTTTAAAGCGATTTTATCAAACCACTAATTCTATGTTATTTCCTAATTTATTCAACATTTTAGTTGTGCAATAAAAAAACTTTTAAAATATCGCTTAACCCTTTCCAGCCTAAGCGAATATTGGGTCAACATTCTATTCCATTTTATTTCTTAATGTGCGTTGCAAAAATGTTTGTAGTGTGATCATATGACATCAGATACCTAAACTTGATATACCATTGTAAACAGGGTAACTGGGGCTTTCAATTGATATAAGAAATAATAGGATTACTTGATGGCAATATCATCAATTATGGAAATACATTTACCAACTAAATTTATAAAACATTCTAAATGGCTATTTTCTAATGAGAAACCTACTATTTTACCCATTTCATGTTCAAGATAGGGGGAAACTTACAGCGTATGATATCTTCACCATTGTGTGAGTCATATAGAATAGGAATCAGAATAGATTTATCTTCTACTGCTCAAAAGTTATAACCACTTCAGTGATGGGTAAGAAAAGGCTAAAATAAACGCTTTAGAATGTTAGGTTCATTGAAAATATGACATGTGTATGCAAAACTGTTTGTGGTGTGATCATATTATGTTACACCCCTAAAGATAATATACCATTTTAAACAGGATAACTGGAGCTTTCCATTTATATACAATAATATGCTTACTTTAACACAATATCATCAATTATTAAAACAAATCACAAAATAAATAATAATAAAAAAACTTTCTAAATGGCTATTCTCCATGAGAAACCTAGGTTTTTAAACATTTCATGTTCAAGATCGAGGGAGACAAACTGTGTGGTATCTTCACTGTTTTGTAAGTGATATAGAGTAGAAATCAGAACAGATTTATCATTTACTGCTAAAAAGTTATAACATCTTAGTGATGTATGGGAAAAGGCAAAAAAAATCTTTTAGTAGAATGTTAGGTTCATTGACATTTCACATTACCACTTATCCATACTCCTAATGGGTCACTGTTGAGAATCTGTTGATATAATGCAAAATTGAAAGACACATACACTGAAATATACAATTTATGTGTTCAATGAAACACACACTTTATTTTAAAAAAATTTATAACATAGTGAATGGATGAACTAAGTAAATGGATAACATTGTAAAACAAATGAAAACAAGATACAACCCATGGCAAATATCAGTTTAGATACCCGTACAATTAATGCATTGGATTTATTTACAGTAAAATCATTAATGTATTAGTACAGATACAGCAGACAAATCTATGGTCAAGCATAAATACCTTCAATATATTCAAAAATCAAGAAGATAACTAAGTGCATGCATGCCCTGATGGTCCTCCATGTCGTGCTCTGCAATGACCCTCCGCACCTTCCTTCTCTTCAGGGACTGTATCAGATGGCTAAATGTCCATCCTTTGCTGCAATACATAAATATGTAATCATTTACCATTTCATTAATCCATAACATATCATATAAAACCATTTTTGAGTAATTAAAGGGCTTGCAATAACATCATCTTACAGCAAACGCTTTATGCTTATGTCAGGAATAGATAAAATAGCTATTCTGGACACAAGCATAATGTCCATCCATCGCTGTAATAGATAAATATATTATCAATTGCCATTTCATTAATCCATAACATATAAAACAATTTCTGAGTCATTAAAGGGGTGTATAATGAGAATGACATTTTACAGAAAACACTTTATGCTCCAGAATAACGTTAGATAAAAAGCACAACAACACCACAATGTTAGACTACTTAACACAATGTTAGACTACTTAGCATAATGTCCATTCATATAAGATATTGTTTTGAATGAACAGACCTAAATCATCAGTGACATTGGCTCAACTGAATGATGTCTTTTTGTCATATTTGTCTAAACAGGCTAATCTTGCTCAAGTCAAAGACGTGAGTCAGAAAATAAAACGTGAAGCTGACGTTACGTTAGGAAATGTTTGCTGTTTAGTTCTCTACTCCATTCATTTTCGACAGGACTGATCAACAACAACCTTCAAATTTATACATAACGTTATGTTAAAAAAACTAGCTAGTTAGTACTTGCTATTGCTAAGACTAATAGTTGAGTATAACATTTATAAAGCTAGCAAGACAGACAGCAGAGCTAACGTTTCAAATTAGGAAAACAAAAACGCAGAAAAGAAAATGGCTGTTCGCGCGGTTTAGGATGGCAGCGCACTGTTAGAGTAACGTTATTTGTTTTAGCTTTAGTTCGCTATTATTTAGTTATCAAAGTCTACACTAAGATACGGAAAATATTCACATCTAACGTTATCACTTCACTTATTCATTGTATGACAGACTTTTTCACAATTTCATCTCAAAACGAGCTGGGGTAACAACAACACAGTGGCATCATTTGAAGCTAGAGCCGAACGTTAGCTACCTTAGCGAATTTCAAGTGAAAATATGAGAAAGTCTGCGGTACAAAAACAGGATTTTATTCAAAATAAAATCGTTTCTGAAGTAATATCTATGGTTAATTATTATCTGAAATATTTCTTACCTCAGGGGGTTTACTGGCTTTCCCTCAGTCGCAGTAAAGTCTTCAGACGATAGTCTTCTGTCCGGGGTGGTCCGCTCCGCCCGCGGTGAAGCAAATGGAGATTTACGAGGTTGACGTGCGGTTTTATTTAGCGGTCTACAAATAAATCCCCGCCCACTAAGCTCATGAACCAATTATATGCAATTGTATCTTATTTTGTCATCTGTAACTAGCAGTTTTCAAAAAGAAAATCAGTGATTGGACGGCAGAGCTATTATACGTCAAACCATCAGCACAATTGTGCTGAAATTAGAACGGTCCGGCTGGAAAGGGTTAATCGCTTATACTTGAGTGAGGCTTTCTCTATTTTTAAGATTTTCCCCGGGAGATATGTTAAAGCATTTAAACTTCCGAAACAGGAAGCTTGGGGTTACAGTAAAGCATTCTGGGCAATTTCACTGCCCGAAGTCTGCAGTCTTGCGGACTCGTTCCCTCGAGCCAAATCGAGGGTCGAGGGACTAATTTCACGTACTTCACTTGCATTTTTAACGGATTGGACCGCACTCGCCCTTGGCAATGCCCTACTTCTGATTTCTAAAAGGATCCCCCCAAGTGGAAGTGGCGAGGGGAAGTGCAGGAGGGCAGAACATTTAACGGATTAGACCGCAGCCCTGGTCTTGGCCCTTCTTCTCTTCTGACCATCTTCTGGCGTAGACTCAAGACTGGCCTGTTCAGATTGCATCTTGGCTCCCTGAATTAATTGTTAGCATGCAAGTCTTGCTTTTTGAAATAGCATTTTAGGGGTATTGTCGTGGAAATTCTTCTGTTTAATAAAGAAATCAAAGTATTCCACTAGGCAGCGATAAGTTTGTCAGAGTTTTATTCAGCTGAAGAGAGCACCCAGAATACACTGCAAAGTGTCTCCTTAGGATAACTCTACCCCATGAGCAATGTAACACAGTTTATATACATTTCACTCTACTGCCCTACAAATCATTGTCATCATGCAAAAACAAGAGTGGGCTGTCTACCTTATCTAAAGGCCTGATTTAGTAGGGATTGTATCTAGGGATACAAAAGGTTAAATGCCTGTCTTCTAACGTGTAGTAATGCCTATCATGTGTAGGCTATTAGAAACAATTCTTCCTTTCTCCCACATTTCCTCCCTTTTGTCATTCATGACAACACAAACAGAGAAAGGAAGAGGGCACAGAGGTAAAACATTCTTTCATGTGACCTTTGAACCCTAAACATAACAGTCACATGCCATCCAAGAAAGGGAGCTCATACAGATAATCAGTATCAACCTCAAGGTCACCAAGGTCTCTGGGAATGTGTAGTACGAGTCGCTTTCACCAATCTTTACGACCGGTATGGGAGAGTGAGAAACAGAGAAGATATGTTGCGAACTTGAAGAAAACATGATCTGAGTTATCAGTGTCTTAGCACAAGTTATTGTGCATGCACATACTAACAACAGAACTATCAACAATACCATTATTGGAATGAAGGCTTTCATAATCCCACCACCCCATCCTGAGAACAGATTATCTAAACCTTCCAGAAAACATTGTGTAACCCCTGGTAAGGCAACTATGCAGAGGCAGGTAGGACCTCCTTGAGCATGGGTGTGACTAGCATTATGCATAAGTCTTAGACAATCAATCAGTTTGCATTTCAATCCTGCTACAGTTAAACTATTTCTCCATAGTACATAGGTTACAACAGCAGAACATGCCAAACGAGGAGATGCAAACTTTACTTCAGGGCAGCTGGTTCCTAAATTACAAGTACATTGTTTATTTTTCACTCCTGGTATAGTCAATCTGTGTGTGAATAGTCTGAAATGAAAACACAAATCTCGGTTTCACTTCAACCCAGGAATTATCATATGTGAATTAATGTATGACAGTATAATTAAAACCCACTGGAAGGTGGTTTTCATTCACTTTAACAGCCATATAGTCAAGCATCTTCCTAGTATCTCCTGTGAAATAACTAGGGTCCTTATCTACCCCGGCCGTAAAATAGCAGCTGTGGTCTCTAGCCGCAAACCTTTGACCCATTCCCTTCCAGTCATAAATTTTCCATTCTTTCCCTGCCAGGGGGATAGGGAGGAACATTAGGGCCCCGGTGCTGGCCGGCATGTGTTGACATATCCAACAGTTTGAGTAGTTCATTTCTGCAGCAAAGTCCTTGAAAAAGTCCAGAGCCATGTTGGGGTGTCCGGAGTCACTTGTTAAAGACAATAGTGGATTGTCTGGAGCCTGGGGAGGCCATGTGGCGGGGCACACAGGCCGTTCCTTAAGTCCTTGCGTCTCTGTGGGTTATCCGGGGGCCCTCTCAGAAAGGTCCCAGAGGTCATGCTGGTGTGTGGAGGAATGTATGTGGGTGTAGTCGGCGAGTTTGTGCACTCCAGGGAGTGGCTATTGTTTAAGTCCTGCCATTGGACTTTTCCGCCTACCACCAGCCAAACCATCGCAGCCGTGCAAAATGCAAACATGGCTGTGATGAGGAGAGGTTTCTCCCAGTCGGCATGGTCAATTCCCCAGGGGCCTGCTGGTCGCTGGGTCAGTGGTCTCCACCTGGCTGGCAGGATCATTGTAGTTGATTCGTCTGCAGTGCGACACATGAATCCATGTCTCTGTCTCGGCGATCTTCACTGCTGTGGGTGTGGTGAGCAACACCTGGTAGAGTCCTCGCCACCTGGGCTGGTGCCAATGTTTCCTGCGCTGATCTTTCACCACGATCCAGTCACCTGGCGCCAAGTCGTGGTGGGTCCCCTCCCTTTGGTCTGGTAAGGCTGCTTTCACCCTGGAATATATGTCTTTCAAAATTTTATTAAGTGCCACACAATAGGCAATCATGTCGTCGTCTATTCCTTGCAGAGTCAGCCTGTTTTGGGGAAAAAGGAGTATCAATCATTCTCATCGGTCTCCCTGTCAGCACCTCATAGGGAAAAAGACTCTGTGTGTTCTGCCTCTTATATACATAAGGGCCAGGGGCAGCACCTGGACCCAAGACAACTGAGTTTCTGCCATCAATTTTGTCATCTTTATTTTCAGGTTTTGATTCGCTCGCTCCACCGCACCCCCACTCGCTGGATGGTAGGCACAGTGTGTTTTCAAATTGATGTGCAGCCTCGTTGTCAAACTGTGTAATACCCAGTGGCGGCTCCTGAGCTGAAAATTGGGGTAGCGGAAAACTTCCCTTTAAACTGATTATTGGTCTTAATAATTTTTCAATCCGTTTCCTTGATTAACAATAGGCTACATCAGCGTTTAATTCACCAATTACTTAATAGAATCGTTCTCCGCACTCTTAATTCCGAAAATATTAATGGAAATTAAACGATCTTAAAGCTCAGCTTTTGTTAATTCTTTTTTTTATTTAGCACAACCTGCAATACACAACCTGAACGAAGAGCACATGTATCCACAATTATAATGTTGATTAAAATGTGCACAATTTTGCGACGCAAGTTAAAATAATTTTATTTTAACTTGCAACAGTGCTTCCGGGTAGATGGACTAAAGACGCGCACCAGCTAGCTCGATCCAAACAATAATTTAAAACAAGTCCGACAAGGGAGAAAAAGAAAGAACGGGATATCACAAACTGGAGGAAATAATGCAAATCGAAGAGTTTATTGACAACGTCTTTCTGGCAATGGCTGATAAACGTGAGAAACGCGAGTCAGAAAAACGAGATAGGAAACTTGCTTTCTCCAGCGGGAGCGAGGACGGCCAACCCTGTAAAATTAGCAACAACCCGCTAATACAAACGGCACTATCTGACTCGGATAGCCAGAGGCTCGCTAACATCGAAAAGCAACTTACCAAACTTGACAATCTGGACAAGTTACCAGCACTTTTCTCAGAAATAGAGGCCTTGAAAACGGCAATTCAACAACCAACTCATAATGGATCTACAGAAAGACAACACAGATCTCCGCAAACAGGTAGTCGCCCTCAACAACACCGCGGCAAGCCTCCAGTCTCAAAACAAACATCTCACAGCTGCTATTCTCGATCTAAAATCCCGTAGTATGAGAAATAACATTGTTATCACTGGTGTGGAGGAAGAACAAGGAGAGGACTACAACAAAACAGAAAAGAAAGTTTTTAACTTTCTGAAAATCAACTTACGGATGGCCGACGACCAAATTAAAAAAATAGACTTTCAGAGAGCTCACAGATTCTCCCAAAAAAGAGAGGGGAGACCAAGACCGATTGTTGCTAAACTGACCCACTTCAAAATGAAGGACCTGATACTGTCCCACGGACGGGAGCTCAAAGACACACCATTCTCCATCAATGAACAGTTCCCCCCTGAGATCCTCTGGAGGAGAAGACAGCTCTATCCAATACTGAAAGAGCAAAGAAGCAAGGGTCATAAAGCAACGCTTGTTCTGGACAGGCTGTACATCAATAATCAACTCTTCCGAGACCCCAATGTCGTCTCATGGTTGTGAGTAGGGTAGCCCACATCAGCTGGCTCACTTAGCCCAACCCTCTCCTGATATTCCCCCCTCTCCCCCTCTCTCTCTTTAGACCCCCCACACTTTGATGCATTTGACATAAAACTGAACTCGACAATGAAAATGCGCACACCCACATGGTTTGCCCTTTGTAGTTCCTGGCTAAACTGAATTGAATATAAATACATTTTTCATAAATGTCCAAATTAATAACATATTTAAAATAGTAAAAGTGCCCACTTTCATAATTTCATAATAGAGTAATAATGTTTTAATCACAGTAACAATTCAGTCTTACATATTTGTTTGGAAATGCAAGAAGGGAGGATGTTTAGATGCATCATAATGGTCATAAAGTGTGACGGGAATTACTTTAATGATAAGCTTATTTTCCTTGTTTCTGGTTTTATGACACATTTTATTTATTTTATTATTTTTTTCAACATGGATCTAACGGCTAGCTGACAAGTCTTAAGAATGGAAGAACTGTTATCTGCTGTATTAATGTTATTTGTTGTCTTCTATCTCTGTTCCTTATGTTCCCCCCCTCCCTCCGTGTTCCCCCCCTGTATAACTAAAACTTTTGATCTTCCTTCTTACCCCTCTCCTTCCCTTCCCTTCCCCCACCCAGCAAACACTCATGCATATGCATACGCATACAATATGCACACTGACAAGCACAAGCTCTCACAAACACAAACACACGCACATAAATGTTTCCTATTAAATTTATAACATGGAATATTCGAGGGGCTGGCTCACAGGCCAAATCAATTAAAATCATGAATCATCTAATCAAACTACAAGCAGACATCTGTCTACTACAAGAGACCCATCTTACAAAATCAGACCACCAGAAATTTAAATCCCCACACTTCAACCAAATATTCTCAGCAACATATAACTCCAAACAAAGAGGAGTCTCCATTTTAATTAATAGACGACTGCCATTCACCCACATTTCTACAACCTCGGACCCAGAGGGACGTTTCATCATTGTCAGCAGCACCATTTATAGTCACAATATGACCATTGCCAGTATTTACGGTCCAAATACTGACGACCCCCCATTCTTTCACTCCTTATTTTCAGCACTAAGTAACCACTCCAATTCAACAATCATAATCGGAGGCGATTTCAACACAGTTATTAATCCTGCTATCGACAGAACAAGTGATTCTAGAAACTGGCACTCCACAGACACTTTAAAACAATATATGAGCGATTTTGGTCTTGGCGACTGCTGGCGCATGAGCAATCCCTCCGCAAATGAATTTACACACTTCTCACATGTCCATAAGTCGTACTCTCGAATTGATTTCTTTCTCACCAGTAACTCGACCCTTCCAGATATTTCTGAGACCAAAATCCATCCCATCACAATTAGTGACCATGCCCCTGTCTCCCTCACATTAAACACCAACCAACCCAAACCACCATCCCCGAGATGGCGCTTTAACATATCTCTACTGGAAGATCCTGACTTTAAACACCATCTTCAAGAGAGAGTGGGCATCCTTTATGGAAATAAACGACTCTCCAGAAATATCACCCACTTTACTATGGGAAACGGCTAAAGCAGTACTGAGAGGCCAAATCATATCATACTCATCACATAAGAAAAAAAAGGATCAACAACTCGAAAATAATCTGGAACAAAGAATACAGGACTTAGATAATGCATATGCAATCGACCCCAAGGAACAAACACAGAAAGATTTACGTGCACTACAACTTCAACTCAGTAACATTCAATATAAAAAAACAAATTTTATGATACAGAGACTAAGACAAGACCACTTTGAGCACAACAATAAATCAGGAAAATATTTAGCCAACCAACTAAAAAAAAACAAAGAAAAATCAATCATACCCGCGGTGAAGGATTCAGCAGGGAAGACCTTGACATCGCCCCAAGACATCAATGACACTTTCAGAACATTCTATAGCAAATTATATACCCCAGATATCAACCCAAGCACGGCAGACATTAATTCCTTCTTAGATAAAATAAACCTTCCTCAACTATCTAAAGAACAAGCACAATCATTAGACAAACCATTAACACAAACGGAATACCATAAAGCTCTGCTTCAGATGCCCAACAATAAAGCCCCTGGACCCGATGGCTTCCCAGCTGAATTCTTCAAACATTTCTGGCCAATAATCTCACATTATTCATTAGATTGACAACGGAAATAGAACATAACTCCAAAATCCCTCCACACATGAACACTGCGCTTATCTCAGTACTGCTTAAGCCGGACAAAGACCCAACCCTACCCTCCAGCTATCACCCCCTTTCACTGATCAACACAGACATTAAAATAATTAGCAAAGCCTTAGCCACCAGAATTGAAACAGTCACTCCTATATTAATTCACCCCGAACAAACAGGATTTATCAAAGGACGCCACTCATCAAGCAATATGCGCAGATTATTCCATTTATTAAACTTCACCAAACAACACAATCTGAAAGCAATAATCACCTCACTAGATGCAGAAAAAGCCTTCGACAGAGTCAACTGGTCATTCCTATTTGCAACTTTACAGAAATTTGGTTTTGGAGAGTCGTTTATTCAGTGGATTAAAACACTATACACATCACCTATGGCCACTGTCACCACAAACGGAATAACATCACAAAGCTTCATACTTCATAGGGGTACCAGACAAGGATGCCCACTCTCTCCCTCTCTTTTTGCCCTCTTCATCGAACCTCTCGCTACAGCAATCAGACAAAATGCTAACATTCTAGGAATCACCACCGGTAACACTCACCACAAGATCAGCCTTTATGCTGACGATGTGTTATTATATCTACAGGAACCGACAACATCATTACAAGAAACTACAAAACTCTTAGACTCATTCTTTAAAGTGTCAGATTTCTCCATAAACTGGTCAAAATCAACAATCCTACCTTTAGAGGGAGGTGATAGGAATGCTGCAACCCAGGACTCATCCTTCCCCCTCCCCTCTGGAAATATCAGATATTTAGGAATTACCATCTCGCCCAGGCTGTCAGAGTTATTTCAGCTCAATTACACCCCACTGATAAAAGCAATAGATGATGATTTACAAAGATGGACAAACCTACCAATCTCACTAATCGGAAGAATAGCAACTGTCAAAATGTCAATTCTGCCAAAAGTTAATTATTTATTCATTATGATCCCAACCCAACCCACCACCAACTGGTTCAACTCCCTAGATTCTATCATATCCAAATTCTACTGGAAAAACAAAACACCAAGAATTAAATTAACCACTCTTCAAAAAAGCAAAAACCAAGGAGGACTCGAGGCTCCAAATTTTCATAACTATTATCTGGCCAACCAATTAATATACATTCACAATTGGATTCACCCCACCCAACAATACCACCCATGGGACGATATTGAAAAAGAAGTCTGCATGGAAATATCACCACAGGACCTGCCATTCCTCAATACCAACATAAAACATCACAACTGCTTCAAGAATACTGTAATCTCGACAACTCTAACAGCCTGGTGGAAAACTAACAAGCTAACTAACTCCACCTCAGCACCCTGCAAACACACCCCAATATGGCACAACCCTGACTTTCAACTTAATAAATCATCCTTACACTTCCCGGTATGGAAACAAAAAGGCATCACCCATCTTAACCACATCTTTACAAACAACACCTTCACCACCTTTCAAGATCTCACAGAAAAATACGGCATTGGAAGAGACCAATTTCTCCAATTTCTCCAATTAAAATCGGTTATAAAATCTAAAATCAATATTATACACAATGAACTCCAACCACCCCCCATCATATCAGCCATGAACGAAATAACATCTCAGAAGAAATTACTTTCAAAAATATACAAAATACTAGCAAGCACAGACTCTACAATACACCTCCCGATCTTAAGATGGGAAGCGGACCTGGCTTTCTCTCCCAGCGCCGTATTTTGGCAACAAATCTGCAACAACACATTCACGATGACTAACAATACTAATCTGCAATTAATCCAATTCAAAGTAATACACAGAGTACATATCACTCAGCACAAGATGTTTAAAATGGGATTTGCAAGCACAAACATATGTTCACACTGCACCCTCAACACCACAGACGATTATCTTCACGCAATCTGGCTTTGCTCACCCCTTCAACACTTCTGGAACTCAATCACCAATACACTATCCCGCATCCTGGGCTGCAGCATTCCACTCTCTCCCTCTCTCTGCCTACTCGGGGATTTATCTGCTATCAACCCAACAATCCAGAACACTAAACCCTTGCTTGTTGCCCTAGCTGTCGCCAAGAAAACCATCCTTTTAAACTGGAAGACCAGAAAGACTGTGAATACTAGGCAATGGTCAAACCTTCTATCAGATCACATATCACAGGAAAATATCTCAGCCTCCAATCGCAGCGAAATCCCCCAATTCAATAGCATCTGGAAATCATTCATGGATAATCTAAATATCTAATCACCTGAAATATGCCTGTGAATCACCCCCCCCCAATTTCCCAACCCCCCTCATCTTCCCTCTATACAATCCCCCAAGCCCCTCTTCCCCTCACCCCCTGTGCATTTCTCTTCCCTCTATAGAACCCCCACTACACCCCCACTTCCCCTGTCACGTACCCCTGTCTGTCGGTCTCTCTGTCCCTCTGTGTGCCTGTCTGTATATCAGTCCCATTCTTCGTCTGACTGTATGTCTATCTGGCTGTATGTCCATTTCTGTTTTATTTTCTTCTTCCTTCTTTCTTCTGTTCTTTTTGGTTTCTTTTGTGTTATTGTTGGTTTGTCTTGGTGTTTCTTCCCTCCCTCAGAGAGGAAATTACTATTGTTTTTACCACTGTAAATAATGTTACTGTTCATTACTAAAAAGAATTGTAATTAAAAAATAAAGTTGTCCTCCGAAGAGGGGGGGTGGAAGGTGGGCCTATAAAAAAATAAATAAAAATAAAATAATTTTATTACTTGCCTAATAGCCTAATTGAGGAGAACCGGCTACATTTGATGGCATTGAGTAATTGGTGAATTAAACGCTGATGTAGCCTATTGTTAATCAAGGAAACGGATTGAAAAATTATTAAGACCAATAATCAGTTTAAAGGGAAGTTTTGTAACGTCCCGTTCCCATCCAGTCCGTTTTCCGTGTTTTGCCATGTCCCTCCGTGTCATGTTTGATTCCCTTGTCCATGTTTTCCCTGTTGCTGCAGACTGGGCGTGTTCCCTCTGTTTGTTTCACTCCTTTTACCCACTCCGGTTTCAACCAATCTCCTTTCCCCATTGTTGCATGCATTCTGCACCCTTCATTTGTTCAATTACCCATGTCTTCATTCTCATGCTTTTCCTGATTGTTTCCAATCACACTCCCCTATTTAACCCACCTTCTGTCTCCCCTCCAGTGCTGGTTCATTACCTTAGTTGCTTTCCTAAACCTTGTTGGTTCTCTATAACGTGTGCTTATACCTTCTTCCTTGAATCTCTGTCCTTGTTGCTAACTTCAGTTTGGTTCTGTTTAGGGGCTTAAATGCTCACTGCCTGCTGTTGTTGCGAACTAGTCCTGTTTGTTTGTGGTTCTTCTTGTTTTGTACTTTGCCTGTCTCGTTTACCACCTTTATTGTTCCTGCCAGTCTGTAGCTGTGTACCTCTCCCTGTTTGTGTTGCGGTACCTTCCGTCCAGTCCAGTTCCAGCCCCAGTATCCCGTTGGACTACCCAGTCCAGATCCAGTCCAAGTTCCTGTACCAAGTCCAGTTCCGGTTTGGAACAACTCCATGTTCCGGTGATCCAGTTCCTGTGATCCTGTTTCCTGTACCAAGTCCAGTTCCGGTTTGGAACAACTTCATGTTCCGGTGATCCAGTTCCTGTGATCCCGTTCCTGTTTCCTGTACCAAGTCCAGTTCCGGTTTGGAACAACTCCATGTTCCGGTGATCCAGTTCCTGTGATCCCGTTCCTGTTTCCTGTCCTGCCCAGTTCCTGTTTGGAACCCCAGTTCCCTTATCAAGTCCAGTTCCGGTTTGGAACAACTCCAGGTTCCCGTGATCCAGTCCCTGTAGGACCATCCGGTCTAGAACCAGTCCAGTTCCAGTCCGGAACTCCTGTCTCCCGAATCAAGCCCAGGTCCGGTTTGGAACAAACGCCACGTTCCCGTGATCCAGTTCCTGTTGGACCGTCCGGTCCAGATCCAAGTCCAGCTCCGGCTTGGAGCAGTTCCAAGTGCCGGAGAACTCCCTAACCACCCTTTATACTGTTGTGTTAAATCTGTGTACAGCTTGGGACTACCCCAAGCTCCTTAATAAACCACCTTTTCTGTCCCCCTGTCTTTGAGTCGTTGCACTTAGGTCCAGCCCTTACCAGGATCGTGACAAGTTTTCCGCTACCCCCAATTTTCAGCTCAGGAGCCGCCACTGGTAATACCTGATTTACAAAATGTGAACCATTGTCACTCGATATTTTAGATGGCAGGCCCCACCTGGGTATTATTTTGCGCATTAAAGCTTTTGCCATGTTCGCTGCATCTGCTTTTCTGCATGAAAAACATTCTACCCATTTGGAAAACATGTCTATTACCACCAGACAATATTTGTAGCTCTATTAAATCCATCATCAGGTGTTCAAAAGGGCCTGTTGGCTTCGGATGCGCCGGAGCTGGAATCTGCAACCCTCAGCCCACATTGTTAGTTACACATATAACACATTTCTTACAGTATTCCTGTGCGAAAACAGAAAATCCTGGACAAAACCTAAATCTATTTACAAGATCCATCCCTTTGACACATGGTCTCTCTCATGTGTCAATTTTGTGAGGAAAGGAAACATGGAACGAGGAAGGGCTGGACGCCCAGCCGGGTCGATCCAAACGCCGTCTGCAGAGAGAGTGCATGCGGTTTACCATTTTTGCTTTTCACCTTTATCAGGTCCTGTTTGTAAGACAGAGACATCATTAAGTGAAAAAGGATCATGAGAAACTGGAACAGACATCATCTGCAGGAGGGGGGAGACAGGAGAAGATGCAGCTGCCTTTGCTGCACCGTTCCCACAAGAAATGTGGTCAGAAGTGCTTGTGTGGGCCTGACATTTACAAACTGCAACAGAGGAGGGGAGTAGCAGCACTTCTAGCAGGTTTTTACGAGCATGTGATGCATAATAGGCTTGCCTGCGGAAGTAAGAAAACCACAGTTCCAAAATCATGACACACTCCATACGCGTAACGAGAATCAGTGTAAATTCCTTCTGCCAGAATACAAGCTCTTGTGAGAGCGAACAGTTCCGCAGCCTGGGCAGACAAATAAGCAGGCAAGCGAGCACTCTCACAAACAGAATTGGGAGAACAGACAGCATATGCCACTAAGGGCTGGCCGTCTGTATGGGATCATGGTGCGGAGCCATCTACAAAAAAGATAAGGTCACAGTTAGGAATCTATTCATCAAACAGATTGGGTCGTGGTTTGCAGAGAAAATCCACAACCTGTGTGCAGACGTGGTTCACCATCATCTTCTGTAGGGAGCAAATTAGTGGGGTTTAAAACAGTACAACGCTTTAATGTAACATGCGACATAGTTAACAACACATTTTGGTAGTGCAGGAGGCGTGCTGGTGTGAGATGTGCAGTTCGTGCCTGCGTAATAAGAGAGTGCAACACATGAGGAACATTAACGGTGAGAGGGCACATTGTTACAATATTAGCGCAGGCCAGCACAGCCTCTGTGGCAGCAGCTACGGCTCGCAAACAGGGAAGTATTCCCCGTGCCACAGCATCTAAGCGCTTTGAGTAGTATCCCACTGGGCGTTGCTTGTCAGCGTGAGCCTGTGTCAATACAGCTGACATGAAACCATTCTTCTCTGCTACAAACAGGTTAAAAGGTTTACTGTGGTCAGGCAGCCCAAGACAAGGAGAAATAGAGAGCGCACGTTTCAGTTCAATTAGAGCAGCTTGGCCTTTAGGGGTCCACACAGTCTCATAAAGTCACATCTGGTGGCCATGTATGAGGTCAGATAAAGGTTGTGTGATAGTAGCGTAATCTATTAGCCACAGGCGGCAGTAGCCAGCCATTCCTAGCAAAGACATAATTTGCTGTTTAGTCACTGGTTGAGGTAGTTTAGTATAGAGTATAGAATCAACACGTTCAGAGCTCAGACTACGGCCGTCGGGCGTGATTACATGCCCTAAATACGTAAATGTTTGATAACAGAGTTGCAACTTTTGTTTAGAACATATTATGGCCATTCTTGGATAAGAAAAGAAGGAGCGCCTTCGAATCTATCTAAAATGCATGTTGAGAGGGGGAACACAGCAGTAAATCATCCACATACTGGATACGTGTGCTTCTCTTGGGTGGTATGAAATTCTCTAAGTTTGTACTCAGTTCTGCGGAAAACACAGCTGGCGATTCAATAAAACCCTGTGGCATTACGGCCCAAGTCCACCTTTTCCCTTTAAACGTAAACGCAAACCATTCCTGCGAATCGGGATGCACCGGTATACTGAAAAAAGCATTTGCTAAATCAACCACAGTAAACCACATGCTGTTGTTCAGCACATCCGACAAAATTGTAATCGGGTTTGGTCCAACCGGCACTCGAGCATGCACAGCACTGTTTACTATCCTCAGATCTTGCACAAACCGCCAGGCTCCCGAAGCCTTTCGAACCGGCAAAATTGGAGTGTTAAAGTTTGATGTCGGGCATGGCACTATTGCTCCCTTTTCCATAAGCTCTCTGTGTGCTGTTGCAATACCTAATTCTGCCTCTTTGCTAAAGGGGTACTGTGCTTTGTGTGGACGATAAGTACCTTTTGGGGAAACTACCAGTAGTTTAGCTCCTTTCATGCGACCTATATCGTATCTGCCTTTTGCCCACAATGTCTCAGGTACACTTGTAACCAAATAGGCTCCTCCCGTGTTACGGGTAGATGCTTGGGTAGTCTCAGGAGTGACAGCGGAGGCTTCGTGAGTTACAACTATTGTAGCACAAAAAGGAATCATATAAGTGAGGGTGGACGGTGAAAATTTCCTACCTTCTGTCACAGACTGTACTTTCAGCAACCAAGGGCCTACATCTCTAAACTTAGAATGCGATACCTTTGAAAGTGAGAAATGCGGGGCAGAGAGAACATCCGTGTGCAAAAGTTGTTGCTCCTGATTCAAACAAATCGCAGCCGCTGTGAATTCAGGTCCAGCAAAAACATTTTGCACAGTGACGCTCTCGTTTGGGGTTTCTAAGTTCCATCTACATTCATATGAGTTGTCTCTAGTGTGTAGTAGTGTGCAGGACAATGTAACTGCATCGGTACATCAACATACGGGGGCACTATGTTCCATAATTGAGTGGCCGTCTCATTTTCATCTAAATTCCATGCATACAACCAATCTTTTACCACAGAGTCGAGTGCATAGATTCCTGCCATTGGCGCGTGGACGGTTATGCCATCGGCACCACACTGTATATTCATGTGTAATTTACACATGATATCACGTCCTAACAAATTTACTGGGCAGTTTTGAGACAACAGGAATCTATGTGTAAATATTCGCCCTGGAGTTTCAACCTCCAGAGGCTCTGAGAGCGTTTCCATGCACAGAATACCAGACGCACCTGTTTGAATTTTTTTAGATGGCATCGGAACATTAGGAAAATCGTGTATTCAGTTATGGATGCACCAGAATCAACAAAAAATGGAATTGACTCACCCATGACCCTGCGTGTGTTGTGGGGGAATCTTCTGGGGTCTGCGATGCCTTAATAAACTGTCCCTTGCGGCTAACTTCCTCTGTATCCACCTCATCCTATTACTGATTCTGTCTTGGGAAACCCACACTCATGTTTGGCGGTGGTGGGTAGGGCCAGTCTTGTTGCCTTGGGGCGCCGGCCGATTGTTCATTGAATTGTCCTGAATTATTATTCAGGCAATTGCAGGCAATGTGCCCAAAACCCTGGCAGGCATAACACTTTATGTTCGGAGAAGCTTGCCATCCGGTGTTGCTCTGTTGTCCCCTGGCCCGCTGTCCACCTTGTACATGGCCTCCTTGCCCACGTCCGCGGCCTCTTCCCTTCTGTTTTCCCCCTCGCCCGCCTTGGTAGTACAACAGCCGGGCCTTCTGCAGTTGTATATCCATCTTCTGTTGTTTACCTTGAGTCTGTCTCTCCGCATGTTTCACATGCGACCAAACAAATAGCAGACCCTGGTTTTTCCAACCAATGCATGGTGTTGTAGTAGTCTTTTTTTAAATCCGGCAGCAGGCCGCCTACAAGTGAAGTTTTCAAAAGATTATTGTATGATTCCTCAGCAGCCTCTTTGTCAAGACCGGAATGCTTCTCAAATACTTCTTCCATCCGTGCGCGGTAGCCGTCGCACGTTTTGCCACTGTTCTGTCTTGTTCCTTGTATTCGCCCCCAGTCTGTTCGGTTTGGATACAGTCTTTTCACCGCTTCACATAGTTCATCCAGTTGATCTTTAAACTCTATGTCTGTTCGATTTACATTCGTATTGAACGCTCCCTTTACAGCACTCCATTTGAGTTTAAAAAACCTTCGATACACCATTTCCAGTTCTTACGCGGATGGTTGATACAGCTGATCCAATTCTCGCATTGCTGTACACCATTTCTCAGCATTGTCTCTGGGATCGGGTAATTCCCTGACAATGTCCATGATCTCTTCTATAGTCCAGTTGCATTGTACTAAAAGATCCGGTCTCCTTTGGCCATTCCTCCCTGGCCCGCGAGGATCAGGGAATGCCAGAAGGGGAAACAGGGACTGATGTTGTACAGGACGAACCTGCAGGACTGTGCCGTTGCCCTGATGTGTTCTTTGAAGTCCAGCTGGTTGTCCAGGACCACCCCCAGGTTCCTTGCAGAGCGGGGGGCGGTCACCATGGTTCCGTCGACGGTGATGGACAGGTCTAGAAGCGGGGAGGTCTTGTATGGCATGAAGAGCAGCTCAGTCTTTTTGAGGTTGAGCTTCAGGTGATGGCTAGACATCCACACAGAGATGTCAGCCAGGCAAGCAGATATCCTCTCCTTTACCTGTGAGGTAGAGAAGGGAAAGAGAGGAAGAGTTGAGTTTCATCAGCATAACTATGGTAAGAGAAGCCATGTGAATTAATAACCAAACCAAGAGACTTTGTGTAAATGGAGAACAGCAGAGGACCCAATACAGATCCCTGCGGGACTCCTGTAAAAAGTGGATGAGGTGCAGAGACAGAGCCCTTCCAGGAGACTTGGTCGGATCTATCTGTGAGATAGGATGTAAACCAAGAGAGGGCAGTTCCAGAGATGCCCATCTCAGCCAGTGTGGAGATCAGGAGTGTGTGGTTGACCGTGCCGAACGCTGCAGACAGGTCAAGGAGAATCAGGACAGAGGAGAGGGAGGAGGCTCTGGCAGTGTTCTGGTGGAGAAAAACAGACAGTTGGTTAAGGGCAGCTCGTTCAAGAGCTTTGGACAGAAAGGGCAGGAGAGACACAGGACGATAGTTTCTGAAGGCCCGCCGCCGCCCGTTTCCCTGTTTTCTCTGCCTCTCTTTCCCATTTACGAAACAAATCCCAATCTATCCTCTCTTTTTTCCTTCTTGTCTTGCCTTCCTCACTCTTCTCTAACAAAGCCCTGCAGACCGCCCGCAATTTAATACTAAGTTTACCTTCTGCGGGGAATTTATCATCTGTTAGTTTTCACCATAATGATATCTGGGTCAAAACATTATGTCCCCATTTGTTACACATGTGTTTTGTCAGTCCGGATAGTATCGGGTCCCTTTGCCTCACCTCCTTACTACTCTTACCTCCCATTTTCCTAGGACTCAAACACACAGACACAAAAGACAAAAGTACTTAATTAGACTTAGACATACAACACAAATAACCATCAAAAGGACAAGAAGGAACAATTTTGTTAAAATATGTTTCTAAATACTTTGTCCTAATTATTTTGCATGCTTTCTCTCATAACCTCTCAAGTCCGGTTCTTTTATTAAGAATTCTTTGAACCTCTGACATCTGGTCCAGTTTGTTTTCATAAAGAAAACTAGTTTTCATACAGAAAACTTTGTAGGCCTGCTTTACTCATCTCAAGTCTGAGAAACCAATCGCTACCTTAAGTTTTGTTTGTGGATGGTGTATCCGTCGCCTGTCTCCCACACGTGTCCTCAGGCCGGGGCTCCTTTCCTTAGTTTGGTAAGGAGGAGATTTCCCCTAAGGCTCTCTAAGAAACCCCCGTCGACGGATTAACCTTCAGATCACTACAGACGGCCGGCGGCAGAGTTAAAAATCCTGTTCGTGACACCAAATAATGTTGTGGAAATTCTTCTGTTTAATAAAGAAATCAAAGTATTCCAGCGATACGTTTGTCAGAGTTTTATTCAGCTGAAGAGAGCACCCAGAATACACAGCAAAGTGTCTCCTTAGGATAACTCTACCCCCTGAGTAATGTAACACAGTTTATATACATTTCACTCTACTGCCCTACAAATCATTGTCATCATGCAAAAACAAGAGTGGGCTGTCTACCTTATCTAAAGGCATAATTTAGTATCTAGGGATACAAAAGGTTAAATGCCTGTCTTCTAACGTGTAGTAATGCATAACATGTGTAGGCTATTAGAAACAATTCTTCCTTTCTCCCACAGTATGTTAACAGTGATTTATACATCAACCCTTGCAATGTTACTGACATTTTGGTTAATGTATTATTTAGACTTGTACTGTTTTTTTTATTGGACATTTCTCTTATATAGCACTATTTCTGATCCCCCCCCCCCCCCCCCCCTCAGTGTCATGGTTATTAGCAGCCTTTGCTGTTTCGCCGTTAGGTTTTCTTTTTGGCGTCGTCGGGACGCTCTATCGGATTTTTTCCGCCTCCGTCCCGGTGTTTGTATCTCGCCTGGCAATTATTCTTTGCACTTGTTTCAGGTTTCCGTCGGTTATAAATAGCCCAGGACTTCCGCATTTCCGACACTTCGATATTGTCTTTGCTATGTTGACAACGAAGTCAGTAAGGTATAGGAAATTCGGTCGCTGCATTTCTGGTTCGTACGAATAGGAAACGCAGCAAGTCCGGTTAAAGGTATTAGGATTAGATTGGTTTTCTCTTTTCATTCCAATCGTTTTCATTATCCTTATTCTTTTTACCTGTTACCCTTTGTTTTCAAGCTCTTTTGCCTATAGAGCTTTGGGTAACAGGTGTTATTTTCTGTTCCTTTCTTTCACTCGTTTTTTCAAGTAGATGATATCTGCCTGCCTGGCTGACATCTCTATGTGGATGGCTACTCATCACCTGAAGCTCAACCTTGACAAGACGGAACTGTGCTTCATACCTCACATGACCACCCCACTGCAAGCCCTCTCCATCACCATTGATGGTACTATTGTGGCTGCCTCCCACTCTGCAAGGAACCTGGGGGTGGTCCTGGAAGACCAGCTGGACTTCAAGGAGCACATCAGTGCAACAGCACGGTCCTGCAGTTTCCTACTTTACAACATCAGGAGAATTCGACCATACCTGACGACCTACTTGACCCAGCTTCTCGTCCAGACCATGGTTATCTCACGCCTGGATTTCCCCCCTGCTGAGGTCAGTCCACTGGCTGCCGGTCGCCGCCAGGATCAGGTTCAAAGTTCTGACCCTGGCCTACGCTGCAGCCAAAAGGACAAGCCCTTCCTACCTGCAAGACATAATCCAACACTGCACTCCAGCTCGACCACTTCGCTCTGCTCGTCCTGACTGCAGAGCTTCTCCACCCTAGCTCTCCAGTGGTGGAACAAACTCCTCACTCTTCTACTTTCTGCTGAAACACTGCCTGCTTTCAGTCGTGGTCTGAAGACACACACCTTGACTGATTTACCAATCTAGTACCAGTGCTGTTTTTCGCTTGTTTCCTGTTCTTTAATTCTTAGTTGATTTTATAGTTTATAATGTCTAGTTGTCTTAGCCATAGCTTATTGTGTACTATACTCAATGTTCATGACTATGGATAGCTGCTATGTTATGATAAGAGATTAGCTCTATCTGAACTGATGTCATTGACCTTCGGTATGCACTTATTGTACATCACTTTGAATAAAAGCATCTGCCAAATGAATGTAATGTAAATAAAGTTTATTATTATTATTTTTTATTTTAAAATGATCAAAATGATCTCAAATTATCTCTTATCTTTCAAAGCCTGATGGCCAGTATACAGCATATAGTAATAATCTTTATAATTTTAGTCATATAAAAGTTAGAAATTGTATATAACACAACATCTGATATTGATTACAATGAAAACACCAATTTACAATGGGTAGAAAATAGATTTTATATGATTTCCAATAAAATCTCAGATCATTGGATAGGCTACATTAACTATTTTAAAAAATATATATATATTTTTACATACAGCTGACACCCTTGTCATTTTTATGTATTTAAATGGAATGCTTTCACCCCTACAAAGCTTTTGACACATCCCCCGCATGCTGTTCACTTCTGTCTGCTTATTAGGTAGCATTATAAATGTCTAGAAGTATCTAAGATAATTAAGTATTAAAAGTTGGGTTCATGTGAGTAGCGTGATCCCATTCGCAATAAAGGGCATCTTCGTGTGTGTTTGCGGGTTGTATCAAGCCAAACTACATTTTGGGGCCATTTTATTGCTTAGCGCAAATGAAAGTATGACTGGGAAATATATATTTATTTATTTTTTTGCAAATATATTCCCTATATACGTATTTATCTATTAATGGATAATGCATTATCTTGCTAACAGCCTAGTGATGCTAGCTACTTTAAACCAGAGCTAGGTACCTAGCTAGCTTCATATCTTTTAGCTGCTAGTAGACAGTCTATTAATTTCAATATTAATAGCTATTGATGGTCCAAAGTAGATGGCAGTCCTCTCTCAGTAATGTCATTAAACTGCTATTTTCTGGCATGTTGACCACCCTGACATGGATTAATTAGAATATAAATATACCCAAAGTGGAAACTATGAAATCACATTTTAGAGCTATAGAAAGGTCAAAGGTCACAACAGTAGGATTAGGGTTATGGGTTCCTTAAAAGCTAGAGGCTTGAAATTCAGAAGTATGAATACATCCATGGCCTACATTGCATAAGCAAAAAAAACAGACCACACACAGAAGCTCCATAGCACCACCTACAAATCTCAATTTTTAAAAAACCTACCTGGACCACAAAGGCAGCCATGCCTCCAAAATGTAGTATACAAGGACGTATAGAAACCAAATTTAATTAATATCCATTAAAGCATTTTGGAGTTATTAGCCCACAACAGTTTTTATTGGCTTACAGCGGTCAGGATATTTGGACTATCAGTGTTTTTTCTAGTAACTTTTTAGAAGACCGTCCCCTGAACTGGTGTGAGTGCATGTTGATATGTCAAATGGTCTCAGAGGAGATAGATTTTAAAGGTTTTTCACAAAATGCAAATCTTCAAAAAATCCAATATGGCGGACCTTATTGGTCCTAATAGCAAAGTTGTTTGCCATGAGCCAAGGAATCTGAGGCAAAAATAATTTTGATGATAGGCCAAACAGTTCAAAAGTTATAGCCCAAAATATTATATTTGTTCCTATAGCGCCACCATGAGGCTGATTGAGATGAGATTTTCTTCATTTCATACATTTATGATGAATGTGCCAAGTTTCAAGTCTCTAAGATGTACCATCTCACAGGAAATTTAGCAAACACACAGAGAAAATAATAATATAATAATAAAACCAGTGGAAAACAATAGGGTTTTAGCCCTTTGGGCTCAAACCCTAATTAGAGATAACTAACGTGAGATTGTTTAATGGGTGGGAATAATTCTGAATAATTAACTGGCAAAAAAACCTAACAATTTCTCTGAATTGCACGTTAGCATTGCGTTTTCTCCTCATCACATGAAAGAATGTAATTAATTTAAGACGGCGCTCGATTTAGTCAAAACGATTTAAACATTAGAAAGTATTCATGTAAAAGAGGAAAACCTCTTAAATTGCTGGAACCAGCGTTGAGGGCAGTGCATGCTTTCAAGCTAGAAAAACGAATATGTGCTGTTCATTGATCACTTCACATAGGCTATTAACGCATTTTGCGTCAGCAACAATGTAGATATAGTAAAATGCTGCACAAGCTTATTTACCTATTCGTCTTGGTTATTGAGAAATTAAATTGTTTGATTGTTAGGCTATCTGGAAAATTATTCCGAAAATATTGAGAGACGAGTAGCCTAATAATCCGTTTAAAAGCAAGATTAAACTACAGAGAACCTGGTAGCTACGTCCCACAGTATGGTACTCTGTTACTGCATAAAGCAATTTGCTAAACTATGAAATACAAAATAGCAAACTACTACTTGATTAACCTGTATTTATTAGCCTATACACTGTCTTTTCCATTCTGTATGCTCTTTTAATGTCTAATAAACATTAACGTTATTATCAGTGAACAGGACGTTCAATGTGAATTGTGGGTAATATGAGCTTGCCGAGTCTGCTCTTTTACAGACTCGTTCCTTTGAGAAAAGTTGAGGGTGGAGGGGCTATGTCACAAACTTCACTTGGCTTTCTAACGGATTGGACTCACACCTAAAATGGTGACTGAGGGTACATCCTGGGCTGCGGTCCAATCTGTTAAATATTCTGCCCTCCTGCACTTCCCCTCGCCACTTCCACTTGGGGGAATCCCTTTAGAAATCGGAAATTGGCCGTTGCCAAGGGCGAATGCAGTCCAATCCGTTAGAAATTGAAAGTACATGAAATTAGTCCTTCAACCCTCGATTTGGCTCGAGGGAATGAGACCGCAAGACTGCAGAATTCAGGCAGTGAAATTGCCCAGAATGCTTTACTGTAACCCCAAGGAACTCCCGGGAAAAATCTTAAAAATAGACAAAGCAGCACTCAAGTATAAGCGATTAAACAATATTTAAAAGTTTTTTTTTTGCACGCCTAAAATGTTGAATAAATTAGGAAATAACATTGATTTAGTGGTTTGATAAAATCGCTTTAAAACATATCTCCAGCGAAAAGTTTCATGTTATCCTACTAGGATTCAGTATTAGAATGATTATTTCAGGCCAGTGTCATGGTTATTAGCAGCCTTTGCTGTTTCGCCGTTAGGTTTTCTTTTTGGCGTCGTCGGGACGCTCTATTGGATTTTTTCCGCCTCCGTCCCGGTGTTTGTATCTCACCTGGCAATTATTCTTTGCACTTGTTTCAGGTTTCCGTCGGTTATAAATAGCCCAGGACTTCCGCATTTCCGACACTTCGATATTGTCTTTGCTATGTTGACAACGAAGTCAGTAAGGTATAGGAAATTCGGGTCGCTGCATTTCTGGTTCGTACGAATAGGAAACGCAGCAAGTCCGGTTAAAGGTATTAGGATTAGATTGGTTTTCTCTTTTCATTCCAATCGTTTTCATTATCCTTATTCTTTTTACCTGTTACCCTTTGTTTTCAAGCTCTTTTGCCTATAGAGCTTTGGGTAACAGGTGTTATTTTCTGTTCCTTTCTTTCACTCGTTTTTTCAAGTTTTTACTTTGTTTCTCTAACCTCCTGTTACACCTAGTGATTTAGTGTGTGATGTTCTTTTGTTATTTATTCTCGCTGTTTATCGAGATACGCCTCCGTTTTTGAGGTTGCCTTGATTTGCCTTGTGCTAGGGAAGTTTTGCTCCCATTCTTCCTCCCAAGTGGAAGTGGCGAGGGGAAGTGCAGGAGGGCATAACATTTAACATTTGGACCGCAGCCCAGGTCTCAAAAGGGATTCCCCCAAGTGAAGTTTGCAAGTGATGTTTATAAGGGTGGAGCAAAAACTGGATTGGGATGCAGCCACAGATCGCTGTATTTATTCTTTTCTGTATTTATTTCTGTATTTATTCTTTTCTGTATTTATTTATTTCTGTATTTCTTCTTTTCTGTGTTTATTTATTTCTGTATTTCTTCATCCATATGGTAATTAGGAGGCGTGGCTTTGATATTTAAGCATAGTAGTCCATCCTAGACATGCTACTGATGCACAGTCACTCGCATAATTTAGGATAGTCATATTAAAATTCAGTCTGATCATGGGTCAAAACAATCCCACAGTAGGGGCACCGTGGTGGTGCAGTGGGCTAAGGCACGAGGAAACGAGACAATCTGTGGAAACGAGACAATCATATACTTTGATTAGATGTTTAAAAATATGCTTGCAAGTATGAATTATAGGGCATGAAAGATGCGTGTTTTTGCTCACAAATAAGAACGTTAACTAGCCACAAACGTTAACTAGCCACTGTGACGTAAATGTTACTGTCTTGGTTGCATCTGCACATGAACATTAGTTATAAACAAGAAATGGGTCTATGCTGCCCCTCAGCTGTGACACGCTGAAGTGGTTTATAGTAGCCTACTTCAGGTCAGGTTGGTGCTACTAATGGTTCAAAACTGTTCAAACTTGGCACAGGAAAACCAGCACTGTCAAAAATGTTATTTTAGATGGACAGCATGTCGGTTTGAAGTTTCAGCTTAATCAGACACTGATGAAGGCTTTGTAGCCGAAACGTTCAAATAGACACGCTACCTATCTAAAACAAATAGCCGAAGAAGATTTTTGTGAGTGCTGGTTTTCCTTGATATGTTTGCCTGATCAATAGCAGGGCTATTAACAGCACCAGTTAGCATGTAACTACACGGCAAATGTTTGTCACCGCTGGATTGCATCTGCAATTATTGTTATAGCCTACTATTATCTCTGTCCTGCTGTGAGGGTGGTGGGTGCGGAGGACCAAGCGTGACCGTGAGAGGATTCTAAAAGTTATCCACCGAAGTGAATGACCACAAATAGGGGGGAAGGAGAACTGAAAAAGGAAGAACTTCCCGGCGAATACGTGCCAAACAAAAAAGCGACCCAGGAAAAGTGGGCGAAAAGCTCGCAGACTGGAGCCGTAGACAGAATCAACCCCAAGCTCAATAAACAAGCTAGAATGAGGGGCAGACAGAAATGAAGATAAAAGAGAATAACCTCCGGCACATTAGACTATAAACAGCCAAAATAAGGAGGTGAGGAAAAGAAAGAATGCCTCTGGCTCAACAGAGAAATGAGGCAAAACGGGAAACGGAGTACAGAGGTACTATCTCACAGAGATAGGAAACAGAAACCAAGGAGAAGACTGGCAGAGAAAGGAAAATAAAACTCTAACTAAAGAGAAACCTAACACTCTAAAAGGCAAGTCCCGCGTGTCAGTTTAGCAATTAGCTGAACTGACAAGCAGTCGCCTTGGTTCCTATACCTGTGTTACCTGGCTTAGTGTGGCAAAACGGACACAAAAGCAAAGAACCCGGAAATCGCTGCGTTTAAATAACCAGCTGACACGGGACAGGTGGAACGAATGAGTGCGGGGTAAGAGGAAAAAACACGGCAAGGGCACCGTCTCGCGGACCCAAATGGAAGCGTCTGCAGAACAGGACCGGCGAGCTGCAAAACCATGACACCTGCTCATTAAAACGCATCTGTGTCTATTATTGGCTGCAATCTCCAACAAACTGTCAGTTACTGCCTCCACACAAAAAAATTATGAAGTCTGGATCCTCACTTGATGCAAAGTTAGATTTGATAGATGTGCTAACATAGCCTAGCCTGTATGCAGCCATTTGTGTATCACAGAAGCCAGCAACCACAAGGCAAGTACAATTGATCTGACACTGGGGTCTACCAACCAATGAGAATTGGTGGACAGCCCCCTCATTATCATATGGGCAAAGAAATACAGAAATGAAATATAGCTGCAAGCAGCGATTCCCGGGGACCGAGCGGCATGAGCAGCATTTGTCAAACACAGAAACTGCAAAATGGTAGAAAACTCTAGACAGGGTTGACCCAAATACAAATATTTGTTTCTAATCAGGGCTTTTGCCATTGTTGATGGTATCTTAACCCGATCCAGTAAGGGCTTGCGTATTACGTTTTTTAAGTACAAGTGAAACAGTAAACAGTTAATACTGTTAAATTTCTTAACTTTTGCAATAAAAAGGTGTTTCTTAATGTGAAAACAACATTAAAAGAAGCATATCATTTCCACAATAGTTTTGCCAAACATTAACTTAACCATTGGTACCAAGCTGGAATTGAACCGCTGACCGCATACATGGAAAGCCAAGATTGTATCCACTAGGGCAAAGCAGGATAACAGAAATGAGGAGGCCAAATAAGACTTGTGTGTTACGGTATAAGATTGTTTTGGCTTACTGACTTCATAATTCAAACAGATAACAGGTAATATTGTGAAATTTCTTAGCCTTTGCAATAAAAAGAACATTCTTACAATGACGTGCACATTGTTTGCCTCAAAAGAAACTTTGGAACAGGTGGGGATCAAACCACCAACCTTCTACACGGAAATCAAATGCCTTAACCACTAATCTACAGTCGGAATCGTAGGTAGATGACCTGTTAAGCAGAGATAGTGTACTTGGCGGATGGCATACCTGCCATCCCAACATTTGTATTTCTTTAGTGCCACCACGCAGATTGATTGGGTTAGAACTGCAGGGTTCAATTCTTGATCTAACTCTCAATCAACCCACCAAGTTTCAGAACTTTATATCAAATGGTTTTAGAAGTACTAGCATTTATGCGATGAGCCACGCCCAATGCAAATTTCATTGGCTTCTTATTTGGTTTTTTGACATACGCCTTAGTAAAGTAATGCATGTATGTAGGGATGCGGGATGAGTACCTTGAACAGGTTTGGTGCAAATTGGTCTAATTCTGTAGGATGAGTAGCATTTTAAGTGTTTTACAAAAATGCTAATTAGCAGAAAATCGAAGATGGCAGACTTCATGGTTTCTTGAGGCAAATTTGTTGGGCAGGAGTAGCGGGACGTATACACCAAATTTTGTGACTTTAGATCAAAGGGGGCGTCGGCAGTGGGGCATGTCAATGATTTTTAGTGAATTTTTTAATATTTTCTTATATTTGGATCTATATAGCGCCACCACGTGGCTTGATTGGGTTGAAACTGGAGAGGTCAGGTCCAGATATTACTCATAAAAGACCTTCCAAGTTTCATAACTTTCTGTGAAATGGTTTTGGAATTATTAGCATTTTTGTGATAAGCCACGCCCACTGGATATTTATTGGCTCGTCATTCGGCCATCTTTTAAAATACCAAAATTCTGTATATCTGTTTTATGAAGAATGTTGTATGGAGTGTGTTTAACAGGTTTCATGTAAATTGGTCAAATTTTATAGGAGGAGTAGTATTTTAAGTGTTTTACAAGTAATGCTAATTAGCGGAAAATCCAATAGGGATAACATGATTGTTCTTTGAGGCAGATTTGTTCAGTATGAGCAGAAGGACCTATATAACACATTTTGTGACTAAATAAAACGGGGCGTATGCAGTGGGCGTGTCAATGATTTTTAGTGAATTTTTAAATATTTTATTATATTTGGATCTATATAGCGCCACCACGTGGCTCAATTGGGTTGAAACTGTACAGGTCAATTCCTCATGTTACTCTTAATAGAACTACCAGGTTTCATAACTTTCTGTGAAATGGTTCTGGAATTATCAGCATTTCTGTGATAAGTCACGCCCATTGAAAATTGATTGGCTCGTCATTCGGCCATCTTTTAAAATATCAAAATTCTGTATATAACTTTTATGAAGCATGGTCTAAGGAGTTG
Source organism: Synaphobranchus kaupii (assembly GCA_029718625.1). NCBI lineage: Eukaryota > Metazoa > Chordata > Actinopteri > Anguilliformes > Synaphobranchidae > Synaphobranchus > Synaphobranchus kaupii. Next base: position 65,647,318 of record CM056376.1, on the reverse strand, counting down.
GTGAACCTGGTTTCATGTAAATTGGCCAGATGTTGTAGGAGGAGTAGCATTTTAAGTGTTTTACAAAAAATGCTAATTAGCGGAAAATCCAATATGGCTGACTTCATGGATCCTTGAGGTAAATTTGTTCAACATGAGCAGAGGGACCTGTGTACCACATTTTGTGACTCTAGGTCAAACGGGGCATCAGCAGTGGGTGTGTCAATGTCACAATATTTACATGTGCACTACAGCGCCACCAACTGGCCTATCGCCACGAAATTTGGTGTGACCTTGTGAGATGACAACTTCTAACTATTTTCCAAGTTTCATGAGAATCAGCCAAGTGGTTAAGGAAAAACCCAAAGAAGTAATAAATGAGTACATTTAAGCCAAAATGTCGGCAAATTCAAGATGGCGCCCATCAAATTAGTAAAGATCTATGATCCAAATCCGGCTCTTTGTCACTGTAGCAAGTCATACATCTCTGCAAAGGAACTGAGATTTTTAGTGAATTTTTTAATATTTCTTTATATTTGGAACTCTATAGCGCCACCACATGGCTCGATTGGGATAGAAACTGTAGAGTCAAGTCCTAATGGTACTCTTAACAAACCTATCAAGTTTCATAGCTTTCTGTCAAATCGTTTTGGAATTAGTAGCATTTTTGTAATAAGCCACGCCCAGTGAAATTTCCATTGGCTCGTCATTCGGCCATCTTTGAAATATCAAAATTCTGAATATACTTTATGAGACATGGACTGAGGAGTGTGGCAACCAAGTTTCATCTACATTGGTCAAATTTTGTAGGAGGAGTAGCATTTTAAGCGTTTTACAAAAAATGCTAATTAGCAAAAAATCCAATATGGTGCACTTTATATGTCCTTGAGGCAAATTTGTTCAGAATGAGCAACGGGACCTGTATACCAAATTTTGTGACTCTAGGTGAAACGGGGCGTCGGCAGTGGGTGTGTCAATATCAAAATGTTGTCACATGCACTACAGCGCCACCAGGTGTTCAATCTGTATCATTATATAGAGGATCCAAGAGTTTGGGAATCCCAACAAGCTTGCCAAGTTTGGTGATTCTAGGACAAACCAGCTCATGGGAATTTTAGGTGAAAGCTGAGGGGAAAAAAAAACTTTTTTTTTTTAAAGAATCTGAACAGATACAATAGGGTACCAGCAGCTACGCTGCTCGGTCCCCCTAAATATAGCTTCAAGCAGCGATGAAGCTATATAGCTTCAAGGAAGCCGGACAGCCACCTCTCGAGATGCGGGGCATAAGCCCCGCCGGCAGAATGTAGAAAAAGAGAGAGAGAAAACAGTTAGGAAAGTGTAATAGAGCAGCAGGAGCACCAACTGGAGGGGTGGGGGGTGGGGAAGGGTGGGAGGGTTGGGACAAGTGCCCCCGCCAGGAGTAATCTATGGCTGCATAGCTATGAAGACAGTGTTTGAGAAACCATGCAGTCATGAGAGGAAAAACAATCCTACCCACCTATCAAGAGCCAGCCCAGGAAGATGGGGTCACAGCTGTTGACAGGTGACAGTAAGGAAAGGATGCCACCCCATATTACTCTATGGCTAAATGCTTCTCTGGTCCTGTCTCCAGACTATAGCTCATTATAAGCCTGATCATAAAGGTGCGTTTTTAATCTAGACTTAATATTTGAGACGGTGTCTGATTCCCTTATAAATTTTAGCAGGGTGTTCCACAGTAGTGGCGCTCTGTAGGAGAAAGCTCTACCACCCGTCAAGTTTTTAGATATTCTTGGGGCTACTAGGTAGCCTGCGTCTTGGGAACGAAGTGATCTTTTTGGCTTATATGGTAAAAGCAGATTACATATATACACTGGCGCAAGTCCATTTAAAGCTTTAAAGGTCAGAAGCAAAACCTTAAGTCTATCCTAAACTTAATTGGTAGCCAATGAAGCGATGCTAGTACTGGGGTAATATGCTCATATTTCTTAGTGGCAAGGTTTTTCTACTATTTGCTTACCTGATATTGTCTTCACTTCACATTTCTCTATTTCCTAGTTCACTGTGCTATCAATAGCAGTGCTGTTCACTACTTTACTGTGAGTTTGTTGGACGCAAACTGTTTGCCCACCCATTATTAATTGTTTTTATTCTCTTCTGTTCCTTTTGGCTTGGCCGTCATTAATGCTCCCCCCACCTCAGACTGCAACTAGTGACCTCGGTGCCTCTCTCCACCAACACCAGGACAACAACCCATTTTGTGTTTTAGTTTGGATAAGTTTCTAACAAAAAATAAATAAAGTCTTTTATCTGTTTATATTTTTTCTGTTATTACAATCTTTATAATAATAATAACTTACTATGTTCTGATTCTTTTTATATTGTATATTGTTATCCATTCACTAAATAAATCTGAAGCACGTTGTGCTATAGTAGTTGAAAAGAGATCCACTCTCTATTTTTTTATTTTGTTTTGTAATCTGTTATTACAATTTTTATATTATAGTAATAATAACTTGCTATGTTCTGATGTTTTGGTATATTGTTATCCGTTCACTGTAAATAATTATTTTGTTTGTTTGCTGAAGCACTTTGTGCTATATACTTGAAAAGAGATTTGCTCTGTGTGTGGGTGTGTATATATATATCAGATCAAAAACGTCTACGACGTAAAAAAAAGCCAAGTTACTCACGCATAGCCTACATAGCGCTGTCCATAAGTTCTTAATTCCAACTTGCACAAACTACACCACCTGCTGTAATGTAATTTGAATAAATCATGAACACTGACATCATGAGTAGCTGAATCATGTATGCTATGTAATGTTTTAGTGTGAAAAGAAATCTCAACAGACTGGTCAAGTAAAGGATATGTACAGTGAACAGTGAATTTTTTTTTCTGTGTTTTGGCTCTGTACTCCAGCACTTTGGATGTGAAATGATACAATGAATTTGAGGCTAAAGTACAGACTGTAAGCTTTACTTTGAGGGCATTTTCATCCATATTGTAACTGAAGAAGGCTACAGTACAGGCCTGGCATAGCATCACCAGTGAAGATACTCAGCATCTGATGATTTCTATTTCTATAGACTTGCAGTCCTTGCACGCAAAGGATATGCAACCAAGTATTATTATTTCATAGCAACATAATTAATGATTAGGATTATACACTTTTCCTTTACAGTATGTCACAAGGAATATCTTTACATTACATTCATTTAGCAGACGCTTTTATCCAAAGCGACGTACAATAAGTGCATACAGAGACATCATCAAGATCACTACAGAACAGACAAGACAAAGCACATCCTTCCCATAATGTAGCAGCTATCCCTAGTAATGAACGTTGAGCATCTTCAATGCATTAACTGTACAACTCTAAAGAAGTCCCATGAAAGAGACATTTCTCATTTATATTGGTACAGATATTCTGCAATAAAATATTCTTTAGAACCACCACTCAAAAGTCTATGAAAACATGCATGTAAGTTATGATACTTAACATAGCTACATAGATTCTCACATTACAATGTATGGCTACCGATGGCGACGATGTCTTCAACTAAAATGACATGTCTACCATGTTTGCTAGTCTAAACACAGATGACAGGTGTAGTTTAGGCCATTTCCTAAATTGACAGACAAGAAACAACTGAATATGAGCAATAGAACATATGCAGCCTAATGTTTACAGGTATGTTACCATAACAGATGACAGCTTAGCTAAATAATTTCGTTTTTCGATAATGAAACGGCACCCAGCGCTTTAATTCAAATGGAAATTATACATTATATATTTATTCAATAACTTTAATTGGAGTTTCACTGTGGAACAATTGGGTGCTTAGCCAAAGTCGCATAGCAAAAGATAAATATTGACTACCCTAACAATACAAATCATTAAATAATGTAAGTCAGTACTAAAACAACCTTCATTCGTTCTCCTCAATTTCTTCAAGATTTTGAAGTAGAAAGGACATCTCTGTCGCCTCCAAGTCCTCCGCAACAACAAACAACACGGCTAACTCCTCCATATAGTTTTTTGCCCTGCCAGTTTTGGAAACGTCCGAAACTGTCCCAGTTCGATCTGCTCAGGCGTTTTTCATTTCCGCCTGAGGCAGGCAAGCCAACTGCTCACCGATGGAGTGACACCAGGCTCCCAAAACCGACGTCGACGGCTGGACCTGACTAGGCGCCTAGTTGACCGACGACGTCGCTGTAGTATCGATGTTCGCCGTTTTGCCAAGGCATAGTATCGACGTTCATCGGTTGACAATTCCCTCCCCCTTCGGGCTATGAATTAACATATTAAAATGGGGCGGGCTTTGTTTTGCCGTGTGTGTTTTTACGACATAAAGACGAATTAAAGGTAACTTCTGACTTTGAAATGGGACACAGACAGCTAACTTAGTTGTTTGAGCTTCTTTTATTAGTGTAGTTTAGCGAACGTATGTGCGAACGGTAACTTTTAACTTTGAAATGAGACACCCATATGTGAAAGGTCTGTAAAAATCATATATTATCATACTTGCGAGGTTTTATAAAAAGCATTTTGATTAGCGTTAGTATATTAGGCTATAGTCTATTTGTATACAATTATTATAGGCTACAATTTCTCAATGTTTAGGAGTGGGCTACCATGTAGGGAAGTATAGCCTATAATTTAGTAAGAAATGTATGCTAGTTCTCTACCACATATTTATTTTGTAAGTAAGCTATTGTATATGGCATATCGTCGCTGTCGGGTGAAAAGCTCGTATCTCCAAAACCGTTACTTTTCAGGAAATGAAAAAAACGTTATATTTTCAAAACAAATAAACACAGCGTTGTGAAAGTTTGTATGTTCTACATACGAAGTCAGATACTCGCATGTGTCAATACAAAATTATTATTTTATCAGAAATCAAGTAAAATGGAGTTATGAGTTTTGTGACAATCGAATGTGGAGATACATGTTTTTTTAGAATGAGAATGGCTGTAGGCTATCTGTGAGTGAATGAATGCTGAGTGGCTGCGAGTCTATTATCAAGTGCTGCAGTTAATACTCACACATCTGTAAGCCAGTTAGCAGAAAAATGTCAGTCTATCCAGTGATTAAACATCCATGTGTTTTGTAAAATAAATACAATTAGGAGACAAGCCCCTAGTTCACTGCATTAACAAGCTAAAATAAAAGATGCCGTTCTGCCAAGACGAGCGAGTTACCTAACTAGGCACTCGTCTCCAAAAAATTTAAATATTTTTTTAAACACATAGGCTACTGATGATGTGTAATCACTGGATTGACTCTCCGCACCGAACAACAAGACACTGGCAGATTAAACAAAACATTTCTTTCAACAAACTTTTGCTATACAGTAGATAGGCTAGGTTGCAGATGTGTGACTATTACTGTGCACTCGATAAGACTCACACGGTAGGCTACGCAAGTTGTTACCGAAAGTCCGCTAATAGGTTTTTGAAGAGGTGAAGCTTATGACTAAAAAGTGATTGCTATATCCTTACTCCAACCTACCGTGATGTGCCAGCTCCTCTCTATGCTCCCAATTTAACTTTCCGGTAGACATAGTGTCAGGTTATCACACATGTAGTTACGTCTAATGAGTGCAAAAAGAGCCCACATTTGTGAATAAAGATTTGTCTGACTAGTTCTTGCTTCGCTTGTCCTCCCCGATTGTGTCTCGACTACGCTAATAAACACACAATTCACGTACTTCGACTCGACGTAGGAATAGTTAAACCGATACTAGCCTACCAGCTGACCTTAAGTACACAAACAGAATCAAACATCTTTACCTAGGATTAATAACTCAGATCAATGGCTAGGCTAGGCCCACCGTCATTAGTTATGTTGTATGATAAAGGTTATTCAGTTTAATTCACTTGCTAAATGGTTTAGCTCTAGTCAAACAACAATCAAACATTACGTTACTGGCAATCATGCAGTCAAAGATAGCCTACAATGTGATGTGTTTTATCACAATCTAGCATGTGCACTTGTTATTTTATTACATAGGCTGGACAGACAATGTTTTTTGAAAACATGTATTTAAGAATTCATAGTGGCACTCCACCAGCCAAAAGATCAGGTGTAATGTTAGTAGTCATAGACTGTATAAAAATATTGTGGCGGCCTGGGGGTTAACAACTGGCTAGCTAGGACCGGGTAGTGAGCCGCTAACTGGTCGCTCGTAAATAATTGTAAATAACGTGCTGTGTGTGTTTTAATTGTGTTGTTAGCTTGTAAGCCGCGTATTGTGTTAGTCGTTTACTGTAACCGAGTGGCTGTGTTATGTGTGGCTGTGATTGGTTAGGAATGTGTAAGTGTGTGCGCCAATCACAGCCAACTAGTTCAAATATAAGGCAGTACCTGAGCGATTTGTGCGAGCGAGTAATTGTGTTTCCAAACTGTGGACAATGCTGTGCAGAATTCTATGAAGAACCACGGCTCTTTTCAGAGCTGGTAAGGTAGCGACCAATAAAACGAAGCTCGGCACGAGCGATTTGGTACTGCAAACGGCTGTCTCCCTCCCTCATTCTCCGCGCTCGCTACAATATGGACAAAGCCACTGTGACGTCACCCATTGCCTTTCCACGGACTCGTAAAAACTGGAATTGAAGCTCGGAAGTCTTTTTCGCCGCCCGTTTGTACAAACTGTGCTTGCTCCGTGGAGCCGAAGTGACCTTGGCTTGGAGCAGGGTCAACCGGATATGGCCCGGGCACAGTATGATTGACAGGTCGGGGTGGAGAAGCCACAGAACTATAAAACCCATGACTGGACCAAACCCACCACTTTGCAAAACGAACTTGCGGTAAACTTCCTTAAGTTGCTAATGTTTTATAATATAACATTTCATTTTCATCCTCGATTTTACTGTGTCATTTATTCGCATTGAATGTGTGGTATTCGTCACATAATTAACGTTCATTCAGTTATCTTCAATTTATATTCAGCTAACATCAACTAATTTGATTAGCTAGATAGCATACCAGCTGAGCTCGGTAGCCAAGCTAGACGCAATGTATCACCACCACACATGGACGAACAGGTTAACGCTATTGCCATCAACTATATTGACGGACAATTAATCACATATGTTATTCTGTTAGACTAATTTTATTATAAATGTCCCTAGCGCCGCTAGAAAGGTAGCAAGCAGACCCCATAGTCTTAAATGAGCACCCCACCGTCTTTTTAGCTAACCGCTAATTAACTCGACGGTGGCAGAGCAGTCTGTCACGGTTTGCCGCAGCATGAAACCCCATTCTGAAAACTGTTCCAGATAAAGTGGGTTCACACACTAGCTATAGCACAGTAGCTATATTAGCTACATCGTAGCTGGCATTAACTTTCATCTGCATCCTGTAACCTAATCACAAACATTGCAAACATTTACAAACGCAGACTCCGTAATCTTTTGCGATAAGTTATTGGTTTTATTTTAAACATCCCCGTATTGAGTCAGTACAAACATACCGCTAACACTTTGGCTCTATTCCCCGCACATTTTCGTAATTCTTGGGACCTAAAAAAATGATCCAGGTGTAGAAATGTCCGGTTAGAGTTCTAGTTAGAGCAGCTGGCTAACGTTAGTAATGCGTCAGGAAGGTTGGTAGATTGTTCCCTCTTTCCATCTAACTTCTTTGTAAGGATGAAATTGGACCTCGTCCCAACGTTAGTAACGTTAGCTAGGCAATCATGGTAGCTGGCTAACTTATTTGGCCAGCCAGCAAGGATGACTTTAACCTCTTCCTACCGAGGGTAAAATAGGCCAAATTTTGCCTGTTTTCACTAGTGACAAACAAAGGTGGTTATCTCAAAAACTATAAATGGTACAAATATGGTTCATGGCTTTTATTAAAGCAGACACCTGCAGTATTACGACTAAGCAGTGAGAACTCATAGAAATCCAGTTTTTGATACTTAACTACAACAATTTATGTACAGAAAATATAAAAAAACAAAAAAACGGGTACCTACATTCAAGTTTAAGAATTTTTACCTGGGGAGCTACAAATGCAATCAAGGAAATGACTCCTCTATCTGATTCATCAATATGCTGCCTACCTCTGGTAACAATCTGGTGTCAATATCTCAAACCATTCAAATTTTACAGGGTTTTTTTCAGGTGAACCTTTTTCGTTATCCAAATGGTGCCAAATGGTGCCAAATGTGCCAAAAATGGCAATGTTCCAGAAAGGTCTCAATATGATTTATTTTTTAGGTTTTTACAATAAAATGAGATAATTTGTCAATATTGGCAATAAAAGTTCATTTTTAGACGTGTTCTTGGTGTTCTGCATATTACACAACTAACTACCCAAGGTTACAAAAAGCTGTCAAAACCCATGTAGCAGCACAGTGAATCTTGTGTATTTCACCAGAGCCCCATTAGCCAGAAATGAGTCCAGGAATGTGCAAACAGGTTTTCAAATGAATAATGGGAATAGTATGAAACTTCCCTACACATTAATGCTTGCCAGTCCTGTCCTTTATTCTGTTGCCACCTCCTATGACAGGGACGTTGGGGTTGGGTTTTAGGAGGCAAAACTTTATACATGACAAACATATATCAACTATATACAAGTGCACTAAGGTGTACTACTAAAAGTGCAGTGGATAAAAAATCAAAAGTCCACCAGTTTCCTAGATAAAAAATAAAAACACCCCTGCTGTAACAAATAAAAAGATCCTTGCCTCTAATTGCTGAAGTTACCGTATTTACACAAAGAAAGTACAAAATGGCAGGGTCCAAAAAGCTAAAAAAAAATGAACTAAAAACAAAAAAAGGTAAAGGATCAAAACATGGGGGTGGAGGTTGAGGAGAGATTATTTAACCATTCATACAGAAGCCATTTAGACTACACATTCCCTCAGGAGAGCAATCTGCATCATTACAAATCCCACTAACCCTGTCCATGGAATTGTCCACCATGTTGATATACCCATTAGTCCCCCTTATACAACAACAATCAACAATAATAATAATCAACAAGTACTCCCTCATGTTATCATGTTCTCTCCCTCATACCATGCATAAATTACCATTTTGTTTACCTGCACAGCCTTCTGTACTGCATACAGAACAATTTACTCAGGTGGAACAATGACTTTACTAAACACTTCCAGAAGCCATTTCACACTCAAAAAAATCGTTTTAGTAGCTCATCTCAGACACAAATAGATAGCTAGCTGCTTGTTACCTGTAATTTTGCTTGCATTACATTACATTACATTTATTTAGCAGACGCTTTTATCCAAAGCGACGTACAGTAAGTGCGCACAGAGACATCAAGATCACTACAGAACAGACAAGGCAAAGCACATCCTTCGCATAATGTAGCAGCTATCCCTAGCAATGAACGTCGACTGTAGTTCACAGTAAGCTGTGGGCAAATCAGCAACACCACACTTCCATTCCTAATACTCGTATAAACTATAATAAACAGACAGGAAAACACAGGGATGCTTGCTAGCTTGCCACTGTAAAGGCAATACTATCTATATTAATTTAGCTGAGAGGGACCGATTTTATGCATAAGTATATAAGGTTAGTTAGCTTCACAGAAGAAACACAGGGATTCACGCATTGCAGCTAAATTTCCTTCGATGCTTACACCAAACATCTGTGTTGTTGGCAACGCCACGTAACACGTGCGAGTTTGTCAACACAGACAATACACCCTAAGTTTACTTCATAAATTATTTATCATACCGTTGGAATGTGCAATTTGTAATATTAATTGTATGAAAAACAATAAAATACAGTTGACAATGGAATTACGAACCCGCATGGCATTGCGTGAATTCACACTGGTATATCGAAAAATCGGTAATACCACCAGCCCTAACGACGTTACCTGCCATGGCGAAATTCAATGCGTTTATAGCATAACACTGTTAGTATGATAAAACAACTTACATGTCAGCAACATCATCTCGGTCATCAGTGGATTCAGCGTCACTGAGACAGGATGAGTCTCCCTCGGCAAAAACATCTTCTGGCTTATCCAGTTCATCTAGCACTTGGTGCACGGATAAACGCCTCAAATATCTCGACATAACTACACAAAAACTGTATCAAAAATACTCTAAAGTAAAAAATGTAACTGCGGGCCTTACCTAATTAATTGTGCTTTGCTAAACGGAATGTAGCGAGCTACGCTACAAGGTAAAAACACTGCGCCATTTTGGTTCGATAATTACGCGTGGGTCGCCACTTCCTCATACGCACGGCTCGATTTCCTTTTTTTTACGACCGCTTTGTGTTGATTGAGGGCTCCTGTGAAAGATAAGAGTCTTGGCTTTTCGCTGGAATATTTGACAGACAGTTTTAAAACCCAATGGAAAGCAAATAATACTCAGAGTGGAGGCGGGTGGAAGACGGTTTTTCCCACTTCAGATAGGCCTATTGTGCTATCAGTCAAAGAAATACACCCAATTGACGACGGTTTTGCATAAATCTCTGCAAGCAAGTTCAAAACTACTCTGGCTAACATATACTAAGCCATGGGATTGGTACTCCAGAAACTGGCTGAGTTTCACAACGCCAAAGTGAACACAGCCGAACGAGTCGTAATCAAGTGCAAAAAAGCACAAGTCGGTTTAAAATTGGAAAAAAATAATGTACAGCCGTATGAAAGTTTTAAAGTATTTTTTCTTGAAGCCTAAAGATATAATGATTTTTCAAACCAAAGTTTTGTGAAATACAATTAAGCAGAACAGTTTACCAGCACATTGTTTATGGTGTGACATCAAGCTGCAATATATGTTTGAGAATTAGGTCCGAGTTTCCAACGTTATTTACGAAGTTTTATCCCGACGTTTTGGGCTTAAAAACCACTTTCCCAGAAGGAATGGATATATCTTAAGGATATTTAATCAAAATATTGAGGTGAGCAGTTTATTATATATTATTAAATTAATGAAATGTATAATGTAATAATTTCCGTCACGCCGGCGTGACCGCTAGGGGGCGTTTGGCATTAAGAGGTTAAGGAAGTCGAATAACTGTTTAATTAAAATGGCTTGCCATAAGCTATCGTTAGCTTGCTAGCTAGCTAACGCAGCATTGCTAAGCAATACTAACGTTCACGACAGGGGGAGTACGGCGATTGTGTACGGGAGGGGGTGGAATAGCAAAATTTATATCTAAATTGATAAGGTTATACAGGTATGGAGCAATTGATTTGAGATACTTAACCCACAGTTTGGCTGCTTGCTCCGAGACACTGGGCCTGTAGTGTAGCTGCAACATCCCCGCTTCTGTCTCATCTTACGAAACAGTATTTTTTTTCGTAGGAGACACATCATAGCTCGCTCCAACCAAAATGAATATGTGATGACAAACATGTTGAATATGAGCGGGTAAGGCACAATTTATTATGCTACGAACTGCGTCCACAAAACAACAGCTTGTTCACGGTAGGCTACTAAGGGATGTTCTCCATCGACTTCCACTCAAAAATACAGCGTGTCTCTCTGTCCCAAGCATAGACTGTATAAAAATAGGTCAGTTTTAGACCAATGATTGTTGTCTCCCCCTTCTGGTCCCGCCCCTCCGAGTGAGGGGAGTGAGAACCATACAGAACCTATCTATGCCAGTGATCTCAGGACTCAATCTGTCCCCTGATTGGTCCTGAACAAATGTTAATACCCTGTCCAAACGACACAATATTCTAAAAAATCAGCATATGCACAGGCATTAGATGAAGGAAAGGCACCTATTGCAATTACATTTTTTTGTGTAAAAAATTTATTGACTGAGTATTTGGACCACATTGCTGCCATTGACTTACATGGGGAAAGACCTATACTGCAGCCAACCGCAGAGCAACAATTTCAGTGCTTACTCCAATTAGGGTAAACCAAAATGTCAAAGAAGAAAGTGCATGTAGGCTATAGGCTATATCTATGCAATGGGCTAAATGTCCCTTACACGTCTACATCCCCGATCTATGACTTGTTGGAAAATCTGCATTTCTGAATTTGTAATGGAATGAATAACATCTCTTATGTAACGTTCCGTTCCCTTCCTGTCCGTTTTCCGTGTTTTGCCCTTTTCCCTCCGTGTCATGTTTGATTCCCTTGTACGTGTTTTCCCAGTTGCTACAGACTGGGCGTGTTCCTTCCGTTTGTTTCACTCCTTTTCCCCACTCCGGTTTCAGCCTATCTCCTTTCCCCGTTGCTGCATGCATTCCGCACACTTCAATTGTTCAATCACCCTCGCTTACATTTTGCACGCCTTTAACCCTCCGGCTGGCTGCTATTCAGGGCCAGTTCGTTAACGTTGTTCGTTTGTATCCTGGTCTTTGAATCCCTGTCCTGTGCCCTAAGAACTTCAGTTTGGTTTTGGCTCGGTGCTTTAAATGCTCTCTGCCTACTGTTGTTGCTAACTAGTTCTGTCTGTTTGCGGTTCTCCCTGCCTGAATATTGCCTGTCTCGTTAACCACCCTTTCTACTGTTTCTGCCAGTCTGTAGCTGTTTACCACTCCCTGTGTGTGTTGCGGTACCTCTGCCTCCACCTGACGTTGCGCCCGCAGCTGGGTGTTCTGCTTCTCCATACTACAGTGGTTCCTGTCCGGCCGTGGCTACTGGCATTGCTACGGTTATGGTTGCATCCTCCACTGTTGCCCTGCTGCCCCAACCGGGCCAACCTGAGCTCCGCTACACTGCTCTGCCTTGCCGTATCCAGCCGCTACCCCGTCCTCTGCTTCCTGTACCTGGTTACCTATCCTTCCAGTCCAGTTCCTGTCTAGTTCCGGTTTGGAACTTACGAGAGACCCGCAAAGTCCAGTTCCGGTCTGGAACATTCCAGTGTTCCAGTTGTCCTGTTCCAGTTTAAACCGATCCAGTTCCTGTCAGCCCAGTTCTGGTTTGGAACTCCAGTCCCCTGTACCTAGTCCAGTTCCGGTTTGGAACATCCAGTGTCCTGTGCCAAGTCCAGTTCCGGTTTGGAACAACTCCATGTTCCTGTGATCCAGTCCAGTTTGACTACCCAGTCCAAGTCCAGTCCCGTTCCGGTTTGGAACATCCAGTGTCCCGTGCCAAGTCCAGTTTGGAACAACTCCATGTTCCCGTGATCCCGTTCCAGTTGACTATCCTGTCCAAGTCCAGTCCAGTTCCGGTTTGGAACATCCAGTGTCCAGTGCCAAGTCCAGTTCCGGTTTGGAACAACTCCATGTTCCCGTGATCCAGTTTCAGTTGGACTATCCAGTCCCAGTCCAGTCAAGTTCCGGTTTGGAACAACTCCATGTTCCTGTGATCCAGTTCCTGTAATCCGTTCCAGTTTCCTGTCCAGCCCAATTCCGGTTGGAACTCCAGGGTTCCAGCACCAAGTCCAGTTCCGGCTTGGAACAACCTGTTGCCGTGCAAGTCCAGCTCCGGCTTGGAGCAGATTCAAGCTCCGGAGAGATTCCTGACTTTGTTATTATTATCTGTGTACAGCTTGGGACTACCCCAAGCTATAATAATAAATGACCTTTTTCTGCCCCTCTGCCTCCTGGTCGTTGCATTTGGGTCCAGCCCATATTAGGTTCATGACATCTTACCCTGTTTTATTTCTATCACCAGATGGAAGATTTCCTCATCATAATTTCTGAGAGGGCAAATATTGATAAGAAGGACCTTAACATGGTACATTACACGTTGAACGTACTGTACCCTGAGGTAAATGGTTCATTATATCTAGACAAATTTAGAGACAGAAAAACAGTAGCTTCTAAACCCCAGAGGGCACTCACATTTGGGACATCCTAAAAGGCTTAATGTAGCTTAACAAGGTACGAACACCTTTAACTTTGATCAAAATCCTTGACATAGCCCAGTTGCAGGGCACAATGAGTATCATCATTGATAAAAAGAAAAAAAATTCACCTCTAATCGATTTATAATTAATTTATGCGGAAAATGACAAGCTTAACGTGACCTATAATGAGCCAATATTGTTACGATCCTGATACGGGACGAACCCAAGTGCAACGACCAGGAGACAGATTCAAGAAAATGGAATTTTATTTAAGCGTTGGGGTAGTCCCAAAGCTGTACAGGAAAGGAAAACAGGTTAATTAACAAACATAAGTAGAGTCCCTTACGGACTGCTCCAAGCTGGAGCTGGGCTTGAAAGTCAAGGTAGGTTCCAAGCCGGAACCAAAAGGGTGCAGGACTAGGAGTCCAAGCCGGACTGGGTGCGGAAGTGCCCTACAGTTCCAAGCCGGAACTGGGTAGGGAAGGTGGAGTAGCGGCACCGGGTCAGGACTGGAACTGGACCGGGAGGTCCACACGGGAAAACGGAAGACGGCACGGAACTTGTTCCAAGCCGGAACTGGACTTGAACGGAGGTGTATAAAACACCGGAACTGGACAGGAACAGGACTGGAACTGGACTGGAACTGGACTGGAACTGGACCGGGAGGTCCACTCAGGAAAACGGAAGGCGGCGCGGAACTTGTTCCAAGTCGGAACTGGACTTGAACGGAGGTGTATTAAACACCGGAACTGGACTGGAACTGGACTGGAACTGGACTGGAACTGGACCGGGAGGTCCACTCAGGAAAACGGAAGGCGGCACGGAACTTGTTCCAAGCCGGAACTGGACTTGAACGGAGGTGTATAAAACACCGGAACTGGACTGGAACTGGACTGGAACTGGACTGGAACTGGACCGGGAGGTCCACTCAGGGAAACGGAAGCCGGCACAGAATTATTCCAAGCCGGAACTGGACTTTAACGGAGGTGTACGAAACACCGGTACAGGACAAGACCAGGGCTGGAGCTGGACTGGAACTGGATAGGTAGCTTGAATAATCGGGTAGAAAGCAGAGGTTAATAGCAGGGTACTGAGACAGGACTGTAGCTGAAGAAAGCTCCGCCGATTTGGAAGGTGCGGCGTGGCTCGGGCAATTCTTGCTGAAGCCGGCTAACATTCAGGGATCCTGGAACCGTAACTCAAGTACGGGAGGTACGTAACATAGGGAGGACAAGACACAGCTACAGGGAGGCTGGAACCGCGGCGTCTGGAGGTTGAAGGGAGACAGGTAAGTAGCATGCAACAGAGAATGTTTCGGAGGGATAGCTACCAGACTGGAAACCAGGTAAACAGGTACAAGACAGCAAGCTGACGAATACAGGACCAGAAGCGTGACATGACGTAAACACGGTTGGTTAGTTAACGAACTGGCGCCGACTAGCAGCCAGCCAGGGGTTTAAATGGTGCAGGAAATGAAGGAGAAACGAGAAACAGGTGTGATGTTTAATCGGGAGTGATTGCCGAAGCACAGCAGTGAGGAATGTGAGTAACGAGAGGGGAGAGTGATAGGCGGAAGCTAAAGTGGAAAATGAGCCGAAATAAACCCGAGAGAAACGCCCAGTCCACAGCCAGGGGGAAAACACGGACATGGGATCCAACATGACACGGAAGGAAACAAGGAAAACATGGAAAACGGACAGATTGCCAGAAGTTCCCGATCCCCGACATCATAGTTCCTCTCGGCGGAGGACAGTCTCCGGGAGAAGAATGCGCAGGGATGGAGCTTGTTATCAGAGGCGGCCCGTTGAGACAGAATGGCCCCCACGCCCGTGTCAGAGGCATCCACCTCAACGGTAAACTGCCGAGAAGTGTCCGGATGAAGGAGGATAGGTGCTGAGGAAAAACGAGCTTTGAGCAGTTCGAATGCTCGCTGGGCATCGGAATTCCAACAGTAAGGCAGGGCAACGGAAGTGAGTTTAGTAAGGGGAGCAGCAATGGTACTGTAATTACGAATAAAGCGGCGATAGAAATTAGCAAACCCAAGGAACTGCTGAAGGTGCTTGCGAGAGGTGGGTTGGGGCCATTCTGTCACCGCCTTGATCTTAACTCTATAGGCTTTGGCCCCCTAGTGGTGGGACGCATGCGGTCCAATTTTTTATAGTGTTCATATTTCTCTTAAATTCTAAATTATAATGTTAATAAAACACGGAACTTTCGACGCAAAATTGTTAAAAACAGTCACAGCCTGCGAGCACATTCGTTTATATGCTTATCAGCTCTCAGGTTACACTACAGAGCCATAAAGCAGCAGGGTGCTAATAGCCCAACCCACTTTTTTTATTTGTTTACAGCCTTCACCTCGCCGCAATCACAGGCAATAAAATGCGTATCACAAAAGCTCTTGGTACCATTTCAACACGCTAAAAAATCAAGATCCGATTCAGGAACAATTGTATATTATTGAAAAGTTGTATAAATAAACATTAGGTGTTTTTTTTCCCGTGCTCACTTCAGTATGCATACAACCGATATACTTCCGGTTTTGTATAAATACATTTTATTTTCTACAAATTCTCTTGATAAACATGTTTAAGCAACCAAATACGATACCTGGTTATGCAGTTATAACCCTTTTCTGAAGAATCCTCAACGTTTTTTCGTAACCCATTTATCCATTATCCAGGAAAGTCTCAATTTCCACAGTGCGTACCCTTCGCTTTTGCGTTTGTACTACGTTACTACCGTTGCGTAAAAGCATTACTAGACTGCTACAGGAATGATCTAACGTAAAACACATAGATTATCTTCTACGGGGGTTCCTGCCCTTTCAAACGAAGTAAAACATGTCATATTCAAGCGACTGTGAACGGCGCTGTATCCACGCGTAAAGACAGCCCATAGGGCAATCGGCTGTGCGCTCCTGACTGTCGACAGCATCAGATGACGCCTGTGGCCATTTTGACTGAGTTTATCCTGTAAGGGATGGGCTGGATTGCTGTTACAAGTAAGTTTGTAGTCTATCCCGATGTATTTAGCAATGTGTAGCTTTTTTGTGAGCTGAAAAAACGTCACAGACCAGAATCTGATTGCCACGTTCGCGTATAAATGTATAAAATAATCGTAAACTTTGAAGTTGCAATTGCACCAATACAGCTGCCCGCGTCTGCCCGCGTCTGCGTACAGAGAAAGATTCTCTGTACGCAGACACGGGCAGCTGTATTGGTGCAATTGCGCTGGTGATGTCTTTGCTGCTTCAAAGTTTACGATTATTTTATACATTTATACGCGAACGTGGCAATCAATGGTGGAAAGAAGAGCGCTTATTTCACGGTTGCTCAGGTTTTGGAGGTGAAGAAGTGTCCCAGAGGCGAAGAAGTCTGTGTTCTGGCAGAGCAATGACTCTGGCATGGACCCGTGCCTGGACATGTAAGTGTTTTTTAAAAATATATAATACAAATTATTATTATTATTATTATTCTTGTTATTATCATCATCATAATCATCAACAGTATGGAGCGCTATTATCTAGAGTATTTTTAGTTTGGTGATAAATGGATTCTCGCAGGAGTTCGCTAGTTTCTATGGTGTCACAGGCTGCTAAGTAGCGCCTGCTGTTTGTTTGTTTTCTAGCGTTAATTCGCAGTTTCTTTGTGCAGCAATCAACACAGGGCTAGTTGTTGAATTTACGCATGAAACGAGTTCTCATTCTCAGTACTTTATTTCACGGTTCAGTCAAGACATTACAGTATTATAATAATGTAATTTAGTTCGTGCAAGCTGACAAACGAATTCATAAATCCTAGTTAGCTACGATTGCTAATTATGTTGGAGCTAATATCAGACGTACTGTGGATGTAAGATTTTTTTATGTATATACGTATATATAATATATATATATATATATATGTGTGTGTGTGTGTGTGTGTGTGTGTATATATCTATATATATATATTTTTTTTTTTTTATAAAATAAAAAAATTTTTCCACTTAATTGTAATACTTGCCATATGTCTTTTTGAGATAATTTCTGTTCTCATTTTTTAGTGATTCTACTTAGTAATGTACTTGAATCTGTCTTTTTCAGGGAGGACAGTGAAGACACCCCTCCCCCACCTAACACCTCTGTCGTAGGAGGTGGTAACAGACAGGTTTGCCAAATAGTGATGTATAATTCATTACTTTTGCTGTAAAAAGTCAAGTTGAAGGCTTGTTATAGATAAACCTGTTATTCTGCTGGCTTATGGGGCTCTGGTAAATCTAACTTTGAAGTACAGTGCCATTTTAAATGTAAAGCAGATTGGTTGGATAACATTAGGGTAAGTAATCCTTTTCGGAGAGGTATTTGGGCACTTTTGGGCACGCTTTGTAAGAGAATACCCTCATACACATAAACACAAAACGTGTAGGTTAATTTTCTTCACATTCTGTATTACAAAAAATGTTTTAAAAGAAAAATAAAGTTTTCTGATGATTGACATGCCTAGACAGAAAGATATGCACATGTTTTATATTTGGCGACGTTTGGAAACGTTTTGGGACACACGGGCCCCGTTTTGGTAAAAATACCAATGCATAAGGAAAGCCTGTAGATATCTTTACCAAATTCTATACCCAAGTGGACAACATATCAGTGCACTAGTGTAAGGAAGTCTGGCTTGCTCCAGTACTTTGAAGTTGAAATATTCAGTGCTAAACTGTAAAAACACAAGGCGTTTTGTACTTTTTTTTGTTTTTTTATGTGTATTATGTATAAACTGTATGTGACCATTTTTACATAAATTTATTCTGATGCAAATTTCTGAATGGTACAAGCCTCTTCTTTCATTGAAACTTTCAACCATGGATGTGCAGTGAATAGTTTTTGAGATATTGGCACTTAATTGACACTAGTCAAAACTAGGCGAAAATTGTATAAAATAGGCCAAAGTAAATAGGGTTAACAGGGTCCGCCCGGATACTGCCCTCCTCGATGATGAAGCCGAGGAACGGGACAGTAGACACATGGAAGGAACATTTCTCCGCCTTGACAAAAAGTTGATTCTTCAGCAGCCGCTGGAGAACCTCTCGAACGTGAATAACGTGTTCCTGCGGGGATTGAGAAAAAATCAATATGTCATCAATATAGACAAATACGCTCCTCCCCAGGAGATCACGCAGGACGTCGTTCACCATGCCTTGGAAGACTGCTGGGGCGTTAGTAAGGCCGAAGGGGACCACCAGGTATTCGTAGTGGCCCAACGGGGTATTGAAAGCAGTCTTCCATTCGTCCCCCTCCCGTATACGCACCAAGTGATACGCATTCCGGAGGTCGAGCTTGGTGAACGTAACCGCTGGCGAGAGGGTTTCAAAGGCGGTGTTAATGAGGGGAAGAGGGTATTTGTTACGGATGGTGACCTGGTTGAGCCCCCGGTAGTCGATACAGGGTCGCAGAGAGCCATCCTTCTTCCCTACGAAGAAGAACCCTGCACCGACTGGGGATGAGGAGGGACGGATAATACCCGAAGCGAGGGAGTTGTGGATGTATTCCTCCATGGCTAGTTTCTCTGGTCCAGACAGACTGTAGAGGCGTCCAGATGGCAGTTTAGCTCCAGCCAGTAGGTCAATGGCGCAGTCATACGGCCTGTGAGGAGGTAAGGACAGAGCACGTGATTTGGAGAACACCTGTGCGAGGTCGTGATACTCGCTGGGAACATTGGTCAAATCAGGTATAGGTTGCATAGAACAGGATTTACTGGACCCCGGAGGGGGCAGAGCAGAACGGAGACAGCTGGCTAGACAGTGGGCACTCCACGCCAGGATGCGACCGGCTTTCCAGTCAATATGAGGGTTGTGGAGGCGGAGCCAGGTCTGACCTAAAACAAGAGCAGATTGTTGGGAGTTAATAAGTAATAGTTGAATGGACTCCCGATGATTGCCAGACAAAATAAGTTGGATAGGAACGGTGGAGTGGGTAACTACCCCCAAACTCCTACCGTCCAGAGCAAGAGCTGAAATAGGTGAGGTAAGACGTTCCGTGGGAATGCCGGCCCTCCTGGCGAAGGTGATATCCATGAAGCTGGCGTCAGCTCCGGAATCGATTAGAGCCGAGGAGGATACGGTCTTGTCCCTCCAAAGGAGAGTAGCCTTGAACATGAGGCGATCCTGGGCTGCATGGTTGGGGATGATGGGGCTCGTCAGTACGCCCAGTTTTACTGGCGAGCCCATTCTTTTGGGGCGGATGAGACAGGAGGCGATCTGATGGCCAGGCTTGCCGCAATAGAAACAGGATCTGGTGCGCAAACGGCGCTGACGCTCCTCGGGATTGACCGCAACTCTGCCCAGTTGCATGGGCTCTTCCTCGGAAACGCCCGTAGGCGCCCTAGATCCAGTGACGGAGGAGTGTGAACGAACGTTTGAAACGACGGAGGGTGAATGACGCCCGGAGCTTCCTCCCCGCTCCTGGGCCCGGATGCGGAGACGATTATCAATGGCTATAGCGAGGCTGATGAGGCTATTGAGGGAGTTGGACTCTTCCCGAGTGGCAAGCTGGTCCTTGAGTTCCTCGCTGAGAGCTTGGCGGAAAGCCCCCTGGAGGGAGGTGTCATTCCATCCGGACTCCGCGGCGAGGGTACGAAACTGAATGGCCATTTCTGCGACACTGCGGTTGCCTTGGCGAACTTGAAGCAGACGTTGGGTAGCGTCTCGCCCACAGGTCGGGTGTTCAAACACACGTCGCATTTCTGCGGTAAAGGCTGCGAAGTTGCTGCATAACGGGGCCTGGCTGTCCCAGATGGATGTAGCCCACTCCAGGGCGCTCCCTCCCAAGCTGCTTATAATGAACGCGATCTTGCTGGAGTCAGAGGCGAAGGAGGAGGGCTGCATACGAAACACTATGTCACATTTAAGTAGAAATTCACGACATCTCCCCAACCCCCCGCGATATAACTCGGGGTGTTGAACACGGGGCTCACGGCTAGACGTGGGAGCCGGAGCCTCCGGAGGAGGTTCAGGAGCGGAAGGAGTTGGGTTGGCTGAAGTCTGTAGTAGCGGTTGGTGAAGCGAAAGTTGGGCTACTTGCCCCGTGATGCCCCTAACTACTTCCAGAACGTCATCCAAACGACGGCCCTGTTGGTCGCTGACCGCAGTTTGGCAGGAGAAGGCGTGGCGAATCTGTTCCAGATCGGCTGGGTCCATGTTGTTGGCCAGTTCGTTCTGTTACGATCCTGATACGGGACGAACCCAAGTGCAACGACCAGGAGACAGATTCAAGAAAATTGAATTTTATTTAAGCGTTGGGGTAGTCCCAAAGCTGTACAGGAAAGGAAAACAGGTTAATTAACAAACATAAGTAGAGTCCCTTACGGACTGCTCCAAGCCGGAGCTGGGCTTGAAAGTCAAGGTAGGTTCCAAGCCGGAACCAAAAGGGTGCAGGACTAGGAGTCCAAGCCGGACTGGGTGCGGAAGTGCCCTACAGTTCCAAGCCGGAACTGGGTAGGGAAGGTGGAGTAGCGGCACCGGGTCAGGACTGGAACTGGACCGGGAGGTCCACACGGGAAAACGGAAGACGGCACGGAACTTGTTCCAAGCCGGAACTGGACTTGAACGGAGGTGTATAAAACACCGGAACTGGACAGGAACAGGACTGGAACTGGACTGGAACTGGACTGGAACTGGACCGGGAGGTCCACTCAGGAAAACGGAAGGCGGCGCGGAACTTGTTCCAAGCCGGAACTGGACTTGAACGGAGGTGTATTAAACACCGGAACTGGACTGGAACTGGACTGGAACTGGACCGGAACAGGACTGGAACTGGACTGGAACTGGACTGGAACTGGACCGGGAGGTCCACTCAGGGAAACGGAAGCCGGCACGGAATTATTCCAAGCCGGAACTGGACTTTAACGGAGGTGTACGAAACACCGGTACAGGACAAGACCAGGGCTGGAGCTGGACTGGAACTGGATAGGTAGCTTGAATAATCGGGTAGAAAGCAGAGGTTAATAGCAGGGTACTGAGACAGGACTGTAGCTGAAGAAAGCTCCGCCGATTTGGAAGGTGCGGCGTGGCTCGGGCAATTCTTGCTGAAGCCGGCTAACATTCAGGGATCCTGGAACCGTAACTCAAGTACGGGAGGTACGTAACATAGGGAGGACAAGACACAGCTACAGGGAGGCTGGAACCGCGGCGTCTGGAGGTTGAAGGGAGACAGGTAAGTAGCATGCAACAGAGAATGTTTCGGAGGGATAGCTACCAGACTGGAAACCAGGTAAACAGGTACAAGACAGCAAGCTGACGAATACAGGACCAGAAGCGTGACATGACGTAAACACGGTTGGTTAGTTAACGAACTGGCGCCGACTAGCAGCCAGCCAGGGGTTTAAATGGTGCAGGAAATGAAGGAGAAACGAGAAACGGGTGTGATGTTTAATCGGGAGTGATTGCCGAAGCACAGCAGTGAGGAATGTGAGTAACGAGAGGGGAGAGTGATAGGCGGAAGCTAAAGTGGAAAATGAGCCGAAATAAACCCGAGAGAAACGCCCAGTCCACAGCCAGGGGGAAAACACGGACATGGGATCCAACATGACACGGAAGGAAACAAGGAAAACATGGAAAACGGACAGGAGGGGAACGGAACGTTACAAATATTGCACAAAAACCACAAAATTATACCAGAAACTGGAGGTCATTTTATTTAGATATAACCCAAAGTAGAGGAGTGTAACATATTGTGAAATATGTTTTATTGGTTCACGAATTAAACTACATTTCCCCCCAGTTGACTGTTGACCTTTTTTGAATGGCCACACCTCTGAGCTTTTGACCATCTCATGACCCAAAATGTCAGGTTCAATTTTCAGATTTTTCAATGAAATTTTTCATCTTCGCACTGCTGATGGTACATGTGTTGCCCTACAACTGATCAATTTTCATTTTCCTCACCAGCATTAAAGATGTTTTTGCCTCGTTAAGCCATTTTACATTAAAACTTATTGTATGTTCCTATAGGCCTATTTTGAGCAGGAAAGCTGTAGGTCTATTTTCTATATGCAATACAGTAGAGGACATTGAAAATAGATTGTATTTCTATGTTTTATCCAGGATAAGACAAAGGATGGAAAGTATATCCACAAAGCCTTGCTAATATTTCCATATGCAACTTGTTTGTGTTCATGGGAAGGGTTCAGCCGGCACCAGGCAGAGCCATACCTGGGAGGAGTCTCTATGTTTCGAGAGAAGGGACTGTGCAGGGACTTTATAAAGGGAAAAAATGCCACAGGGGAGCTGGTTGAATAATGATGGTATATTCCAAAGGCGTAGCAGTGGTTTGGAAAAAGCTTTGAAAAATAGCACTTAAATGCTCATTTCTCGTGCCTTTTGAGAACAGTATTTATTCCTTTGCTGTTTAGAAAAAAAAGAAAAATAAAAGCACTCCAAACAAGCTAACAATACTGCGAAACAAACCAATCTTTAAAAAAAGATCTAATTTGTGCTCTTGCTAAATTTCCCTTCCCTTTAATGTAGCTGGATCGCAACAAACTAAGAAAAAACCATCATATAGCTATTGACATGTATATCATGGTTCAGATGTAGCCAACTAATTTTTACTGCCTCCGTACTGTCACCATTACTACAAACCTTCAGTGGATTTCAACGCACTGGACGGCAAGTTGTTTGGCTTCAAAAACCAATATAATCGGGAAACTCAGAAAAGTATATGCTTACGGTCTCTGTGTATTTTGGGTTTGTCTTTGTTTATTCAGAACATGTTTTGAACAACAGTAGCCTAATGTCATATCTCGCGGATGTAACCCGGGCTGTGTCCGAATACGACCCCTTCGAGGACGCATATTTGAGTCAACTTAGTCAAAAAGCTTTTGAGTGGGCGACTTTTTCTCATAAATGGGGGCACTTAATTCCCGGGTTTGAAACCCTTAATTCCCGGGTTTTGTTGAGGGAATTCAGGAGCACACTTATCCGCAGAACTGTGCACTCATCCGTGGCAGTGTAGTATAATGGTTAAGGAACTGGCCTTGTAACCGAAAGGTTGCAGGTTCAATTCCCAGGTAGGACACTGCCGTTGTACCCTTGAGCAAGGTACTTAACCTGAATTGCTTCAGTATATATCCAGCTGTATAAATGGATAATATGTTAAAAAAAAAAATGCTAAAAAGTTGTGTAAGTCGCTCTGGATAAGAGCGTCTGCTAAATGCCTGTAAAGTAAAAACGTACAAGACGTAAAGCCAGAGATTTTCTTATATGGGCCATTCTACAAAAGTCATACAAATTGCTGTCCCTCTCTGATATAAGTAAGAAATTGACCAATAAAATCTTTCAATGCTATATAATTCATTAGATCATGTTATGTTTTAATATAATTCAACATATAAATTGCAGTAATAATAGTTACATTTATCCAAAATCAACACTTATACTCTTGGGAGTATAAATTCCTATTGGGAGATGGCTGTCCCCACTATCAACCCTTAAACTGGTGCATTAAAAAATAATACCCAAAATATTTTTGCCAATTATTTGACTTGTCTCATTCAATAAAGCATGTGTATTTTTATCAAATATAAGTTAAAATAATGCAATCTATTTTGTAATAAATTTTATAATTCAAAACCCTATCGAAAAAATGCTGTCCCCAATTTTTACATCACAACCGAAACGTACACTGTTTGAGTCTGTGCAGTGAACCTGCTTGTAGCCACACACCCCTTTTTTTAACCAGGAAGTTACACAGCCTTCATATGAATCAAGGCCACATGGTGAGTAGCTAGGTTTTAGCGTTTTGATATAATTGTCCTTCAAAGTATGAAAATTAGTCTGTGGTTTTAAGAGACGTCACACCCAAACACCCAAGTTTTCATGTTAGAGAAAAAAAGTTGATTTCATAACTGTAGATGTGATTAAAAGGAAGGTGCATCTGCACAGAGAAGTGGTTGCTAACAATGTGCTTGCTAAATCTTTTGTTTTGTGGCCGAAATGAGCAAAATTCTGCTACCAAAACAAATGTTATTGTTTTGACAGGCCTGTTTCGGTTGGTGACACTTATCCGTAAATTCTTATTAAAGACAATAAATAGTGAGACAATCAATGCACATTACAAACGTCAATTCCAAAAAAAGTTCCGACAGTGTATAAAATGTAAATAAAAACAGAAAGCAATGATTTGCGAGTCCTTTTTGTATTCAATTGAAAACAGTACAAAAACAAGATATTTCATGTTTTAACTAATCAACTTTATTCTACATTTCACTCTTTATTCAGCTCATTCTACATTTGATGCCTGAAACACCTCCCAAAAAATTTGGGACAGGGGCATGTTTACCTTTGTGTTACATCACCTGTCCTTTTAACAACACTCAGTAATCTTTTGGGAACTACAACACTAATTGTTGTAGTTTTGAAAGCAGAATTGTTTCCCATTCTTGCTTAATATGAGACTTCAGCTGCTCACCAGTCCGGGGTCTCCATTGTCATATTTTGGGCTTCATAATGCGCCACACGTTTTCAATGGGAGATAGGTCTGGACTGCAGACAGGCAAGTCTAGCATGAAGCCATGCTGTTGTAACACGTGCAAAATGTGGCTTGGCATTGTCTTGCTAAAATAAGCAGGGATGTCCCTGAAAAAGCGATTGTCTAGATCGCAGCAAATGTTGCTCCAAAATGCATATGTACCCTTCAGCATTAATGGTGCTTTCACAGATGTGCAAGTTACCCATGCCATGGGCACTAACACACCCCCATACCATGACAGACGCTGGCTTTTGAACCTTGTTGGTAACAATCGAGATGGTCTTTTTCCTCTTTGGCCGGGAGAACACGACGTCCATTATTTCCAAAAACAATTTGAAAGGTGGACTCGTCAGACCACAGCACACGTTTCCACTTTGTGTCAGTCCATCTCAGATGAGCCCAGAGAAGTCGGCGGCATTTCTGGATGTTGTCGATATATGGCTTACGCTTTGGGTAGTAGAGTCTTAACTTGCATTTGTCGATGCAGCGACAAATTGTGTTTACTGACAATGGTTTTCTGAAGTGTTCCCGAGCCCATGTGGTTATATTCATTACAGAAGCATGTCAGTTTTTAATGTAGTGCTTTCTGAAGGATCGAAGGTCACGGGCATTCAATATTGGTTTACGGCCTTGCCCGTTTTCTCCAAATTTTCTGAATCTTTTACTAATATTATGGACTGTAGATGGTGAAATCCCTAAATTCCTTGCAATCATGTGTTGAGAAACGTTGTTCTTAAACTGTTGGACTATTCCCTGATGCAGTTTATCACAAAGTGGCGAACCCATCCTTGATTGTAAATGCCAGAGCCTTCGTGGATGCTCCTTTTATACCCAGTCATGATTGCATAACCTGTCACCTATTTACCTATTTACCTGTGGAATGTTCCAAACAGGTGTTTTTTGAACATTCCACAACCTTCCCAGTCTTTTTTATACCCCTGTCCCAACCTTTTTGGAATGTGTTGCAGGCATCAAATTTGGAATTAGCGTATATTTACAAAAATCAATGAAGTTGCTAAGGTAAAACATTAAATATCTTTTAAATATCGTTTTCATTTAAATATATAGACAAGAGAATTTACAAATTTACACTGCTTTCTGCTTTTATTTGCATTTTACGTACTGTCCCAACTGTCACAACCGCAACAATGTGGTCACAACCGAAACACCTGCTGTTTTGTTAAAATTTTGAATGATATGAATAATCAATCAAATATCCAAGATATTGTGCTGGTGAGGGTATATATAATCTCATAAATAAGAATCTATCAAATTCATGTGATCAAATCTGTCCATTTTATAGAGAACATTTGTACGGAGTTTTCACTAAATTTAATTAATCCAATGGTTTATTTGATTTAAAAATTCAGGGTAATTGATTCAAATTCAACAGCAGTCAAGATTTTTTTTCAAAAATGTCATTTTCAAAGGGGTGAATTAAACTTATCAATTGGGTATGTAATTTTATTTCAAAAGCAGGGTTTACACCATGTTTCGGTTGTGACATATTTAGGAGCAGTCAGTAAATTCATCCTTATTCTGAAAAAATTACATGTGATTGCACTGTACATCTAGTATATTTATGTATCTCAGATAAAGTGTAACACATATATTATAAAATAATTTTGCAAAAAGAATACAAATTTACACTTTTCTCCAACCCTCAATTTGCACGACTTCTGTAGAATGGCCCATATAGAGAGAGGGTCTCTGATAGAGCGTATATGCATATCTATGGTACAAGAGCGGATCATATTACGAACTACTGTTCATTTTTGTTAATTCTATCATTCATAATCTGCACTTTGTAACCATAGTCAATGTAAACTGATTGATAGCCTACGCTCAATAAAAATAAAAAAAATATTACGAACTACTTGCGTACCCCGCATCCGCTACGCCCCTGGTATATTCACTTATAATGGTCAAGAAGTCTAATTCTTGAAGAAAGGCTAGTACTTTGTTTCTTCAAGTGGTTCAGATCTTTTTTGCCATTGTGTAATCCACAAAAATTCCAATTTGTAATTTATTTATGGTTATTTCTGTTTCTTTACTTCTGCTCATTGCGATACAATATTTTTGTAATTTAATTATTTTTGTATGCTATTTTGTGTTAGTAATAAAGTGTGAATTGGAATTGCGCTATGCTTTCTCAGGGTTGTTCTTGTTGCCTCAAAGGATGTCTGGCCTTTTTTTCTCTGAAGAATGGATAAACAAAGTTCTTATCCTTATTTTTTAATGAAAATTTATCCGTGAAAAGAATCGTAGTAATTTAAAATTGTACTGACATAAGGAAACTGTAAACAGTAGCCTATATATAACTAATTATAATTGTTACCTTCAATCCCGATATCCATGCAGTGTAATATTATAGCATATATATATATATACAGATCCTTTCCAAAAAATTTGAATATCATGGAAAAGTTTTTTTTTTTCCATAATTCCATTCAAAAAGTGAAACTTTCATAGGTTATAGATTCATTACACACAAAGCGAAATATTTCTAGCCTTTATTTGTTTCATTTTTCATAATTTTGGCTTACAGCTCCAGAAAACCCCCAAAACAGTATTTCAAGAAATTAGAATAGTGTGTCGAAAATCAGCATTTACTTCAGTACTTCAGCTATTGGAAAACCTGTGGAATTTGTGAGGAGTGACACTAATAAAATAAGCCCAAACAACGAGGTTATCTGTCTCTGCCCATATGCAAAAGGTCTGTAAAAATCCTATAAAAACCACGTATACCATATACAATAGCTTACTTGCAAAATAAATTGCAAGGTTTGTGTATTAAGCTCTCTCTGAAAAAGATATAGCCTACGTTAGCTAACCTGTGGAATTTGTGAGGAGTGACACTAATAAAATAAGCCCAAACAACAAGGTTATCTGTCTCTGCCCATATGCAAAAGGTCTGTAAAAATCCTATAAAAACCACATATGCCATATACAATAGCTTACTTACAAAATAAATATGTGGTAGAGAACTAGCATACATTTCTTACTAAATTATAGGCTATAGTTCCCTACATGGTAGCCCACTCCTAAACATTGAGAGATTGTAGCCTATAATAATTGTATACAAATAGACTATAGCCTAATATAGCCTACTAACGCTAATCAACATGCTTTTTATAAAACCTCGCAAGTATGATAATATATGATTTTTACAGACCTTCATACGTTTGCTAAACTACACAAATAAAAGAAGCCCAAACACCTAAGTTAGCTGTCTCTGTGTCTCAATTCAAAGTTAGAAGTTACCTATAATTCGTCTTTATGTCGTAAAAACACACACGGCATAACAAAGCCCACCCTATTTTAATATGTTAATTCATAGCCCGAAGGGAGAGGGAATTGTCAACCGACGAATGCCTAGCAAAACGACGAACGTGGATACTATGCCTTGGCAAAACGGCGAACGTCGATACTACAGCGACGTCGTCGGTCAAATAGGCGCCTAGTCACTTCCGGCCGTCGACGTCGGTTTTGGGAGCCAGGCACTACTGCACCGATGTCTACTCGAACACGCCCATTGGGACGCAGCCCTGGCTTCCTCCACTACCACCTCCTCTCCTCCTTGCCCCGGAAACGGATCTTTGTGTTTTAATCTAATGTTGCTCATTACATCTTAATTACGTATTAATTGTTAAATATTAATTAATGTCTCGACGCAAACCGCAATGTAAAGTAGGCCTACATTGTATACTGTACATGTGAATAATTGTACTCAAAACCTTCAGGCAGTTTTGCATACTTCCAGGTAGGAGAGGAGTGGTAGTGGGGAAGTGGAGGAAGGGAGGTGGGGGGTGCGTCCCAATATTCTTCACTTCCCACCTCCCTTCCTCCACTCCCCCACAACCACTCCTCTCCTACCCGGAAGTATGCAAAACTGCCTGATCGTTTTGAGTACAAGTATTTGCATGTACAGTATACAATTTACCTGGCATTGCGGTTTGCGTCGAGACATTAATTAATATGTAACAATTTATACGTAATTAAGATGTAATCAGCAACTTTAGCTTAAAACACAAAGATCCGTTTCCGGGGCACGGAGTAGAGGAGGTGGTAGTGGAGGAAGAGTGCATTTTTTGACTATTGGGATGCACCCGGGGAGTGAAGAATATTGGGACGCACACCACCTCTCCTCCGTTCCCCTGAAACGGATCTTTGTGTTTTAATCTTATGTTGCTGATTACATCTTAATTACGTATCAATGGTTAAATATTAATTAATGTCTCGACACAAACCGCAATGTCAGGTACATTGTATACTGTACATGCAAATAGGCTACTTGTACTCAAAACGTTCAGGCAGTTTTGCATACTTCCGGGTAGGTGAAGAGTGGTAGTGGGGGGGTGATGGAGGAAGGGAGATGGGGAGTGAAGAATATTGGGATGCACCCCAGACCTCTACTTTGTAGGTCGCAGCCTCTCAATTGAGACACACCCATGGTGACGTGTGATTCACACTCCGTTACTATAGGTGGCGGTAAGCAGCTGTGAAAGTGTATGAACATGCCAATAAAGTATAGAAGAAGAATGCTTCCTCGTCCGCATTCTTTCCCAAATAGTCCTAGCAAGCCCGGTGTGTTAATATATAGTTCTGTGGATATCAACGTAAAACAAGGGAACAGGATTTGCCAGTCTGAGGGGTAAGATTATGAACATCTCAATAAGTATTACTGATCGTACTTCGACAGTCATGCCAATGTTAATAAGCAATCGGAGACAGCGAATTTGAAGCTATGACTTGCTTAAAACTGTAACGCCTTCCAGGTAACGCATCAGGTAAAATCGCAATGGTAGTGGCAAAACTGGCCAAACTAGCTAACGTTAGCAAACTAGGTAACTACAGGCTACGTTCGGATGCGAATTTTATGCTTTCTTCCTGTCGTTCCCTTGCTTCCCCAAAATGCCAGGATAAAATATGGCAGCCACACCAAGTGGGATTTGGTTCCAGTTTAAGAAAGGAGAGGGAGTAGCTACATCCCAATACTCGAAAAGTATCCTCCTTTCCTCCACAACCACCTCCTCTCCTCCGTGTCCCGGAAACCGATCTTTGTATCCTAATGTTGCTGATTACATATTAATTGTTACAAATGAATCAATGTCTCGACGCAAACCGCAATGTCACTGTATAGCTACTACTTCTACTTGAAATGTAGCCGACAGGCAGTTTTGCATACTTCTGGGTAGGAGACGAATGGAGGTAAGGTGTTTGAAGATTATATTCCCTGGGGTGTGTCCCAATATTGTTCACTCCTCACCTCCTTTCCTCCACTCGTCTCCTACCCGGAATTATGCAAAACAGCCTGTACATTTCAAGTAAAATTTTTTGCATGTACAGTATACAATGTACCTGACATTGCGGTTTGCGTCGAGATATTAATTTGTAAGCATTAATATGTAATCAGCAATATTATATTAAAACCCAAGGATTGGTTTCCGGGGCACGGAGGAGTGGATGTGGTGGTAGTGGTGGAAAGGAGGATGCATTTGTCGAGTACTGTAACACACCCCCTTGTTTATCCTCCCTTCCACAAAGGGTATACAATCACAGAACTGTAAACTATAAGCAAAGAGTGTAAACGAAAGATGAGGGCAAGCTTCAGCAAAAGTGAACCGGAGGCGATGTCATCAGAAACGCTCTGTGATGACGTCGTCGAAAACGAAAAATATCAGAGGCCCTCACAGATTCCTGCGTTAAAGGGGAACTACACTCTAGATCACTTTTTTCCCTGCTGTAAACGTGTTTGTATGCCTACCTTATAATTAAACTTATTCATGCGTTCAGTTATTTCAACAATTCTGAAATAATATTGTATATCATAAGAAACTGGTAGAAAAGCGTCTTTGTGCTGCCCCTAATGGTTGAAATTTCCTTTCTGCTTCCCACACTGCCCCCGCCCCAATCTTTGGAGGTACCTCTACGTCATATGGATAATTGTTGTCGCCCACAACGGAAACAGCTGGCACCTGATTGGTTAGACTCGCTACATTACTTTCGTTTCGCCTCCACGTTTTTAAACCGGAACAACGTGGCGTCCTCTTCAGTTCTCTTATTCCACCTAAATAGTCCACTAAAATACAGTTGAAGTCGAAAGTTTACATACACCTTAGCCAAATCCATTTAAACTCAGTTTTTAAATATAGATATTTTAAATATTAAAAATATTTTAAATATGCTTATTTTTGTAATGAAATCGGCCACGTGCATCTCAAATCTGGCAAATCTAACGGTGACGTCGCATAAGGCAGTGAGAACAGAGCGGGAGTTACAGTGAATGGTAAAGTAAGCAACATTAGGAGCAAAATGGATCGTAATGTCGGCATCGTTGAGACAGATGAGCTGGAAAATCAGATGAGACAGAAAAGCTGGAGCTATCTAATGTGACAGCGAGCAAACTAACCCAGTAGAGACTGTCGAATCCCACTGAACAAAATCGCGTCCATTCATCGTCCGTAATAATGTCAGACGACATCGGCTGTGTTGGTCGCCTGTGTATGTTGTTTAGATCACTTTTTAATAGGGGTGAGTCAGCGGGAGGGTGGTGGGGGGGCAACAACTTTTGTGTGGGTAGTTTTCACTCAAAAAATAAGTCATATTTTATTTCTTGTGAAAAGTATTTTGGGGATGAATAAATACAATTCATATTTTTTATGTCATATTTCATAAATAAATAAAAGAATAAAAGTTTTCACAGTAGACTGTAGACCACAGGTGCTGGAGATAAAGAAACTGTCTCTTGCTGTGCTTGCAACTTTATTAATGCAAAAAATGACTTAGGTTTCGGACAACAGTCCTTCATCACTGTTGTCCGAAAAGTAAGTAATTTTTTTCATTAATAAAGTTGCAAGGACAGCAAGAGACACCGTGTTGCGGAGTTTATTGTTTCATAAATAAATAAATACAAATCACTGAACAGAACCATTATGCACTGCAGTTCGTGTTTCCGTAGAACTATTAGTGTGAAACACCTACTTCTCGCTGGTGATGCATTAGCCTTTACTAGCTAGCCACTAAGCCAGCAAAAATGTCAGTGTCCAAATAAGCTAGATAAAGCTCCGCCTGGGACTAATTTAAGAAAATTGGGGACAATCATGTGCAGTGCAATATTTGTGATATTAAATTGTCCTACCATGGATCAACCTAGATGATGCTGAGCCATCTGAAAAACATCCACAAGACAACCATCGCTGAAGAAGCAGAGACCGGCCCTGTGCAGGCTACAATGTCTTCTTTCTTGCAAATTCGCAAATGTGACACCTCAAGCTGAAAAAATATCCGTGAAGATCGCTGGCATGATAGCCAAGGATATGCTGCCAATCAGTACTGTGGAGGCGGAAGGGTTCAGGAAACTGATGGCTTTTATCGAGCCCAATTATACTATCCCCTCAAGGAAAACATTCACCTCGCGCCTGGAGAAGATGTATAGCGACAGCGCTGAATCCTTAACTGGCGTACTGAGAAAGGTGGACAAAGTCGCAATCATAACTGATGCCTGGACCTCCCTCGTCATGGAATCGTACCTAACGGTAACGTGCCACTTCATCGATGAGAACTGGGTGAGTTGTGTCCTGCAGATGCGCTCACTGCCGGAGAGGCACACCACACCCAATCTGGCTGATGCGCTCAGAGCAGCTGTCGATAAGCGATGGGCTCAAAGTTGGGGCAATAAGCCATGTCGTTGCGGCAGCCAGCAGAGTGGTGTCCCATTTCCACCATAGCACGATTGCAACCCAGGCCCTGAAAAAGAAGCAGGAGGAGCAAAACCTCCCCAAGCATCGCCTAATACAGCACTGTTGCACCAGGTGGAACTCCATCTGCGACATGGTCGAGCGGCTAATAGAGCAGAGGTGGGCCGTATCAGCAGTGCTGTCAGATAGGCACTTCACCAAACTGAATGATGCGCGCACCCTTGAACCCACGGATGAGAGCTGGCACATCATGGAGGAGCTCATCCCGGTGCTGAAAAACCTCAAGATCGCTACTATGGCATTGAGCGGTGAGTCAGCTGTTTCCATCTCCATGGTGTACCCAGTCACCGACAACGCTGCTGTCAAAGCACCTGGCGAGTCACAGAAGGTGTCTGAGTACTAGCGTGCGGTCTCTGACTCGCATGAGGAGGCGCATGGAGCCTGAGGACACTGAAAAAGCAGTACGGAGGGTGTCCCTTATGGCTTCATACCACACAGTGCACACACCACCACTAAAAATATGGTGGACCGCAGTAGACATCAACATCGGCTGCCTTTGTCATTGTAGTGCAGGTGTGCCAATAGGAGCCTGGAGAAAAAGTAAACTGCAATTCACCAATATTGATTGCTTACATGGCAATAAGTAAGCAATCGATATTGCACTCTATTGCAATCAAGTAAGTTCTCCTGCTCCTAGGATGCGTGTGAAACCATGGGCTGACAAACCATTCTGTGGTCTTAGACTGCCACCCTGTGGCTAAAAGGTGCCCACTGACATGAAAGCAATAATATTGTGTATTTCTGTATTGAAAGAATTCCCCAACAGTCACAATGACGTTACATGTCAAAAATCTTAAGAACGTTCCTAGTTATAAAGTCTCACCATAGCTAGCCAGCCAACTTGTTTAAAATACTTTGACTTCTGGCTAACGTTGCAGTGCTTCCCCTAACTTAACTCATCTGTGGTGTAGGCTACACCTCCACAGCACGGCCACAAAATAAATTCATGAATTAAAGTTGTCACTAACAGGATTTATTTAGCAGAGGCTTGTTTGGAGACGCACTGTCATGACAGATGAATGACCGCAGAAATTTGCCACATCGACAAGGCAACCAAAAAGGTAACTTTTTCTTTAACTCTAGGCTCTAGCTAATGGCGATCCCCGGTCCACGATCGCCATTTAAATTAATGTTACGTTACACCCTCAACAAAGTGTAATTGCTGCCGTTACCCCAGCTGCCTAATCAGATGTATAGAACACGTCATGCCACCACATATTACCTCCAAACGTATGGAGAAATATTGCTTGATGCTAACAGTAGGTATGATGCCAGATTGATCGGTTGGTTTAGCTAACTAGCTACCAAGCCTCACAGCAAGCAACGTTATTTCATTAATTGAAATCACTTACCATAAATATTTCACATTTCAGTCTCTAGTTGAATCTGTGCTGGCTCTGTGAGAAGTGTTTCCGCCAGGGCCAGTGGCAGAGGCTGCTAATGTTGATGGAACTGAAGGAGAGTGAATGGATAGAACAGCACCAGGTAGGCCTATCAGTCTCACGCGGTCCTGTTTTCGAAATCCCATCCTGAACTCCATCATATCTCCGGGGACATAATCCTCCTCCCTAAAATGTGCACCGCACACGACCACGTTTTTGGACACAGATGCCGCAGTGAAGTCCCGATCCTCACCTGCACAAATCGCACCCACACATGAAAATGAGGGGGAAAAACGTGAACTCTGTGTCCTGTCAGGCTAAAACACAACAGTTCACCATCCTAAATCGCTGACCGACTGACCTCACTAACTAACTAACTACTATCTACCAGGCTACTGTATTGTGTGGCTCGTTACAAACTATAGACCATGACGATGATGGGATAGCTCAGAGCTTCTGCTCTTTTCTATCCATTGCTGAACTTTATTGGCCGAGGTGGGGTGGAGGACAAGGCAGGAGTAATGTTACTGTTTTAGTCAGGGCATTCTAGTTGTGCATGCAAGTGATGCCCATTCCCGTGTTGTTCATTTGACAGATTATTTCATTACAACAAACTTTTTTGATCTTTGATCTTTACTAAGAATAAATCATTATAATCCAGTCAGTCATGCATT
The DNA here is from genome assembly GCA_029718625.1 of Synaphobranchus kaupii. Classification (NCBI taxonomy): domain Eukaryota; kingdom Metazoa; phylum Chordata; class Actinopteri; order Anguilliformes; family Synaphobranchidae; genus Synaphobranchus; species Synaphobranchus kaupii. The sequence goes on along the minus strand of CM056376.1, from coordinate 65,612,291 downwards.
GCTCCAATTGATACCAAGATGGCAGCACGCCATGTCTGTCTGTGTCCTGTGAGATGTGTCTATTTGTTTGTTGGCTTAAAAGTTTGAAACTGCCACTGGAAACCCTGACTATACTCTTCGTTGAGCTATAGCATAATTAAATATAAATTGAGCAAAAAAAAAACAAAAACTGCGGGATTCTGTTAGTCCTTGCGAGTTTTTACGTTATCTGGGTCATACTCTAGTCTATTCATCGCTCGCCGCCTCCTCTACCTGCTGCTGGGTCTGCCGTTTTGTCTCAGCCTCGCGCCCTGCCTGCCTGCCATTCTGCTGGTACTACCGCAGGTGTGTCTCCTCCGCGTGGCCCTCCTTGTTTGCTTCATTGCTTATTGCTCCATTGCTGGCTTGCTGCTCTGCTGCTAGCCTACCTCCGACTCAGGTGCCTCTCCTCCCTTCCCCTCTCCCCTCTACCATCGCCAACACATGTACGCTCACACAGGCTTACACACTTCCAAACTGGACTCTCCCATAAACTGAACTGAACTGTCTCATAAATCGAACTACATCACTACCCCACAAACTGAACTGCATTAATAATAATGAGATTTCCTCCTCTTGCGTTGTTTATTGCGCTCTCGTTCTGGGACTATGGGCCAACCGGCCATTGTCGGGAGCGTGTACCGGGGAAGGTGCACTCTCCGCCGGTCGTGGCCAGCGCGCTTACTAGCACTTTGCCCCACAAACTGCATGGGCAGGTACCGAGACATTCTCATGCAGTCCCTTTCAATTCCATTGAATTGCGTCGTCTTCTATGCCTTTCTGTTTTGAAAAGCTGTTTTGTGTTTTTTCTGAGAATTCTCTCGCTGACTTTGTTAACATGGTAAATTCTAAAAAGGAATCGCCGTACAGTGTTACAAAGCAGAGATATCAGATTTTTCTTTTATTGCTAATCTCCGGTAATGTACAGCCTAACCCTGGCCCAGCAAAAATTGAGATTTGTAATACTCCGGCTGATTTTAAGTGCAGGTCTGGTCTGGGTGTTATTCATCTGAATATACGTAGTGTGCTGCCTAAAATTGATTCATTGCGCATTTGGGCTAAATCAACTGATGCCTACGTATTTGTTGTATCCGAAACCTGGCTCACTAAATCTATTTCGGATAAAGTAATTTCTATTGACAGGTATAATGTTTATCGAACTGATCGCCCTAAGAGAGGGGCGGGTTCGCTATTTTTGTAAAGAGCAAATATCTTGTAAATATTGCGCTCTCCAAATCTGTCAGCAAACAATTGGAATTCTTGGCCTTAAATATTGAGGTATCTAAAGGGTTTTCTGTTACTATAGCTGGGTGCTACAGACCGCCATCAGCTGTCGCAGTTACTATCACAGCTGCAGTACAGCAAGATCATTCTGATAGGAGACCTAAATTGGGACTGGCTAAAGCCTATATCTGACGGTATTAAAGATCTCTGTAGCTCACTAAACCTTACCCAAATTATCGGGTGCCCCACACACCTAACCCAAAATACACAAAGAAATCATCACACTGTAAAAAGCAACCTATAGAATCTACTCAATAAACGTGAGGTAACAATTTGCACTCTATTTGTTTGGGTAGATTTCACCCCATATTTTGAGTGAAGAGTACCTAAATTTAACAACTATGTCACACTAAAAGAAATTAGGTAAAGTCTACCTAACCTTTCTCAATACATTACACAACTAATTACTTATAAAAAGTGAGTAATATTAACTTGATTGTAGGCAATTGCTAGTAGGCAATTGTTCATCTACTTAATAATTATTAATAATTGATCAATATGACTAATTAACCATTACTTATTCCGGGAAGGTTCGCTTTACTTAAAAAATTATTGACAGACACAGGAGACAATATTGATCATGTCAATTTTTTTTAATCCACCAAATGTTCAAAAAATAAAGAAAGGAGGTACCAAAGCACCCTCTTCACTCTGCATATTCAACTGAAACAAAAGTTTCTTGAACACTTCATATGTGGATTCCAGTTTTGTTTTGTTTTTCAAACACAAACACTGTCTTATGGTCATGCCATTACTTTCTTAAATGGTTTCAACTGAACTGGACAACTGGATCACAAAACGTTTCGAGAACACTTCAAATGTGTGAGTTTGGGGTATTTAAAGGGACAGTTCACCCCAAAATCAAAAATACATATTTTCCTCCTATCTCTAGTGCTATTCATCCATCTAGATCATTTTGGTGTGAGTTGCCGAGTTTTGGAGATATCGGCCGTAGAGATGTCTGCCTTCTCTCCAATACAATGGAACTGGATGGAATCTGTCTTGTGGTGCTCAAATTGCCAAAAAAATACATTTGAAAAACTGAACAGCAATGTCTCTTTCCAGAAATCATGACCCGGTTACTCAAGTTAATCCACAGACCTTGTTGTGCGCAGTCATGTAGGAACTATTTTCTACTGAACTACACCCGTCAACCGTCTCACCGCGCATGTACGCATGTAGCTCACCTAGCACCACTGAGCTAGCTAACGTTACAGCTCAGCTGAGGAGGACGTCATTACTGTTTACATCCCGCGCTGTCACGAGCACGAACCTCTTGTCCATGAGTACATGCGCGGTGAGACGGTTGGCGGGTGTAGTTCGGTAGAAAATAGTTCCTACATGAAACTGCTCACAACAAGGTCTCTGGATTATATTGAGTAACCGGGTCATGATCTCTGGAAAGAGACATTGCTGTTGAGTTTTTCAAATGTATTTTTCTGGCCCTTTGAGCACCACAAGACAGATTCCATCCAGTTCCACTGTATTGGAGAGAAGGCAGACATCTCTACGGCCGATATCTCCAAAACCCGGCAACTCCCACCAAAACGATCTAGATTGATGAATAGCACTAGAGGTAGGAGGAATATGTATTTTTGATTTTGGGGTGTACTGTCAAATAAAAATAATAAAATTACAGTAAATTAAATACAGAAGCACCCCACTTAATTATATGCATATTTTCAACTCAATGTGTCTATTTGCAATTTACAAAGTGCTCATGCTATAGGTCTAATTTAGAGAGTAGAGACACATGCTTCAACATAGATAATGAGGTACATTTCCAACTTCTTTAAGTTAACAAACACTACTTAGTCACAATCAGTACGGAAGTTACATTTGGTTCAATGGGCATGTTCCTGACCAGACGCTAAAGATGCAGGACACTTCAGTTTATCATCAACACCAACATAAAGATCAATTCCTTATTCTCCTTCAGAGGAAGTCATTATTATCAAAGGTCATCCATCTGTTTTCTATTCATCGATTTGTTTGAGGAACATGCATATTTTAGCAAAGCCTTATGGGATTGTTGAAGGAACCAGTCAGTCCGTGCCTGAACATGAAACAGCATTTTCCACATCTCCACAGTGTCCCTTTGGTTAAAGAAAATGAAGGCCCGGTACACCATTAGGCCTACAAGTTTTACGGTACATGGATGGAACATGAAGGAACAGGAAGTAAGACCAAAATATGTAAAAGACCAAAATATGTAAACAAAACCAAAATCGACCTAACTCGAGCCATATCCAGAACAAAGAGTAAGGCAAGCATCCAATATTATTAATACTAAAAGACAAAAGCAAAACAAGAGAGCGCTAAACCAGCCAAAAAACGGAGTGCACACCATGCTCAAACCGATTAGTCCATGTCCTCTGAGAAACAGTGATCCAAGAGAGTAGTATGCATTGTTTGAATGTAGAAAAATGTCAATGGGACGCTGCTCTTTGGGAGATGAATTTGGCTGATCGCATTTCACAGTGAGCATCACTCAGCACCAACACAAACATAAAGATCCAGTTACAGTAAGTTCCCGAAATTATACGGACCAAAAAGTCTTATGGGATGAAGAAGGAAACAGTCAGTCTGTGCCTGAACTTGGGTACAAACAGTTTATTCCATTAGCTTACTTTTGAGGCTGTGGACCGTCTTGAGCAGCTTTGCTCCGTCAAGCTCCAAAAAAAAGGTTTCTGGAATACTTCAAAAGTGTACTTGAGCTTCTTGGGATACTCAAGGTTGAGGGCGTAGATCAATCCCATCAACAGCACACATGCCTTGGTTCGGTTTCCACACGCGTTCAGCCACTTTGCCCTCTATCACAATAGACACGTCTGCTGGATCCTCCTCGGGATTATGGATCACAAGCACCTTCATGGTTTGGTCCGTGTAGCCCTCACGTTCGTCCTCCCTGTTAAAAAGAAAGAAACAAAAAGAATATGCACTTTTATTTAAGTTAAGCATATTAACAAGATGCTATTTCCAATACAATTCAGTTTTCTTGGTCAAGCCATTTATTTCAACACAAGCAGGGTTGTTTTTATGAATTAGCACTTCAATACAAGCAGGTGACAAATTAAAGGCAAAACCTGAATGCTTATCCCATAATGAAACATTTATCAATCTAACCCATTGCTGTAGATCAGCGTTTCCCAAACCTCTCCTGGAGTACCCCTTGTCCTGCATGTTTTAGATCTCTCCCTGCTCCAACACAGCTGATTTAAATGGTCAGCTTGTTATCAAGCCGCTTCAGGAGTTCATAAGAGTTGATCATTTGAATCAGCTGTGTTGGAGCTGTGTGAGGAACCAAAGCCCCCACTGCAGCCCTACTACAACTAGCGCTCACTTTGGTAGATACTCCCTCTTGTGGCGCAACTGAATAACCACTTTCAGAAATACAATTTAAAAACCATTGCAAAATACATTTAAATCTGGCCTTTTTCACAGAAAAAATACATAAAATAACAATTCCAACTTAACAGTTGTGGCCATACAATTGTAGATGTCACACTATACTCTAATTAAAAAAAAAACCTGACCCCACCTCCCCCCATTTGACAGTTAATGTCAAGCATAATTAATGTTCACACATGTAATTCTTAAAATGTAAGACCTAACAAGATAACAAACGTAATGTGTGAGTTTTAAACCTTCTTATTATAAAGAAACAATTTTGTAAAGGGCAGGAAAAAGTGTACAGTAATACCCTGCCTATTTATTAAAGGTTAGGTATCGGATCGACTGATTGGCTTAACAGTTCTGTGATCGGTATCTGAAATGAAACAATGGTATCAGGGCAACCCTATGTGTAACCCTTCGAGTCTGGGGAGGAGGGGGAGGGGCGGAGACAACTCTCAAATATTTTGAATTTGGACTGCAGTACCCATTTTAAATGCTTGGTGTCAATGTTACATATAGCTCCTTTAATGTATCATGATAATCTTTGGGATATCAAACTCAACATTTTTCTAAATTTTCGGGAATTGTCAGAGTTCAGTCAATGTTCATTCAATTTGTAGGCCTAAGTTATGTGGTAAATTAGCGCCGCCCACCTTCCCAGAGTTCTGCACGGCACAGCAATAGTAGGCTAAGATTGAAATTCCGAAATAAATGTTGGAATTACACGTGGGGCTACTAACAGTTTAAGTGTTACGGTAGACTAGTAGGGCTGTCAACATTGGCCAAAAATCACATTCGAATATTCCTTCTGAAAAAACACATAAGTTTGAATATATTCGAATATCCATTACAATTTTAAAATGTTACAATTTGACCAACTTTCGGGCTGTGTTATTGTGCGTTAGGTTCACAAGAGGACAAACCAATACAACGAGACGCATAACTAGTATAGGTACATTTAATTTCAACATAAACATGAACGCAGTCAAGTTTAAAAAAAAAAAAAAACGTTAACATTCGAGATGGCTTTTAAAATCTACATACACACTTTTATAATGCTTTTGTTTGAATAAAATTAAGGCACACAATTTCGAGAAATGTTACTAAAAAGAATTGATCCTGAGGGATCATTTACAATAAAGTGCTATTAAAAACAGAAAAGTACCATCTTTGACCTTTTGGAGAGGGAACTGGGATCAGCATAGTTTTAACATTTAACGTAGCATAGTTTTAACGTTTAACGTAGCTTACAAAGCTTGCATACAACTTTGTCTCGAGGTTCCACAATTTTGCCATTCACTGACCAAAAACCGAAGTACTTCCAAACGGGGCTTTTTAGATTGCTCGGAGTGCTAATCACTCTCTCCGCGGCTGAGCTGGTTTCCGAAACTCTCTGCCATGCTGCTGCTATTGAATTATTGGCTCTTTTCAGCTCGACAAATATGCCTATACATTTGATTTTCAATCTGCTATTAAATGAAATTGCCGTGTCCGTCCAGTACAAGCATAGCAATGACCCGTATGCAGCGTCTTCCGTTTTCAACAGAGGAGACGCTAAAATGAGAAATGTATTTTTGGTTTAACACAACCCAAGTTGAAAGGAAGACAGACACTTTTATCTGCGATAAAGAGACGCTGCATTTTATAAATTTTTTTTAATGTTAATTTTCAGATTCGAACGTCATTTTTTTTCCCCTCGGTTTGTGTTGTGCCTGGTTCCTTTTCAGCCATGTTCAAAGTGTTGTAGCGGGCTTGTATGACACGTGACTCGCTCGCTCACTACATAGGCCAGTAAGGGACACACACAGCGGAAGAGGGCAGCGCGCACTTCTCTGATCCAATAAAAATATATATTTTGTACACTGAGCGGAAGCCACGCCCAATAATCGAATAGTATTTTTTTATATTCGAATGTAGCTTTTTTTTTCATATTCGAGGAATATTCGAATATCGAATATTAATTTACCAGGCCTATAGACTAGTACATTTTGTTTATAAATAGCCATCATGTAGGTAGTTATTGAACTAAGTGTGGATTTGTGGAGGATTTTGTGTGGAAATGACCCCCCTTGCATAGTTGCATAGAGCTATAGTTCTCTCGCTGAAGAAAAAGCAATTTTATTATTTTATTGTTTTTAAAGTCAAAATATTTCAGCGAATGACACAGGTGCGTTCCATTACTCGAAAAATGTGTCCTCTGTTCCTCCACTCCAAAAGTGCTGTGGTTTATGTAAATTTGTCTGAAACTCAAAGTAAATGTTTTTATTGTTTAAGTTTTTTGGTATATCCAGGGCTTGACATTAAAGGGATAGTTCGGATTTTGGACATAATGTCTCAATTACGACTTACCCATGATGTAGTTGATTTATGGAAACCATTTTCAGATAATTCCATGCTGTCCCTTCTTTTGGACATACACACATTGCTCATTCTAGTGCAACTCAAAGGTTACTGATAGCATCCACTACCAAACGCACTTAAACACTCCACAGTGCACCCAAAGCAAATAAAATGCACCCAAAGCAAATAAGACGACAGTCTATCGGGGTTATTTTCAGTGATTATACCATCATTTTTTAAGTCAAACTATCGTTGAATCCTTTACTTTGTGCTGACCTATATTCTCTGTGGAAGTACGGCAGCGGAGCGATACTTTACGTTACCTACGAATGTAGTGCCGGCACTGGTCGACAACAAAGAAGACAAACAAGTTGCAATGGCCACGTTCGCTCTGCCACCGTACTTCCACAGTCCGGGGGGGGGGGGGGGGGGGGACCCGCTTCGCTTGTAGGCATGGACATCGAATAAATGACAGTGTATTGTATTTCAATCTGAATTCAATAGTGTTTACTGTACTGTTGCACTTTATTATAATCATAATTAGTATAGCTTGATGTTGGGACAGTGGGCATTTTTTTAAACTAAAGGAATGAACAATAAAAGCACACTAATAAAATCAATAAAAGCGCAAATATAGGACAGTGAATTATTATTTTTTGTTGTTTTTTTAATAACCATGTTCTGCACTTTGTATTGTATAGGCTACGCATAATTATTGTGGCTGTAGGCCTACGGGAGCTGCTAGGCTAACTAAAATGTTATAATACCGACAAACATCCAAAAATGCAACGCAAACGTTATAAAATCGGTAAACATTAAAACAAGCTTAATGACCGGTAAAAATGATTTTTTTTTTCATCTCCATCCTTCACGTTGACAGATTGTGATTTACTCTAGCAAACCACTGGTCTACAAAATGGTCAAGCAAGAAATTAAAGTAGGCTAACCCCTTCCAAAATAAATATTTACATTATTTACAAATATTTGCAATTGTGATTCATTAATTCTGAAAAAGAGTATGTGGTGTGAGGAATGTCAGAAAGACAAAGAAAAACGAGAGAAATCGTTAATAACTGGTATAATTGCTAGCTGCTAGAAGCTTGCAGGATGCGAGCTATGAGGTGGGAGCTGCAAGCTGCCAGCGAGGTGGGAGCTGCCAATGAACTGTGAGCTGCCAGTGAACTATGAGGTGCGGTGCATGCTGGGAACTGCGAGGTCTGAGAGCTCACACCTCGCACAGAAGGATTGTACTCCGACTGCCAAAACTTCAGGGTATAGCCACCGAACTATCGGTGGGCGTAGTGAAGGGTATAAGCTACTGCTACACTGAACATGCTGGCGGTTTATTACAAACTGTTTCATTGGATGTCTCAGTTTCTGTCGGGAGTTACAGATGTTTGTCAGGACTGAATTAATCATAACTATGCTTACTAGCACTAAGCCTACTTTTGCCTTGTGTCATTTACATTTGATCATGGGTTTTATTTTTCATAAAGTTTTGATTAGCTTGTTATTCATTATTTGTTATAATAGACGTTGTAGCATATTGTTTGTTTGATGCAAATGCGAGTTACTCTTGTATTCAAAGTGGGCGGCAGTGTAGTATAATGGTTAAGGAACTGGACTTGTAACCGAAAGGTTTCAGGTTCGATTCCCAGGTAGGACACTGCCGTTGGACCCTTGAAAATATATACACTGTTCAGTGTTGCCCACAGGATTTTCTGAAAGTGTGGTGGGTGGACCCTGAACTGTCTAGGGGGAATGGGTGCATGCTCCCCTGGAAGAAAATTTTGTCAATTTCAACAGCTAAATGTAGCTATCAATTTGGTACTCTTTGAGATTAAAATCTAAACCCTAGATCCACAATTCTTTGTAATTGGAACATGGGAAATGTATAGAATTTTGGCTAGTTAACTTTTTTTGGCTAGACAGCTAGCTAACATAAACGGGGTTTGATGAAAAATATTCAAAAACTTTTTGGGTAACGATTTACATGAACTGCATCGTCATAAAGCATTCATTATGCATTCATGAGCATTGCAAAAGCATTACATTACAATTACATAGAGCATTATGAATACTTTGTGCAGTATTCCTAGATATGTGAACCTCAGGTCAGATCTATCCCATGAGAAGTAAAATATTATAAAGCATTCATAATGTAATTGTAATGTAATGCTTTTGTAATGCTCATGAATGCATAATGAATGCTTTATTAAGATGCAGATAATCGTTACCACTTTTTGTCAGTAGACAATACAGAAACCATCACAATGCATTTTAACCTGTTCTTGTCCAAATTTCAGCCCTGTTTTAAGTGGGATTGAAAAACTACAATAAAAACAAATTGAATACTTGTTTATTGACAAGAAAGCCTCTGAATCTGATTGGCTTGCTATTGCTATTATATCTTTGCTACCTCTGTTGATTCTTCCTCTTCGTCTTCTCTGTCTTTTCGTAATAAAGTAGATCCTGTCATATGACATAGAAGCCAAACGAGCCAGGATGCCAGACAGAGATTGTTTAAAAAAAAACAAAAAAAACAGAGCCTGCACTGAAGGGAAACTATATTTTGGTGAGCAAAACGGGGGAACACAGCAGGTTGCGTTTTGTTACATTGTGCTCATATCTCCCTTGAATAATGTCAGTATTATCTTCCACGAGATACAATATGCATGAACTAGGGTATATTATTTTGTTTTTATTTTCAGGTTAGCTTGCGAAGGTTAGTTGTAAAAAAAAAAAAATAATAATAATAATCTTATAACCTTGTTATGTTAGCTGATGATAAATTAATATCGTAACACAGTCGAGAGCTTGGCTAGCTTAAAGGGATAGTTCGGAATTTTGGACATAATGTCTCAATTACGACTTTCCCATGATGTAGTTGATTGATGGAAACCATTTTCAGCTAATTCCATGCTGTCCCTTCTTTTGGACATACACACGTTGCTAATGCTAGCGCAACTCTAAGGTAACCGGTAGCATCCACTACCAAACGCACTTAAGCACTCCACAGTGCACCCAAAGCAAATAAAATACGACGACAGTCTATCTGAGGAGCGATACTTTACGTTACCTACGAATGTATTGCCGGCACTGGTCGACTACAGCAACAAAGAAGAGCAACAAGTTGCAATGGCCACGTTCGTTCCGCCTCCGTACTTCCACAGAGAATATAGGTCAGCACAAAGTAAAGGATTCAACGATAGTTTGACTTCAAAAATGATGGTATAAACACTCAAAATAAACCCGATAGACTGTCGTCGTATTTTATTTGCTTTGGGTGCACTGTGGAGTGTTTAAATGCGTTTGGTAGTGGATGCTACCGGTTACCATAGAGTTGCGCTAGCATTAGCAACGTGTGTATGTCCAAAAGAAGGGACAGCATGGAATTATCTGAAAATGATTTCCATCAATCAACTACATCATGGGTAAGTCGTAATTGAGACATTATGTCCAAAATTCCGAACTATCCCTTTAATGCTGAAACAATATGTAATATAGTGTACCACAGAGGGTTTAACCCTCTATGGCATGAATTTTTATTTTGGGTGGAAAAAAATATTTCACCCCATTTTTTGGGAGCTTGGGGGTCCCTGATAATATATCCATCATAAAATTTGTCCCCCCCACCCCCCCCAACCAGATATTGGTTTGTTGCCTCAGGGCAACAATGTGCTACGAGGGTACTGAAAGACCAAGGTTTTCTATAGTACATATGATAAGTGGAATAAGGAAAACAAGAAATATATCCATTAGAAAAAGTTTGATTTTGACAAACGTCAACCACAAATGGTTCCAACCAATCACAATAAGAAGCTTTAAAATCAATTTACATTACATTTTGTGGTGCATTGTGGGGGATATTGAGTGGACTATTTAGGGTGTCAAATTGACATTTTGAATTTTGGACACCCTACAAAATGGCCGATACCCTAAATAGTGCACTATATAGTGAATATGGAGCGATTCCGAACACAGCCATAGACTATGGTCATAATTATGCATCCAAGCACATCTCCACACTTTAGCAAGATATTGCCCGAACTGCACAATGTTGCCCTGAGGCAACGAACCAAAAAACACAGTTTTAGTATATAAATAAAAACAAAATAAGTCTTTAAACAATCAAACATGCTTCATTACATACTCATGCACAGGCATATATTTTTTTATATAAAGTTATTTCAATTTAAACATGTTAAAAAGTGATATTTATCTTATCAATTGGTGGCAGCAATCCCATGCGGCTTTGCTTCCTGAATGGACTGCTCCACCCCCAGACAAAAGGTCACACCCACTTCAGCCCCTCATTTCATTGGACACAGACATATCTGGTGATATAATATTTTTATTTTTTATTTAAAAAAATTAAAGGGGCGGTGTGAGGTCCAAAAAGGTAGTTTGTTGCCTGAGGGCAACACCATGCCATAGAGGTTAACTAACCACGTCTTCAGAATCAATCGTGAGGAGATGCAGCATTTCTAGGTTCCGGAAAACTCAGATGCTTATGAAAACATTGGCGTCATTGCATTGTGGGGCGCGAATACTACCTTCCTTTTGAAAAGGATAGTCCAGAGCATCCTTTGTGAAAGGACAGATAAAAGGAATTGTGAAGCTCCTTTCCTTCTCAATATAAGAAATTTGAACGGTCCTTAGCATGGCTGCCCGGAAACTATTTCCGGTTCATGCGATCTAAAGGCTCCTTCCTTGCTCAAATTTGACTATTGGAATGCAGCCACAGTCTTTTTGAAACAACGGGGCTACGCTGCGCACATAAGCACATATAGATTTTTTTGTTGTTGATCAATTTGAAACTGTGGCAGTTGAAATTAATCCGTGACAGGCCACCACATTTGAATACATTAATGGGAAACACTGCTGTTTAAATGCATTGTAGACGCCTATATTTTGCATCATATAATCACAACAGTGTAGGCTATAGATCATCGATGTTCAACCAGGGATTTTCCTGCCTTGAAAAGGCTCACGCCCGGAACCCATCAGACGTGCAAGCGCACGCATACGCACTCTGCTGCGCTTCACTTCCGGTCCCATGTTAACGAATTGCCGCGGTTCTCACCGGCCGCACGCACGGCTGGCGGGCGGACGTGGAGCGGATTTTTCCGCTCTGGGCGGAATTTTCTGGGTGTCCGCATGCGCAATCTCATTGAAATACATTGTATATGCACAATATCTGCATCATATCACCACATATTAATGTTTTTCAACCTACTAATAGTTTTGGTATTGTTATTAATTATTTTAATACATTATATTTTAATATAGGCCCTAATGAAAAAGGGAACAGAGACAATCACCATTGTGGGATAAATGAAGTTAAATCTAGTCATACATTTTGCATAGTCCCGTTTTTATAATGCTTTTCTATTATAGTAGTATTATACTATTATAGTATACAAATTTATATATATTTGTTCAATTAATTAAGACTATGCTTACTTCTGTTTTTATTATACTGATATCACTGTATCGATTTAAGGTAATACAGAATCAAAATAGCTGCTAATTCTGCTATGATTAAATGTTTAGAACATGTTGATTACTGTCCCAAATAAATAAATGATATCAAGTGAACTTTATAAAGGAGGCATTGTCGTCTTTGCTACATTTAGCTTTAAAAAACAACATTCTATATAGTTTAGATATTTGTTTTAATATAATCAAAAGTGTGATCAAAGGGGTGTACCCACATTCTCCTCCTCAGGAGCATTCGGAGCAAGAGGTAAACCGCAATTACCTTCCTCACATGGGCGTAGGATTATGGGGGGACACGGGGGACGTGTCCCCCCCAATGTTTGGAAAGAGTCTAAGTGTCCCCCCCAACCATAACTGATCCCTCTCCCATGTAAAGTTTACAGTCAATAAAGGCTGCAACAACGGTAAAAAATTACTTCAATTCATGCGGAAAGATATGTAACGCCCGTAAACATAGTATGAATTATTGACCCACCCCCTCGCTACTTCAAACAGTAGCAATGGTTTATCTCATGGCCACGACAAGTTCGAGTTTATGAAAGCACAAATGGGATATGTAGTCAACAATTAGAGGTGATTGCTCAAGCCGATAATACTATGGACTTCAATTTCCATAACCCAGTGTTTTGTGGATATGTTATAATCAGGTTGGTTTTAATGGAGAAGTCAGACTGCAAAAAAAGACGAGAAAAATCGAGACGCTCGTTACGGGGGTAGAGCAGACCGTTTGTTTGGTGCATAGGCAGCCTTTGCTACGTTTCATTCGTTTCACCTGAAACGGTCCTCTCAACTGAAAATCAAATCAAAATCCCCACAGTGAATAAAAGAACCACCGACCCAGTAGTTTCCCCATTCAGCTAGGCTAGGCTACTGTAAGCTTACGCTGTTCCTAACTTAAGCTATTTCAGTGATGACACTATCTTTAACTACTCCTTATTTTTCTACAGTCTATGCCTTATATATACGTAAAAAAAGTACATGTTTTTTCCATAACAACAAGCAATGTATTACAGCCGCGAGTGTGATAACGTTAGGTAGCACTGTGGAAATGTCGATGTTGCTGGACAATTGAATAGAGAATCCCTTCAGGGTTCATTAGAAAACAGCTTCTTAAAGGTAGGCTATTTGGTTCCTTAAAATGTTTATTTTATTGCCCTGCAGTGCAACTTGAGAGGCTGATGTATTCGCAAGTGGCGACACTGTAAGAATCCTGCATTGGAATTATGAGGCTTTTCTTAAAGTTGTTGCCTAATTTAGAAGTTCAGAGAAATGTGAATACATTAATTGGGATGTCGACGACTACCACTAGGGCAGTGGTTCTTAAACTTGGTCATGGGGCCCCCTGCATATGCTGGTTTTCATTCCAACTACAATTGCAATCCCAGAATTTGAACAAGCTGTTGATTTTTCTTAATTAGGTGTTTTTCATGTTTAGAGGGATTATTTCCCTTCTGAAGCCACATTATGTTAGCAATAGCTATGCATGTCATGAAGAATAAAAGTCAAGTAATTCACATTGTGCTATATTGCAAACAATTACAAAAAGAGAGGTAAAAATGTTTTAACTGATCAAATTAAACAAATTAAAGACTGAGGTGAATCAATAGGCTCCTAATTGGTGAAATTGTGGATACATTTGCAACTAAAACTAGCGACTTGGTAAATTATTAACTTAAAATAAGTTTAAGGAACTTAAAACACAAGTGTTCAACTACTGAATTAGGAGCCGATTGATTCACCTCAGTCTTTAAATTGATCAGTTAAAAAAATTGTTACCTTGTATTATTGTTTGCAAGATAGCACTGTAAGCACAATGTGAACATGGGATAGTCTTCATGGTATGCATAACTATTTCTGACATAATTTGTCTTAAGAGGGTAAATAATCCCTCTAAACATGAAAATCACCTAATTAAGAAAACCGCTTAACAGCTTGTTAAAATTTTGGGATTGCAATTGTGGTTGGAACGGAAACCAGCATACACAGGGGCCCCCAGGACCAAGTTTGAGAACCACAGAGTTTAAAATGTTATAAACTTATCTTATCCACTAATGTACTGATTAGCCTACCATGGCTTTAGATTTATATGAAAGCATCTATACGAATATGAAATCTCGTCTAGTGCTTTGAAAAAATAAATAAATAAATAAAACTTCTCCAAAATGTTCATAAATAAAACATTTTATTTAGAAAATGCCCTGTGTGAGGTTGTGTAGAAGTGCAGGAAATTAGTTTTAAAAGGCTCAAATTTTTCTGGGGGAGGACCCCCCAGACCCCTGATACTTCGTATTGCTTTGCTCACGGGAATGGTTGAGGGCCAAGGGCCAATAGTCATGGTTCGCTACTGTTGGACGGTATATTATTAGTGTCCCCCTCCATTATCATCACAAAGAAAATTTACTGTTTGTGGTCCCCCCCAATGTTCAAATGAAACCTACGGCCCTGCTTCCTCATGTTTACAACTCGTACTGAAATAAACAAAAAGTACTATATTAATATTGCGAGATAAGGTAATCAATCAACTGATTTCGTTATAATGACATAATTACATTAGCTATAGGCTACGAAGTAAAAATCGAAAGTTGGCCATTTGCTGCCAGCCAGTGAAGATTTGTTTGTTAGTCTGATTCATGTGTAGCTATTTTCCCATGTACTAATATATTGACAGTATGCAAGTTTTCATTTTAATTAACCTGTCAAGCAGTAAGACATATGGAATAGCAGTATTTACTAATCCGTTATTAAGCGAAGCTCACAAATCCGGAATGTAGACTGCTTGTTTGTATAGCGCGTCTCTGTCGTTCCCGGAATGCGCTCCGAAAAAGCAATAAAAGCGTCTTTGCGCGTCTTATACCATCATTTTTGAAGTCAAACTATCGTTGAATCCTTTCCTTTTTGCTGACGTATATTCTCTGTGGAAGTAGAATATACGGAGAAGTACGGCGGCGGAGCGATACTTTACGTTACCTATGAATGTAGTGCCGGCACTGGTCGACTACAACAACAAAGAAGAGCAGCAAGTTGCAATGGCCACGTTCGCTACGCCGCCGTACTTCCACAGAGAATATACAGTACCAGTCAAAAGTTTGGACACACCTACTCATAGAAGGTTTTTTTCCGTTATTTTTACTGTTTTCCCACATTTTGGAATAGTAAAGACATCAAAACTATGAGATAACACAAATTAAATTATGCAAAAACCAAAAAAGGGTTAAACAAATAAAAAAAAGTCTTATATTTTAGATTCTTCAAAGTAGCCACCCTTTGCCTTGATAACGGCTTTGCACATTCTTGCCATTCTCTCAAACAACTTCTGTGGTAAACAGGTATTCCACAGGTAAAAAGGTGATGCCATCATGACTGTATAAAAGGATATCAAAAGACTCCTGATATCTTATTTCCCGGTACTCTTAGAAACGATACTATAACATCTGCATTTGAATGGATCTCTATGGGAATTGGGGGGTGGGACTAGATTTAGCTTTAAATTACACTGGAA
This sequence comes from Synaphobranchus kaupii, assembly GCA_029718625.1. NCBI lineage: Eukaryota > Metazoa > Chordata > Actinopteri > Anguilliformes > Synaphobranchidae > Synaphobranchus > Synaphobranchus kaupii. The sequence continues at coordinate 65,596,252 of CM056376.1, read as the reverse complement.
CAGTGTGGAACACATGGTTGGCTAAATGGCTGTAGGTCATCAAGGGTCTGACGTTTCAAACAAGCCTTAAACCATCACTCTGCTGCCAGATATGCAGTAGATATGGATGGATCACTTGAAGGGTTGTTTCTCCTGACAAATTTTTCCTATTGAACTCTATGGAGAAAATAAGTCAGGAGAAGAAACCCTTCAAGTTATCCATGTCTGAAATGTCTTAGGCGGCCCGCCTCAGTGTTTTTTCATGCCGCCTAGGAGAAATCACGCAAAAAACACCTGTAAAACAGTTTTTTAAAGGTCCGTGCATTTATTTAGCTGGAGTCTGACTTGGGACATGTGCAAATTCCGCCTTATAACTAACGTTAATGGTAATGGTTTAAACGTGATTCTGAAGATTCACGTTTCAGCCTATTCATCTTACCGTTCACATTGCATTTTTTACATTGCAATTATTTGGCAGATGCTTTTATCCAAAGCGACGTACAATAAGTGCATATTGAAGGTCATTGACGCGACTACAAAGCAGATCCGACAAAGTACAACTTTCTCACAGCGTAGGAGCTATCCCTATGAACATGAGTAGTACACACAGTCAGCTATACATTCTGAACTGTAAAATAACACACGTTAAAAAAAAACACAAGTTAAATAGAAAACAGTAAGCGAATACTAGCAGCAAAACAGGAAACGAGTACTATAGAAAGGCCCTATATAGGTAGTTTAGTCGAGGTGGAGTCTGTAAAAGTGCATCTTCAGACCACGACGGAAAACAGACAGTGTTTCAGCTGAGCGCAGCAGAGTGGGGAGCTCGTTCCACCACTGGGGAGCTAGGGTGGAAAAGCTCCGCAGTCGGGACGAGCGGGAGCCGTTAACACGGAGGGAGGGAAGTGCAAGTCGCCCTGCAGCAGCAGAGCGAAGTGGTCGAGCAGGAGCATAGTGCTGGATTAAGTCCTGTAGGTAGGAGGGGCCTGACCTTTTGGCTGCAGTGTAGGCCAGGGTCAGAACTTTGAACCTGATCCTGGCCATGACCGGCAGCCAGTGGAGTGACCTCAGCAGAGGGGTGACGTGTGAGAACTTCGGGAGGTTGAACACAAGCCGAGTAGCCGCGTTCTGGACCAGTTGTAGGGGCAGAATGGCGCAGGCTGGTAGGCTTGCGAGAAGGGAGTTGCAGTAGTCCAGATGTGAGGTGACCATGGTCTGGACAAGAAGCTGGGCGGAGTAGGTGGTCAGGTACGGCCGAATCCTCCTGATGTTGTACAGGAGAAACCTGCAGGACCGTGCCGTTGCCCTGATGTGTTCTTTGAAGTCCAGCTGGTCGTCCAGGACCACCCCCAGGTTCCTTGCAGAGCGGGAGGCGGTCACTATGGTTCCGTCGACGGTGATGGGCAGGTCTAGGAGCGGTCTTGGCATGAAGAGCAGCTCAGTCTTGTTGAGGTTGAGCAAGCAGATATCCTCTCCTTTACCTGTGGGGTAGAGGGAGGGAAAGAGAGGAAGAGTTGAGTGTCATCAGCATAACTATGGTAAGAGAAGCCATGTGAGTTAATAACCAAACCAACAGACTTTGTGTAAATGGAGATCAGCAGAGGACCCAATACAGATCCCTGAGGGACTCCTGTAAAAAGTGGATGAGGTGCAGAGACAGAGCCCTTCCAGGAGACTTAGTCGGATCTATCTGTGAGATAGGATGTAAACCAAGAGAGGGCAGTTCCAGAGATGCCCATCTCAGCCAGCGTGGAGATCAGGAGTTTGTGGTTGACCGTGTCGAACGCTGCAGACAGATCAAGGAGAATCAGGACAGAGGAGAGGGAGGAGGCTCTGGCAGTGGCAAGTGCCTCTGTCACAGCCAGGAGCGCAGTTTCAGCGGAATGCCCTGGTTCTGAAGCCGGACTGATGAGGGTCGAGCAGGTTGTTCTGGTGGAGAAAAACAGACAGTTGGTTAAGGGCAGCTCGTTCAAGAGCTTTGGACAGAAAGGGCAGGAGAGACACAGGACGATAGTTTCTGACATCAGAGGGGTCTAAGCTAGGTTTCTTAAGGAGTGGGGTAACACGGGCAGTTTTGAAAACAGCAGGAACATAGCCACAGGTTAAGGAGATGTTGATAATGGAGGACAGATATGGAAGGACCTCACCGGATATAGACTGGAGGACTGCCGACAGGATGGGGTCCAGTGGGCAGGTGGTTGCACGCTGGTACGTTACAAGTTGGAGTACATCTGTCTTCCAGAGTCTTAAAGGACGAAATTGTAGCGGTGGGTTCATTATGGGGGATATGGGGCGTCAACGGATGTGTGAAGGAGTTTCGGATCATGGCTACCTTCTCCTCAAAGTGGATCAGGAAGTCATCTGCAGAGAGGGAAGAGGGTGAGAGGGATGGAGGAGGGATCAGCAGGGAAGATAAGGTGGAAAAGATTTAAGTGACAAGTGTGCTGCAAAGTTTAGGTAGCAAATTACAGTGCGTAATTTACATAGTATGCTCAGACGAATGCGCTTCATCAACAGCAGACAAGCGAAATTGATGACAATTCAGAATATATAATTTTTAAAGATTTAATTCCATCTTCTATTTGGGACTTTTGCTACTTATTGAGGGCATGACAGACATTTTCAGTACCGCCGATCATAATCGAACAGTTCCCCTTTGAGCGTTAACGATTGAACAAGTAGCCTAACGTTAAAAATAATTTTATGGGTTGATGCTATTGGCTTGTGCAAGCTACCACAATTGCAATCAATAAAGGCTAACAACACAGTAGCACTTAGGCAGTAGCGCTTTTTGTTTTGGTTTTTACCGGTCATCATTTGACAGTATTTTTAAAGCGTATGCATTGCATTTTTGGACGTGCGTTGCTCTCATAACATTTTAATTCTAACAACTACAAGTCTATTCGTAAAATTATTCGTTTGAATTATGAGATGAGAGAGCCTATGCAATACAAAGTGTAGAACATGTTTATTCAAAAAACAAGTTTTCATTCACTGTCTTTGCTCAGCTAGTGTTGAAAATAAAATGCGATCAATTGCCTTTAAAACAAAGTGCAGAAAGAACATGTTTATTAAATAAACGTTTTAATTCCATGCCCTTTCTCTAACGTTAGCTATAAACAAAAAGGGCTACATTTGTGACACAACAGAGAGATGCAACTCCGATAACAAATCTACGCTAGAATTAATGGGTAGTGAGATCTTTGTCAAGGCGCCTATCTAACCATTATCAATCCAAATTCACAGGAAATACCGAATCCATTAAATTGTTTAGCATGCTTAACCAAATTGTATTTAGATGACACGTTTTAGGCTATTGTAGTCAGTTAGTGTTCAACACATTTGCAGCAATATTTTTTATCTATCAAAATGACGGATACCATTTGGATTTTTACGTCAAAGCTTCTAAAAATAGGTACTGACGGGAAATTCTCGTTTTATGTGAGAAATGTATTGTCGAGCTCACGTGCACAATTGTTTCTACGTTCTAACGCTCCATTTTGCCCTCCTTATAAGAACCAGGCTATAAGCCAGATATATATTTGGTTATAATCGTCTTCCCACCCACCACCCCCAAGTATGTAAGTAATGTAGGCTCTAGTTTTATTTTTAATGAGTATCATAGCCTATGTGCATTGGCGTTATTTTTTAAATATTTTTTATGTGAGTAAATGCATCAGAAAACAACCAATATCAATTTTATTTCAATGTGCTATAAGGGGATGAATGCACGCACAGCCATCTAGAATTGAATCTTGTCTTTTGTTGTCTTGTTTGTTGAGCTTGGACGCTGCCATCTGAGAAACCTGAGGGTGACGCCTACATTTTTCAAGTACGTCTCTAAAAATAACTGGTTTTTAAGGTTTTTAAGTGGCTTTGCGTTCTTCCATACTAAGTAGTATATTCTTTTTAGTGCACTTGGAAACACATACTTACACATATTCGAGTACGCAAGTATGCAATTTGAGGCACAGCCAAAGTGACATACATACTCTGAAAAAACTATTAAAACCTAATACATGTGGCTGACCCTGTGATAAAGTATATTTATAATTGGTATACTTAAGAATAAGGAAAGTTTAAAGGCCATGATGGCAATATTTCTAGGCAAAGTAGATGGGCAATATTGCCTGCAAGAAGGATGGAGATAAGCAAATGGGACAAAAATCAGTGAGGAAAACATGGTGGGTGAAAAATGTGGTGAGAAAATACTGTTGGTCACATTTGTGGGCAAAATTGCCCATTTGCACTGCCTCAAGAAGTTGCCTGTGTATCATGACCTGAATCTTTACTGGAATTAAAGTAAGATCCTAGCCACAAATCAAGATCCCTGTTGGGAACAAATAAAGGGATGAATTAATACTGACAAACCCATGTGCCTCTTCTGGTCCCGTTAGCCATGGAAAAATTAATAGAATCGAAAAATCTAAAAATGCCTAAACTATGACAGTTTTATGTTAATCTATGCCCAAAACTGGTGTCTATCAAAGCATAAAATTGGAATAGAAGCGTTATAGGTGTTAAGATAGCCGCAATGACCAAGTGAGACTGGCCGCACTTAAGGCACCACCTAAGCCTTTTTTTGAGCCAGGAAAAACCCTGTCAACTATTCCTATCTACAATCATTTTACTATATAGGTATAATGTGATAAGCAAGCTATTGTTACCTGTACAAAAATAATTAATTTCTGAAATTGGTATCCAATTTTTACTGAAAATGAGGACGTTTCTATCCACCTCCCACTATTTCTAGAAATAACGTAGGAACGTCCAGTGTTGCATAGCCTATTCATTCAGGCTAACCAGAATCAACATATCTTCAATTTTAACCTGCTGTTAAATTCTAATTGTCTAGATTGTTTATTAGTGTGGTTGCTTCAGCTCTCTTGTATTATTAGGGGACAGAGCAGCATAGCTGCTGGTAGTACCATATTGTTTATGTTCGGATTTTTAATTTTAATTTTAATTTTTTATTTTTTCTCTCTCTCCCCTTTCACCTAAAATTCCAGTGAGCTGGTTTGGTCTAGAATCACCAATCTTGGAAAGGTTGTTGGGATTGCCAAACTCTTGGATCCTCTGTATTTTGACACAGATTGAACACCTGGTGGCGCTGTAGTGCACGTGACAAATTTTTGACATTGACATTTCACTGCCGACACCCCGTTTCACCTAGTCACAAAATTTGGTATTCAGGTCCCTTTGCTCATGCCGAACAAATTTGACTCAAGGACCCATAAAGTCCGCCATATTGGATTTTCCGCGAATTAGCATTTTTTGTAAACACTTAAAATGCTACTCCTCCTACAAAATTTGACCAATTTACATGAAACCTGGTACACACATTCCTTTGACCATGCTTCATAAGTTATTAGAATTTTGATATTTTAAAAGATGGCCAAATGACGAGGCAATGAATTTATCACAAAATGCTAATAATTCCAAAACCATTTGACAGAAAGTTATGGAACTTGGTAGGTCTCTTAACAGTAACATCAGGACTTGACCTCTGCAGTTTCAACCAAATCGAGTCACGTGGTGGCGCTATAGAGATCCAAATATAAGAAAATATTTTAAAATTCACTAAAAATCATTGACGCCCAGTGCCGTCCTGCTGCTCATGCCCAACAAATTTGCCTTAAGGAACCATGAAGTCTGCCATTTTCGATTTTCAGCTAATTAGCATTTTTGGTAAAACACTTAAAATGCCACTCCTCCTACAGAATTTGACCAGTTTGCAGGAAACCTGTTTGATGGACTCAGCCCACATCCCTTCCTACGTGCATTACTTTTCTAATTCTTATGTCAACAAAATGGCCAAATGAGAAGCCAATGAATTTTGCATTGGGCGTGGCTTATCACAAAAATGCTGCTAATTCTAAAACTGTTTGACAGAAAGTTCTGAAACTTGGTGGGTTGATTGAGAGTTAGATCAATACATGAGTTTTAGCCCAATGAATCCACGTGGTGGAAATTTGTATTTCGCTATAGAAATGTTGGGATGGCAGGTATGCCATCCGCCAAGTACACTATCTATGCTTAACAGGCTGTCTACCTACCATACCAACTGTGAAGGTTCCTGTAGCTTAGTGGTTAAGGCATTGTACTACCATGTAGTAAGTTGGTGGTTCAATCCCCACCTGTTCCTAGCATTTGTTTTGAGGCACACAATGTGCACGTCATGCTAAGAATGTTCTTAGCCTTTGCAATAAATAAGTTGTTTTATGTTAATAAATTTCATAATATTAACTGCTAACTGTTTGAATTATGAAGTCAGTAAGCAAACACAATCTGATACCGCAACACAAAAGTCTTATTTGGCGTACACATTTCTGTTAACCTGCTTTGGCCTAGTGGTTACAATCTTAGCTTTCCATGCATGAGGTCAGTGGTTCGATTCCCACTTGGTACAAATGGCTATGTTAATGTTTGGCAAAACTATTGTGCAAATGCTGTACTTCTTTTAATGTTTTTTTCACAGTAACAAACGCCTTTTTATTGCAAAGGTTAAGAAAGTTCACAGTATTAACTGTTCACTGTTTCACTTAAAAAGCGTTTGTACTTAACCCCTTGGCAAATTCCACCTATTTATGGGGTGCTCTGTTTAAGGCTTTATAACTCCAGGTGTGAGCATCACATAAACTTGGTAAATGGCTTAAATGAAACAAGACAGGTGTACCATTTACAATACAAACTTAGATTTGTTTATTTTCATAATTTAAGTCAAAATAAAGTGCCACAAATGCAAAGAAACTTTGCTGAGAGCTGCATAAGTGAAATCGGTAATATATATACATTTCCTGGATCATAAACTCCATGTCCACAGGTTTTGCAAAATATGAGGATGATATGCAGAACTACTAAAGGTCTATGATGCAAAATATAGCAGTGTACCCTGTTGTCCATTAGTGTCTCCAAATCTATCCAAATCCAAATGGCTAAATTGTGCACTGCTCTAAATAAATTCAAAAATGGATATATTTAACTACAAATCAACAGTTTTGGCTCATAAAACTCACTTTTGCATAATTTTCAAGTGGGAATTACTATATTTTCATCAGTATAGGGGGGTAGATATCTATGGGTCCAAAACCCCTATCCAAAACATGTCATAAAATGAATAAATTAGTTTTGCCCATTACAAAACAAATACATTTGCTCCTTCTGATGGCTTAAGATAAAAAACACTGATATCACAGTGTTACATACACCTAAATATGTTGCCTAATCATTCACTCTTGTACCTCAATAAAACATCACTTGTCCCTGTACTCTACAGTATGTATACATTTGTCCTGGGATTGCATTTTTCTGTATTCTTTTTAATCTTTTAAATTTTCCTATTCATAATGACTCCAAGGAAATTTTTACCTTAATCTACCACATATCAGCGCACAGTAAATTGGAATGAGCATTTGTCATGCCCTAAGAGACAAGTATATGCCATAGCCTATATTATGTATGATAACATGAACATACACTACTCACAAAAAGTTAGGGATATTTGGCTTTCGGGTGAAATTTATGGAAAATGTAAGTTCACGCTACAGTGATATTATACGTATCATGAAAGTAGGGCATTTAAGTAGAAGCATGCAATGGTGATTTCCTCATCTCAAACAATTTATTGAAACAAAAGCCAACAACAGTGGTGGGTATACCACAACAAAATGTCAATGTCTCAATAACTTGTCATGTGCCCTTGAGCATCAATTACAGCTTGACAACAACGTCTCATGCTGTTCACAAGTCGACTTATTGTCTGCTGATGCATGGCATCCCACTCTTCTTGAAGGGCGGCCCTCAGGTCATTGAGGTTCTGGGGTACAGAGTTACGAGCCTTTACACGGTGAGTCAGCTGATCCCATAGGTTTTCTATGGGATTCAGGTCTGGAGAAAGTGCAGGCCACTCCATTTGAGGTACCCCAGTCTCCAGCAGCCTTTCCCTAATGATGCGACCTCGATGTGCTGGAGCATTGTCGTCCATGAAGATGAAATTAGGCCTGTGTTGTTCATGCAGGGGCACAATGACTGGATTAATGATGTTATTCAGGTAGTATGGGCTTGTCACTGTACCATTCACAAAGTGTAGGGCAGTTCTGTATTGACTAGACACACCTGCCCACACTGTAACACCGCCACCACCAAAGGGTCGTCTGGTGACAACAGTGGCTGATGCATAGCGCTCTCCTTGACGTCTCCAACATCGTTGGCGGCCATCATTTCTGCTCAACGTGAATCGACTTTCATCAGAGAACAGCACTGAGGCCCACTGGTCCCTCGTCCAGCGTAAATGCTTCCTGGCCCATGCAAGACGATGACGCCTGTGCCTGGTGGTGTGGTCAGGTACCCTTGCAGGTCGTCTAGCACGCAGACCACGCTGATGTAAACGGTTTCGAATGGTCTGACGTGACACTTGGGTGCCTCTCACCTCCCTTAAATGTGCCTGGAGTTGAGTGGCATTCATCATCCGGTTCCGCAGGGCACTGTTCACAATGAAGCGGTCATCAGTGTGGGATGTGGCCAAAGGACGTCTACTTCTATGCCTTTCTGTGACTCTTCCAGTCTCTCTGTATCTCTGTTGCAACCTGCTGATGACACTCTGTGCCACTCTAAGCTCAGTGGCCACTTCCCTCTGAGAACATCCTGTTTGAAGCCTCGCAATGGCGAGGTACTGTTGATCAATTGTTAGGTGTCGTCTTGGTCTCATGATGTCAAAATGTGAACAGCATGATGAAGAGGACTGTTTAAATACCAATTCTAATTGAACCAGGAAATTTATTGGTCGATTCATGGATCAAACACCTGTTGTGAATTTTGCCGTTCAGCTCCTTGTTAGAGAACAGCAAGTTGTGCAAAAAGTACTGAAACATTGAATAGTTGGACATGTGCATTCAAAAGTTTAGAGAAGGTCAAATTAATTTCACCTGTAAAGGTTATAGTGCATTTTAGGTTCATCCTGAAATTTCACCCGAAAGCCGAATATCCCTAACTTTTTGTGAGTAGTGTAAAATAGTTTTCCACCATCTGCAAAATGCTGCCAAATGTTCTTCAATGAACATCGGTAGCCTACTTCAAAAATACATTTAACGATTGCACTACATTATGTGAAATGCACTCAAAATGCGAAAATAACAATAGGGCTATCAAACATATTGGAAAGACAGTGCTTGAGTGGAAACACGAACGTACATACACTACTCACAAAAAGTTAGGGATATTCGGCTTTCGGGTGAAATTTCAGGATGAACCTAAAATGCACTATAACCTTTACAGGTGAAATTAATTTGACCTTCTCTAAACTTTTGAATGCACATGTCCAACTATTCAATGTTTCAGTACTTTTTGCACAACTTGCTGTTCTCTAACAAGGAGCTGAACGGCAAAATTCACAACAGGTGTTTGATCCATGAATCGACCAATAAATTTCCTGGTTCAATTAGAATTGGTATTTAAACAGTCCTCTTCATCATGCTGTTCACATTTTGACATCATGAGACCAAGACGACACCTAACAATTGATCAACAGTACCTCGCCATTGCGAGGCTTCAAACAGGATGTTCTCAGAGGGAAGTGGCCACTGAGCTTAGAGTGTCACAGAGTGTCATCAGCAGGTTGCAACAGAGATACAGAGAGACTGGAAGAGTCACAGAAAGGCATAGAAGTGGACGTCCTTTGGCCACATCCCACACTGATGACCGCTTCATTGTGAACAGTGCCCTGCGGAACCGGATGATGAATGCCACTCAACTCCAGGCACATTTAAGGGAGGTGGGAGGCACCCAAGTGTCACGTCAGACCATTCGAAACCGTTTACATCAGCGTGGTCTGCGTGCTAGACGACCTGCAAGGGTACCTGACCACACCACCAGGCACAGGCGTCATCGTCTTGCATGGGCCAGGGAGCATTTACGCTGGACGAGGGACCAGTGGGCCTCAGTGCTGTTCTCTGATGAAAGTCGATTCACGTTGAGCAGAAATGATGGCCGCCAACGATGTTGGAGACGTCAAGGAGAGCGCTATGCATCAGCCACTGTTGTCACCAGACGACCCTTTGGTGGTGGCGGTGTTACAGTGTGGGCAGGTGTGTCTAGTCAATACAGAACTGCCCTACACTTTGTGAATGGTACAGTGACAAGCCCATACTACCTGAATAACATCATTAATCCAGTCATTGTGCCCCTGCATGAACAACACAGGCCTAATTTCATCTTCATGGACGAAAATGCTCTAGCTCATCGAGGTCGCATCATTAGGGAAAGGCTGCTGGAGACTGGGGTACCTCAAATGGAGTGGCCTGCACTTTCTCCAGACCTGAATCCCATAGAAAACCTATGGGATCAGCTGACTCACCGTGTAGAGGCTCGTAACTCTGTACCCCAGAACCTCAATGACCTGAGGGCCGCCCTTCAAGAAGAGTGGGATGCCATGCCTCAGCAGACAATAAGTCGACTTGTGAACAGCATGAGACGTCGTTGTCAAGCTGTAATTGATACTCAAGGGCACATGACAAGTTATTGAGACATTGACATTTTTGTTGTGGTATACCCACCACTGTTGTTGGCTTTTGTTTCAATAAATTGTTTGAGATGAGGAAATCACCATTGCATGCTTCTACTTAAATGCCCTACTTTCATGATACGTATAATATCACTGTAGCGTGAACTTACATTTTCCATAAATTTCACCCGAAAGCCAAATATCCCTAACTTTTTGTGAGTAGTGTATGTAGCCAGCGAGACCAAGGGTATTTTAGACGCAAAAATACTTCCATATCGCAAAAGGGAAACTCCCCTCCATAATGTGTATTCTATAGAGCTTGCGTAATACTAGACAGTTAAAACGAAAACTGCCGTTACGCTGGGCTGTAGTAAAATGCTCAAAGCACACAAAAAGACTTGGCATATACCGTTGCGAAGGTTATAATGTACTCTATTGGATAAAAAAGCCAACAATTAAACCAGAATGAACTGTAATACATGAGACAGGCTTACAGGGCATGGGGGTATTACCCGGCGACATTTCAGATAGTGTAATAGCGGTATAAAGTGTTGTATATTTCTCAAACCGATTGTACCAGACAATAAATGACAACTGAATTTTGAAAGGAACATCTCGATGTGTAAAGCCAATGGTAGGATTGTATATTTATTTCATATTTAGTAGCATATATTGCTAGTAGAATACATGGTAGAATGAGATAGTACTTTCACAGTTTATTTTGCATTTGAGTGAGCAGGGCTTTTCACGGCTTTTCTGGCCTACGATCAGGCTATTGTTGGGTTTATCTCGTTGCTATGACGTTATTCTAATTTCATATGATGAATACATATATTTATGAACTCAAACATAGACGTTATTGTCCACTATGTCATGCATAGGTAGGTATAGACTAGGTGGGGGGTTGCTTGATAAATGGACTTGCTACAGGGAAATAGTGACACTTAGAAACTACATATTCGGCAGAAATCGTCACGAACCGTCTACCAATAAATTTAAAACACAAAAAGAAAACAAAAGAAAACAAAAGAGTTTGTGATTTCCAATAATAGTTCGGCTGCAGTAGCAACGAATGTCTCAGTTGAGCAAAAAGCTTCCGCCGGCATCCCCTTCTACGCAAAGGAGTTAAAAGGCATAAAAGGCCCCCAACATGGTCCAGTAGCTTACGATACTACCGACCAAAGAAAGATGTCCCGATACCACTTTTTCACTTCCAATACCGCAGCTTTGGCTATCTGCCGATACCGATATCACTCCGATACTTTGTTTTACTCTTGAACAAATAATAATAATAATAATAAACTATATGGAAACACTTTGCTCATGATGGCCAATTAGCCACCTAAAAAATCTCACTCAAATGGAGAACAAACAAATACTTCCCCATATAGTCCACAACAACCGTTGGTTATGAAAGACAGGTACGGCAGTACTTAAAGCGACCAACAAGTTTAAAGTTAAAACAATTTAAACAGCAGCATTCTGCATTGTATAAAAAACTAATACAAATCTATAACTTACAGTTTCATAATTTTCCCGTTTTCAAAACCCAAATCAAACAAGGAACGGTGTACGCTGTGGATAAAATTATGTGGGCGACCTCATTCACAATTGAACCCCTCGGAGATGACGTAGCACATCTAACATTTTGTTTACTCCAAGGTAAAAAGCTAACGTTAGTTAACATCAACGTTACCCTTATTTTGGTGTTAATAGTGTCAGATTGATGGTATGTAATTCAGAATGACTTTATCTATTAAATTAGAATTTATTTAATTAACCAATTTATTCTCAATTACAACACAGTGTTTGTGGACCATTGTTCAGGGATCACCTTCAGTTGCCCTGTTAGCGGCTCAGTACTCTGAATACTGAACCCAAGTCACTATAGATCACCCTTTATCAACCTTAAAGGATAAGTTCGCTATTTTGGACCTTGGACCCTATTTGCGGTCTGTCTTCCATGAACCTGACACATTGATTCCGTATGTTTGCTGATCGGTCCAGTATTGAGCTAGCTACAGATGTCCTGTAGGCTCTCACTGGGCTACAATAGAAGTCAACGGGGCAATTAGAAATGTTATGGAAAAACAACGATAAATGTGCTTTCATGTACAACAAATGAGACGGGAAGCTCAGGGTGTATTGTTACCGGTCTCAGTATGCTCTCCTGTGAAATGTATCTCAATCCGAACATTTTTACATGCTTGGCATGGCTTGGAAGTAAGCATTTCTCTGTTGCTTGTTTTCGCTGCTCCTGCGGAGTACTATGTGTCGGGGGTGGGGGAGCGGGAAGGTGTGCCGGCCGTTTACGAAACTATGTGAGCAGTCTGCGTTTCTTTACCTGCAGCAATGTAGGCTATAATTTCCACAAAAAAACTTGGATGATGGATGACTATAATGATTACGAAGACGAATAATTCGATTTTGACTTTACTTTGACGTTACTGGCTACAGATTTGAGCCAGAATACACGGACACGGAACTACAAGGGATGGATGATAAGAGAGCAAGAGACGAGAGAGAGGCTGAAGTTGCGCAGGTAATGTAAATTATTACAAATGATGATTACAAACACTGCGTTACAAATAGTTCTGCTGTAGGCTACTAGCTAGTAAACTCCAACGGGAGGTCAGGATTTGTGATCAACTGCTTTTCAAGCGGCCTCTCTACAGCGTAGCTAGACTGCGGAAGTTTACAGTGCGAGGTAGTGCGGTCGGAGAAATAGTTCTGTTTCAAATGGAACTGTTGTTTCAACGTTCGGTTTGCGTTTGCGATAGCCTACATTTCACAGGAGAGCATACTGAGACCGTAAGAATACACACTGAGCTATAAAAGCACTATATTGTTGTTTTTCCATAACATTTCTAATTGCCCCGTTGACTTCTATTGTAGCCCAGTGAGAGCCTACAGGAAATCTGTAGCTAGCTCAATACTGGACCGATCAGCGAAAATATGGACTCAATGTGTCAGGTTCATGGAAGACAGACCGCAAATAGGGTTCAAGGTCCAAAATAGCGAACTTATCCTTTAAACACGTGATATGCAGTGAGGGAATTCACCCTCGGCACTTATAAGATTCAAATGTCTCGATGCGACTATTAGTGGATCATTCCGTCAGCCTGAGAGAGGAAACAGGCCCAAACATTCAGTTGAATTAATGAGGTTTAATAGGGTGATGCGGGAATCCGCCGGGACTAACAGTATTACACTACGAGTATTCAACACAATACAATATAACAATACACAGGCACAGGGATATGGCGATATTAATATTACAATATATCGCAGTAATTAAAGCTACACATACACTAAGTGTGAAATAGAAGTGCAATATCACTTTTCCCTGTAGTGGGGTTACAGGAAGATCAAGGCACTGATGTTACTACTATTTACACACATCGCTACTATATTTAAGCTACTAAACACTATACAATCACAATCAACAAACGGGATGCGGTACAACACAATATAGGAACGGTATTATCCGGAAAAGCAGTGGTACGACTCGACTGGTAGTGGGTAATTGAGAGGAATGATGGGGTTACTTACTAGTCGAGCACGAACCAGGAAAAAGGTGAAGAGAAGAAGAAGGATCTCCAAGGCCCAGTGGATGCCCAACGTGTGATAATGCAGCTTCTGAGCCAAACGGAAAAACGGGTGTTCAGTCTTTCTATCGGAGGCGTGGGTCGCGGGAATTAACCAAAAGACGCAGGAGTCCAGGTGAAGTCGTAGAAGAAAAAGAAAAAAGAGAGCGAGCCTCTGAGGTCGCTCACCATAAATACCTGACTGGCCCACGCTGCTATTGGTTGTTGGGTGTACCCGCCTTCACCTCCTTGCCACAGTGCCCGTCCCGGGCGGGTCACACTAATTTTAACGAATTAGTACGGGAATGTGATTAGTTTAGATAACTCTCAACTCTACCGAAATACATGGATATAGTTGTTCTCTTGATTTTCGTTATAAATTTATGGAGATGGTTGATTATTCATTAGCGGCGTGGGCTGGTAACCTCGGAGACGCGGTGCTACACGATAATAAGGACTTGGACACGGCTTTATTTATTCGGCTCCGTTAGGTGTCAGAAACTGCATTTTTGATGATATTTAATGAGAGGCTACTTTTTACATTCATGAGCATGAATGGATTCCCCTGGAGATACTGGGGACACTCGCTAGGCGTCAGTAATGTTCCATACAGAATATAAGGGCGGTGATTGATTCTTTGGGCGCCGTGCTGGCGCGATCAGAGGCTATATTGATAGCGGGGTTCACACCTCGCCCGTGATCTGCGATGCGCAATCATCTGGGCTTATGCTGGGTGGTTGTTAACCCCCCTCCTATTATTACCTAATGCTTTGATCCCCGGGTCCTGGAGCTCCAGAAGGGAGGTGAAAGATAGCGTTGGAATGTTACACAGACACAGGCATTTTTGGGGTTTTCTGTAGATACAAAGAGTTCCCTACTCAGGAAGAGGACTGGGGAAAGAAAAACAGAATGCTAATTGTCCTACAATAGCTACCATAACTGAAAAAAGAAACTAGCTATGCAATGGTAGCCAATTGACTTAAAATATATCAAAATCAAAATAAATTTCACCAGTTTTGGTGGTCTAACAATGCAACGTTAATCACATCCTTAGCTTTGGCTATCCGTAACGGACGTCAGTTGTTATAGCTACTGTTTAGGTTAGCTCTATCTAAAAAAGGACACAATAAATTTAATTTTAAAAGAAGGAAAGAAAATCACTGTTCTCTAACAAACATGTTATTCCCACAATTTGTTAGTGGGAAGCCAAGTCCCAAGTAACATTACCCAAAACACCTGTTGCTGCTGTCTGTGCAACTACTGCTGCTGATAGTGGAGCTGCTGCAGTTACATGCCGACCACCTCCAACTAAAATGTTAGTAAGCTAAAAACATGAATAATGAAATAACGTAAGTATTGAAACATTTAATAGTTTGTGAAACATCAAACTCTAGCTTGAGCCATTTAATTTGAAACAGGAAATTTAATCTCACCTCAAATGTAAATTGACAGACTTTTTATTGAATACAAAGGAATGTCCACTTCCGTAACGTGAAATCAATACTGTGCTGTTGTAACTAGGCATTTCAAACGTTAACGTTCGCTAGCGTCGAATAACATTAACGTTACCAGACTCCATCTCGTAAACAAACCGATGATAATAATGTCTTCATGAATGAGATATGGTTTGCTATTTTATGCCAAGCCAGCTAGTCCCTCTGCTGATGTCTGTTCCCTTAGGTTTCCACTGTCACTGTGGTAGCTATCTAGCAAATGAGACAGCACGCTGTGATGGAAATAATGCTGCCTAGCATCATAAAATCTACATTGAATAATTTCAGCTAGTATTTAAACTACACTACAAATATGTAATTGAAGATCAATTTTTCCAAAAGTTCCTAAAGTTACAATTTTTCAAAAAGGCCAGTACCCTACTTTCATGGTTGAGAACGCCATGTTTGCTTTGACGGACACAAAGCTTGACGGACATAGCAACAGTTACTACTGTTGTTATCACTAGGGCTTAGCCAAATGCCATTTTTTACACTTCGAAGCTTCGTTGGCAATTTTCCCCGAAGCTCCGAAGCTTCGTTTTAATAATAATCTATTAAAAATATATTTTTTTGAGTCTTTGAAAACAATGTTACGATACGTCCAGTAGAGGGCACGCTCACATCTATTTCAGTAATATGCGCATTATTTTTTATTTTTTTTATTGAAACAAAGTATTAAACTGAAATGGAACAGAAGTTCAGGACATGAAACATAGGCCTAAATAAATTTAAAAGATCAATATAAGCCACAGCCTTCACAGTTATGTGCAGGCCTATAAACTCTCAGACTTCACGTAGCCTACATACTGCGTATGGTATGGGGGAAAAAAAGTCTAAAGCCGAGTGTAGGCTATTCCCATATAAAATTGTGCAATATGCTTGACTCAGAACAGAACGTGAACCAGAATTAAACAAAGAATTAATCATGAAATGTAGCCTAGTCAGATCGGCTAGCTAATGCTAATGTTGCTAGGCTATTACTCTGACGAAGATATATAAATTAGGCTACATACATTTTTCAAATGGTTTGTCAAATTCGTAGTTCCACCATGGTATGGCAATTTCTGCTGGCATATTTGGCATTCAACCTTTTTTGGATTGTCAGCGGTAATATTAAAATGTTTCCACACAGCTGACTTCTTTGACATCTTGTAACTTCACCTCAGTCTTTGAGCAACAGGGTAGCGAATCGCTAGCAGGCAGCACACCCCTTGTACAGTGGTGTTCAAAAAAATTGCAGTACAACATCAGTAACCTGATGAACCACTGTTATTAGTAGTAGTGATATTTCTGCATGGCAAATAATTTACTTGTAGATGTAGTAGTGTAATAGAAAAACAACGGACCCAACTGTCATGACATGCACGCTGCTTGTTCTGAGTAATTGACTCATTCATTGAAAGGGGCGTGTTCAAAATAATAGCAGTGTGGAGTTTAATTAGAGAATTCATTCATTCTGTGAAAAAACAGGTGTCATTAATTGTCCTTTATTAAGGAAGAAGGGAAGCAAATGTTTCACACATTGTTATAAAATATATTTCCTTCTGAATTGCTAAGTAAAATGGGCCATTCCAAACATTGTTCAGAGGAACAGCGTAATTTGATTAAAAAGTTGATTGGAGAGGGGAAAACATATCCTTTTCACACATAACACAATGTCACCATAAAATTAACTACTAGGAAAATGAAGAATTTACGATAATACATTAAGAATTGATGATAGCCTACTATAAGCTGCAATCCCTTCACAGATCAGATTTATAAACCGTCAGTTCCCCAAACATATCTGTTTCATGGTTAGTCACTTTAAAAAAATTACAATAGCCTCTGAAAATGGCTCTAGTCTACCCTACTCTGCAGACAATGTAGCTTACTGCAAACACTTTTAATTATAATAATAATCTGAATAATTCAGTGGAATTTTGTGCACACAATGATATCTATGCTCTGTAGGACAACACAGGTTTTGATAGAAATCCAACTATTTAATTTCTAAGTGCAACACATATGAATCAGAGAATTTCCACTATAAATTATTGTCATTTTGCAGTTTGATGTGGCACATACAGTTAAATTATTTAATGCAACTTGGCCCTATGTTTCTTAATTTTAGCATGTGAAGAGATTGTCCCTCATGGAACAACATATGATTTCAATTAATGTTTTTAACAGTTGATGAATAATTACACTCCAGAAAGGATATGGTTGTACTTTGTTGGCAAGTTTACTTTAGAAAATTTACAGGTTTTAAAATGTTAACTGCTGTTACAGCATTCTTTACAATTCACAAACAGACATTTTTATGAAGAAACATCATGTACAATAGAGAAAGGGGTGATGAATAAATGAATGCAGATAAAAATGAGTAATATTTTTACCTAGAAAATAGCGTACATAAAGCATTTTTACAAACGTATCCAGACATGTTTGTGGGTCAGATGGTGGAAAATAAGTAATAGTACCAATTTTCTTAACATAATAGTATATATGATATTTGCAAACAGAATTTTGTGAACACAAGGATATCTATGCTCTGTAGGACCACACAGGTTTTGATAGCATTGCTTTAGAATAGAGCGAGTTTATTTAGTGTGAGCTACAATAGGCAATATTGCTAGTTGTAACTTGGCCACATTTTGATATCAATACTTTTAAAGGCAGGCCTAGTTTTTGCAAGTTGGAATTAAGGACTTATAGACAGCGCTCTGTAGGCTATGCGTGAGTAACTTGGCTTTTTTTACATTGAAAACATTTTTGTTCAGATCACCTCTACAGCACATCAGGTGCAGGGGCCGTATTACAGAAACATTGTATCTTATCTGTACAGTAACCATGGTAATTTGAGTTAAGAACTGATTTAGGCAAATAGCCATTACAGAACAAAAGTTCCCAAATCCATTTTTTTATCCTAACTCCAGAAAGGAAAAATGTATTACAGAAGCAAAATCCCAAATAAAGTGTCTTAACTTTAACCCTGTTGGTGTCGCAATTTCATTGTTGTTAGCTGTTGGAATTAAAAAGATAACGTTCGCTAACTGTAGCCTAGCTAGCTGTCTAACTCTAATATTGGTGCTCTTTTATTAGCCTACTTTTGGGAAACAAGGAAAATGTTGGCGGCATTTAAGTTAGTTGTGGAAATGCTGATGGCTGGACTAATTTAAAGTTAATAATTCTAATTTGTCAGGTGTGAAATTAAAAGCTTGTCGTTTATGGTCAATTTTTAGGTTGATCTCGCTGTGCTTCTTGTTTCTAAGTTATAACTACCATTAACAAACTAACACAGGTTTGTTTATTTAACCAGCCGATCAGCTGTGCGTAAGATGAAAAAATGGAGTCGGTTGTTAGGTAACAGACATAAAAGTTGATCAACGATTTCTACTTGAGTATTTAGGATGTTCTAAACTGAGATAAGATGGGATGGAGTAAGATAAGATAAGATTACCTAAAGTAGAAGTACAGAAGGCTACATGAGGTGACCCCCACCCTCTAACTTGAGCCTATCTCTCTCTCCTGTATCGGTTGTAAATTACCTCTCACTAAACTTCCGAGCTGAGGAGGGACCCGAACTCGTGATCATGAGATTGCTGTTAGCCAAGTTAGCTGGTTAATGTTGTTAGCTTGCTGGTTGTCACCCGTTCTTAATTTTTTTTGGAGGGCGGCTCAACTCTGGGAATATAGGCCTACCTCCACATCTTCTCTTACTCCAAAAAGGAAAGGCGATAGAGATAGCTATAGCTACATTTTTACTCAAATATAGCTAGCTATGCGTTACAAAAAGTGTTACTTCTCTCGTTCTCTCTGTTGACGCAGCAACCTTGTGACAACAATGTAACGTTACTCGCAGTCGCAATGTAGGCTACTATTCGCTCCACACACTGTATGACACCGTACACCAACGTACACCATAGCAGGTACGGATCTAAACTGTCAGGAGGTGCAGCTTCTCTCTCTTCCTCTGAGATCGGTAACACTTCAGTGTTGTTGGCGTTAACTCGCACATCGTGTATTAGCCCTCCATGGTATATTGCAGACCTTGCTGTCTGCATCGAGCAGAGATTTGCCCTAACGTTAACGTTACCCATTTGACCAAAACTGGTCAAGAGTAGCAGACGGAACTGTCATGGCTAGCCAAATAATATAAATAAATTAATAAACAAATTAATAAATAAATGAACTAACGTTAATCAACCTAACCTACTGTAGCTTATACAATATCGCTACTATAGTAGCTTACAGCTACGGTTACTACAGCAAATTTTTGCAGTGACAGTCAGTGAAGCGTACAGTGAAGTCTTTTAAACTTGATGTTATATCAGTTGGTTTAGAAAATAGAAACTACCAGAGAATCAGACGTTTAATAGTGTTATGAACGTTAGGGCTCGCTTGAGCTCGAGCTGGTGAGGATAAAGCAAGGAAGGACATTTTCAGAGCCAGATGCATGTTACACTAAGGTCGTTTCTACATAGTTCTCATGTAATGATCAAAGAAAGCACCCAGGGTGGCATAACCGAGGGTCTCCTGATTAGTCTTGGTCATTTTGTTTTTTAGTTGATCAATAAGTATAAAAGCTAGTGGAGTTTGAGTTTCAGCTTAGATTGAATGGTTCCCTGTGGGATGAAACGTTCAAAACGTAAAACTTGTCTGAGTATGCAACAGTAACTAAGGGGGGCGGGGCTTAGCAAAGGGTCAATTATCTATATGACGTAATAGTACGAAGAAATAGGTACTCAGACGTCACGATTAGGGCAGGGCCAGAACGGGCAGCAGAAAAGAAATTTCAACCGTTAGGGGCAGCACAAAGACACTTTTCTACCAGTTTCTCCTGATTCATGTTATTATTTCAGAATTGTTGAAATAACGGAATGGATGAATAAGTTTCATTATAAGGTAGACATTAAGTTACTTTTGTTATAGCCTAACATGCTTGCTTTTATTTTTTTACTTTTCAATTGTATAGTAGGCTAGACGTTTAATTTTTAGGTAACATTAACGTTAGTGTTTTGCTAACTAGGCCTCAAGATCTTCTGCATTATCATTAGCTTTAAGTGACTGTAAATCCCGGGTCAAGAATTGTTCAAAAACAATTACAAAGTCTTTGTGAAATACGTTTGCTGAATAAAATACATATTTTGATATGAAATTATCTTGTGTTTGTGTTTATTATCTGGTTTACATAACATTGTGTTGGTAGCCTATCACTGTAGGCTAAGGGACATTGAAATATAACAATAACCCAGCCGTGGGATTACATTTAACTCCTAAATATAGTTAATATAAACCAGTTTTGGGTTAAATGATCAACCCATTGTGCTGGGTTAAATGCCCGACACAAATTTCTGGGTTGAATCAACCCAGAATGTGTGCTGTCCACTATTTACTCAGCAGCTGAGTTTAAAAACTACCCAATTTGGGTTGTTTTCAACCCTGCATTTTTAAGTGTATGGTGAACGTTTATGCGGTCCATAGCAAGATCGGGACAGCTTTTAGAAGGTTTATTCGTTTTGGGCCAGTCACAATGTCACTCATTCTTGAAGAGAGGGTCCTCCCCAATTCAACTGGTCTAATTTCTTCCTGGCCCAAATAGGTTTTCTATGCCAAAAGCGGTGCCGAAAAAGGGTCTGCAAGTTAAACTAGCCCCATTTTTAAAGGGTAAAATTAGACACAATATATCAATGCAAACATATATATACATGAGTGGCCAAAGATGATTTAACCCTTGAAATACTGGCGCAAATTAGCTAATAGAGCTCATTTTTGACCCAAGATTTGAGATGGAAAACCCTCTGGGGCCAGGCTGAAGATGATTTGGGCTAATAGTACAGGAATGTATCTTCTTAGACCATATTGCATATTAGTGGCCCAAGATGATTTGGCCCTTTAAAATGGGGGGCGAAATTAGCCTGTAGACTCATTTTGGGCACCACGTTTGGCATAGAAAACCCATTTTGGCTGGGCAGAAATTAGACTGGTTGAACAAGGGTTGAACATGGGTTGAACAGGGGATGACCCCTCTTAAATTGTGAGTGGTAATATGACTGGAACAATGAAGCTTTAACCTTGCGCTTTGCGCCTTCCAAATTCATAGTTTAAAAAGCGCACGGAGGCCTGCACTCCAATGATTAGTCAAGAAGGAGATTTAAAATTATTGTAGTTTTATTTTTGTTTCAAGGCGGACATGTCCTCAACGCCATTCAAAATGCCCATAGTACAGGTGTTACTTAAAGTGTCCACCTGCCAAGGCACCTGACATCACATGACAGATACTCCCATCATTCAATTGCGCACAACAACAATGGTAAAGACATTTCATAAACTGCCCTTCACCATAATATGCACAGAGGCAGAAAGGTTATAAGTATTGTCATTTCAATATATTGCAGACATAAGACATGATTGAGATGATTATATAAAAAATAAATAATAAAAATAAAAATTCTAAATAAAAATGAAATGAATAATAACATTCCTCATTTCATTTAGTTAAAGTTAGTAAAAACCTATACAATTGCAAGGAAACGTCTGATTTTTCAGAACCCTGTTTCATCGCCATATTAATCAGCTGAACACATATGTTTTAGGATAGGAAGGGTTTAAGGCTAAATTCATCATTCATCCCAACAGGTGCCTTAGTGCCCAGGGTATGTATCCAGAATGCTTCCCGTTTTAAGGATCTTATTTTTAATATCTCCCCCTTTTCTGCTGAGATGGACTGTTTCAATGCCTATGCATTTAAAAGCTTGACTGTTATGGTTTACTTCAATAGTCTACAGTGTTTGGCTACAGGTGAATTGAGATCCTTCTGGTGCAGCTTTTTTGTTCTGACAGTCTAGTTTTTAATGATCTAGATGTATGTCCTATGTATCCAATTGAACATTGGCTAAAGAGAATATAACTGACATTCTAATTAGAATGACGTGATACGGGTCTTAGCCCAAGTGTTTAGCCAGAATTTATACTGTAGTAATTGGATGAATCAAACCTTTATCTTAAACCTTATCCAATGACACAATGCGGCTACCCGTAGCCTACATTCCCAGCAATGTTGAATAATCGGCATTGTAACTGTCCAAAAGTGAAATCCCATGTGCGATTCAGACCGAGATCGCTGGATTTGTAGCAGGAACTTGAAGTTTTAATGGGATAAAATTGCACGTAGCTTAATATTTTTAATTTGACCAGCCGGTTATGAATCTCTTATCCACGGTGCCCCCCTAGTGGTCGTCAAAGTCCCAATTAGGCTACAGTCATGTTTCTCTGAAATTATAAATTACAGCTTTAAGAAACTCCCCAAAATTCCGCCACACAATTCATCTTGCCACAGTCACAGACAATAAAATGCACCGTTACTACACGCTATAAAAAACATGTTCCAATATAGGCTAGCTATTATTGTTCCTATATTATTAAAAATGGTCTGATTAACCCTGAAGAGTTTATTACAGCTCGTCAATGTCCAGTAAAGTCGACATTTCCACAGCGATATTGACACTTCAATAAGACTAGTAGAAACTAGGTGAAAATTGTTTACTGATTTCGTAAGTCCTTCACTTGAATGGAACGACTGCTGCCTTGTTGATAACCTACTGCGTAAAAGCGCCGTAAAATCGTGCATACGCCTTTTTTGGCCCGTTTGGCCTTCCATAACTATTCGCTCCACACGTAATGTATGGCATGCAAAAGAACGCGCACGGCTGATATAGCAGTTTGAACGGAACAGAGTGGCAGAGTAGCCTCCGTAGTTTACCGGCCAAAGAGGAAATCTACACGCCATTTGCACTTGGCGGGTGTTAATTTTGCTCCCTGGTCACACTAGCCTACTGCTTAGTTGTAGACTAGAGGAAATAATGTAGGTTACTTCATGAAAATTTGCTCTACATTACCAAAACACACATCCCACGCACATGCTTCAATGGGAACACGCTTTTATCAAAACAGCCGCGTGATTGCTATTTTAGCTTGTCGCCTTTGCCTTATCCTCACAGAGATGTTAAAGTGAAAAAAACTACTCTGTGTCAAGTCTGCTAACGTATCCTACAACAGAGATGGTAAAGTGAGAAATAAAGGTTTATTTTAAAGTAAACAGTCTATTTTTGATAGGAGTGGAGACAAACAAACTCCCAGTAGAGCAGCATTTCAATGAGCCAAAAATTTCTGCTTTAATTGCTTAATGCAAGACATTTTGAGGTCAAATGTTGAAAATGTAACGATGTGACGATGTGCCTTATCAGGCCTCGACATTAACGCTTGCCCGCTTGCCCCGGACAAGTAAACACTGTGTTCGGACAAGTGGAATTCCTCCCGTAGTTGTCCGATCGGGCAACTAAAAAAATAAATGTTAAATCTTCTCTAATCTAATGTAACGTTATCTGAAAATAAACGGTGTACAACGTTATCACTGCATGCGGTGCTTTTTTTGCGCAGAAACAGTCTGTTCCTTCCAGCTGAACACGCGCTCCGTCTCTCACCAGCGTCCGTTTACCCTCAGACGCAAGTAATGCTACAAGGTTGCGAGTCAGATGAGCGACCGTCTTTTGGTTTTTGCTTGAATTACTGGTAACATTATGTTCCTCCAGCCACCTAAAACTGGCCAAGTGCCAGGCAAAGCAACTAATAAAGCAACGAAACGAAAGTCGTTAACCAATGACGAAGATACACCAGTACCGCAGGGCTATGAAACCAAATGTAAACGCAAATTTGTACCGAGTTGACCGAAGCATTTCCAGGGGTCCGCTATTACCAGGAGAAGGATGAAATGTTTTGTTTCACCTGCCGGCAGTTCCCGAAGAAAGCAGACATGTAAGTTTAAATAAAATTGAATTAAGTTACCATTAAATTATTTTTTGCTTATTAGTTGAATATTAGTTGACTATTGATGTACCGCTAAGTAGCTAACGTCAAAGTGAATCTAAACATGACGTCACTTAACGTAACCTGTCAGTATCAGATAAAGACATGAAAAACTGACAATTTTTTTGAGGAAATTTAGGCATGACTAGAGCCAGGAAATTAGAACAATCAATGGTTGCTTAAATTAATTCTAATGACTGATGATAAATAATAAATTGACTATATTAGTGCCTGCTGATCAATTTATGGAGCAATCAGTGAAAATGTTGCTGGCAATATTGCCTAAAGAATTGCCAGTGAATCATGGGCTTCAGATAACATGGAACGGAATGGAGGACAAGTCTCTCCACGTTTCAGCTGAGGTTTTTATCAGTGGAAGACCCCCCTACTGGAGAGGTTTGATGCCGAAGCTGCAGTCCACAGGACCACCTGCCAAAGAAAGTGCCGGCCAGGGTTCAACCCCTGGGAGTTTAGGGGGGCTATTTCTGCTAAATAAATGTAATGTAATGTAATGTATAGCAGCAAGAAGAGGAGCTAGAAGAGCTTGAAAATTGAGCTCACCAACCTGTAGTCACACACCTCTCTCTCACACACACACACACACACACACACACACACACACTGAAATAATTGTTGTTTTATGATTAATGACCTAATAAAGGAGACATATTTGTCAATTCATGACATTGACAGAACTATATGTGTGCACAGAAAAAGCGCAGGTGAAAATCTAACACTGATGGTGTACATTTAACACCCTAGGGTGTTAAACATACACTGCCATGTTTGCTGTGTGTTCAAAGACATTTTGTGTTCGGACAAGTGACTTGAGCTCTTGGGCAAGTGAAAGATGAGTTTCACTTGCCCGAAGGACAAGTACCCGAGAAAGCTTAATGTCAAGCCCTGCTTATTACAATAGCGAAGAATTATAGCCACCTGCTGCGATAGGTAGGCTACTCGCTGTGGAAATGTGAACTGTAGGCCTACTGGACATTGGCGAAATGGAATAAGATGTGTGAAAGTACATTGGGTATTGTAGCTACATAGTAGGCTAGCCTGCTGTAGGCTAAGCAAGGAAAAAACGCTGAATGTTTATTTATACTCTGACCATTTTTGCATGTAGAAACGGTGCATTTTATGCAGTTTATTATCTGGGATGGTAGCAAGATGAAGCTTGTAAACAGTCTGGTCTAGCATCCTGCTGTTATATTGGCCTGCAGTAGGCTACAGCTAGAGAAGGGCGATGCTTTTGCAAGTGATGTGCCATGTTTTAACAATCGTGCCGGTTTCCTTCAAGCTGTAATGTATAATTTTGGAGAAACATGCATACTGTAATTAGGGCCAATACGACTACCACGATGGGGGCCACAGTGGATAAGGCTCCTTCTCAACCAATTTCGTGAAATTTATCTTGTTAGAAAATATGAGAAATCTCTGTATAACACAGGTTACCTGATTTTCGATTTATCAGAACAGCTAGATTTAATGAATCACCTTTAACTGTTTATGCCTACAGGATAACTATTTTTTTTACAAACTATTTCCACAGTTCTGATGGTAGGCTACTAATGATTTTTTTCACATCTTTCTTTGTGCACCCAGCGAACCTGCTTTAATCAGTGACTTGTTGAAGTGATTGCACTGATTTCAATGTATTTATTTTTTTTAAATGCACTTAATGTTCTACTATGACACTGATCTGACTTCTCACAATGACTTACGGTGGTTTAGCCATAATGTTTGTGAATAAAGCTCTTTTCCCTCAACTTATCAAGACTCAAACTAAGTATTCAACAGATTGCCCCATTCAGTTAGCAACTTAAATAATTTCACTGATGTTAAACAGTCCCATGATAGATAGAGGGAGGGTATTGACACATTCCTTTGATCTGCCATTAGTCCCCCAAGATACAGATGCAAATTAGCTTGGGGGCAGACAAGTATTCATATGCAAGGTATTGTGGGATAGCTACTTGGCAAGAAGTAATTACAGTACATCAAGTTACATGATAATGGGGGAGTCATGCCAAAATAATTAGGGAAGATTATGGAAGAATGAAAAGGATCACGGTTTAAAGCAAAATCAGAGGTTAAACCTTATGTATGTATTTTTTCATATTTTTATGAATTTATGGTTTAAAACAATATTATAATCAAATGTATTCAATATCGTAGCAAGCACTGGGTTATGGACTACACAACTATACCAATTCCATACAATAGTTCCTGGTTTGAGGGTGTATTTTATGATGAGAAACGGCAGAATTCACAAAAAAATCTTTAAAGCAAGCTTTCTTAAAACTGTGTTTTGCTAAATCACAATATTCAAACAGTCATATCTCCAGAAATATTTACTCACCTCAGTAATTTTGAAACATGTATCCAAAGCAGGAATCCAGTCACATATACCCTTAGTTCAACAAACAAATAAGGTTCACGGTTACTCACTTTTTTAATTTATAATAGCCTACAAGCATATCAAACTTATGCAGAGAATGTATTGCAAACACTATTCATTAAATTATCTGTGGTAATTTGCCTTGGCTATTGTCTTTTTTTCTGATTTGTAAAGATTAGCCTACTGCCTATCCATGTCCAATGTCAAGTGTCTATTTCTTTATTTTGTGATGATGCAGCGTGATGTAACTATTATCATTTGGAATTTAAAGGATAAGTTTGCTATTTTGGACCTTGGACCCTATTTGCGGTCTGTCTTCCATGAACCTGACACATTGAGTCCATATTTTCGCTGATCGGTCCAGTATTGAGCTAGCTACAGATTTCCTGTAGGCTCTCACTGGGCTACAATAGAAGTCAACGGGGCAATTAGAAATGTTATGGAAAAACAACGATAAATGTGCTTTCATGTACAATAAATGAGACGGGAAGCTCAGGGTGTATTGTTACCGGTCTCAGTATGCTCTCCTGTGAAATGTATCTCAATCCGAACATTTTTACGTGCTTGGCATGGCTTGGAAGTAAGCATTTCTCTGTTGCTTGTTTTTGCTGCTCCCGCGGAGTACTATGTGTCGGGGGTGGGGGAGCGGGAAGGTGTGCCGGCCGTTTACGAAACTATCTATGTGAGCAGTCTGCGTTTGTTTACCTGCAGCAACGTAGGCTACAATTTCCACAAAAAAACTTGGATGATGGATGACTATAATGATTACGAAGACAAAGAATTCGATTTTGACTTTGACGTTACTGGCTACAGATTTGAGCCAGAATACACGGACACTGAACTACAAGGGATGGATGATAAGAGAGCAAGAGAAGAGAGAGAGGCTGAAGTTGCGCAGGTAATGTAAATTATTACAAATGATGATTACAAACACTGCGTTACAAATAGTTCTGCTGTAGGCTACTAGCTAGTAAACTCCAACGGGAGGTCAGGATTTGTGATCAACTGCTTTTCAAGCGGCCTCTCTACAAAGTAGCTAGACTGCGGAAGTTTACAGTGCGAGGTAGTGCGGTCGGAGAAATAGTTCTGTTTCAAAAGGCACTGTTGTTTCAACGTTCGGTTTGCGTTTGCGATAGCCTACATTTCACAGGAGAGCATACTGAGACCGTAAGAATACACACTGAGCTATAAAAGCACATTTATCGTTGTTTTTCCATAACATTTCTAATTGCCCCGTTGACTTCTATTGTAGCCCAGTGAGAGCCTACAGGAAATCTGTAGCTAGCTCAATACTGGACCGATCAGCGAAAATATGGACTCAATGTGTCAGGTTCATGGAAGACAGACCGCAAATAGGGTCCAAGGTCCAAAATAGCGAATTTATCCTTTAACTAGCCGCTGCAGTGTGCTAGTTAGCAAGGAAGGTAGCAAAGAGATGCCCTCGCTGCACTCCTTTCCGACACTACTAATGTTAGATAACGTTATTTAATATTTGCAAGCACAGAGAAGCTTGTGATAAATTATTGGTGCCAATTTACAGTTGAAGTCGAAAGTTTACCTACACCTTAGCCAAATCCATTTAAACTCAGTTTTTCACAATTCCTGACATTTAATCCTAGTAAACATGACCTGTTTTAGGTCAGTTCGGATTACGACTTTATTTTAAGAATGTGAATTGTCAGAATAATAGTAGAATGATTTATTTCAGCTTTTATTTCTTTCTTCACATTCCCAGTGGGTCAGAAGTTTACATAAACTCTGTTAGTATTTGGTAGCATTGCCTTTAAATTGTTTAACTTGGGTCAAACCTTTCGGGTAACCTTCCACAAGCTTCTCACAATAAGTAGCTGGAATTTTGGCCCATTCCTCCTGACAGAACTGGTGTAACTGAGTCAGGTTTGCCCACAAATTTTCGATTGGATTGAGGTCAGGACTTTGTGATGGCCACTCCAATACCTTGACTTTGTTGTCCTTAAGCCATTTTGCCACAACTTTGGAAGTATGCTTTGGGTCATTGTCCATTTGGAAGAGCCATTTGCGACCAAGCTTTAACTTCCTGGCTGATGTCTTGAGATGTTGCTTCAATATATCCACATAATTTTCCTTCCTCATGATGCCATCTATTTTATGAAGTGCATCAGTCCCTCCTGCAGCAAAACACCCCCACAACATGATGCTGTCACCCCCGTGCTTCACAGTTGGGATGGTGTTCTTCGGCTTGCAAGCCTCACTCTTTTTCCTCCAAACATAACGATGGTCATTATGGCCAAGCAGTTAAATGTTTCTTTCATCAGACCAGAGGACATTCCTCCAAAAAGTAAGATCTTTGTCCCCATGTGCAGTTGCAAACTGTAGTCTGGCTTTTTTATGGAGGTTTTGGAGTAGTGGATTCTTCCTTGCTGAGCAGCCTTTCAGGTTATGTCGTGATAGGACTTGTTTTACTGTTTATTACCTTTTGTACCTGTTCCTTCCAGCATCTTCACGAGGTCCTTTGCTGTTGTTCTGGGATTGATTTGCACTTTTCGCACCAAAGCACGTTCATCTCTAGAAGACTGAATGCATCTCCTTCCTGAGCAGTATGACGGCTGCGTGGTGCCATGGTGTTTATACTTGCGTACTATTGTTTGTACAGACGAACGTGGTACCTTCAGGCATTTGGAAATTGCTCCCAAGGATGAACCAGACTTGTGGAGGTCTACAATTTTCTTTCTGAGGTCTTGGCTGATGTCTTTTGATTTTCCCATGTTGTCAAGCAAAGAGGCACTCAGTTTGAAGGTAGGCGTTAAAGTACATCCACAGGTACACCTCCAATTGACTCAAATAATGTCAGTTAGCCTATCAGAAGTTTGTAAAGCCATGACATAATTTTCTGGAATTTTCCAAGCTGTTTAAAGGCACAGTCAACTTAGTGTATGTAAACTTCTGACCCACTGGAATTGTGATATAGTGAATTAAAAGTGAAATAATCTGTAAACAATTAAACAATTATCATTACTTGTGTCATGCACAAAGTATACACTATAGTTTGCTAACATGTCGATATAGTACTGGTTAAGAATTTGTTTTAATGACTAAAACCTAAGTATATGTAAACTACCGACTGTATAACGTGAGATTTGTTTAATTGACGGTAATAGGGCAGAAGACGATGTCGTAGTTATTTCATTGATGTTGGAGGAGCTTGGGAAAGGAAAGCTAGCTTTTCAAAATTTTAAATGCCTCTTCCTCTCTGGAGTGAATTTAGCTAAAATTAGCTAGATAACAATAGGCAGAATTGTTAGAAAGCGTAGACGTGGTGAATTTTTTTTTTTGCAAAATCCATTCCACTCATTGATATGCAGGGAGAAGGTGCAGATTAAAATGGGCAGAGGTATAATTTAACACTTGGCTTACAAGTAGCCTCGCTACCAAATCGCCTGTAACCTATTGCTGGCCCTGTCTTCTCATGGGAAAGTTGCTGACATTGACTGTGCAGTATTTTAGTGACCGGCTTAAAGAGCATAAAACCTTGATGAAAAGGTACGGATCGGATAGCTGCACTTAGATGTTTGATTGGCACTACAGCATTTCTAGGCATGCAAGAGTTGGCATTCTGGGGCGAATTCTGATATTTTTTTATGTGTCAAGTGGGTGGGATGCGTGTTTGTTTGTGTCTGTGGAGACTAAAATGTCACGGTTCAACTTCACTGAAGAGCTCATTATTGCTCAAACTAGTAATGTTAGCGGCGGCAGGATTTAAATTGTGGGTGGGTCAAGTTAATTAAGATTGAGGCTGTGTCCGAATCAGAGACTCTGCTGCATCATGTGTCCTGTATAACGTTACTAGCATAGCCTACTACTGTGAGGTGGGACCACTCCCAGAGGTGGGATCAAGTAATTGTTTTGCAAGTCACAAGTAAGTCTCGGCACTCAATTCCCAAATCAAGTCCCAAGTCGAGTCCCAAGTCCTAAACTTTGAGTTTCAAGTCCTAAGCAAGTCATAATGTGCTCTTCACCTAATTTAATGTCATTATAATGAGTATATTGCAGACAGAGAGAGAGCAAGAGCAACAGGCCTAATATACTGTATATATGTACAGTCAAGCCGGAAAGTCTTTCACCTTCTCCACATTTTATTACGTTACAGACATATTCTACAATAGATTGAGTTCATTTTTTGTCTCAAAATTCTACACAAAATAGCCCATAATGACAAAGTGAAAACAGGTTTTTAAACATTTGTGCTAATTTATTAAAAATCAAAATGTAAAATATCATATGTACACAAGCGTGCACACCCTTTGATATGACACCCAAAAGTGAGCTGAGGTGCATTTTGTTTCCACTGATACTGCTTGAGATGTTTCTACAACTTAATTGGAGTCCACCTGTGATAAATTCAATTGATTGGACATGATTGGGGATTGCCAACACCTGCCTATATAAGGTCCCACAGTTGACAGTGCATGTCAGAGCAAACTCCAAGCCATGGGGTCAAAGGAATTATCTGCAGACCTCAGAAACAGGATTGTGTCAAAGCATAGATCTGGAGAAGGGTACGGGAAAATCTCTGCAGCTTTACAGGTCCCAAAGAGCACAGTGGCCACTATCATTTGTAAATGGAAGAAGTTTGGAACCACCAAGAATCTTCCTAGACCTGGCCGCCCGGCCAAACTGAGCAATCGGGGAAGACTGGCCTTGGCCAGAGAGGTGAGCAGGAACCCGAGGGTCACTCTGACAGAGCTCCAGCATATCCCTTGTGGAGATGGGAGAACCTTTCAGAAGATCAACCATCCAGGCAGCACTCCACCAATCAGGCCTTTATGGTAGAGTGGCTAGACGGAAGCCCCTCCTTAGTAAAAGGCACATCACAGCCCGCTTGGAGTTTGCCAAAAAGGCACCTAGAGGACTCTCAAACCATGAGAATAAAGATTCTCTTGTCTGATGAAACCAAAATTGAACTTTTTGGCCTGAATACCAAGCGTCACGTCTGGAGGAAACCAGGCACCGCTCATCACCTGGCTAATACCATCCCTACAGTGAAGCATGGCGGTGGCAGCATCATGATGTGGGGATGCTAAGTACACCGAGATCCTTGAAGAAAACCTGCTCCAGAGCGCTCTGGACCTCAGACTGGGGCGAAGGT
This sequence comes from Synaphobranchus kaupii, assembly GCA_029718625.1. Classification (NCBI taxonomy): domain Eukaryota; kingdom Metazoa; phylum Chordata; class Actinopteri; order Anguilliformes; family Synaphobranchidae; genus Synaphobranchus; species Synaphobranchus kaupii. Next base: position 65,564,325 of record CM056376.1, on the reverse strand, counting down.
TTACCTTCCAACATGACAACGACCCGAAGCACACAGCCAAGAGAACAAAGGAGTGGCTTCGGAGAAAGTCTGTGCATGTCCTTGAGTGGCCCAGCCAGAGCCCAGACCTGAATCCAATTGAACATCTGTGGAAAGAACTGAAAATGGCTGTGTACCGACGCTCCCCATCCAACCTGATGGAGCTTGCAAGGATATGCCAAAAGGAATGTGCAAAAATGTCCAGAAGCAAGTGTGCCAAGCTCGTAGCTTCTTTCCCAAGACGCCTTGAAGCTGTAATCGCTGCCAAAAGTGCAGCAACCAAGTATTAGGCTAAGGGTGTGTACAGATATGTAAGCCCTAAATAACCTATTTTTGTCAGTAAAATAAAATTGCATATTTTCTAAAAACCTGTCTTCACTTCGTCATTATTGGCTATTGTGTGTAGATGTTTGAGGCAAAAAATGAACTCTATTGTAGTATAAGTCTGTAACGTAATAAAACATGGAGAAGGTGAAAGGGGTGTGCAGACTTTCCGGCTTGACTGTGTGTGTATATACAGTATATATATATATATATATAAATAAATAAAAAACAACATCTCGAGTCTGAGAAGGGTCCATCTGCAGTCTCACAGACCGGCCTGATGCGTGATTACAGGAAGTGCGCAAGTGTGCATGCCCTTACAAGAGTAAGGAGAAAAACGGAGAAAGAGCAGCATGCAGGTTAGCCACACTGAAATAAAACAATCGCTCGTAATTAATGGAACCTTCTGAATTTCAAGCAATGGTATCTAGCCTCCTGAGTGAAAGTATGGGAGTTATTCAGCTGAAGTTCGCTCGGTTGCCAGTTAGTGATAATATGCTAAAATGTACTAATTTTTATGTGAATGGTGCGTGTTGGCTCGGCTTCAGATTGTCAAAACAGCTATTAGCTATTAGTGTTAGCTGTTACGCGTTTTATTGTTGTAATAACAGATAGTCGGTTACACTTTACAATAATGTTACATGAATTGAATTGATTGTCTCTTAATAAAAATGTAAGGCTACAGTGAAGGTTACTGACTATCATTCTTTCTTGCTCACTATTCCTCACATACACTCAAAAACCTTGTATTATTGAGTAATGTGTTTGACAGCAAGCTAGAAGCATGCTTCATTGGCTAAAAGGCCACAATGGGGCATTTAGTTTAAAGCTGCAATTAATTAAAAAGGCAATACAACATTAACTGTATGGATTAAGAGTGGAAAACGAGGGTGCATCAGATATGTTTAATGATATTAAATCCATGCTAATGATCTGTATGACAGATTTACAAGAGGTCCATTGATGACATAACAACACAAATTCAATGTTTGCTTTATCTTAATGGTTCTGTAATTTCCAGCCCTAGATCAGGATCATTGTAGGTCTCATCCCATAAAGACTGCTCACCAATACTGTAATGTAATTATCGCATTCTCTCAATTTTGTCGATTTTGGCCTTTTTTGTTAAATGACTCCATTCGTCTCAAAATATCTATTCAGTGGAGAAATGCAAATGAGCATAAAATAGTTTAAAATAGTCTTTTTAATGTGAACAAAATTTGATCCAAGGCATTTGAAATAAGCCTATATACTGTACACATACCACTCAAAACAGTGTAATTACCCTGAATGGTGTGCCAGAAAAGCATGCATTGGTATCAAGAGGTGATTTAAAACACTATGGGGACAGATCCAAGCAAACTGTGATAAACTATAACATTTTATGCATAGTTGTATGCCAAGGAAGAAAATTTGCTGATGAGGTCACCGGATAGCAGAGTGAAACCGGGTCCTGAAACATTTTTCAGTGCACCGTCCACTTCACAACCTGGACAGCCCACTGATGGCCTCATGACACAGGTTCTCATTCCACTGGGCATAGTGGTTCTCATTCCACTACGATGTACAGCTCTTTTTGTGCACCAACAGATGCTGTTTGCACTTGCTCCTCGTTGTGGGTTTAAAAACATCTGGTATGCAGAATGGACACTGGTAGTTACTGCAGCACTGAACACACCTCTGGAGGGATGGCTCTCCACCACGTTTTAGAACTGTAATGTGAAGCTGGAAAAAAGACACGAGAAATCGAAGAGTATCATCAGGAGTATGTTAAAATCAGCAATAATTGTTCATCACTGGCAGTCAGTCTGAAAGTTTGACAATAGAGGGTAGAACAAAGCCCTTGGTTTGACTACCAAAGACTATCTGGTAACACTTTACAATTTAGTTTACATGAATTGGCATTAACTAATGTAGTTGTTAATATGAATGAATGATGTACAAATACATTAACAAAGTATTTTCAAACATTGAAATTGCAAACCATTAGTTAATGTATTTGTCAACTGTTTATTAACAGAAGTCTACAATCCGTAATGTCTGCGCCACGCTCTGTTTAGTTGAATATTACAACAACACGAGCTGCTACTGACAACAACGACGTTTCATCTTCATCCTCGGTGGCTCATCCGAAGTTGATTCAGAAGCTGACATGATGTTTTCTAGCGAAGAAAATTATTAGCTAGCTAGACCACGTGTATACACATTTCTGACCAAAACAACGGCAGCATTGGGGCGGAATTCGATTGCGGATTGTAGCATTAACTAATGATAAATTAAGTCCATTATCATGGGCTAAACTTACCATTAGTTAGTTGACGGTTAACAAATATATTAGCTAAGGTTTGTACTTTCAATAAGGGTACTAAATAATGAAAAGTTAATCCAATGCTTTGTTAATGAATTTGTACATCATTAATTAATATTAACAACTATATAGCTATATTAGTTAATGCAAATTCATGTAACATTATTGTAAAGTGTTACCGACTATCTTTTATTACAACAATAAAACATGTAACACGTAATAGCTAACACTTAATAGCTAATAGCTGTTATAACGATCTGAAGCCGAGCCAACACGCACCATTCACATAAAAATTTTTACATTTTAGCATATTATCACTAACTGGCAACCGAGCGAACTTCAGCTGAATAACTCTGACTTTCACTCAGTAGGCTAGATACCACTACTTTTGAAATTCAGAAGGTTCCATTAATTACGTGCGATTGTTTTTATTTCAGTGTGGCTAACCTCACTGTGCTCTTTCTCTCTCTTTTTCTCCTTACTCTTGTAAGCGGATGCGCACTTCCTGTAATCACGCCTCCGGCCGATCATGCCTCAGGCCGATCACGCGTCAGGCTGGTCTGCAAGACTGCAATAAACGTGACAGTCCTAATATTTTACTTTACTTTTAGGGGCTATTTTATGGGTGAGTTTTGCTAAAATCCTCTTTTGCAACACACCTCAAACATATTTCTGCCCTCATCTGTCCCCACACCCGCCAGCCGCCACGACTAGAGGCCTACAGAACGCAAAAAACAAGCCCCTTTAGTTGGCGAACCAACCAAAATATCTCAGTGCCCCCCCAGTCAACTCAGTCTAGAACCAGGCCTATGTGAGGCACACACACACACGCGTACAGTTGAAAATAGGCCACAACACTGCGTGTATGGAGTCGTGGAGGCGGAGTTTGTGTTGGACTGCTTGACAACACTGTACATCTCAGGACAGCGGGGGCTATTTTTAATCATGACGTTTGGCTGTAGGCTATTACATTTTAACTTAATTAGTTTGATTAATGCAATGATGATATTGAATGTCTTTGTTTGATATGTTTGTGTGTTGTGGGTCTGCCCCCCTCGGTCTGTCTTTTTTTTGCTGTTGCTGGGGCTACAACTGAAGTTCCCTTGCGGGAAAATAAGTTATTCTATTCTATTCTAAATGCAACCCATGTCGCGAGCTAGGATGAACCTACCGATGCTGCGATGAGCGTCCGCTGTGCCATGCCGTGCCCCATGCCCTGTGCCTTGTTACTACAATATATAAACTAGAGCAAACTTACAGGGGTAAATTGATGTCAAAATTATTGTAAATGCACAGACTATGAGTCACAAATATATATTACAATTTGTAAACAGAAAACACGATCCACAAATAGATTCAAAATCCACAAACAAACAACTCATGATCTGCAAATATAAAACACGATCCACAAATAGATTCAAAATCCATAAACAAACACATCATGATCCACAAATAGAATTCAGTGACTTGTACTTAAAAAACAGAATTTGAATGAAAGCAACATGATTCAAATCATATTGCATTCATTCAAATTCTGGTACTCTATTTGTAGATTGTTTCGCATTTGTTTTCATAATTTTGACACGACTGTTCCGCTGTTTTTGGGTGTAACAATCTACAAATACACTCTAAACAATTTGCAAACAAACACAGTCTTACTTGTATTTTCATACCCCTGTTTCAAGACACGCGTACAAATTCTGTGCAATGCTCAGCGTTCAAGTGTCAAATCTGTGTTTGCGGATCACAGTGTACTTGTGGATCGCTTCGCATTTCTCTACAAATAATTTTGACACTGTTTTACCACGTAGAGTGTGTATACGATCCACAAATGTAGTCAGCCAATCAGGGGTATTCCTTTCTATGTGATGTCACGCCTCCTCAATAAGCCTTTCAAAATAAGAGAATGAGGTGAAACGTGTGAGAATGTGTACATCTACTAAAGTTCTGGTTGGGATTTAAGCGGTTAGTAGCCTATTATTAGTGAGAGAAACACCGTGGTAACGGGGGAAACGGTGGGTGTGTTAATATTCTGTATTCATTACAGATTAATTTATTTCTGTTCATATGGAAATGTTCTAGCGAGTTGGGTTCAGGCTCAGGTTTTCTTATGTTAGCCTCAAGCACTGATATCTACGTCTAAGCCCTGCATCTAGCTTCGTTTCGGAGGTTATTTATGGACTCTATCTAACACACTGATGTACAATATGGTTGCTGCTCAGGACAATATCCAGCGAGTGATGAGAACAGCCCAAGCCCCGCCACAGAAACTTTGCTCCCATCCAGGACATTAAAGCCGCATCAGAAGAGTCCGCAACACAATCAAGGATAAACATGCCAAGCTTTTATCATCACACTTTAATGAAGCTGATCTCATGTTAAATTAAGTTATGTAAGGTAGTACAGGCAAAATTGTCTTTGCCCTCAGCGATCACTGCTTTTCTGCCCATTATTTTGTCCTGTTTGCTCTGTCACCAGCCGCTGCTTATTCAGCACACACTGGCAGCTGACCTTATACCCTTATCTGATCAAAAATGTCTCTGATGTAAAAAATTTTTTTTAAAAAGCCAAGATACTCACGCATAGCCTACAGAGCGCTGCCTATAAGTCCTTAATTCCAACTTGAAAAAACTAGGCCTGCCTTTAAAAGTAACAATAAGCGGGATTGCTCCAAGGCATTTTTGATATTTGACTGGTTAAAGATGGCATCTAAAACTGAAGACTTTATTTTAGATCCGTCTGAAACCCTACTTGATAACTATACTAAAGATCAATTGTTAATAATTGCTGAACATTATAATATTGAAATTCCCAGTAAAAGGCTCAAAGAGAATGTTAAAACAATTCTCAAAGCTGCCTTAAGTGATCTTGGAATTCTGGCCATTAAACCTGACCTGTCGCCTCCCGGTACTCCTATCTCCAATCCTACGCAACTTAGCGAGTCTGAAATTGAACTGAGGCTAAAAGAATTTGCTTTTAAAGACAAACAACATGATCGTGAAGTTCAGTTGACTTTGCGGCGGTTAGAAATTGAAGCGGAGGAACGAAAGGCTCTTCAAGAAATTGAATTTAAAAAATTGGAGCTTGAAAGCCGAAGTACCTCAAGTCGCTTTGTAGACCCAGCTCGTGCGGAGTTTGATGTGAGTAGGCAGATACGAATGGTCCCACCATTCTCTGCGAAGGAGGTGGAAAAATATTTTGCCCATTTTGAGCGTGTTGCCACTTCATTGAAATGGCCCGCCAATGTTTTGGACTATTTTGTTGCAGTGCGTTTTAACTGGTAAAGCCAGAGAGGCCTATTGTGGAAATTGCAATTGCGATTGTGAAAACGGCAATTCTCCGTGCATATGAACTTGTGCCTGAAGCCTACCGTCAAAGGTTCAGGGTCTATAAAAAAACTGACAAACTTATATGGAATTTGCGAAGGAAAAAGAAACTTTGTTTGACCGGTGGTGTACATCACAGTTGGTGACAACCAAAGATCAGCTGCGAGATCTAGTGGTTTTGGAGGAATTTAAAAACTGTCTTCCAGACCCTATTGTCACTTACGTGAATGAGCTGAAGGTTACTCAAGTTTTAAAGGCTGCAGTTCTGGCGGATGAATTTGTTTTAACCCATAAGACTCTTTTCTTATCAAACCCCTCATCCCGTTTTGAGCGACAAGCACGCTTTGAAAGAAACGGTGAGTATAATAATTTTAATAAAATTGGTACTTTTAGCTCAGAAAAGAAACAATTTTTCGCTTGTGATGAAAATAAAGAAAATCATCGTACTACTACTCTGAGTAAATCTGGTAATGAGCGACCTTGTGCTTATTGTAAATCTTTAGGTCACCATATCAAGGAATGTCCTAAACTCGCAAGGAAAAATTCTAAACCTCACTTGTAGTTAATACACAATCAAAAACTTTCCCCTGTTCGGGTAATGGTTTATTTCCTCAGGAAAAGGAAACTTTTGATTATTCACCTTTTGTCAGACAAAAGGCCAAATTTTGTAGGAGGAGTAGCATATTAAGTGTTTTACAAAAAATGCTAATTAGCGGAAAATCCAATATGGCTGACTTCATGGATCCTTGAGGCATATTTGTTCATCATGAGGAGACGGACCTTTACACCACATTTTGTGACACTAGGTCAAACGGGGCGTTGGCAGTGGGCGTGTCAATGTCACAATATTTACACGTGCACTACAGCGTCACCAACTGACCTATCGCCACTACACTTGGTGAGGGCTTGTGAGATGACAACTTCTAACTATTTGCCAAGTTTCATGATAATCAGCCAAGCGGTTAAGGAAAAAGTCAAAGAAGTAATAAATGAGTACATTTAAGCCAAAATGTCTGCAAATTCAAGACGGCGCCCATCAAATTAGCAAAGATCTATGATCCAAACCCGGGATTGCCAAACTCTTGAATCCTCTATATTATGACGCAGATTGAACACCTGGTGGCACTGTAGTGCACGTGACAAAATTTTGACATTGACAAGCCCACTGCCGACGCCTCGTTTCACCTAGTTTCACAATATTTGGTAAACAGGTCCCTTTGCTCATTCCGAACAAATTTGCCTCAAGGACCCATAAAGTCCGCCATATTGGATTTTTTGCTAACAACATTTGACCAATTGTGATTAAACCTGGGAGATACACTCCTTTGACCATGCCTCATAAAAGTTATATTCAGAATTTTGATATTTTAAAAGATGGCCAAATGACGACCAATGAATTTTCAATGGGCGTGACTTATCACAAAAATGCTGATAATTCTAAAATCCTTTCACAGAAAGTTATGAAACCTGGTAGGTCTATTAATAGTAACATGAGGAATTGACCTCTACAATTTCAACCCAATCGAGACACGTGGTGGCGCTATAACATGAGGAATTGACCTCTACAATTTCAACCCAATCGAGACACGTGGTGGCGCTATATAGATCCAAATATAAGAAAATGTTTAAAATTCACTAAAAATCATTGACACGCCCACTGCATACACCCCGTTTTATGTAGAGTCACAAAATGTGGAATAGAGGTCCTTCTGCTCATACTGAACAAATTTGCCTCAAGGAACCATCAAGTTAGTCCTATAGGATTTTCCGCTAATTAGGCATTACTTGTAAAACACTTAAAATACTTCTCCTCCTATAAAATTTGAACAATTTACATGAAACCTGGTAAACACACTCCTTACACCATGCTTCATAAAACAGAATTTTGATATTTTAAAAGATGGCCGAATGACGAGCCAATAAATATCCAGTGGGCGTGGCTTATCACAAAAATGCAAATAATTCCAAAACCATTTCACAGAAGGTCTTTTACGAGTCACATCTGGACCTGGCCTCTCCAGTTTCAACTGAATCGAGGCACGTGATAGTGCTATAGAGATCCAAATATATGACAATATTGACATGCCCACTGCCGACGCCCTGTTTTATCTAGAGTCACAAAATGTGGTATAGAGCTCCTTCTGCTCATATTGAACAAATTTGCCTCCAGGAATCATCGTCACCCGTATTGGATTTTCTGCTAATTAGCATTTCTTGTATAATACTTAAAATGGTACTCCTCCTACAAAATGTGACCTGGTAAGCACACTCCGTAGACCATGCTGCATAAAATAGATATACAGAATTCTGATATTTTAAAATATGGCCGAATGACGAGACAATTGATTTTCAGTGGGTGTGGCTTATCACAAAAATGCTAATAATTCCAAAACCATATCACAGAAAGTTATGAAACTTGGGAGGTCTTTTAAGAGTAACATTTGGACCTGACCTCTTCAGTTTCAAACCAATCGAGCCACGTGGTGGCGCTACAGAGATGCAAATATAAAATAATATTTAAAAAATCATTGACACGCCTACTGCCGACGCCCCGTTTTATAAATTTGCCTCAAGAAACCATGAACCCAATCAATCTGCATGGTGGCGCTATAGAAATTCAAATGTTGGGCATGGCAGGGTATGCCATCCGCCAAGTACACTATCTATGCTTAACAGGCCGTCTACCTACCATACCAACTGTGAAAGTTCCTGTACCTTAGTGGTTAAGGCATTGGGCTGCCATGTAGTAGGTTGGTGGTTCGATCCCCACCTGTTCCCTACATTTTTCTTGAGGCACACAATGTGCACGTCATGCTAAGAATGTTCTTTTTATTGCAAAGGCTAAGAAAAATTCACAGTATTACCTGTTAACTGTTTGAATTATGAAGTCAGTAAGCCAAAACAATCTCATACTGCAACACAAAAGTATTATTTGGCCTCCACATTTCTGTTACCCTGCTTTGGCTAGTGGATACAATCTTGGCTTTCCATGTGTGTGGTCAGTGGTTCAATTCCAGCTTGGTACCAATGGCTAAGTTAATGTTTGGCAAAACTATTGTGCAAATGCTATGCTTCATTAATGTTGTATTACACATTAAGAAAACACATATTAACTATTTCACTTGTACTTAAAAGACGTAATATGCAAGCCCTTACTGGATCGGGTTAAGATACCATCAGCAATGTCAAAAGCCCTGAATAGAAACAAATATTTGTATTTTGGGTCAACCCTGTCCTAGAGTTGTCTACCATTTTGCAGTCTCTGTGTTTGACAAATGCCGCTCATGCCGCTCGGTCCCCGGGGAATCGCTGCTTGCAGCTATATTTTATTTTTTAGGGGGACCGTGCAGATTCTTTTTTTTTTTCCTCCCCTCACCTAAATTCCCGTGAGCTGGTTTGTCCTAGAATCACCACACTTGGCATGCTTGTTGGGATTCCCAAACTCTGGAATCCTCTATATTATGACGCAGATTGAACACCTGGTGGCGCTGTAGTGCTCGTGACGAAAAATTTTGACATTGACACGCCCCACTGCCGATGCCCCGTTTCACCTAGAGTCACAAAATTTGGTATGCATGGTCCATTTCCTCATTCTGAACAAATTGCCTCAAGGACCCATAAAGTCCGCCATATTGGATTTTTTGCTAATTAGCATTTTTTGTAAAACGCTTAAATGCTACTCCTCCTACGAAATTTGACCAATTGAGATGAAACTTGGTTTACACCCTCCTTAGACCATGTCTCATAACAACTATATTCAGAATTTTGATATTTTCAAAGATGGCTGAATGACGAGCCAATGAAATTTCACTGGGCGTGGCTTATCACAAAAATGCTAATAATTCCAAAACGATTTGACAGAAAGCTATGAAACTTGGGAAGTCTGTTAAGAGTACCATTAGGACTAGACATATACAGTTTTATCCCAATCGATCCATGTGGTGGCGCTATAGAGTTCCAAATATAAAGAAATATAAAATAATTCACTAAAAATCACAGTTCCTTTGCAGAGATGTATAACTTGCTACAGTGACAAAGAGTCGGATTTGGATCATAGAACTTTACTAATTTGGTGGGCGCCATCTTGAATTTGCTGACATTTTGGCTTAAATGTACTCATTTATTACTTCTTTGAGTTTTTCCTTAACCGCTTGGCTGATTAGCATGAAACTTGGCAAATAGTTAGAAGTTCTCATCATACGCGCTCACACCGAATTTCGTGGCGATAGGCCAGTTGGTGGCGCTGTAGTGCACGTGTAAATATTGTGACATTGACACGCCCACTGCCGACGCCCAGTTTGACCTAGAGTCACAAAATGTGGTGTACAGGTCCCTCTGCCCATGCTGAACAAATTTACCTCAAGGATCCATGAAGTCAGCCATATTTGATTTTTCGCTAATTAGCATTTTTTTTAAAACACTTAAAATGCTACTCCTCCTACAAAATTTGGCCACTTTACATGAAACGAGGTATACAAACTCCTTAGTACATGCTTCATAAAAGTTAAATACAGAATTTTGATATTTTAAAAGATGGCCGAATGACGAGCCAATGAATTTTCAATGGGCGTGACTTATCACAAAGTTATGCTTAGAATGTTCTTTTAACATAAAACAAGTTATTTTTATTGCAAAGGCTAAGAAATTTCACAATCTTACCTGTTAACTGTTTGAATTATGAAGTCAGTAAGCCAAAACAAACTGATACCGCAACACAAAAGTATTATTTGGCCTCTACATTTCTGTTAACCTGCTTTGGCCCAGTGTATACAATCTTGGCTTTCCATCTGTGTGGTCAGTGGTTCGATTCCAGCTTGGGACCAAATGCTAAGTTAATGTTTGGCAAAACTATTGTGCAAATGCTATGCTTCTTTTAATGTTGTTTTCACATTAAGAAACACCTTTTTATTGCAAAGGTTAAGAAATGTAAAACGTCAACTGTTAACTGTTTCACTTGTACTTAACCTCTTAATGCCAAACGCCCCCTAGCGGTCACGCCGGCGTGACGGAAATTATTACATTATACATTTCATTAATTTAATAATATATAATAAACTGCTCACCTCAATATTTTGATTAAATATCCTTAAGATATATCCATTCCTTCTGGGAAAGTGGTTTTTAAGCCCAAAACGTTGGGATAAAACTTCGTAAATAACGTTGGAAACTCGGACCTAATTCTCAAACATGTATTGCAGCTTGATGTCACACCATAAACAATGTGCTGGTAAACTGTTCTGCTTAATTGTATTTCACAAAACTTTGGTTTGAAAAATCAATGTACCTTTAGGCTTCAAGAAAAAATACTTTAAAACTTTCATACGGCTGTACATTATTTTTTTCCAATTTTAAACCGACTTGTGCTTTTTTGCACTTGATTACGACTCGTTCGGCTGTGTTCACTTTGGCGTTGTGAAACTCAGCCAGTTTCTGGAGTACCAATCCCATGGCTTAGTATATGTTAGCCAGAGTAGTTTTGAACGTGCTTGCAGAGATTTATGCAAAACCGTCGTCAATTGGGTGTATTTCTTTGACTGATAGCACAATAGGCCTATCTGAAGTGGGAAAAACCATCTTCCACCCGCCTTCACTCTGAGTATTATTTGCTTTCCATTGGATTTTAAAACTGTCTGTCAAATATTCCAGCGAAAAGCCAAGACTCTTATCTTTCAAAGGAGCCCTCAATGAACACAAAGCAGTCGTAAAAAAAGGAAATCGAGCCGTGCGTATGAGGAAGTGGCAACCCACGCGTAATTATCGAACCAAAATGGCGCCGTGTTTTTACCTTGTAGCGTAGCTCGCTACATTCCGTTTAGCAAAGCACAATTAATTAGGTAAGGCCCGCAGTTACATTTTTTACTTTAGAGTATTTTTGATACAGTTTTTGTGTAGTTATGTCGAGATTTTTGAGGCGTTTATCCGTGCACCAAGTGCTAGACGAACTGGATAAGCCAGAAGATGTTTTTGCCGAGGGAGACTCATCCTGTCTCAGTGACGCTGAATCCACTGATGACCGAGATGATGTTGCTGACATGTAAGTTGTTTTATCATACTAACAGTGTTATGCTATAAACGCATTGAATTTCGCCATGGCAGGTAACGTCGTTAGGGCTGGTGGTATTACCGATTTTTCGATATACCAGTGTGAATTCACGCAATGCCATGCGGGTTCGTAATTACATTGTCAACTGTATTTTATTGTTTTTCATACAATTAATATTACAAATTGCACATTCCAACGGTATGATAAATAATTTATGAAGTAAACTTAGGGTGTATTGTCTGTGTTGACAAACTCGCACGTGTTACGTGGCGTTGCCAACAACACAGATGTTTGGTGTAAGCATCGAAGGAAATTTAGCTGCAATGCGTGAATCCCTGTGTTTCTTCTGTGAAGCTAACTAACCTTATATACTTATGCATAAAATCGGTCCCTCTCAGCTAAATTAATATAGATAGTATTGCCTTTACAGTGGCAAGCTAGCAAGCATCCCTGTGTTTTCCTGTCTGTTTATTATAGTTTATACGAGTATTAGGAATGGAAGTGTGGTGTTGCTGATTTGCCCACAGCTTACTGTGAACTACAGTCGACGTTCATTGCTAGGGATAGCTGCTACATTATGCGAAGGATGTGCTTTGCCTTGTCTGTTCTGTAGTGATCTTGATGTCTCTGTGCGCACTTACTGTACGTCGCTTTGGATAAAAGCGTCTGCTAAATAAATGTAATGTAATGTAATGCAAGCAAAATTACAGGTAACAAGCAGCTAGCTATCTATTTGTGTCTGAGATGAGCTACTAAAACGATTTTTTTGAGTGTGAAATGGCTTCTGGAAGTGTTTAGTAAAGTCATTGTTCCACCTGAGTAAATTGTTCTGTATGCAGTACAGAAGGCTGTGCAGGTAAACAAAATGGTAATTTATGCATGGTATGAGGGAGAGAACATGATAACATGAGGGAGTACTTGTTGATTATTATTATTGTTGATTGTTGTTGTATAAGGGGGACTAATGGGTATATCAACATGGTGGACAATTCCATGGACAGGGTTAGTGGGATTTGTAATGATGCAGATTGCTCTCCTGAGGGAATGTGTAGTCTAAATGGCTTCTGTATGAATGGTTAAATAATCTCTCCTCAACCTCCACCCCCATGTTTTGATCCTTTACCTTTTTTTGTTTTTAGTTCATTTTTTTAGCTTTTTGGACCCTGCCATTTTGTACTTTCTTTGTGTAAATACGGTAACTTCAGCAATTAGAGGCAAGGATCTTTTTATTTGTTACAGCAGGGGTGTTTTTATTTTTTATCTAGGAAACTGGTGGACTTTTGATTTTTTATCCACTGCACTTTTAGTAGTACACATTAGTGCACTTGTATATAGTTGATATATGTTTGTCATGTATAAAGTTTTGCCTCCTAAAACCCAACCCCAACATCCCTGTCATAGGAGGTGGCAACAGAATAAAGGACAGGACTGGCAAGCATTAATGTGTAGGGAAGTTTCATACTATTCCCATTATTCATTTGAAAACCTGTTTGCACATTCCTGGACTCATTTCTGGCTAATGGGGCTCTGGTGAAATACACAAGATTCACTGTGCTGCTACATGGGTTTTGACAGCTTTTTGTAACCTTGGGTAGTTAGTTGTGTAATATGCAGAACACCAAGAACACGTCTAAAAATGAACTTTTATTGCCAATATTGACAAATTATCTCATTTTATTGTAAAAACCTAAAAAATAAATCATATTGAGACCTTTCTGGAACATTGCCATTTTTGGCACATTTGGCACCATTTGGCACCATTTGGATAACGAAAAAGGTTCACCTGAAAAAAAAACCTGTAAAATTTGAATGGTTTGAGATATTGACACCAGATTGTTACCAGAGGTAGGCAGCATATTGATGAATCAGATAGAGGAGTCATTTCCTTGATTGCATTTGTAGCTCCCCCAGGTAAAAATTCTTAAACTTGAATGTAGGTACCCGTTTTTTAGTTTTTTTTATATTTTCTGTACATAAATTGTTGTAGTTAAGTATCAAAAACTGGATTTCTATGAGTTCTCACTGCTTAGTCGTAATACTGCAGGTGTCTGCTTTAATAAAAGCCATGAACCATATTTGTACCATTTATAGTTTTTGAGATAACCACCTTTGTTTGTCACTAGTGAAAACAGGCAAAATTTGGCCTATTTTGCCCTCGGTAGGAAGAGGTTAAAAGACGTAATACGCATGCCCTTACTGGATCGGGTTAACATACCATCACCAATGGCAAAAGCCCTGATGAGAAACAAATATTTGTATTTTGGGTCAACCCTGTCTAGAGTTGTCTACCATTTTGCAGTCTCTGTGTTTGACAAATGCTGCTCATGCCGCTCGCACACATCTGAATCAGAGTATTTCCACTATAAATTATTCTGATTTTGCATTTTGATGTGGCACATACCTGTTTCATTGATCACATTCTCTTGACATGGTAAGATGAAGAAACACTGGGCCAAATTGCATTAAATAATTTAGGAAAGTTTGCATATATAAATATATGGATAAAGAAGTGGGTATACTCCGTATACCTCCGTATACCCTCCACTACACCACTGCAAAAAAGCACATACATATGAAACACATAGGGGTATACCGGGCCAGCTGTCAGTGTGTGGTGAATATGCAGCGGCTGGTGACAGAGCAAACAGGACAAAATAATGTGCAGAAAAGCAGAGATAGCTGAGGGCAAATACTTTTCTTTACTGTGGATTTTTACTATCTGGCCTACCCAAGAAGTCCATTAAGAACCTGCAACGAGTTCAGAATGCTGCTGCTAGAATCTTAACATGCACTAAAATGAGGGATCATATCACACCTGCTCTCAAATCCCTTCATTGGTTACCCATATATTTTAGAATTGATTTTAAGATACTTTTATTCATTTTTTAAATGTCTTAATGGTTTTGCCCCATTTTACCTCAGTGATATGATTTTAAAGTATATTTCGGCTAGGTCACTTAGATCATCTGACAGCAATTTACTGGTCATTCCTAGAACCTGGATGAAAAGTGGAGAATCTGCTTTTAGTTCTATGGCCCCAAACTCTGGAATTCTCTCCCCGGAAAACCTTAGAGCCATCAACACTGTCAGCAGTTTTAAAAAGAAACTTTAAACACATCTATTTACTGTTGCTTTTAACTAGGGTGACTTCATTAAAGAGAGTCCCTGGTTTTGTGTTTCTACATTTTCAATGTATTTTTTATTTAAATTTTATTTTTTTATATACATTTTTTTTAAATTTTAATAATTTTTGTTTTTTACTGTTTTACTTATTTGTTTTCTAATATTTTGTGTATTTAACTCATTCTTTTTTGCTATTTTCTGTAAAGCACTTTGTAAAATTTGTTTTAAAAACGTGCTATATAAATAAAGTTTATTACTATATTATTATTAAGTTACTCACGCATAGCTTACAAAGCACTGTCTAAGTATTTAATTACAACTTGCAAAAACTAGGCCTGTCGTTAAAAGTATTGATATCAAAATGTGGCAATTACAACTCACAATATTGCCTATCGTAGCTCACACTAATTAACTCTATTCCAAAGCAATGCGACCCAGTCAGTCCTAAATTATTTAATCTAACTTGGCCCTGTGTTTTTCATCTTATCATCTCAAGAGAATGTGGTCATTCAAACTTTAAATGTCAAAGAACAAAAATTGCTTCATGGAACAACACACTTCAATGAATGCTTTAAACAACTGATGAATAATTACACACCAGAAAGGGATATGTTTATGGGCAATTCCAGCATTATTGATGTGACATTTAGACACAAAATGGCAACCAAAATCTCTCATAACAATTACTGTACTTAGATGATAAAACTGTTAATGCATATTCTCATTGCATCTACTTGGTTGAGTGGAAGGGCAAAAAAAAGTTCAAATATTTCAAATATATAATTTCAAATATATTGTTAAGTGAGAAAAAAAATTACAAATAACGTTTTGGACGTGACACAAAAAGACAGGTATTTGGGGGCAACAATACACTTTCTAAAAAGTCTGTTAATTTTAAGGACTAATGCAGAAAATATCCATGTGATGCAGGAAGCTTGGCTGAACAGAAAAAATAGCAATTTAAAAAATGTGTGTATTTTCATTTTGATTTCTATGAGGAAAAAACCAGCGTTATGGATGTGACACATCTGAAATACCCATTGTTTGACTATAGTCTTCCTAATCAAATTCTATCATAACACATTTGTTGTCATAAGAAATGGTCCCGAATGTCAGTTTTGACATTTAGAAAACAATCTGAAAGGGTTTTTAATATTTTCAAGATGGCCACCAAATATCATTGATTTAAATGGTAATGGGACGAATAAATACTTTTTAGGGTATTTCTTATCGCATCCATTTTATCAGATTTCAAAATGGTCACTGTTAATGTTCAGGCTCTGAATACCGAAAGGGATAGTTCACCCATTTAGAAAAAATTGACATTGTTTTACTTACCCCCCAAAATTGTATGTTAGGCTGTAGTGATGCTGTCCTAGGCTGTGTCCGAATCAGAGCCCTATCTACTGCGCCCTGTCTCCTGCGTACAGTGCACTGGCAGAAATGTACTGTTTAAAGTGCACTGTGTAGTACGCGACGAGCAGTCCGCGAAAAATATCAGCCATACTATTTTCCAACCGTACTGTGGAAGTGTCGTAAGCAGGTCGTAAGACGTCCCACCAGTGTTGCCATGTCCACGGTTTTACAGCTAAATTGGGCTACTTTCAAAGTCCAGTCACGAGCAAAAAATAAAAGTCGCAAAGCACACATTTATTTTAAAAAGTAAAAATATTCTATTTAAAATAAGTTTTTGGGCTAGTTTGGAGTCGCCATTTGGCTGGAAAGTCTTGCAAGATCTGGCAACACTGTGCCCCACCCTTGCGCTGCCATGTCATGTTTCGTATTGTATTTGAAGGAAAACGTCAGTGAAGCTGTGCCTAATTTTTTTATACGAAGCTACACATCATATTTATGCGAACAAAATGTTTGTGTACTTATTGAAAAGTGTGCTCCGAAATGTACTCAGCGAAACCCCGGAAGTAAGTGTGTCATCCCGGTGTTTCAAGTATACTGCAATTTGAAAAGTTTTCGCCTATTCGACGTCTTATCTACTCAGTAAGGCTACTCAATAGTGTGGAAGAGTGCTGATTCGGACACGGCCCTGGTCTCACCGCTGTAGCTAAAATTGGCTAAACCTGAATTGGAATAATGCTAACGATTAGCATCTTGCCATTGGATTTAATCCCCCCCCCCCCCCCCCCCCCCCCCCCCGCGCTAACTTTTGTTTAAATAACCTCCTAAATCCACTGAAACTGTTAAATTAACAAAGTTTTAGTTTGATGGTATGTAACATTAATTTCACATGCTGAAATAATGTATGGAAAATTTTCCAGTTGTCCAAAACATTTTTTGTGAATGGTAGACCTACTTTGTGCAGCAATGTGCTGTTCCTAGGTGGCTCGCGCGAGGGGGGGATGGGGCGTTTCCCTTCATAAACATAACAAGCTTACTATAGAAGCAGCTTGTCACCACATTCTCATGCGGAGTGATACTAAAAGTTACGGTTCCCCTACTGGATGCACCAGACAACTTAAATATAAATAGAAGTAGACTGAAACGACATATTCACTTTTGCATCATGTTCATGTGGGAATTACTATATTTTCCTCAGTATAGGGGGGGTAGATATCTATGGGTCCAAAGCCCTATCCAAAACAGGTCAAAATTAATAAAATTTGTTTTGTCCATTATATTTGCCCCGTTTCATGGTAACATTGATAACACAGTGTTACATACACCTAAATATGTAGCCTAATAATTCACTGTTGTACCTCAATAAAACATCACTTTTACCTGTACTCTGCAACCACATTTTAGAAGCAGTACAACTTACATATCGGGAAGGGAATACTCCCCCTCCCTAATGCGTTTTCGATAGAGCTTGCCTAATTACTAGACCGTTAAAACGAAAACTGCCGTTACGCTGGGCTGTAATTAATTTTTCAAAGCACCCAATAAGACATTGCATATACGGCTGCTAAGGTTATAATGTACTCTATTGGATAAAAGAGCCGACAATTAAACCAGAATGAACTGTAATCAATGAGACAGGCTTGCAGGGCATGGGGGGTATTACAAGTCGACGTTTCAGATGGTGTAATAGTGTTGAATATTTCTCAAACGCATTGTTGTATATTTCCCCAATGGATTGCGCCAGACAATAAATGACCACTGAATTTTGAAAGGAACATCTTTATCTGTAAAACCAATGGTAGGATTGTATGTTTATTTCATATTTAGTAGCAGATATTCATAGTAGAATACGTGGTATAATGACAATAATTTCACATGTTTATTTTGAATTTGAGCGAGCAGGGTTTTTCACAGATTTTTGGGCATACGATCAGGCTATTGTTGGGTTTATCTTGTTGCTATGACGGAATTCTAATTTTATATGATGAATAAATATATTTATGGACTCACATACAGATGCTATTGTACACTATGTCACACATGGGTAGGTATAGACTGGGTGGGGGGTTGCTTGTGAAATGGACTTGCTACGGGAAAATAGTGACACTTCGAAACTCTATTCAGCAAAGTTGTTACAAATCATCTACGAATAAAGTTAAAACACACAGTTTGTGATTTCCACTAATAGTTTGGCTGCAGGAGCAATGAATGTCTCAGACTTCAGAGTTCAATAGGAAAATAGGTCAGGAGAAACGACCCTTAAAGTGATCCATCCATATCTATGCATATCTGGCAGCAGAGTAATGGTTTGAGGCTAGTTTGATACCTCAGACCCTTGATGATTTACAGACATTTAGCCAACCACGTGTTCCATACTATTCCCGTGTAATTTACAGCTTAATCTAGTCCCACCCCCCAATTCCCATAGAGATCCATTCAAATGCAGAGAGATTATAGTATTGCTTGTAAGAGTACCTGGAAATAAGATATCAAGAGTCTTTTGATGTTGTTGGGTCACAGTCATGACATGCAAAGGATATGCGACCAAATATTTAAAATTATTACTTTATTTTACATTAAGTTAAACTGTCAAATATTTTATGATGCCTAAAAATGGGGGGGGGGGACTTTGTACAAATGTTCTATAATTTCTAAAAGGTTCATCCAATATGGATGAAAATACCCTCAATTTAAAACTGACAACAACGTCATTGTCATTGTATCCTGCTAGAGTACAGAACCAAAATAACAATGAATTATGGTGCTCACTGTATATGTGCTTTCAGTTTTTATTTATTTTATGTATTTATCAACTTATTTTATCTATTATTTGTTGTTACCCTTTTGCTATGTAAAGCACATTGTGATGATATGTGTATGAAATGTGCTATATAAATAAAGTTTGACTTGAATTGTTATTAACAAATTTTTAGTTTTATTGGCCGATCGTGGGCCGATACACCAGTGCATCCCTAAAAGTTTGTAGTAGTGGAGGTAGTGATGGTGTCTGTTAGTACTTGATGAATATTATAAATGTGTGTTTTGGCAGGTGCTTTTGAGGCAGTCATGCAGAGCACAGCAAACTACCTGTGGCTTATCTCAGATCTTCTGGGACAGGGAGCAACAGCAAATGTTTTCCGCGGAAGACATAAGGTTAGTTACATAGGTAAATGTTCACTTAATTCTCATTGAAGCATTTGAAGACAAAGGGCCATCCACATACTCTGATTGTATTTTCTCTGTGCTCTTTTTCAACTTGGACATTTCATGTTTCTTTTGGTAGAAAACAGGTGACCTGTATGCTGTGAAGGTGTTCAACAACCTGAGCTTCCTGCGGCCTCTAGATGTTCAGATGAGGGAATTTGAGGTCCTGAAGAAACTGAACCACAAGAACATTGTCAAGCTGTTTGCCGTAGAGGAGGAGGTGTGTTGTCACTGTCCCATAGGGGGGTTCATTGTCTTGGCCTCATGGGGGAGGAGGTCTGGCTTGAGGAAATGCTACAATTCATGGCTTCATGAAACAAGTCTAGGAGAGTAACTGACTCATAACAAAAGTTTGTGTTCTTTGTTTGAGAATGAAACTCCTAAATATCCCAATCATAGAGCAGTGTTTATCCCCAGTGGCCATGCCACTCTTGCAACCAAACTATGAGTGGAAACAAGAAACTCTGTGTTATAGCTTTAGTAGTACACAATACATGACAACTGTGCCAAATACGGAGTTTCTAAGTGCCACCATTGTTATGTAGCTCGTCCATTTAACAAGTAACCCCCACCCAGTCTCACCTGCAACCCGACCCAAGCGTGAAACATTGGTCTCTCTGGGAGCCCATAAAAATATTATTCTACCCCTAAAAATTTGTATTCCGTCATAGCAACAAGATAAAGCCAACCATAGCCCAATGGTATACCAATACACTGGTGAAAAACGCTGCTCACTCAGTAGCAAAATAAACAAGTGAAATTATTGTGTAATTCTACCAAGTCATACTACTATAATACTACTATAGCGTCATTCTAATATCTGCTACTAAATATGAGATAAATAAACAATCCTATCATTAATTTTACACATAGTGATGTCCCTTTCAAGATTCAGTGGTCATTTATTGTCTTAGACAATTCGTTTGAGAAATACACACCCCTTTATGATGCTAGTACACCATTTGGAATGTCTATGTGTAAACTGTTTCTAGTTTTATTGCCAACTCCTTTATCCAACAGAGGACATTATAAGCTTCCCAATGGTGTTTGCAAATCTCCAAAGGAGGGAATTAGGCTACTGAAATGTTATCACTCCTTCACCAGGAACTTGGAACATCCAGCATGACCACAGACAGTGTCCTGCCTGTAATACTTTCACATCTGACACACCTGATGGATATTTCAGTGAATATTTTCCAGAGCTGGACAATTCTGAGCTGCATTAGAAATCTATTTCAATCAACACTGGATGAGAGATGCCCGAAAATGGGGGGGACTATGTACAAAAGGTTCTATAATTTCTATAAAACGGTTAATCCGATATGGATGAAAATACCCTCACAAATTAAAGCTGACAGTATGCACTTCAACCCCATTGTCATTGTATCCTTTCAAACTCAATGTGCTTGAGTACAGAACCAAAATAACAAAAAATGTGTCACTGTCCAATGAATTATGGTGCTCACTGTACCTGGACTCATTTCTGGCTAATGGGGCTCTGGTGGAATACAAGATGCACTGTGCTGATACATGGGTTTGGAGAGCTTTTTGGGGGTCACCACTGGTAGTTAGTTGTGTAATATGAAACACACCAAAAACACATCTAGGAATGAACTTTTATTGCCAATATTGACAAATTATCTATCTATATTGTAAAACTTAAAAAATAAATCATATTTAGTCTTTTCTGGAACATTGCCATTTTTCACAATTTGGCACAATTTGTGCCAACTTTGGTAACTGAAATGGTTAGCCTGGAGAAAGCTCTGTAGAATTTGAAAGGTTTGAGATATTGACACCATATTTTTTAGCAGTGATGGGCAGCATTTTGAGGAATTACAAATGGGAGTTATTTCCTCCATAGCTTTTGTAGCTCATCAAGTAAAAACTCTGAAAGTTGAATGTAGGTACCAGTTTTTTCACATTTTCTGTACATAAATTGTTGTAATTAAGGAGCAAAACCTAGTCATAATAGTGCAGTTTTCTGGTTTAATAAAAGCTATGAACCATGTTTGTAGCATTTACAGTTTTTGAGATAAACAGCTTGCTTTGTCACTAGTGAAAACAAGTGAGAATTGGCCTATTTTGCCCTTGGTAGGAAGAGGTCAAAATGTTGGTAAATCCACAATGGCAGACTAATGGATCCGTAAGGCATGTTTATTGTGTGTGTGAAGCGGGATCTTTTCATGTTAATTTCAGGTCCTTATGTCAAACAGAGCAGGACTTAGTATTTTGCATTTTTGGAATTCAAAAGACTGCTATCGCACCATAGAGAGGAATAGCATATTCATGACCCTATTGACACCTTTTGACGTATGATTTATGACAGCTACTGAGGGGGGGTTGTTTATTGGTGGGAGTGATGGAAGGGGGGAGGAAGGGTTGAGGGGTGTGAAAACAGTTGTCAACCAGTGGTGGTGGGTGGTGGGGTGGTGGGGGGGTGGGGGGGGGGGGGGGGGGGGGGGGGTGGTGATGAAAATAAAAAAGTGGTTGTGCTATTCATGTAAATACATAAGGGCAAAAAGCCATGCTACAAAGGAGTAGAATATAAAGTGTTAGTTTGAAAAAGACAGGATGAAATAAAATGAACAAGCTATTTTACAAGGTCTAGGAAATAAAGTACTATTAAGTTAACAAAACATGCAGATACTATAATGATTTAAAATTAGTTAGTGTTAGTTTGTAATAGACAGACATAGCAAAAAATCTGAAAACATGTAAAAGACTGGGTTACAGCAGTGAAACAGTTTGAAATCAAATTAAAATGCCATGCTACAAGGAGAATAAATAGTGTTAGTTTGAAATAGACGGGAATAGCAAAAATCTGAAAACGGGTAAAAGACTATTTTAAATAGGGTTACAGCAGTGAAACAGTTTGAAATAAAATGAAAAAGCAATTCTACAAGACCTAGGAAATAAAGTGTTATTTAAGTTAACAAAACAGGCAGGATATTGTAATGATTTAAAATTAGTAAGCGGTAGTTAGTGTTTGTTTGGAATAGCGAAACAAAACCAAAAAAAAAACGAAACATGCAGATACTATAATGATTTGAAATGACTTAGTGTTAGTCTGTAATAGACAGGAAAAAATCGGAAAAAGCTTAAAAGACTGTTTTTCCTCAATTTTCCTTCTGTTTCCCTGTGCAGCGAATTGAATTGAATTGAATTGAATTGAAAATAGAGCAAATGAAGCAGAATAAATGTAGGAAATAAAGTTAGTGTTAAAAATAAATGATGCATGCTGTAAGTTTTTAGCAAAGTTTCTAAGTTTAACAGAGCAAAATAAGAACGTAGTTTTAAAACAAATTGTTTTAAAACAAGTGTTAGCATACTTAGCCTTCCATTTAAAAATGGGCCCATAGGAGGTAGCATATCTTAGGACCTCTTTGCTGTTCAGAGATCGCTGTAGAATGAACGAGCCGAGTCGTTTCGAGATGCGGGGGGTGGGGGGCGTGCAGCTGCAAGAAATCTGAGATTATACACGCCTACTTCCCGGTCGGAAAAAAGGAAAAGACATGGGGTGTCCCAATATTCTTCACTCCCTACCTCCCTTCCTCCACTCCCCCACTACCACTCCTCTCCTATCTGGAAGTATGCAAAACTGCCTCAAGGTTTTGAGTACAAGTATTTGCATGTACAGTATTAAATGTACCTGGTATTGTGGTTTGCGTCGAGACGTTAATTAATATGTAACAATTTATACATAATTAAGATGTAATGACCAACTTTAGATTAAAACACAAAGTTCAGTTTCCGGGGCACAGAGTAGAGGAGGTGGTAGTGGAGGAAGGGAGGGTGCATTTTTCGACTATTGGGACACACCCATGAAAGGAATTTCCAAAAGCATACGACAAATGGTTATTACACCCGGGACAATTAGGCTTTCGTGTCAGTAATAAAACAAAAGCTTTTGGTCACAGCCAATGTGTCGCGTGTAGCCTATCCGTCAATTTACACCAGGCATCACAGAACTGGGGCTGACAAATGTGTGACACCTAGGGTGGATTCCAATCGCTTATTTTATTCGTCCTCTTCTATTCGGTCCTCGGCTGACCCGGAAATTGATTGAGGTTCGCCATCTTTAAGGACATTCCAAACCACTAAATGCTCCTTGACACTTATTCTTTATAACTAACAAAAGCTACGTTAATGCATACGCTAATGATCCCAAAGAAGAAATACAGATTATGAAAATTACAATTTCAACTTAATGAAATATTAAATAAAAAAACGCAATTCATGATACAGAGACTCCAACAAGACCACTTAGAACACAACAATAATCAGGAAAATATTTATATCACTTATCAATACCGACATAAAAATAATTAGCAAAGCTTTAGCCTCCAGAATTCAAACAGTCACCCCAATCATAATTCATCCCGACCAAACTGGATTTATCAAAGGACGACATCCATCAAACAATATGCACAGACTATTTAATTTAATTAATGTCATCAATCAACACAGATTAAAAGCTGTAATTACCTCACTGGATGCAGAAAAAGCCTTCAATAGAGTCAACTGGACATTTCTATTCGCAACATTACAAAAATTTGGTTTTGGAGAATCGTTTATTCACTGGATAAAAATACTTTACACCTCACCTTTGGCCACAGTCACCACAAATGGATTAACATCACAGAGCTTCACTCTACACAGGGGCACTAGGCAAGGATGTCCACTCTCTCCCTCTCTATTCGCTCTTTTTATAGAACCGCTTGCCGCAGCAATCAGACAAAACAAAATTATTAAGGGAATTATAACTCATAACACACAACACAAGATCAGCCTTTATGCAGACAATGTGTTACTATACTTACAAGATCCCACCAACTCCCTACAAGAAACCATTAAACTCATCAATACATTTTCAAAAATTCCGGACTACTCCGTAAATTGGGCAAAATCTATAATTTTACCCTTAGATGGAGATGATTGGAATGCTGCAACTCTAAAAATCAACCCTCCCCCTCCCCACTGGAAATATCAGGTATTTAGGTGTCAAAATTTCCCCCAAGCTGTCAGAGTTTTTCCATCTCAACTTTAACCCATTAATAAAAAAAACAATAGAAGATGATCTACAACGATGGATGAACCTACCACTTTCCATAATTGGAAGAATAGCAACCATTAAAATGTCAATTTTACCAAAAATAAACTATCTATTCACCATGATCCCAACCCAACCCACCACAAACTGGTTCAACACTCTAGATTCAATAATAACCAAATTCTACTGGAAAAAATGTAAAAAGCCAGAATCAAATTAGCTACTCTTCAGAAAAATAAATATCAAGGAGGACTCAATGCACCAAATTTTCATAATTACTACTTGGCCAACCAACTGCTATACATCTATAAATGGATTCACCCCACCCAACAAAATAATTCATGGATTGATATCGAACAAGAAGTATGCAGGGAAATCTCACCATCTGACCTACCATTCCTCAATAAATACATAAAACACCACGACTGCTTTAAGAACACTGTAATTTCTACAACTCTGACAGCTTGGTGGAAAATCAACAAAATCACAAACTCCACTTTGACACCCTGCAAATACTCCCCAATTTGGCATAACCCTGACTTCCAGCTCAACAAAACTCCACTGAATTTCACCACTTGGAAACAGAAAGGTATCACACATCTCCCCCACATTTTTCAAGAGAACACTTTAATCACTTTTAAAGATCTAACCCAGAGATACGGCGTTGGGAGAGACCAATACCTTCAATATCTTCAGCTAAAATCTGTCCTGAAATCCAAAATCAATATAACGCAGAATGATTTGCAGCCACCATTAATCATAACAAAAATAAACAAAATAACATCTCAGAAGAAAATTCTCTCTAAATTATACAAAATGTGAACACATATCGACTCTACAATACACCTCCCCATTACAAGATGGGAACTAGACTTGGCCATCTCTCCCAGCACCGACTTCTGGCAACAAATATGCACCAACATATTCACAATGACTAACAACACTAACTTACAATTAATTCAATTCAAGGTAATCCACAGAGCACATATTACTCAACACAAGATGTATAAAATGGGATTAGCAGACACTGACATATGCTCACACTGCACTCTAAACACCCTGGACAATTATCTCCACGCTACTTGGCTATGCCCACCCATCCAACACTTTTGGCACACAGTCACTAAAACGTTATCCCCTTTCTTGGGTCACAGCATTCCACTATCTCCTTCTCTCTGCCTACTTGGAGACATATCCACAATCAATTTAACAACCTAGAACACCAGGTCCTTGCTTATTGCCCTAACTGTCGCCAAGAAAACTATCCTATTACATTGGAAAACAAGAAATACTGCAAATACGGCTATACTACTTCTCTCAGAATACATGTCATTAGAAAAAATATCAGCTTCCACCCACAACCAAATGTCACAATTCAGAGACAACTGGTAACCATTTATCAATAATCTAAATTTATAATCCAACCAAAATAAACCGGTTAGCCAACCCCCCTCCCCTTTTCCCCCTTTCTCCTCTTCTTTCTCTCTCTCTCTCTCTCTCTCTCTCTCTCTCATACACATTACACACTTATAAACATAGTCTAACCTGATGCATACATATTCACAATTCATGTTATTAATAACCTTCTCAGTACTTAAATTTTTCCTGGCCCAATATACTCATATAAGATCATTTGTCTACTCTTACCACCTCTGTCTATCCATCTGTCTGTCTACCCGTCTCCCTGCCTATCTACCCGATTGGTTTGTCTGTCTCTCTGCCTATCTGGTCTGTCTGTCTGTTTGTCTATCTGTCTGTCATGTTAGTGGTAACACATTGGGGTGAGGGTGGTGTTTTTCTTTGTGGGGGACTAAGGTAGGGGGGTGGGTGGGAGGGGGGCGACTTCACCACTATTTGTGATTAAAACTATTTGTTTTTGTTTTGCTTCATCACAAAATGTTTGACCTGTTATTAGTTGTTTGTTATACCCTTTCCTCTGAGAGCCTTCATTACATAATTTTGCAAATCATAAATAAAAATAAAGTTGACCTCCCAAGAGGGGGGGGGGGGGGTGGTGGCGGGAATTAAAAAAAAAAAAAAAAAAAAAAAAAAAAGCTATGTTTATTCATGAAAAGATAAGCTAATAAGCATTATACACTGCCTGGCCAAAAAAAAAGTTGCGCACTCTAATATTTCGTTGGACCGCCTTTAGTTTTGATTACGGCTTGCATTCCTCGTGGCATTGTTTCGACAACCTTATGCAACGTCACAACATTTATTTCCGTCCAGAGTTGCATTCATTTTTGGCCGAGATTTTGTATTGACGACGAGAGAGTTGAACCTCTTCGTAAAGTCTTCTCCAGCACATCCCTTTCAATGGGGTTAAGGTCAGGACTCTGGTGGCCAATTCATGTGTGAAAATGATTCCTCATGCTCATGTATCTTTCACGAAATCTCCTTACACTCTACAACTGAGCATTAGTCAGTAGTTCCCAGTACAGGCTCATGGGGGCGCTTGTGCAAAATTCGGAAACAGGTACCGTTTTTTGAGACACACACAATCGGTACATATTGCCGAATTCACATGAGATCAGGTTGCTTGATTCCTCAGTCCTCGTATCTGATCCTTGCATCCTTTTCTCGCGTCCTCCGTTGGGCAGAGCTAAGGAGCGAGGAAAGGACATGAGGATAGGATGCAAGGAGTGAAAATGTGAAAGTGATTGGAATGAACCCCAAGAAAGATGTGCAGAGGCATAAGTCTGAGAACCTGGTAGGCCTATCATTCCAGTAGGCTAGTTTGAAACTGTTCTAAAATGTAAATTTATACAGACAAAGGCTAGGCTAACACTGGTGCAATTAGGCTTCCGTGACAGTAATGAAGCAAAAGCATTTGATCCCACCGACATCAAAGAAACGATTTAGAAAAACTCACCGGTAGCTTGCAATTTAACTTACAGCTAACTGGCTATATACAGCTATATATATATATATATATATATATATAATAAAATACAAAAAAAATTTTATAATAATAAAATTAAAAATAAAATAAATAATTACATAAATTAGAGTTAATTACATACACATATACCCATATACAGTTGCACTCAAAATTATTCAACCTCCACTTTTTGCACACTTTATTGCGTTGTAGATTTAAATGGTCAAGACCCTAAAAACTGTAAGGAAAATTAGTTAATTGTTATTTCCTAATACATTTAGTCTAAAATAACACAAATTCAAAAAAAAATTCCAAAAAATATTTTTATTTTTCATTTTACAGTTTGTATCTCCCGGGATACATAAACCGTTTAGGGTATAAATTTCACATGAACTTTAACATGAACATGAACTTTAAAAACACTTTTTTCTGGTTTTTTTGTTCATTTTTACTGTACAAATTCTGAATAAATTAATTTTGACGTTAAATTAGTTAAATTCATGTTCGCTTTGAACATTGGGGTTAGACCCTACACCCAACTATAAATCTAACCCTTGAACAAACAGTAAAACCAACTTGTCATCCTTATCAAAAACTGTCATGGCGGCATGCAGTGAGGAGGACACTGACCTTGTGGTAAGTTTTGATATTTTTTTCGTGTTTTTACAATTTTGGGGGGGATTTTTTTTCCGAAAATATTAATTTTCAAGGTTGACTTTTTTGACTTTATATTTACTCTTTATTTTACTCTTAAATAGCATTCTATTGTTAATATTATTGATTGTCTATTCATTGCAGGCATCAAAACATCAGCAGCCCCATTAGTGATAATCCCTGTTTTATACCCCTATTCAGTTAATGTATCCTCGGGGATACATACATTTCATGACTGATTCTCAAAATAGTGCAAATGTAATTCTTTATTTTTCAACAACAAGTCAACCTTGAAAATTTATATTTTCTAAAAAAAAATCCCCCCCAAAATTGTAAAAACACTAAAAAATATCAAAACTTACCACACGGTCAGTGTCCTCCTCGCTGCATGCCGCCATGACAGTTTTTGATAAGGATGACAAGTTGATCCCAGAGTGTTGATATGAAGTCACATGACCTAAGTATTTGTAACAAGCCCCTCTTCAATGTTTCATACTGAAATAGTGCCCAACCACTCCTTGCTCCTCCCCACAGCCTGTCAAATGTTTGTATCCCCCAGGATACATAAACCATTTAAGGGTTAAATGGATAAAATTTCCATTTTTGCCTATCAATCAACACTCAATAACCCATAATGACAAAGTGAAAACATGTTCTTAGAAATTTTTGGAAATGTAATAAAAATCTAAAACTGAAATCTCTCATGTGCATAAGTATTCAAACCCTTTGCTTTAATGTGTTTTTAAAGTATCATATTTCATATTTGGTTGCATATCCTTTGCATGCTGTTACTTCCTGAAGTCTGTGACCCATCAGCATCAAAAGACTCTCGATCTTATTTTCAGGTACTGTTACAAGCGATACTATAACCTCGCTGCACAGTCAACTTAGTGTATGTAAACTTCTGACCCACTGGAATTGTGGTATAGTGAAATAATCTGTCTGTTACAATAGTTGGAAAAATTACTTGTGTCATGCACAAAGTAGATGTCCTAACTGACTTGCCAACACTATAGTTTGCTAACATTAAATCTGTGGAGTGGTTAAAAATGAGTTTTAATGACTTCAATCTAAGTGTATGTAAACTTCCGTCTTCAACTGTACATACATACATATACTCACACCCATGCACCTATATGCACACATACCCATATGCACAAATACATACAAATGTACGCATGCCCATACATACTATCCACAAAGCAGCGTAATCTATAGCAGGGATAAAAGAGAAATTATTACTATGAATGCTTTAGATATTTCCTTTTAATGATTTAACATTTTACTTTTTATTTATAAATCACAACTGAAATACACTTATTTTCCCATGATTTATTTTATTGCAATTCACTTTTTACTAATTCCCATCGTTTTTCTATTATATCTTCATTATTCTGAAGTTTAAAAATAAGTTATCTGGTGGTGTAGTGAGGTTTGGTCACTTTTATTCAGAATGAATTAAGTTCAACACTCAATTAGAATTCTATATGTCAGTAGAGCCCAACTTAGTGAAATAACATAGAGACGACAATGGGTTGGAAAAATGACATGTTTTATTGGCTACAACTATGAATATGTGAATAATAGAAACAATAATTCATATAACATTAGGAATATGTTCTATGACTTAATCTTAATCAGAGGAAATGATAATGTGATGGCTAAATATAGAAGCTAACAGTCCTACCATTAACAAAGGTTAGTTTGTGTTATGGGTTAATGACACGCTAAACTATATTTTGTGGTTAGCTCGTTTTATCAGTCTCGTACATATAAGTTTTAACAGTGTAAAATTATATGGTCAGGGAAATTGGCTATTCCCAACTGAAACGCGCATAGCAAAACAAAATACAAACAACAGTAGGAACCATGCAGCAGTAAAATGACCTCAACTGGGTATTACAGGTTTTATGCTAGCCTATCAATTGATGTCAGTGCTAAATAAAATGCATTTCAATACATAACGGTAACAAAGGGAGACCAGTCCCGATGTCAGCTCGTCAGCAGGTCCAAGGTCCCGGCAGGTGCGTGGACTCCTGGAGACTTCTTCACCGAAGTCGGGTCGCGACAGGTTTCCAGTCAGGTCGACGTGGACATGCACAGATCTCCACTTGGGTCCGGCCACAAGGGAGACAGTAGAGGAACAGTTTGAAGAAACATGTCCTCAAAACAGCTGTTGAAAATATACCGGCTTGGTTTATTTTGTGGACTCTGGAGAACTCTGTCTCGGTGATCAGGCGAGATGCTGGTTGGGAAACGGAGAAGACCGTCAGGGGTTCAGTGGTGCGTCTGCTAGGCCAGGGGTTCCCAAACCGGTCCTGGGGACCCCTTGTGTATGCTGGTTTTCGTTACAACCACAGTTGCAATCCCAGAATTTTTGACAAGTTGTTAATTTTTCTGTTAATTTTTCTTAATTAGGTGCTTGTCATGTTAAGAGGAATTATTTGCCCTCTTAAACCAGATTATATCAGAAATAGCTATGGATGCCATGTAGAATAAACACCCCATGTTCACATTGTGCTTATTGTGCTATATTATTTTAAAAAGATAAGAAAATAATTTAACAGATCCATTTAAAGACTGATTTGAATCAATAGGCTCCTAATTGATGAAAGTGTGGACACATGGCCACTAAAACTAACTATTTGGTAGATAATGACGAATTTAAACACAAAGCAAATGATAACGAGCCAAACCTGCATTGTGTTAATAAGCTTAAAGAAAAAATTTGG
Source organism: Synaphobranchus kaupii (assembly GCA_029718625.1). NCBI lineage: Eukaryota > Metazoa > Chordata > Actinopteri > Anguilliformes > Synaphobranchidae > Synaphobranchus > Synaphobranchus kaupii. The sequence goes on along the minus strand of CM056376.1, from coordinate 65,533,306 downwards.
AGTTAAACACGTGTTCAACAACCTAATTAGGAGCCTATTGATTCACTTCACTCTTTAATTTGAGTGGAAATACATTAATTTTGTAACCTCTTTTTGTGTAATTGTTGCAATATAGCACAATAAGCACAATGTGAACATGGGGAGTTTATTCTACATGGCATGCATAGCTATTTCTGACATAATGTGGCTTAAGAAGGGTGAATAATTCCTCCAAACATAAAAAGCACCTAATTAAGAAAAATTAACAGCTTGTTAAAATTCTGTGATTGCAACTGTGGTTGCAACAAAACCCAGCATACACAGGGGGTCCCAGGGACCGGTTTGGGGACCCCTGTGCTAGGCGAAAGACAGCGTCTTTACCATCAGAGCGACATTGGTAAAGTTCCATGGGTTTTTATGCTCAAAATTACTTTGATCCAAATTGGTAGATGGCTTTAGGGCTCCCTAACAATAGATTGGCTCATTTCCTTGGAACCATCAATAAAATACAGATGGATCAGGCCATTTCCAATCACCTGAGGGTGTGCGTGCATGTGTTAAATTGGGGTCCCCTCTCTCCTTCTCAAAAGAGGGGGGAGTTCCTGCCCAGCCCGGTGCCTGATCGATCAAGCAGTCTGTGTTCATCTCAGCGTCACATGAAGAAGGGGACAGACCCTTCATTGTGCCTCAGTTGATCAGTGTTAATTGTGAATGACTCCGCAGGGGGCCCAGTCTCATAATCAGAAAGCCAGAGTCCCAAAATGTCCCTGTGTAACCATTAACTACAGTGGTATGATCTTTTTCCAATGTTTAGTAATTTTAAAATAAATAATTTCTCATCTGTTAACCGATCTGGGGTGCGTTTCCCAAAAGCATCGTTAGGCTAAGACGTCGTAAAACCCTTCGTACGAAGCTTCTTGAACTTGGGTGCATTTCCCAAAAGCATGTTAACTTAAAACGCTCTTAGAAACACTTGTAGATTAATGGATTACTCCAGACCAGTCGTAGATTACTCCAGACCAGTCGTAAAGTGCGTTTTAGAAGCCCATAAATCACATACTCAGTCACACACAGATTTTTCGTGTTCATTTAATTTTAAAAACACTATACACTATTTTAGAAACACTATATTCTCTGTGGAAGTAGAATATACGGAGAAGTATGGCGGCGGAGCGATACTTTACATTATCTATGAATGTAGTGCCGGCACTGGTCTGATTACAACAACAAAGAAGAGCAACAAGTTGCAATGGCCAACGTTCGCTCCGCCACCGTACTTCCACAGAGACACACAGGGTTGCGCACAAGCATGACTAAAAATATCAAGATTACAATTGTGAAATATTATTGTGTAGGCTATATCAAAAAATGCATAATAATAAAAGGGTCCATTAGGTCAAATACCACATGCCTGTCCCTCAGCGAAAGGAAATGCCAGATTAAATTGCTTTCAGCCCACACCATTAACATCCAGGCGATGTGAGATGGTACGTGTAAGGTTACAATTTACAATTATCCTGGATCAAGCTATGACTTAGCCTATATTTGCCAATAATTCCTGTAATCTTCTGGGGGGGACAATCTTCTGTTACGGGACAATGGCTATCCATTAAAAATGGCTTTCCATTTGCTGATAACATATCAAGCCTAATGCGTGAATTGTCAATGATGGAAAACTCGCGCACTGCAATAGACGGACATTTGAGTTCTGAAAATGCGCTTCAGATGTCATTACAATACAGCTCTCTAGGCCTACAGCCTGTAACTAAATAGAATGGTTTTGACTGAAAAAAATTCAAAACCTTGTCCAGTGAATATTGCATTTATTGTTTTTCAAATAGCCTAGGCTACAGCGGATTCGCTGTGCATAATGTTTTTTCAATAGCATACGGTTAAAAAATTTTTATATTTTTAAAATGGTTTCCATACTCTCAGCTTATTAAAACCCCGCTGATTTCACCTGTTATTCCATGACAAAACGATTTTAAAGAGAACTAAGCAATTAGAAACGAAAAAAAAAATTGCAGCACGTTACACAATTAATTCACAATTAATTTTAATGCCATTCTCCGCATGTGCGCTTTAACTTAACATGCATGAGCAGGTCTGTTTCCCCTGCTGTAAATCGCACTTTTTTTTCGTTATTTATGTTATTAATCAAAATTAGAATGCAGGTAGCCTAATGAACTTCGGATGAAGCCTGAACATGAGTTCATTGCTTCATTGCATAATCAAACGAAATTCGTTAAACAAGCAGGCTAATTTGGCGTTTTCTAAGGTGAGACGGAAGCCATTGGTAGCTTATTCTCAGCTGTTGCTGGTGCTTTTAACGAAATTTAACCGCATATATTTTGTAAACAGCACTGTCAGGAATTACCGGGAACTCATAATGGTTAGTCCGCATAATATTGATCATAGGCTACTATTGATCCATATAGCCTATTCCTTGATCGCACTAAACACGCATGAGCATGTCTGTTTCGCCATCATATAAGCAATCCGCCAAGGTGGAAAAGCAGGCTTTTAAAGGGAATGGGATATGACATTTTGATTGGTTTATTGCATGTCACGTCCAAGACACACCTATAATTAATGAAGAGACTAGGTTCAGCCCATTTGCACGTTGCTCCGTGCTTAGCGCCCAAAAAACACGCCGTTAAAATAGCAAAACTGGTCTTGGACCCGCCCTAAATGCACTTAACGCCATGCGGGTAAACAAATCGCTAAGATCGCCAAGATAGAGCCCCGGAAGTTCAAAAGAATCTTACCACCATTTTCCAAGCAAATTCTCTCCCATATAGAGACTTAGATGTTTTAAAGCCTACTTCTAAAATCTGATCCCAATCTTTCTCTGTTATTGTTACATTCAGTTCCCTCTCCCACTTAGCTTTAGTAATATTATCTTCTACCTCTGTTTTACCCATAAGTATCTTGTGTATATTTCCAATGCAATTCTTATATTCTCCTTTATGATTTAAAAAAATTTAGATAAGCAGAGGGTGGAGGTCCTTTAATGATTACATTTTTTAAATTTCCATTAAATAACTCCTTATCTGTAAGCAGTGGCGTTTCTACATTAGGGGCAGGTGGGGCAGCGCCCCACCAGACGTGGCGCTGTTCTGCAAGATACTTGTAACATCTGAACGTTGTGGCAAAATGTATTTTATATTTAATACAAAACAGTGATTCAATCGTGAAATTGGCATGTATAAATATAATACACTTGACTCACACTCCTTATAGTGCTGTTTTTGAGTAGTTTCCTTTGTGTATGTGTGTGCTCACGCTACGGACTGCGCTCCCTGTCCTATGTCTCTGCTGTGGGGCAGCGGAGCACTCTGCCCCAATGTTGCTAGGAAACAACATGAGCGTGATCTGTGTAAGCAGGGAAAACCTGCCGCAAATTATGTTGGGCGGAGGGGCAGAAATGTTTTTGCCCCTACTAATTCTGCCTAGCAACAGGTGGCGAAAAAATAATAAACGTTAACGTCCGTTAACGTGGGCTGACGTGACCAGGAAATAAACATAAACAAAGCCAATTCAGTGTATGTGTATCGCTAATGATAGCCAGCTAAAGTTTTCCATTAGTTTGATTTTATTTTGTCATAGGTGTCAAGTTTGCCCGTATAAAATATGGTTTTTCCCACCTTTTCAAAGGTATACAGGCGTATAAGTTTATGATACGGTAAATCTAGTCTAACACATTTTTTTTTAAACGTTTTCCAACATAATTAATTTAATCACTGCAATGACATTTTCTTTCTCCCTCTGATATTCTCTCGATTTCTGAGGCCGGGAAAAGCAAGTAGCGCATCAGGACTGTAAGTTATGATCTAAAAATACACTTTATGACAATGAAGCACCTTGTTGAATTTGTTACACACTCATTATTATGTGAAAAGCTAAATACAGGACTATATAAAATAAACTTGAATCAGACAAATAACTGTGGTGGCTAGTGATTTTAATAGATAATGTTCTATATGGTTTTTGGTGAATTTATATTTTTGCACGCGTGAAAATAAGGGCAGCTCTCTCCAGCGGTTGACACCTATGTTTTACCTTTTTGAAGTTTCTTTAAGTTCAAGTGTAGGGAACACATTTAAATTGGTAGCAGTGGAGATGATTCCTAAATCATTAGTCGTACGGGGCTCCAAATTTGTAGGGAACACGTACGAATCTGATAGCAGTGAGCAAGATGATTAGTAATATGATTTCTGAATCATCAGAGTCCTCATGCGGGGCGCCATTAATATGTAGGGAACATGCCTCTATATTCCTACATGTGGAGTATTACTCATGAAAGGTGTTTACATATACATTTAGCAGTAATGGTGTTCGACAATTAAAACATGTTCGTCTTACCAGTCTTCACCCGGGCACCATAAATGTAGAGAATATCCTCGACGGGTGCCATAAATGTAAGGAACATGCCTTTGTAAATATAAACTCTTACATGGAATTCCAGAAATATAGGCAATAACTATGGAATAATGAGGTTTACCCTTATTATTCTTAAGTTAGGTTAAAATTAAATCAGTCTCATTTGATTGTTATGAATTATAATTACTACTACTTCAACTTACCATCAAAGCACCAATAAGTAATAATTCATAAGGGTTGAAGGTATTACGTTCTAATAATTAGGTTTGACTCAGCTCTCGTGTTCATATGACATCAAAACAGACATCAGGTTTAACAAAAATGAATTTATTAAACAAGGAAAAACATGAATATTACATTCTACTAAATAGACATATTGTGTTGTGTGCGTATTGTAGCATTTGTGTGTGTGTATGCACATATGTGTGTGTATGTGTTGGTGTGTAGGCCTATGCCACGTGTGCGTTCCGGGAACAAAGGAATCACGTGGAATAAGCTAACTGTCGCAGCACGATGGTGATTATTGATCTCAAATCTGACGTTACTATAAATAAGTTCACGTACTTCGGTCAGGAAATACTGTTAACCATCTACAGTAAGCTAAAATTAGATCATATCACACAAATGTTAGTCAGTGTTAGGATAGAGGGGCAAACCAGTGAGGCCTGCTCGGGTTAGTTAGTAGTACCACCTTAACAATGAAACGGTGGGCTAGCCGGCTAGCTTGCTAACCAGCGCAACATGTTTATACAGCTATTATCGTACAAAATCAAGATGCAATCAAATTACCAATAAACAGTTCAGACTAAAATCCTAAACTAATGCCTGGGATGTTTGATCAGTCTTACTGAAGTCCGCGGTGAGTTGATTATAGCTGGCTTGTTCGTGAGGTGGATGGTGAGGGCGTCTCCTTTGGCCTTTCTTATCCTGGTAGGGATGCGGGTCGTCTGGTTATCGCCTGCATCTTTGTCCGTGGCTGAAACACACATCGGTCGGAGTTGTGTTAATTCAGTTCTATGGTTAGATGCCGTAGGCAAGCTAACCCGTTTGCGTCTGTCTCCGCGGCCTTTGATGCTGCTGCCGCGGTGTTGCTGGTGCAGTGGAGATCCACCTTTGTAGCTGTGTAGCTAGCAAAAGGGGGAAGACAAAAATGGAGTGCTGCCTCTTGTGCAGCACTATCGAGGAAGAACATGGACAGCGCTACACCGGGGCAAGGGTGGGCTATAGCCCCGTCACAAATTTGCTTAGCCCCAGTTTAGCCCCCCCCAGGCATTTTAATAACATTTTTATAATTATAATAAAAAATATATAAAAGTAAATAAACAATTCTAATCCCTTTCTGATATTCACCCTGGCTACGCAGCGTATGTAGCCTATGCTATGACGTAGGCTACGGATGTGGGGGTGTGTGGAGCTCACGCAAATGACACAATAACGTAAACTGATTTCTAACGTTATTAAACCAGTGTTTCCCATAGCCTACAATACATCAGGCCTACAGAGTTCGCCACCACGTTAAAAAATATTAAATGTAAACGTCATTGTTTGAAAACTAATTTACTATCATTTTAAAATCAATAGAAAATGTGTTCGCATAAACTCTCCATGTGATCCGTCTTCGGAAATGATCAACTACTCAACAGATTTGTGGAGTGTGTGGACCTCCCTAGGTAGCAACTCCCAAGTGTAAACTACAGTGTTTTGATTGGCGGTAGACTAATCTCACAACATTGGCTGCTTGGCCATGCACAGATGAGTAGATTTTGAAAGCGAATAACTAACCTAAATTAGTTAAATTGTCATTTTCAATCTTCGTCATCTCGACTTCAGCTAATAAGAAGAGCTTGCCTCCAAAAAATGGTCAGGTAACGTTAAAGATCTCATATTAATTCCATGTAGCTAAATGTATAAGCCAAGCCTAAATTAAATGGGGGAGAATGGTAACAGTGGAAGCTGTTCTGATAATACAGAAACCAACGCAAACGTTACGGTGCAGTTTACGCCAAGGAGCGTAACTAACTCATAAGTAAAGTTTGCGATCTTCGTTGGATAATGAAACTCCTAAATGTCCCAATCACAGAGCAGCGGTTAAACAAAGACATTTTAGCCATCTTTTTTGACATAACGTTACACTGATAATTTATCCTCTCTTCTCACATCCTTTTTCATTATTTTCCGGTGTATTATTTTCTTTGATGTCTGATATTTTTAAGTACTCGTATTGATGAAGCCAAATTACATTTACTGCCATTTCAATTTACAGAATTATACAATTCTGACTGTTGTATGGATGCTCTGCAACTTGTGCAGGCCCCCCGGCGCACACACAAAAGCCATCCTGGGGGAAACACAGCTAACCTTAGCACCCCCATGTATTTACCTAGCCCACCCTTAGCCCAGGGAGAGAAAAGTTCCTTGCGCCGTCACTGAGGAAGAAGAAAAAGAGAATTGGGTAGGGAGACTGGAATGCCTTCAGTCTTATCTGTTTTAGTTTTATGACCCTTAGTGCCTCGTATTTCCAAGAGACATGATTGGCTGTGGCCATGTTTAAAATGTATTTTTGGTTTCCTGTGGAGTGAATGAAATGTAGTCCATTGTCCCTACACACGTTTGAACGATTTATTTATTTTTACGATGAATCATAGTCTACATGCCGTCAGTAGGATAAGCGGCATTTTTAGAAGCTTGGGCTAATTACTTGGTATCATTCACTTTAGCTACGTTAAGGCATGTCTTAACATAGCTAAAGCAGTACCAAATGTTTGTATTAAATGGTTGCATATTTATTTGACATTTATCTGATAATTCTCGTTAGAATTATAATATGCTGTTGGCATGCTTTGCGTTTTTTGTATTTAGGTAGGCTATAATTGCATTAGTTCTGGATAAACTTGATCAAACTTGTTTTCACTTTCCTACAAGTTAACAACGTGTCATATGCTTATATTTACGGTTTTGATAAAGCATGCAAGTTATTGAAGAAACATGTCTGTCTCATCCTATTACTTTGTTGCAGTATAGGCAACCTCAATGTAGGGTTCTGTGTTGTGCTGAAACGATACACTGTATTCAGTTTTGAAATCTTTCTGCTCACTGGCTCTTAGGCCTACAGTGCAGCCCATAGCATAGGCTTACCATAAACTAATTGGCTATCTTAATTTTTTTGATGGTAGAAAAAAAAAACATGCAAAACTGCCCCTCCAGAAATGTCATGCTAAAAACGCCACTGTTGTAAGTATTTATAAAATTGTGCGATTGGAATATTATATTGTTTTGCAATATTTTCAAAAGAATCTATCCCTTTTTCTTTATACATTTGACCAAATCTTACCAACCCATGTTTTGCCCAATTTTTGAATATATTATCCATTTGATTTGCCTTGAAATATAAATTATAGGCTATTTCTCTAAGGGGTATCGTTTCAAAATCTTTAATCTTCACTAACCTATCTATAGTATTTTTAACCAAATAATTCATCTGAACTCTGTGTGTGGGTTTCCTTCTACAAAAAATAAGTGTACTTAAAGGGATAGTTCGGACTTTTGGACATAATGTCTCAATTACGACTTATCCATGATGTAGTTGATTGATGGAAACCATTTTCAGCTAATTCCATGCTGTCCTTCTTCTTACACACGTTGCTAATGCTAGCGCGACTCTATGGTAACCGGTAGCATCCACTACAAAACACACTTAAACACTCCAAAGTGCACCCAAAGCAAATAAAATGCGACGACAGTCAATCGGGGTTATTTTGAGTGTTTATACCATAATTTTTTAAGACAAAGGATTCAACGATAGTTTGACTTCAAAAATTATGGTATAAACACTCAAATTAACCTTCAAGTCAAATTTATCTTCAAGCATACTACCGCATGATCTACCATTGTTATTGGTTCAATTTCACAATTTTTTACTTTATATAAATCATGTTTAAACATAAGAAAATAGTCCAAACAAGAGTAAATGTTGTGTACCTCTGAATAAAAGGTAAACTTCCTAATTTGAGGATTTAAATTCCTCCAAACATCCACTAAGCCTATTTCTGATTTGTGTCTTAACTTACTTTGCGTATCTAATTTTGCATTCATAATTAAATTAAAATTCCCACCCATCACAATTACACCTTTTGCTTCTATTTCCAACATTGAAATTAATTTGACCATTAATTCTGAATCTTGTCCAGGAGGATTATAAACATTTAATAAAGTTAACTGGGTGCTCTCAATAGTTCCCCTTACCAAAACAAATCTTCCCTCTTTGTCCACAATGCTATTCTCTATTTTATATGGCACCTTTTTTTGTATAAGAATGGCAACTCCTCTCTTCGCTGATCTATGAGATGATGAAATTACTTGAGCTGCCAGAATTTTTCCTAATTTTTCATGTTCTTGTCTATTCAGATGCATCTCTTGTAAAAAAATATATATGTCACCCCCCTCTCTTAAATCTTTGTAAAATTCTCTTTCTTTTTATCAGATTATTAAGTCCATTCGTATTAAGTGAAGTTATCTTAAGCTCACTCATGCTGCTTCTGAACTCCATGTTCATAAACCCATAATTTCCCACCCACCCTAATATCATTCTCTTGAAGTTTCCCCTGTATGTTATCGAAAATGTGGTCACTCTTTCCATACTCTTCTACAAAGAAAGAAAAAAAGAAAACGCATAACAAATTTAAATAAATATCACCACAGTTACAATAAACTATCAAAATATAGAATATATAGAGCAACAATTCAGAAACTTCCCAATTCATTAAGGTAGCCATGTTTAGTCCACCATGCTTGTAATGATGTATGAACCTTAGGGTCCCAGATGGCATTGACCCCTTCCATGTGTTCAATAAAAAAAATATTTTTTTTTTTTTAAAGGAAAACATGCAATAGCAGCTTTGACTGCTGTCTGCTTATCCCAAAAAATGGTCTTCTCCCATTCAATGTTCAACTTTTATATTTATCCCTTATTAGTTATTGTCCACAGACAATACACTATCAACAAATTGGGCTCAAAATTGTTAACACAAAGATTTCCACTTCAACTGAGCGACTGGAATAAAGTCAATATGATCCCTCATTTCCCCATATTCATTACTTTTTAGAAACTAAATAAATCAACATACAGTTGAAGTCGGAGGTTTACATACACTTAGGTTGAAGTCATTAAAACAAATTTTTAACCACTCTACAGATTTCATGTTAGCAAACTATAGTGTTGGCAAGTCAGTCAGGACATCTACTTTGCGCATGACACAAGTAATTTTTCCAACAATTGTTTACAGACAGATTATTTCACTTTTAATTGGGATGGCAGGTATGCCATCTGCCAAGTTACGGCTTGGCGGGGCATGCCCCATATCTATACAGCACCAAGAGTTTGGCACTTTTCAGGATCTCATTTCTTATCATAACATAGCAGCTATCCATAGTCATGAACATTGAGTATAGTACACAGTAAGCTATGGCTAAGACAACAAGACTGTATAAACTATAAAATCAACTAAGAATTAAGGAGCAGGAAACAAGCAAAAAACAGTACTGGTACTAGATTGGTAAGTCAGTCAAGGTGGAGTCTGAAGAGGTGTGTCTTCAGACCACGACAGAAAGCAGGCAGTGTTTGAGCAGAAAGTAGAGGAGTGAGCAGTTCGTTCCACCACTAGGGAGCTAGGGTGGAGAAGCTCCGCAGTCGTGACGAGCAGAGCGAAGTGGCCGAGCTGGAGTGTAGTGTTGTATTATATCCTGCTGGTAGGAAGGGCTTGTCATTTTGGCTGCAGTGTAGGCCAGGGTCAGAACTTTGAACCTCATCCTGGCAGTGACCGGCAGCCAGTGGACTGACCTCAGCAGGGGGGTGATGTGTGAAAACTTTGGGAGGAGTAATCCAGGCGTGAGATAACCATGGTCTGGACAAGATGCTGGGTCGAGGTGGTCAGGTATGGTCAAATCCTCCTGATGTTGTAAAGTAGGAACCTGCAGGACCATGCTGTTGCCCTGATGTGCTCTTTGAAGTCCAGCTGGTCATCCAGGACCACCCTCAGGTTCCTTGCAGAGCGGGAGGCAGCCACCACGGTCCCGTCAACGGTGATGGAGAGGTCATGTAGTGGGGAGGTCTTGTACGGCATGAAGAGGAGCTCTGTCTTGTCAAGGTTGAGCTTCAGGTGATGGGTAGCCATCCACTCAGAGATGTCAGTCAGACAAGCCGATATCCTCTCCTTAACCTGTGGGGTAGAGGGAGGGAAAGAGAGGAAGAGTTGAGTATCATCAGCATAGCTATGATATGAGAAGCCATGTGAATTAATTACTGAACCAAGAGACTTAGTATACATAGAGAACAGCAGAGGACCCAGTACAGATAACTGCGGGACTCCTGTAGACGGGATGGGGAGCAGAGACGGAACCCTTCCAGGAGACTTGGTAGGATTTAACAGTGATATACGATACAAACCAAGAGAGGGCAGTCCCAGAAATGCCCATCTATTTATAGATGGAAGGTACTGTCGGGTAAGTGAGGATTAGGTAAAATGTGTATTTTCTGAATCCAGCGGTTCCAACAGTCAATGCCCTTGTTAAAACGTTCGGCACTCTGAATACTGAACACAAGCGATATTGCGTGCTAGAACCCCTCACTTAACCTACATTCAAAATAAGTTTTACATTATTTCATTTAATAATTATCATTAAAAATGACAACGATCAATTAAATTGCTGAATTCTTTGATAGGTAAGTCGAACAGTAACCTGGTGGAATCAACCAGCAAGCCAAAACAAGGTCTAAATCAGGTCTTAAGATTAAATAATTTTATTAAATGAAAAACAGTCAATTAGAATAATGACTGAAGATCATGCATTCACTAATGAATGTAGGCTGACTACTTATAAATTACAAAAAGGAAGACATTAAACCAGACATTAATTTGAATATACCAGTAAAGAGAGAGAGAGCCCGATAAGCCAAAAATTTCCAATATTATTTACCCTCCTCCAGCTGAACAGGAACAAAAAGAAACGCACAAGGAACCACCAGCACAAAAATAAGAGGACAAACTTATTCTCCAACTACAACTGACTGAGGCTTCTTTCCTTCAGCTGTTATAAATACCTTATTCTCCACAGGAAGGGCATCCCTGCCCTGATTCGGTTAATGTGTGAGAAAGGGTGGGGGGGGGGGGGTCATTTATGACAAAGACTGGCTTATCTTTGATGTTTGTGGGGGAGAGTGAGTGAGAGAGAGACAGAAGAAGAGGGGGGAGTGCAAGAGATGGAGGAGCTGGGTAGTTTACTTATATCTAAGTATTAGATATCCTACATTTCCTCTCTTGTAAGAATAGGTGCATGCACCCGCTAAAAAACTATTCTTACATCACCAAATAGGAATCACATTACACATCTGAACATTGAAAATGCAGTTACCTGCTAACAACAAAAACAACTGTCCAAATGGTTCACCAACCATCTTTAAAACATTTAGTCCATGCCCAGTTTAATAGTCCCGTTGTGATCTGCTGGCCAGCAGATACATGGACACACTGACGTATGTCCCACAATGATCCGGTGTGACATGTCTCCATTAGACACTCTTTTGTGTCGCTGCTGTTATGACACCCTGATTCAGTCGCTTCCTTCTCCAGTGTCAGGGTATCTAGACTGGCAAGGGACAAGAGGTTCCTTTGGGTAACATGCAGTGCTTTTTCCCATTGATGTTGTAATTGCGTGAGTGAAATGCAGACTACTCCCAACAGTGTCTCTACCAGTTCTGCACGGCGTGCGGGGGCTCTGTCTCCTGTGACAGGAAGCTGGACGATCCACAGGTGGCAAAGTGCGGTCAGGACCTCTCTTCTGACAGGCGGGGAAGTGCCCCTTTCCCTGTCGGAATCTATTTTGGCTCCTTTGGCCTGGGTCCAGTTGGGTGTACTGCTGATGGCAGTTACTTAGGCTAGCTTCCCGCGGCAGGGTGTGGGACTGGTCGCACTTGTTTGCACTTGTCTCTGTGGGTGTCCTTCAGGGAATGGCAGGAGAAGACTGTGGGAGTTAAGGGCTTAGGCCTTATCACTCACAGCAACATGTGAACAGGGGAACAATTAATGATAGCAGTACATGTTGCGACTGCTGTCAGTCCATGTAGGGGAACCTTACGGACAGGGTTTACCATCCACGGGATTGCCAGTCCAAATAATCACATGAATAGGGCAGACTTGTCCATAAGTGTGCAGGAACAGTATTTGGGGGGGGGGCACCTACACTCTATAAAAGGGACTTAAAAACAACATGGTATTAGGTTAAAAGGTGGTGGTAGGGATGTGGGGGGCAGAGACAGAGAGGCTGCCAGGGAGAGAGAGAAACAGAGAGAGAGAGATCAAAAGACATTAGACAACATCTTTCCAGTACGTCCGACAGACGTAAGCTATTTCAAACAAGCGCAGCCAATTTTATAAATAATGGTTACATCCATTTAAAGAAATGTGCTTACGTGAACGTTAAAGATAACATCCAAGTACTTTTTTTTATAAATGAGGCCACAGGAGCTGAGTAGAGTAGCTGGTGAGAAATGGGCAGATTCTTCAGATGCTGCAGAGGACGAATCTGCACCTGGCTCATCAATGCTATGTTCTCAGCAAAGGTCAGGTTGTTGACGAACGTCACTCTGAGGTTGATTGCAGACTGGGTGGCAGTCACTATATTGCTGTCCAAGGTGATGGAGAGGTCCTGGAGCAGAGAGGGTTTTTTAGGGATGAAAACCATCTCAGTCATGGCCAGACTAAGCTTCACATGTCAGCTGTTCATCCCAGATGAGATGCCACAAGGCAGGCTAAGATGCTTGAATAGACCTGTGTGTCAGATGTGGGAAAGAGAGAAATAGTTATAAATATAGCTGCAAGCAGCGATTCCCGGGACCGAGCGGCATGAGCAGCTTTTGTCAAACACAGAAACTGCAAAATGGTAGACAACTCTAGACAGTGTTGACCCAAAATACAAATATTTGTTTCTAATCGGGGCTTTTGCCATTGTAGATGGTATCTTCACCCGATCCAGTAAGGGCTTACGTATTAAGTTTAACATTAACTTAGCCATTGGAACCAAGCTGGAATCGAACCGCTGACCACATACATGGAAAGCCAAGATTGTATCGACTAGGCCAAAGCAGGTTAACAGAAATGAGGAGGCCAAATAAGACTTGTGTGTTGCGGTATCAGATTGTTTTGGCTTACTGACTTCATAATTCAAAGAGATAACAGGTAATATTGTGAAATTTCTTAGCCTTTGCAATAAAAAGAACATTCTTACAATGACGTGCACATTGTGTGCCTGAAAAAAAACTTTGGAACAGGTGGGGATCGAACCACCAACCTACTACACGGCAGTCAAATGCCTTAACCACTAAGCTACAGGAACTTAGTGTACTTGGCGGATGGCATACCTGCCATCCCAACATTTTTATTTCTTTAGTGCCACCACGCAGATTGATTGGGTTAAAACTGGAGGGCTCAAGTCTTCATCTAACTCTCGATCAACCCACCAAGTTTCAGAACTTTATATCAAACGTTTTTAGAAGTACTAGCATTTGTGCGATAAGCCACGCCCAATGCAAAATTAATTGGCTTCTCATTCGGCCAATTTTTGACATACGCCTTAGTAAAGTAATGCATGTATGTAGGGATGCGGGTTGAGTACCTTGAACAGGGTTGATGCAAATTGGGCTAATTCTGTAGGAGGAGTAGCATTTTAAGTGTTTTACAAAAAATGCTAATTAGCGGAAAATTGAAGATGGCAGACTTCATGGTTTCTTGAGGCAAATTTGTTGGGCAGGAGTGGCAGGATGTATCCACCAAATTTTGTGACTGAACATCAAACGGGGCGTCGGCAGTGGGCGTGTCAATGATTTTTAGTGAATTTTTTAATATTTTCTTATATTTGGATCTCTATAGCGCCACCACGTGGCTCGATTGGGTTGAAACTGGAGAGGTCAGGTCGAGATGTTACTCTTAAAAGACCTTCCAAGTTTCATAACTTTCTGTGAAATGGTTTTGGAATTATTAGCATTTTTGTGATAAGCCACGCCCACTGGATATTTATTGGCTCGTCATTCGGCCATATTTTAAAATATCAAAATTCTGTATATACTTGTTATGATGCATGGTGTAAGGAGTGGGTTTACCAGGTTTCATGTAAATTGGTAAAATTTTATAGGAGGAGTAGTATTTTAAGTGTTTTACAAGTAATGCTAATTAGCGGAAAATCCAATAGGGCTAACTTGATGGTTCCTTGAGGCAAATTTGTTCAGTATGAGCAGAAGGACCGCTATCCCACAATTTGTGACTGTAGATAAAACGGGGCGTATGCAGTGGGCGTGTCAATGATTTTTAGTGAATTTTTAAATATTTTTTTATATTTGGATCTATATAGCGCCACCACGTGGGTCGATTGGGTTGACATTGTAGAGATCAATTCCTCATGTTACTATTAATAGATCTACCAGGTTTCATAACTTTCTGTCAAATTATTTTGGAATTATCAGCATTTTTGTGATAAGTCACGCCCATTGAAAATTAATTGGCTCGTCATTCGGCCATCTTTTAAATTATCAAAATTTTTAATATAACTTTTATGAAGCATGGTCTAAGGAGTTTGTGTACCTCGTTTCATGTAAATTGGCCACATTTTCTAGGAGGAATAGCATTTTAAGTGTTTAACAAAAAATGCTAATTAGCGGAAAATCAAATATAGCTGACTTATGGATCCTTGAGGTAAATTTGTTCAGCATGAGCAGAGGGACCTGTACACCACATTTTGTGACTAGGTCAAACGGGGCGTCGGCAGTGGGCGTGTCAATGTCACAATATTTACACGTGCACTACAGCGCCACCAACTTGCCTATCTCCACGAAATTTGGTGGAAAGTTGTAGGAACACAAATTCTAACTATCTGCCAAGTTTCATGATAATCAGCCAAGCGGTTAAGGAAAAACTCAAAGAAGTAATAAATGAGTACATTCAAGCCAAAATGTCGGCAAATTCAAGATGGCGCCCACCAACTTAGTAAAGTTCTATGATCCAAATCCGGCTCTTTGTCACTGTAGCAAGTTATACATCTCTGCAAAGGAACTGTGATTTTTAGTGATTTTTTTTATATTTCTTTATATTTGGAACTCTATAGCGCCACCACATGGATCGATTGGGATAAAACTGTAGATGTCTAGTCCTAATAGAACTCTTAACAGACCTACCAAGTTTCATAGCTTTCTGTCAAATCGATTTGGAATTATTAGCATTTTTGTGATAAGCCACGCCCAGTGAAATTTCATTGGCTCGTCATTCGGCCATCTTTGAAAATACCAAAAAATTCTGAATATAACTTTTATGAGATATGGTCTAAGGAGTGTGTCTACCAAGTTTCATCTCAATTGGTCAAATGCTATAGGAGGAGTAGCATTTTAAGCGTTTTACAAAAAATGCTAATTAGCAAATAATCCAATATGGCGGACTTTATGGGTCCTTGAGGCAAATTTGTTCAGAATGAGCAAATGGACATGTATACCAAATTTTGTGACTCTAGGTGAAACGGGGCGTCGGCAGTGGGCGTGTCAATGTCAAAATTTTGTCACGTGCACTACAGCGCCACCAGGTGTTCAATCTGCGTCATAATATAGAACATTCAAGAGTTTGGGAATCCCAACAAGCGTGCCAAGTGTGGTGATTCTAGGACAAACCAGCTCACAGGAATTTTAGGTGAAAGGGGAGAAAAAAAAAGAAAAAAAAGAATCTGAACAGATACAATAGGGTACCACCAGCTTCACTGCACGGTCCCCTAAATATAGTTACAAGCAGCGATTCCCGGGGACCGAGCGGCATTAGCGGCATTTGTCAAACGCAGAAACCGCAAAATGGTAGACAACTCGAGACAGGGTTGACCCAAAATACAAATATTTGTTTCCAATCAGGGCTTTTGCCATTGTTGATGGTATCTTAACCCGATCCAGTAAGGGCTTGCGTATTGTGGGCTCTATTTTAATAAACCAAACGCAATGGTGAACGCAAGAGTAATCGCTTGGCGGTATCGCTCTGAGGGCGTGTCGGCGAGAAATTTGGTAATTTCATGACGGCAATCTTGGCGCACCTTATGGCGGTATTGCTAAAAGGCTGGGTTTAAATGTCCAAGGTGTGTCTCTATGGTAGCCAATCAAATTGTTGTTCTCATGCTTTAAGTTTCATACTAATCAGCCAAGCGGTTAAGGAAAAACTCAAAGAAGTAATAAACGAGTACATTCAAGCCAAAATGTCGGCAAATTCAAGATGGCGCCTACCAACTTAGTAAAGTTCTATGATCCAAATCCGGCTCTTTGTCACTGTTGCAAGTTATACATCTCTGCAAAGGAACTGTGATTTTTAGTGATTTTTTTTATATTTATACAAGTTTGGTGATTCTACGCCAAACCAGCTCACGGGGATTTTAGGTGAAAGGGGAGGAAAAAAAAAAAAAAAAAAGAAGAATTTGAACAAAGCTACGCTGCTCGGTCCCCTAATTAACAGGGAACATATATTTTATTTGCATTTTTATTCTTTTTTCCCCCAGCTCAGATGAAAAAGGTAGAAATAGGCGAACAACGATGAACTGTCGTAACAGCACATTTTCATAGTAAAAAAATAAAAAGAAATTTTCTTTTTAAATTTCAAAAAAGCATAAATGTCTCGTCCGTGGTCTCTTTGCCGCTGTCATGGTCGCCATCCCCTTGCTGGACGCGTTTATTCTGAAAACAAACGTGCAATTGTTAGCCTATAAGTAGGAAGGTCCGTGTAAATTCTACAACCATTTTAAGTAGCTAGGCTAGGCTAATGGTTACGTTAGCTATCTATTTAGACTCGACTCAAAAAACAAGAAATGGCCTTTTCACGTTCCCCATTTCTAATGTCACAAAACAAAAATTACTAAAGTATATATAGAAAAATGCAACATAAGTTTATCATGCACAGAACAATAATGCTATCTCAAAATAAATTGGTAGCCTAATAATTTACTTGGTCTTGGTTATTAAGCAAATCAATTGTTTGATTGACAATCAGGAAAAGGAGACAGAAACAGATTGAGAGTGATCATCCGTTAAATGTAAGGATCATGTTAGAAGGCCTATTTTACAGCCGACAGTGAGTCACTGCGAAAAATACATGAAGTGATCGCTATCTTACCTGCAAGCTTTAAAATGTAGGTATACTTTCCGTTGTAAGTTAGCTCGAAAAACGTTGTGCCTCTGTGATCTTTTCCAGAGTAGGCTATGAGATGGTCCTTCCTTCTGTCAAAGTATTTTCTTTAAGTTTAAAATTCTTGATTTATGTCATGGCCGGGGACAGTTTTTTGTATTACCCACGTATTGTAGTTAGAATGGAGTTTATGAATAGGCTATAGATATTTAGCTCGGGTTCTTGTAAAACAAAAATATATAGCTGCTAATATTAAGCTAGAAAACTAGTTACAACAAAGTTTAACTAGTGTTTAGATACAGAAAGAAACATGCACCGTTAACTTGATTGACAAAGTCCATTAGGTTTGAAATCACGGTTGCGAGCCAGTGTGAGGTTGTGACAAGCTAGCTAGCTATTAAAGCCGCCCATCTTGAAAACAACTGCACTACCCTACAGTCGTCTGGTAGCTATCAAACGAATGTCTTCGCATTTTATTGTAAAAACGGGATGTCGGCCATGTGCTAGCTGCGTATCATTTAACTGAGCCAACTTTGCCGACTCAATTGCCAGATCTGGGCCAGCTCCAGTGGCTTTCTGGGTGGATTACACTGTTGTGAACTTGTGATAGGACCAGACTGTGAGATCATGGGACGCATATGCCATTGCTACACTGTTTGTATGATTTGGTCCAACCAGAGCCTTCTTTATAACGTTACATATTTCTTGGATCCAAACAGTACAAAATTGAGCATGCAAAAGCACATCCATAGTAGCTATTTGTACTTAACGTTGTCACAAACACGTGCCGATTATAAATATGTATAGCTACAGCTTAGTCACGTCACCCAAACATGACAAATACAACGTAGGCTATTTAAACAACATTGTAACAACGTTGTCACAACGTCACCCGAGTACGTCTGAAATGACAAATATACAACGTATTTGTACAATGTTGTTACAACGTTGTAACCACGTCACCTCGACACCAACAAATCCATAACTTTAACACAACGTTGTCACAACGTCGTCACATGGTAATGTCACGACCAACCTTGTCACAACCTTCTGGTAATGTTGTTACGTCGTGTGTTTGTAGGGTAACGCTAACCAAACACCTTGTAATGTAGTTAGCTTGCAACATAGATATAAAAAACTTTTCGTAACGTTAACTATTCACGGCTCATTTATATGAATTTGCAGTAACGTTAGGCTGTGAGGCGATTTTAACAAGATAGCCTCTATGTTAGCCTTCGGCATCATTCAGGCAACACTTCACGCAATTATTAGCCGGGCAAGGACCGCTGGTTCACGGAAAGCTTGAAAAAGCGGTTGGGATAACCAACTGCAATACCACAGACGGTAAATAAACAAACAGGTGCAACAATCATTATTCAAGTATGTGAATGTAATCATAGCATAGACGTTTTCAGTAATTTATCAATGTATTTATTGTTTTGATTTTTACATAACATCGATTGTTCTCACAAAACCCATTCCGCGGTGGCTCTGGTCATGGTTCTAGATTTGCAGCGGCAGCCATTACTCTGCAAAAGGAACAAATAGACCACCTGACAGGTCACATTACCCAATCAGAGAAAAAACTATGGGCCGTGGAAACGGTGCCGTTTTGAGAAGGCATCTGCCTTAGTATATAGGGCGTGTTCGTCTAGAGCAGATTTACATCATATCTGCATCGGACTGCATCTGAAACTGTCCGAGATGGCAGAAAAATCGGTGCTGTGTGAACTAAGGCGGAAATGACAACAGGAGGAAGGTGGATTCTCACCAGATCCGGCGACGACGCATGGGGACACGCAGGAACCCTAAACTGTGCGTTTGGTGGGGGGTGCTATTAGACGGGGTTCAGTAGCCTACGTGGGAACATTAACAGCACCTGATTGGTTAGACGTATTTTGCCTGTGTTTTCAAACCGGAACAATATGGCGGCCTGTTAATAAACTTTCTTTTATACCACTTAAACGGTCCACTAAAATACGTTTCTGAAAACATCTGAGGCGAGAAATAGTCTATGCAGTTGCTAAATCTTGATTCATATTTGATCTAAAACGCCTACTTTGACCGTTTGATCCGAGTTTCGCGAGCAACGGCGGACGCATTCATTTGCCTAAAGTAGGTTTGGAATCTATCCTATTCAAGTTCAGAACCGGCAAACGTACCACACAGTCGCCGCGCCACATCCATCATGCACCGCACGATCGCATCGCATCCTCTCCATAGAAAATGAATAGAATGCGTCCGATCGATTTGACTCGCCGGATTTGGTGAGAATGCAGCTTGAAGCAGCTAAGCCAACTGCTCTCCGATGTCTAGTCGAACACGCCCATAGTTCTGTGGAAGCTAAACTAGGCACCAGCCTCTGCGAATCAAGCGGGCAAGGGCGTAAAAGTTTTTTTAAAATTACCTTGTAACAATTTCTTGACAGTAAAAATTACATTGCAGACTACTAATGAAACCAATTAAAATATTAATATCACACACTGAGAGATAGAGGATACAGAGACAGTACATACAGAGAGGGAGTACATATAGATGAGAGAGTATATAGAGGATAGAGGTCAGACAGACGGTAAATAGAGGAAATACAGGAGAGAAAAAATATAGGATACGGAGGGAAAAGAAAGCAGAGATACAGAGGGAGAGGACAGGACAAATAGAGGGAGAGAGGGAGAAAGAGGGACAAATACAGGGAGAGGGAGGGACAAATAGATAGGGGAGATGGATGGAGAAATAGAGGGAGGTGGGACAAATAGAGGGGGGAGATAGAGGGAGAAATAGATACAGAGGGAGACAGAGTGATGGAGAGGGGGAGGGAGGGATACATGCAAAGGGGGAGATACAGCGGGAGACAGACTGATCATATAGCAATCACACTAAATACGTATATTGCAGAACCCCCTCCACAATCTCCATACGGCTCTCAAATAATCTTCAAACTTCAGTTGCAGTCATTTAGCAGGTGCAGTCATTTAGCAGCGCAGTCAATGCAGTCTAGTTACAGGAGGTGGGCTTCTTAGCTAGGCATTGCACTGCTACAAAGGATCAATAATTTGTGTTGGTTTTGCTATATACAAATGCAGGTTGGCATCCTTAAAGTGCCTGCTTGTTTACCATTTCAATGACACAACTACTTGTACAGATATGACTGTGGCAGTCCCTATGTTGGTTAACTAACCTTTTGAAACAGTAACAGAAAATACCCTGTAGCTCATGCAAGTATGGTAACATAGTCTTTATGGATTGTGTAAAACTAGGAATTTTGCCCATTTTCAGATGGTGGTAGCCTACACATCGTGTTTAAAAACATTTCTTCAAAAAGTAAAGTTCCTGAGTAGAAGTCAGATTTTATTGATTATAACATTGAGGGTATGAGTACCGATTACATTTGAAAAAAGACAACCAAAATCAAACATAATGGATTAACTACAAAAGTCAACATTAATAGTCACCAGTGACGAGAATGAAAAATGAATTACTCTCAATTTAATGAAACTTCAGCCTATACTGCATGTCGCTAAAACGTTTTTATATGACCCTATGTCGGTGAGCCAGAGACATATGCTGAATTCAAGTGCTGTCTGAATTATCGGAAATACGAGTCAGTTTCCGACATAGAAGTTGCACAAGTGATAGCAGCTCCATGTATTTTTTTATTTGTAAAGGATCAAAAGAAACATTTACTTTCTACACATCCATGTTTGCTGGTAATTCCGATTTCGGAGCATGTGAATGCGTCAACCTCGCAATTACGATTTGGCAACTGGGAAATAGGAGCTTCTGAAGAGCACTTGAGGCAGCAATAGCCTACAGAAATAGCCTAACTCATCACTCTAAAATGCTGATATAACATTAATCACTTCAGGCAAGTAATACATTCAGTAGCAATAGTAGGCTACCTATATCTAATTAATGTCTGCAAATAAAGATGTTTTATATGTTTTATAAAACATGTTTTATGAATATGTTTTTAGGCTATTATTCTGACAAAAACAAACCAATTCGATATGACATTGCATGTGGTCCTATGCATTGAACTCATCTTATTTTGCTTTTGAAAAAAGTTTCAGTCCACACAAAACAAAATCATTAATTTTGACACGGTAGGTCTAGGCTATATGAGAAATTGAATATTCAGTTAATTCATTCATTTATATATTTAAAATGTTATCGCATAGGCTACGTCAAAAATTAAGTTCATTCATTGCGTTTTCTTGTCTACGTGGTCGCGGTCATTCTTACAGGTTAATTCTTCATTCTGTTGCCCTGGCAAACTTGTTGATTAGCGTACATTCTCCAAATTGAGACAGTCTCAACTTGAGCCCTCCTTGGGTTGATTATGCTTCAAAAAATAAGTTAGTTAGTGGTAGGCTACACATGTTAACGCAGCTTTTGTTTTCTCCCGCTGTTCTTTTTGTTTAGGCTACGTTTCATATAACCCGATTTTTGTTTCATTTTTAACTGCTGCTAACTGACATCGGAAACGAATGTGCGTGCAATGTGCATTTGTGGAAGTAAAACAACGTAATATGAATTATATTAATGAAAATATTTCCCCACGTTTTAAATATAGGCTATGGCCTATATTTTGTTCAGTTATGCCCACACTGTTGACAATAATTCATTTTTGATTTTTATTTAATTTAAAATGTATGTGTTTGCCTCCAAGCGGCTGAGGGCCCAGCTCTTGGCATTTAGCCTCCAGGGGGGGTTGAGTGCCCTCCCTGCCCCCCTGCTAGTTAAAAATGCGGCCAGATTAAACGTTGTCTTTGAATATCGATTAGGTTAATGGTATACCAGCTAGTCATAATATAGTAATATAACGATTAGGTTAATGTAAAATTTACTTACATTTGATTGGTAAACTGTGGTTAAAGTAGCGTTTGCTTAGCTAGCTACCTTTTAGCCTACCTCAGGGTAACGTAAATCACAGGTTTAAGAATCTGGTTCATAAATACTTAGGCTACTGGGGCCGGTTGCACCAACAGGGCTTAACTAAGACGGTCTTAACTGCTAAATAGGTCGTAGCTAAGACCCATGTTTAGAGAGGACTTTACGCCCGTTGCACCAACCAAAGTTACGCCTAGGCGCAACTAAGACCAGTCGTAGTAGTGCGCGTCCATGTGAAAACATAACAGTTGCTAAGTAGCGTCCGTTGCTAAGCAAAATTGTTCGCGTTGCTATGCGCGGGTAAAATATTGCCGGCTAATCTGCTAACGTTAACCTGCTAACCTCAAATTTGCAACAATGGACCAAAAAAAAAGAAAAAGCAACTTTACCGATAGTGAAATTAGAAAATTAATTGAAATGTATAGCCAGCATAAAACGACACTGACGGCTAAACATAGCAATGTTATTACAAATAATAAAAAAAACAGTCAACGTGGAAAACAATAACAGATGCAATAAACCAACTTACGGATTCGGGGGGACAGCGAACTGTAGAGGACGTCAGAAAAAAGTGGAAGGACCTTGTTAGTAAGGCGAGAAAGGACGTGTCAGCCCGTAAAAGTCATCCAACGGGCGGGGGTCCCCCACCGAAAATATCCATCTACAGTGACATCATTGTTGATGTGTTTGGCGAGGATTCCCCAACTTTCACTGGCCTGGTTGGAGTGGACAGCAGTGACTGCCAACAGCCTGCAGAGGGGGGTGTTTATGCCACATCTACTCCGAGCGATGACACTTTCATTGAAAGTGATATGATAGACCCGGCGCGCCATTGCGATGAACTATGTTATTATTTACATCCGTAACCATAGAAACGTTCTAAAATTAAATTTACGCCTGCTCTCGGGTAGGCGTAGAATTTACGCCCGGTCTTAGTGAAAATAGTGTTTACGTCCAGTTGGTGCAACGGTCTTAAAGTTACGCCCAGAAAGTTATGACCGATTTAACTTAAGACCAGGCTTACGCCCTGTTGGTGCAACCGGCCCCTGATGCAAGGAGTGAAAATAAGCAATTGGAATTAACCCTATGGCTCTGCTTATTGGATACAACCTTCGAGGATACAACGGTATCGCGTACCGTATGTTTTTATTCCCAGCTAGCACATTCTTGCATTCCTGCCCGTTACTAGCCTGCTGGCCGTCTTAGATCTCGCTAGCAAAGCCAGGCTGTTGCTCACGCACTATATGGGTGCTTTCCAATATTCTTCACTCCCCACCTCCACTCCCCCACTACCACTCCTCTAGTACCTGGTATGTGGAGGAAGGGAGGGGGGAGTAGGGGAGTGGAGAAGAGCCGTGAACAAAATTGGGACAGCGAATCTGCTTCACCGTCATAAAAATCGCCGTCGACTATTAATGAAGTTGCCCTATCATAACTTTGACTGACGCCGAACCCACACATATTCCAGACACCGAACCCACACATATTCCCAAAGCCAATCACAGATCTTCCACATGGTCAGCCCATTTAAAGCTGCAAAATGTATTTTAAGTTACAAGTGCAAGTAACCTATAGTTGCATCAGTGTAAACAAGCCTGTATTGTGGTTCGCGTTGAGACACTAATTAACATGTAATCAGCAACATTAGATCAAAGTAAACATGTTGTAGTAGGCTATAGGCTATGCAAACAACAATTTACTGTAATTCCAGAATCCCGATGTCAGCGATGTCTGAACATACCGAGCACTAATTCACCTATAGGCATAGGCTACTGTAATTTCTGAAATCAAATTTAAAGACGTCCTTTGGAATGGTTGAATAAATTCATTAATGCATATTCACATAGCTACTGAAATGGTAGCTGTCATGCTTAGGCTATATTTATGTAGGCCTACAGTCATGTTCGTTAATAAGCAACGTTAATGTGCAAGCAAATAAATAAAGCTGTTTTCCCGACTTAAATTGCCAAATTTTTATGTAGGATATGAATCACAAAAACGGACTGGCATTTTGTTATCTGTTGTAGGATGCTATGTCCTTTGTGTGCTAATAGCCTACTGAAGCACACACAATTTAGGCTAAATATCTTGCATTGGGGCATCATTATCTTGGGGAAATTCATATAAGGCATAGTGACGCATCTTCACTGTTGCCTCTGTGGGCGTGAGCGCAATGATGTCACCCAAAAATGTTAAAAAACGTCCGCAGTAGCATACATCCATGTATGCTTCGCCGGAGGGGAGGAAAAGCCGAGTTTGAAGCCGCTTCGGTGGTCTTCTACACTATTGGGACAGTGGAGGGAGGGAGGAACGAAAGATCGGTTTCTGGGGCACGGAGTAGAGGAGTGGTAGTGGAGGAGGAAAGGTTGCATTTTTCTACGCCCATGAGTCCCACGTTCATTGCGTGAGAGTTGGCAGCCCTGTTAGCGAGTACACTCGCATTACGAATGCTAGCTACTGACCACGGATGGGTTCAAAGATCGCTCGTCTTTTCATAAACTTGCACAACGAAAGTGTTATCTAATTGGACATTGCTCAACTTGCCGCTCGTAGTTGAGCAGTGATTGGTTATTTGTCCTGTTCAGTGATGGACCTGGACGTATCCGGAAAAAATGATATGCTGGGAAGAATTGTAGCCTATGCTACACCAGCCAAAAAAACTGTAGGAAATCAGAACGGCCTGTCCCAGTCCGGGCCTGGAAGGAGCTAAGGAAATGGACATGAGGAAATTATGCAAGGAGTGAAAATAAGTGATTGGACTGAACCCAATGCGTTTCGTTTTACAGATTTGCCTATCTTAACAAGGGGGACAATTTTCCCAATTCCCAATTAGGGTTGCAAATTCTAAGGAATTTCCTTGATCGATAGTCGTCAACGTTAATGAACAATCAATCGATCAATCGATAACAAAACAGCTAAAAATAGCTTATGACATAGAAAATACAAAATGCATGTTTTTTTCCTCAATCAAAGCTTTATTGAAACATTTGAGAAATACGCCTGTTTCATAGCATAACACAAATATAATTATGAACGCTGTTTTGTTTAAGTATGATATTTTAATAAGGCACGGGAAATTGCGCTCACTCTTCCGAGGCGAATCAGTGACTAACACGTACTTCTATACAAAAATAAGATGAGCCTTAAATAAAAACTTAACTTGGCAAAATGATTATGAAATAGATAAAGATAAATAACGTTTTTGAAAACAGCGCTATAATAGGTTCCCTCTTGAAATGAGAAAGTTACGACAAACTACGACAGCTCAGGCCTCAGTTTAAAACTTAAACTGCATAAGTGCAGTAAATACCTAGGCCTGCTGATTTTTATTTAAGAATATAAGCATGTTTACATTATCAGGGGTGAGTCGTGTGCGCAGTCGGTTTACAGCGAGACCAGCTGCTGAAAATACGCGTTCCGATGGGACCGATGTCCCAGGCACGCATAAGTAGCGTGCTTCATGGTCGAGTGAGTCTTCTTCTGTGTAAAGTTAACAACATGTTTCCTAATTGCAGTGCGCGCGCCCCCTTGTGTTTAACTTAATGATTGCATTTGAACAACAGCTCCCATTGACACAATTAAGATGAGACCGCAAATAGTTCAATTTGATCGTTAAATTTGAAATGGTCGATCGATCAAATTATTAACGGCAATTAATCGATCAACGATTAATCGTTAACACCCCTATTCCCAATCCCAATCCCCCGCATTCAACGACAATCCAAACACACTTCGTTTATAGGTATTTTAATAATTGTATTTCTGACCAGTTTTTTTCATCTGTTTATTACCTACACTATGTAATGAAATATGTATGGTCTTTGAGCTGCTAATTTTTAGGTAGAAAAAGCATATTGTTCTTGGTTTTTACAAATAAGCCTATGTCCCAGGTGTGTCCAAGGTGTTTAAACATCTTTGGTGATTAAAATATTCTCATGTTGTGATTTTTTGATCAGAAGTCTTAATTATTTCCCCCTTAAAATTCACCAGAAATTATAATTTCACAGCTGTTCTTTAAAAAAAGTCTTCCGGGGGGGCATGCCCCCTGACCCCCCTAGAAGGTTGCTGTTCTCGGGGTCAATGCATCTCAACCCCCACAATGTTCAAACCAAACTTACGCCCTTGGAAGCAAGCATCTCATTCACCACCGCTGGCTTCTCATTTACATTAGTTCTAATAGGATACATCATAAAATAAAAAAAACTTATAGGCCTACAGCATGAATCACAATGTAATCGATTTACTTACAAGATAGCTTCGGCTACCCACACACACTAAACCGAGGACGATGGACTTCTTCACACTGTTTCGTCCCCACGCCCCACGGATTATTGGACAGTTGATTGCATTTATTGAAGTGCTCCGCCTTGTCAGTGACAAAATTAAATGCAATCGCAGATCGCTCTGAAGATCAAATAAATACAATCACGAGTATTGCTTTGAATTTTGTCACGTCTCTTGTGGCACGCAGTGGCCACAGAGCGAAATGCAATCGGCTCTCGTTTACATTTAAATTTTGGCAGAGAAAACGCGCAGCTGGTGTTGAAATGCAATGACAGACCGCTCTGAAGGTCAATAAATGCAATCACGAGGATTGCTTTGAATTAGAGCCCGACCAAAAGTAGATTTTTGAGACCGATACCGATTTTAGAGGGGGGAAATTCACTGATTGCCGATATAGTGAACTTTTGAGCTTGAATGAAAATAGACCTTTTCTCCGTGGATTGTGCACAGATTTAGCACCAATATGACTATGCAAAAGGTACTCAGAAGACTGCTTTCTTAAACAAATAACTTTATTACAAAACATTTTCCATGATTAAATTATTATAATATTAACACGATTAACATCATCAAGCAATTATAGAAATGAACACTGTGATCAAATAAAGAACATAAATGAAATACAAAGCAAAATAAACATCAGTACTTTAAGTAACTTACTGACCATTTCAATAAAGAATGAATAAAAATAAAATAAATCGTTAAAAAATGCAAACTGCATCAATGCAGCTTTCTGTCTGGTCACATAATGTTGACTAACAAGGGGAAACAAGAGCCAAACTAAATGGCTCGTTCACCGAAGGACACATCAATTTAAAAACCCTCGGAGCTAGGATCGGAAAAGTTTAGAAAACCCTTAAAGGGATAGATTGGAATTTTGGACATAATGTCTCAATTACGACTTACCCATGATGTAGTTGATTGATGGAAACCATTTTCAGATAATTCCATGCTGTCTCTTCTTTTGGACATACACACATTGCTAATGCTAGCGCAACTCTAAGGTAACTGGTAGCATCCACTACCAAATGCACTTAAACACTCCACAGTGCACCCAAAGCAAATAAAATACGACGACAGTCTATCGGGGTTATTTTCAGTGATTATACCATCATTTTTTAAGTCAACCTATCGTTGAATCCTTTACTTTGTGCTTGTCGCTACCCGATCTGTCCCCCCTGCCCAATTTGTATCGCGCATGCGTACGATGCACAATCTGTACCGCGCATGTGTAAACAACGTCATATTTTACAACAATGCATGAATGGCCTGATCTGACTGTCTGCTATAAACTGAGTTAATATTTCAGATTTTATGTAAATGTATTAATATTTTGTTCAACTTGCTCAAAATACTGCACTGTTGTGCAAATCTTTAGTAGGCTCTGTATTGTTTTAATTCCATGCTTTAACATGCTGGATGAAGCTAAGCATACTTAGCCTAGCTTCATTGTAGCCTACATCGATGTAAATATTTTATTTTCTAAGGCTTGAATAATTATATGAACATGCTTGCGAAGTAAGGTTACGCTACGCGGCTCTGTGCGGATGTGTTAAATGTCATTACGATTGACACATTCTATAACCTACGATATGAACTGAATGTATAGGCTATATGAGCCATGTTCTGTATTTTATATTTAGCTATTCAAAAACAACAAAAACTACATTTAAGTTGAAGATATAAGCAGCCAAAAGCAGAAAAACACAGGAAATTTATAGGCTATTTTCTAAGCTTAAATGTGGTCTCTGCATTCACTGATAATGCCCTCAGTACTGACATTGGCTTAATATGTCCTGAAAGTTGTTGATGGCAGGTCATTCATTGCTGCTGTATAGCATAATTCTATATTGTTGTGTGGGTTGTGTGGGTAGTTGGGCATTATTAACGTAAAGTGTGACAGTGACGCATGCGTGGTACAGATCGGGCATGCAACATTGTACGCATGCGCGATACAAATTGGGCCGGGGGACAGATCAGGTAGCGACAGTGCTCACCTAAATTCTCCGTTGAAGTACGGCGGTGGAGCGATACTTAACGTTAGTAGGTAACGTAAAGTACATTCGTAGGTAACGTAAAGTATAGCTCCGCCGCCGTACTTCCACAGAGAATATAGGTCAGCACAAAGTAAAGGATTCAACGGTAGTTTTACTTAAAAAATGATGGTATAATCACTGAAAATAACCCCGATAGACTGTCGTTGTATTTTATTTGCTTTGGGTGCACTGTGTTTGTTTAAGTGCGTTTGGTAGTGGATGCTACCAGTTACCTTAGAGTTGCGCTAGCATTAGCAATGTGTGTAAGTCCAAAAGAAGGGACAGCATGGAATTATCTGAAAATGGTTTCCATTAATCAACTACATCATGGGTAAGTCATAATTGAGACATTATGTCCAAAATTCCAAGCTATCCCTTTAACTGGTTTTAGCTGTGGGTGTGTACAGGATCAGTTACCGAAACATACCTAGAGAATCATTTTACTTGGGTCATAAATAAAGAATGATACTCCCAAGTTTCATCGGAATTTCAAACATCTTCGCAGTTAATTTGACAGTTGAACATTTGTGTTTATTTTATTATTATTATCATGATATCTCTATATTATGGCTACCGATTGTGGCTTAACTTAGACGGAGGAGGAGACGCGTTGCATCTCCGTAAACACTTGGAAAGCGGCAAATGATCCATATTGTTTTATTTAATTTTCAACTGTAACGTTAAATGTCAATAGTTACCAATGAATGTAGAAGATAAAATCCACGGTCAAGGAAACACGCTGCGTGGAGCACATTCTAGGTTTTGAAAACCACAGAACAGAATGCATTCGAGTAGGTAATGTGTAGCCTACGAACAGGTCAAGGTAACGTTAGCAAAAACCTCTCAACTAAAACATTTCCGAAACGTTTCTAAACTAAAACCCTAGTGTGTACGAGGCCATTAGCAAACATTAGCTTGATGACTGATAACACACATTCCATACCAACCTGGACTGAGTAAAACCCAGAAAAGCTATTTTTCTTCAGTTCATGTTCCAGATTTGGGAGGGTTCCGGGGTTTACTCAGTGCAGTTATTCAGCAAACTCCATAAGCTTCGTGAAACAGGCCCCAGGAGCTGTCATTAGCTAGCTACCATTAGCTAGCTATTCAAAACATCATTGTCACCTTAACTCTGTCACGTTAATCCCATGAATTTATTCGATATGAAAATAAATGCCTCAGTTAGTTAAAATACGGGGGTGAATCTAAATGCACACTGTCCTAAATATATTATATCTCAGTCGGTAGCCTACTCATGAATGATAACATTAGCTGAGTAATGGTGCTAAGTAAAAGAGGACGAGATCTGTGAATGCATCTCATGTTATTGGTAGCTGATTACCTTGCCGATAGCTAGCTAGCAATGTTATCGTAGTTGTTTGCAGTTTGCAAACATTTATTATGACCGCAATTAAAGAATGACTACCATTACTGTTGTGTTAATACACTATTATTATTGACAATATTCAATTAGCTAGCAAGAGAAACATGCATTGTCACATGAAATGTTGTGGGTAGCGAGAACCACTAGATGGAGTGCTAGGAGCGCCCACGTGTCAGTGTAAAAAAAATCAAATCAAATAAATAAATAAAGCCTATCGGTTATTCATATCGTCCACGTCATCCTTGACCAGCGATACAATATGGTCCAGAAACACAAATATCGGCCCGATATATCGGTCGGGCTCTACTTTGAATTGTCTCACGTTCCGTGCGCCACGCTATGCTGACAAAGCTAAATCTTTTGGCACAAAAATCGCGCGGCTGGCGTTGAAAAGTAATACACCCCATATTGTATTTCAGTATGAGTGTTTTTAGAGAACACACAATGAAATGCAATGCAATATGTGTTTTGTTTTTAATTATGGCATAAATGCGCATCCTTACGTAAAAGCAAACGCAGATATGTATTACATTTGACGATATGTCGCTAAAGCGATTGCATTTAATTTAGTCACTAAAAATCTTCCATAGTTAACCCCTTTGCAAAGAAGGTGATGCCGGCGGAATCTTTTTGCTCAACTGAGGCATTCGTTGCTACTGCAGCCAAACTATTAGTGGAAATCACAAACACTGTGTTTTAAATTTATTGGTAGACGGTTTGTGACGATTTCTGCCGAATACGGAGTTTCTAAGTGTCACTATTTCCCCGTAGCAAGTCCATTTAACAAGCAACCCCCCACCTAGTCTATACCTACCCATGCGTGACATAGTGGACAATAGCGTCTATGTTTGAGTTCATAAATATATTTATTCATCATATAAAATTAGAATAACATCATAGCAACGAGATAAACCCAAAAATAGCCTGATCGTATGCCAGAAAAGCCGTGAAAAGCCCTGCTCACTGAAATGCAAAATAAACTGTGAAAGTACTGTCTCATTCTACCATGTATTTTACTAGCAATATATGCTACTAAATATGAAATAAATATACAATCCTACCATTGGTTTTACACATCGAAAAAATTCAGCGGTCATTTATTGTCTGGTACAATCGGTTTGAGAAATATACAACACTTTATACCGCTATTACACTATCTTAAACGACGCGTAATACCCCCATGCCCTGTAAGCCTGTCTCCTTCATTACAGTTCATTCTAGTTTAATTGTCGACTTTTTTATCCAATAGATTATAACCTTAGCAACGGTATATGCTATGTCTTTTTCGGTGCTTTGAACAATTTACTACAGCCCAGCATAACAGCAGTTTTCGTTTTAACGGTCCAATATTACGCAAGCTCTATAGAATATGCATTAGGGAGGGGAGGTTCCCTTTACCGATATCTAAGTATTTTTGTGTCTAAAATACCGTTGCTGGCTACATATGTATGTTCGTGTTTCCACTCGAGCACTGTCTTTTCGATATGTTTTATAGCCCTATTGTTATTTTCGCATTTTGAGTGCATTTCATATACTGTAGTGCAATCGTTAAATGTATTTTTGATGTAGGCTACTGATGTTCATTGAAGATAGAACATTTGGCAGCATTTTGCAGATGGTGGAATACTATTTTATGTTCATGGTATCGTACATAATACAGGCTATGGCGTATACACAGTCATTATGAATAGGAAAATGTTAAAAATTAAAAAAACTACAGAAAAATGCAATCCCAGGACAAAACTATACATACTGTAGAGTACAGGGAAAAGTGATGTTTTATTGAGGTACAAGAGTGAATGATTAGGCAACATATTTAGGTGTATGTAACACTGTGATGTCAATGTTTTTTATCTTAAGCCATCAGAAGGAGCAAATGTATATGCTTTATAATGGACAAAACTAATTTTATTCATTTTATGACATGTTTTGCATAGAGGTTTTGGACCCATAGATATCTACCCCCCTATGAAAATATTGTAATTCCCACTTGAAAATTATGCAAAAGTGAGTTTTATGAGCCAAAACTGTTGATTTGTAGTTAAATATATCATAATTTGTTTTATTTAGAGCAGTGCACAATTTAGCCATTTGGATAGATTTGGAGGCACTAATGGACAACAGGGTACACTGCTATATTTTGCATCATAGACCTTTAGTAGTTTTGCTTATCATCCTCAGATTTTGCAAAACTTGTGGACATGGAGTTTATGATCCAGGAAATGTATATATATTACCGATTTCACTTATGTAGCTCTCAGCAAACTAAAAAAAAAAAAAAATTTTTAAATATTTTTTCCAAAGTTTCTTTGCATTTGTGGCACTTTATTTTGACTTAAATTATGAAAATAAACAAATCTAAGTTTGTATTGTAAATGGTACACCTGTCTTATTTCATTTAAGCCATTTACCAAGTTTATGTGAGGCTCACACCTGGGGCTCAATCTTGGTGATCATGGCGCTTGGTCTAAGCGCATGGCGTAAAGTCCATTTAGGGCGTGTCCAAGTCCACTTTTGCTATTTTAACGGCGTGTTTTTTGGGCGCTAAGCACGGCGCAGTGTGCAAGTGGGCTGAACCTAGTCTCTTCATTAATTATAGGTGTGTCTTGGGCATGACATGCAATAAACCAATCAAAATGTCATATCCCAGGACTTCCGGTAATGGCGCAGAGCTGATCAGTCGCACCTTTTTCAGCTCCGCTACAAGTTTGAAATACATCCTGAAATAGTTCACCCTTAAAGGTTGTATCAGCGATTTTGGGTGGAAACATAAATGATCACATTCATCTGATTTTTCCTCACGATCCGCTAGCTGCCCGCCCCATAAGCAGGCCGTCAAAAAACCGCGTCTCTGTAGGCAGCCTATGCTCCGAGATCGTACACAAAAACAATGGTACTACCAACTACTCAAAACCAAAATAAACAGTATTCCAACCAATCACAATGATCTGCACAAACGCTAATACTCTTATCTCGCTGAAATCTTGACGGATTTACAAACGGTTTGGTTTCTTACAAACGTTATTAACGTGGTTATAATTCTGGATGCTTGAACACTATTTTTTAAAACATAACATAATTATTCATAAGTATGTTTGTTTGGGATTTCGCTTCAGAAGTGACGTCACGTTTGTGCAGATCATTGTGATTGGTTGGAATACTGTTTATTTTGGTTTTGAGTAGTTGGTAGTACCATTGTTTTTGTGTACGATCTCGGAGCATAGGCTGCCTACAGAGACGCGGTTTTTTGACGGCCTGCTTATGGGGCGGGCAGCTAGCGGATCGTGAGGAAAAATCAGATGAATGTGATCATTTATGTTTCCACCCAAAATCGCTGATACAACCTTTAAGCTTAAATATACCAGGAAAGGCAGTAATAGTTAACTAGCTAATAAATTCTACAATGGCAGCGAGGAGACGTGGCGCCAGAAAGACGGAAACAACGAATGAACATGTGGAGTCCGACGACGAAGAAGTCGGGCTAGCTACAGTTGCTAATGCTGGTGAAAGCGTAGAGGCGAGGGGCGAGAGCATGGCCGTCAGCTCTGAAGATATCCTCAAGGCCATCAAAGACATGAATGCAGAATTCTCTACCAAATTCGAAAATGTATTGTCTGCACTGGACAGTGTTAAAAAAGAAGTCAAGGAATGTGCTGGGCGAATCTCTGAGGCTGGGGTGTGCATTTCTGGAACCGAAGATAACGTTACGGCCCTGCAAGCGACGAGCACCGCGCTGGAGGAAAAAGTCAAATCGCTCACCTCCAAACTGATTGACTTGGAAGACCGCAGCAGGAGATCAAACTTGAGACTGGTACATCTCCCCGAAGGCGCAGAGGGAAACGATTCGTGTTCTTTCCTGGAGCAGTGGTTGCCTGAAGCTCTCGAGATGGGGCCGCTCCGCTTTCCTTTGATTATAGAGAGAGCTCACCGGATTGCGGGCCCTAGATCCAATCCAAACGCGCCCCCTAGATCTCTGATAATGAAATTCCTAAACTTCAGAGATAAGGAAAGCGTGATGAAGGCGGCCAGGGCAAAAGGGAGAGTACTTTACAAGAATTGTCCAGTTATGTTCTTCCCAGACCTCTCCACGGAAGTCCACAAGTGGCAGAAACGTTTTGACAGTGTCAAGCAGCGGCTACGGGCTAAGGCATCATCTATCCAGCGCGCCTGAGAGTCTCCTACGAAGACCGCTCCTATATATTTGACACACCAGCCGAGGCGGAGAAGTTCCTTGAGAAGCTTGGCAGAGGCCGAGAAGTGGAGGGGCGCTGAAGAAGCAATTTTGGCAAAGTAAAGCCACATTTGATCTTTATTCGGTATAGCCTACATTCGGATGGATGCTTTTGGTTCCGCCTAAACAGGTATTTAGAGATTGAAATGTGTCTTTATTCACTTTGACAGTAGGCCTATATTATTGTTATAATAATGTTTTTTTTTACTGTGACTATAACAAATCACTGTTTTATCATTTCTCGCGACCAATAGCATAAGAGCGTTGCCTGTTGGACTTTTGTGGACTATTATGGCCAAACTACAAGCAGGTCTAGCCTTGTTATAATTTTGGGTAGGCTATGCACTACTGTTTTTTAATTTTTTTATGGACTATTATGGCCAAACTACAAGCAGGTCTAGCCTTGTTATAATTTTGGGTAGGATATGCACTGCTGTCTTTTTGCATCAGAGCGGTATTGTGCGGTTTTGTGTCGTGTATCAGAGGCTAGATCGGTGGTCTTATATTCGGTCTTATCCCAAGTGCTTTTTTTTTTTTTGTTAAGCCTACTGTTAAATGGTGAACGCATTGTGTATCGTAATGACTTGTGGCGGGGCGGAAGGTGTATAGAGAGGGAAAGTTAATAGAGGCAGAGACGGCTCCTCACGCGGGTGTGGATCTGTTGAGCACCTTACATGGAGTGTCATTGAGAGGGGGGGGGGTCTATTAGAGACTCGGGACAATAGGAGTTTTCCACACGTTCGGTGGTTGATTGTTGTTAGGTATGTGTTTATGTACATTGTCGTGTTTTGAAATGTTTTTCGTGTTTTTGTTTTTGGTGGTAACAGAGGTATATTGGTATAGCCTGATCCACTGTGCACAAGTGGGGCAAGGTTTTGGTTCAAACGAACCTGGTAAACTTTGATGGCTAATAGTGTTAAGGTTAAATTCACGTCCTGGAACTGTAGGGGATTAAATAAAATAGCCAAAATAAAACAGGTAATAAGTAGATTAAGACAACTTCAGTCAAAAATCATATTTTTGCAAGAATCACATTTGGTATCCAAGGACATTATTAAGATACGCAAGAGGTGGCCTGGACAGGTCATTTCAGCCTTGTTTACTTCCCATGCAAGGGGAGTTATTATTCTCATACATAAATCCATTCCGTATCAGACCTTGCAAACTATTTGTGATCCTGCCGGCAGATATATTATTATTCACGGTACCCAACTGTCTGAACAGTTGAATATAATTAACGTATATGGTCCTAATGAGGATAACCAAGTTCTTTACTGACTTATTTTTGAATCTTTCTACACTTTCAGGTAATTACATTGTCGCAGGTGACTTTAATTGCACTCTAGACCCTGTTAAAGACCGCACCTCTGGTTCTATTATCTCCCACACTCAATCTAGGAAGACGATACAGCATTTTATGAAGGAATTAAATTTAATACAGATCTGGAGAGAAGTGAAACCAGATGATGTGGAATTCTCTTGTTATTCTAGCACTCATCAGCATTACGTTCTAAAATTGAAGATTGCTTTTATGATAGCATTGTCATCTCTGATCATGCTCCAGCATCTCTTATTTATTCTGATTCTAATCTGGTAGCTGACCCACCTAAATGGCGCTTTCAACCTAAATGGCTGCAAGATACATGTTTTCTAGAATATATTTGACAGCAAATTGACCTATATTTTTCAATTAATACGACTCAGACTTCAGCTTGTGTCAGATGGGAAGCTTTTAAGGCTTTAATAAGAGGTCAGATTATAAATTTTACCAGCTCCAAATCCAAGAATACATGCCAAAAGATGAAGCTGCTTGAAACTAAAATTAAAACTCTAGAGAGAGAAATTTTCCTCACTAACGCCTCAGCTGCACACAAGGAGTTGCTATTACTTAGGGCTCAATATAACAAAATCTCTGTGGGTAAAGCCGCAGCAGGCTTGTTGAGACTAAATCAAACATATTATGATCAGGGCGAAAAAGCTGGGAAATTGTTGGCCTGGCGAATTAAACAGCAACAGGCAGAGAGAGCAATTAATTCAATACAGGTTACAGGGGGAGGTGTAACTGTAGACCCGCAGGAGATAAACAACACTTTCAAATCCTTTTATGAGAAACTGTATGCATCAGAGTATCCCCTTGAAAATGACACTCAGGGTAGCTTTTTAGATAGCTTGGAGTTTCCCAATATTTCAGAGGAATCTAAGGATTTTCTTAACGCTGAGTTGATTGTGGAGGAAATTGCTAGTGCAATTGATAATATGAGGGCAGGGAGGGCTTCTGGCCCTGATGGGCTGCCTATTGACATTTATAAGAGATTTAAAGATAAACTCTGTACTCCTCTTCTGGATATGTTCTTGGAATCTTATGAAAATGATACCCTGCCGCCTTCTTTGAGGAGAGCCCTGATCACCCTGTTCCTAAAACCTGGAAAGCCACACACCAAATGTGATTCCTATCGTGCCATTTCACTTTTTAACTCTGACACTAAGATACTCTGTAAAGCACTTGCGAGAAGGTTAGAGGGTGTTCTCCCGGTTGTAGTGGGTAAAGACCAAAATGGCTTTATTCAAGGCCGTCAAGGTTTTCACAATGTTAGGAGAGTGCTAAATGTCCTATATGCTAAAAGGGGGTCGTCAGACACTGCAATCCTCTCATTGGACGCCGAAAAGGCCTTTGACAGGGTTGAGTGGCCCTAACTTTTTGAGGTGCTGGATCGGTTTGGTTGTGGTGTGAACTTTTGTAAATGGATAAGGATATTATATACTAATCCCACTGCAGAAATACTTACTAATAATATGATTTCTACACCTTTTGACATTTGCAGAGGGTCTCGGCAGGGTCTCTGTCCCCACTCTTGTTTATCCTTGCCATCGAGCCTTTAGCTATGGCTATTAGATCACACCCCGCTATTTCAGGTATCAAAATAGATCAGACGGATCATCGAATTGCACTTTATGCTGATGATGTAATTTTGTTTCTTACTGATTTGTGCAACTCTCTACACTTCTGGACCTAATCAAAAATTTTGGGGCATTTTCAGGATACAAAATAAATAATGCTAAATCCTCGATTATGATGCTTAAGGAGGAGGAAAGACGCAACCCCACACCTCTGGCCTCTTTTTTTAATGGAACGGAATGCTTTACATATCTCGGCATTCGCATTGTGCCAGACATTGACCGTATAGTACCAACTAATTATGACCCTATCGCAGAATCAATAACTAAATCAATAGATAGATGGTCTTCTTTGCCCATATCTTTAATAGGCCGGATTAACATTCTGAAAATGAATGTCCTCCCAAAGCTGCTGTATTTATTTCAGAACATCCCCTTACCGCCGCCATCATCCCTCTTTGCTACACTTAAGAAGATGTTCTCTACTACAACAGACGTCCCAGAATCCGCTTGTCCCTGTTGTACCTACCGTATGACAGGGGGGGGCTCCATTTGCCTAATATCCAGTGGTACTATTGGGCAGCTCAGCTACGCACTGCTATGTTTTATTTTACTTCAGAATCTCTCCCGTCTTGGATGGAGATTGAAATGGCTTCGGTTGTGCCCAAATTACCTCTTAACCTCTACATTTACTCGGCTGATATACAGAAACTGAAAAAGCAGACAAAGAATCCCTTTGTTCTAAACACGATCAAGGTTGGTATGAGGTGCAGAAATTTCTTGGTGAGACACGTTCTTTGTCATGTTTTAGCCCTATCTGGGGGAACCAGAGTTTCATCCCTGGGAGAGTGGATCCGGGTTTTCTACTATGGGCCAACAAGGGTTTAAGATCTGTTCAGGATCTGTACAAAGAAAGTATTTTTATGTCGTTTGAAGAACTTATAGCTAAATATGATATTCCCAGAAAACATTTTTTTTAAATACTTGCAATTGCGAAGCTTTCTCAAATCAGCTCAGAACCCAAACTTAACAGAACCCCCTTTGTCTAATTTCGAAAAAATAATTTCAACCTGTTGTAATGATAAGGGCAGGATATCAGTTCTATATAGCATGCTAGAAGCTGGCTCAACCGAATCCTCTGAGCGTAAATTGAACTCTTGGGAGGAGGATATTCAGGAGGACATATCCTTGGGCGAGTGGAGTAGTATCTGTACTAAGGCTCAGACACAGACTGTAAACACTCGGCTAAAACTCTTGCATTACAACTGGTTGATGCGAATATATGTGACTCCGGTTAAGTTGAATAAGTTCAATAGTGCTATTCCGGATACATGCTTCAAGTGTAGTGACTCTAAAGGGACGTTATTTCATTGTATGTGGGACTGTGGAAAAATGAAAGAGTTCTGGAAGGAGATATCACATGTCACATATCACTCTGGAAGGAGATATCACATACGAATAATATCAGTAGATTTGCCTCTCCATCCCAGAGTGTTTATCCTGGGGTTGTATCCAGTCAATTCCCATTTAAAGACTTATGAGAAATCACTTATAGATATGGGCCTGTTGCAAGCAAAACGCCTGATAGCTCTCGCCTGGAAAACTGTGAACAGGCCTAGTATTGCCCAATGGCTGCGGGAAATGTTGTCTTGTATGACAATGGAAAAGATAACATACATGGTTCGGGGTAAACAAGACACTTTTGAGAAGGTTTGGGGTCCATTTCTGGATTTTATTGAGCAAAATGATGTAGGGGAAATATTGGCAGCTGAGGGAAGTACTGGGTAGTGGGCTTTGTATGAAAGTGGGATGGTGGGGAGAGATGATTGATTGGTTTTTGAAGACTATCTGAAGTATGTCCGCGATGGGACATTTATAAAAAAAATTAATAAATGTCATATCCCATTCCCTTTAAAAGCCTGCTTTTCCACCTTGGCAGATTGCTTATATGATGGCGAAACAGACATGCTCGTGCGTGTTTAGTGCGATCAAGGAATAGGCTATATGGATCAATAGTAGCCTATGATAAATATTATTCGGACAAACCATTATGAGTTCCTGGTAATTCCCGACAGTGCTGTTATTTTACAAAATATATGCGGTCAAATTTAGTTAAAGGCACCTGCAACAGCTGAGAATAAGCTACCAATGGCTTCCGACTCACCTAATGCCAAATTAGCCTGCTTGTTTAACAAATTTCGTTTGATTATGCAATGAAGCAATGAACTCATGTTCAAGCTTCATCCGAAGTTCATTACCTGCATTCTAATTTTGATGAATAAAATAAATAACGTTATTTTGCCTTAATGATGACAACAAATACAATAAAGCTGTCAGGTTGGCAACCCTAGGTTCACGCATATTTTCCCTTGTTTTATAATGTCCTGCTTATGGAAATGTGACCAACCTGTTTTACTGGTAGCGTAATGCTTTAAAACAATCCACTTTCCCAGGAAGACCGTTAAAAGTGTGATTTACAGCAGGGGAAACAGTAAAAGCCTGTAAAGCGCACATGTAGATAATGGTATTAAAATTAATTGTGAATTAATTGTAACATGCTGCAAATTTGTTTTAGTTTCTAATTAGACGCTTAGTTCTCTTTAAAATCTTTTGTTCAGTTATGGAATAACAGGTGAAATCAACGGGGTTTTAATAAGCTGAGGGTATGGAAACCTTGTCATTGTAATTAAAAAAATTACGAAGGACGAAGAATAGCTAAGGTTACAATTCAGTTAACATGGTGACATTTATCTCAGTTTTTTAACCATAAGCTATCGAAAAAAACCTTATGCACAGCGAATCCGCTGTAGCCTAGGCTATTTGAAAAACAATATAAAAGCAATATTCACTGGACAAGGTTTTGAACTTTTTTCAGTCACAAACCATTCTATTTACTTACAGGCTTGTATTCCTAGATAAACAGAGCTGTATTGTAATGACATCTGAAGCGCATTTTCAAAACTCAAATGTCCGTCTATTGCAGTGCGCGAGTTTTCCATTGAATGACAATTCACGCATTAGGTGTAAATGACAATTTGCGCATTAGGCTTGATATAGGTGTTATCAGCTCCTTTTTAATGGATAGCCATTGTCGCGTACCATCGCACATCGCCTGGATGTTGATGGAGTGGGCTGAGAGCAATGTAATGTGGCATCGTTTCCCTTCGCTGAGGGAAAGGTATGTGGACCTATGGAACCTTTTATTATTATGCATTTTTGACATAGCCTACACAATAATAATATTTCACATTGTATATCTAGATATTTTAGTCATGCTTGTGCACGCCCATGTGTGTAACAGACAGGATGGTGTGCACATGCCTATGTAGACGCACTTATATGCGCCGTTAAAATAACATGTAAACAACTGCGACATGACTTTAGACCAGGTTTGTGGTGGAGGAGATTGTTAGGCAGTGAGTGCCGACACATTTACATGCACAATCTCACGTTGTATGAGGCTCAGAAAAAGGACCCGGACACTATTCTAAATGCGTTGGAGGATTATTTTAACCCCTTGGCGCAGATGGCACCTATTTAGGGGGTGCTTTGTTTAAGGCTTTATAACTCCAGGTGTGAGCATCACATAAACTTGGTAAATGGCTTAAATGACACAAGACAGTTGTACCATTTACAATACAAACTTAGATTTGTTTATTTTCATAATTTAAGTCAAAATAAAGTGCCACAAATGCAAAGAAAATTTGGAGCTACATAAGTGAAATCGGTAATATATATACATTTTCTGGATCATAAACTCCATGTCCACAAGTTTTGCTAAATCTGAGGATGATATGCCGAACTACTAAAGGTCTATGATGCAAAATATAGCAGTGTACCATGTTGTCCATTAGTGTCTCCAAATCTATCCAAATGGCTAAATTGTGCACTGCTCTAAATTAAAAAAAAAGATATATTTAACTACAAATCAACAGTTATGGCTTGTAAAACTCACTTTTGCATAATTTTCAAGTGGGAATTATTGTATTTTCATCAGTATAGGGGGGTAGATATCTATGGGTCCAAACCCCCTATGCTAAACATGTCATAAAATGAATAGAATTAGTTTTGTCTATTATAAAGGATATACATTTTCTCCTTCTGATGGCTTAAGATAAAGAACATTGATATCACAGTGTCACATACACCTAAATATGTTGCCTAATCATTCACTCTTGTACCTCAATAAAACATCACTTTTCCCTGTACTCGACAGTATGTATACCTTTGTCATAATGACTCCAAGGAAATTTTTACCTTAATCTACCACATATCAGCGCACAGTAAATTGGAATGGGCATTTGTCATGCCCTAAGAGACAAAGTATATACGCCATAGCCTATATTATGTACAATAACATGAACATAAAATACTATTCCACCATCTACAAAATGCTGCCAAATGTTCTATCTTCAATGAACATCAGTAGCCTACATCAAAAATACATTTAACGATTGCACTACAGTATGTGAAATGCACTCAAAATGCGAAAATAACAATAGGGCTATAAAACATCAGTGCAAGGGTCCATTGACTAAGGAACAGCTGCTGCACACCTACTATGATGTCTTCAATGATCCTGTGGAGTTTGTACCAGGAGAAGTACACTTTGAATTAGACTTGAATGTGCCCCCAGTGCAATGTGCACCACGGAATGTGACGGTAGCCCTGAAGGCACGGGTAAAGGCTCAGCTAGATATATATGCGTGTGATGGACATATATATGTGACTGAACCAACTCCCTGGATAAGTAACATAGTCGTAGTCAACAGGAAAGAAGATTCGTCCATGCATTGATCCAAAATTCCTAAACCAAGCACTGAAAAGGTCACACTAGCTCATGCCAACACTGGAGGAGGTGTTGCATAAACTTCCCAAGGCACGCAAGTTCACGCTAGTCGATGCCAGGGATGCCTTTCTCCAGTGTAAGCATGATGATGAGAGCGGCCGGATGACAACATTCTGGACACCATGGGGAAGAATGAGATGGCTAAAACTTCCCTTCGGGGTGTTCGTGGCCCCTGAAATATACCAACACAAGCAACACAAACTGCTGCGGGGCCTTGGAGGCATTGAGCCAATCGCCGATGATATCCTCTTGTTGGGTGTGGAGACTCAGATGCTGAGGCTGAGCGTGACCATGACAACAAAAGGCTGGGTGTACAAAAGCTACAGTTCAAGCTGAAAGCGGTCCAGTTCCACGGGCACATCCTGTCCTGGGATGGGCTGAAAATAGACCCAGAGAAAACAAGGGCGGTCATGCCTGGAATGGGCTGAAAATAGATCCAGAGAAAACAAGGGCGGTCATGAAAATGCCAGCGCCCACCGATGCCAAGGCCGTTCAGCGGTTCATTGGCTTTGTGACCTACCTGTTAAAGTTCCTGCCAAGGCTGTTGGAGGTATGTGAGCCACTTCGCCAGCTCCTGGACAAGGACATGACCATGCTGTGCAGGACATAAAGCGCCTGGTGTCTGCAACACCTGTCCTGAAATACTATGACATCACTAAACCAGTCACTGTGCAGAGCGATGCCAGCAAAAACGGCCTAGGGTGCTGCATTATGCAGGAGGGGCAGCCTGTAGCATTTTCCTCATGGGGGCTGACCCTGAAAAAGCAGAACTACGCCCAAATAGAAAAGGAGTGCTTGAGGATTGTGTTTGCCTTTCAAAGATTCCATCACTATCTCTATGGCAGGGAGGCAATAACAGCTAAGACTGACCACAAACCACTGATCAATCTTCAAGAAACCCCTCCTCTGTGCTCT
Source organism: Synaphobranchus kaupii (assembly GCA_029718625.1). Classification (NCBI taxonomy): domain Eukaryota; kingdom Metazoa; phylum Chordata; class Actinopteri; order Anguilliformes; family Synaphobranchidae; genus Synaphobranchus; species Synaphobranchus kaupii. The sequence goes on along the minus strand of CM056376.1, from coordinate 65,490,273 downwards.
GAAGTGCCTCCAAGGCATGCTAATGCAGCTACAGAGTTACAATCTGACAGTGACCTACAAACCGGGGCCGGAGATGTACATCAGCGATGCACTGAGCAGGGCAATGATTCCATCCAGGAGGTCAGATACACTGCACATGCGGCACACAGTACATGCGAGCCACATCGGCGGGGAGGCATGCTACAGACAGGCCAGGGACACAATTTTCTGGCCAAATATGAGGGGAGAAATAAAGGATTATGTCTCCAACTGCTCAGCCTGTAACGAATACATGTGAGCACAGGAAAAGGAATCAATGATGTTACACGACATCCCAGAGCGCCCATGGCAAACGGTAAGTATGGACCTCTTTGCTTATGCAGGGAAGGATCATGGTAGATCATTACTTCGACTTCTGGGAGGTTGAGCCACTGGCAAATGTGCCTGCTGACACAGTGGTCACACGCTGTAAAGTACTGTTTGCCCGCCACAGACAGCCAGACTGCATCCTAACAGACAATGGTGGATGTTTTGATTCAGCCAAATTCAGACTATTTGCTACAGAATGGGGTATCACACATATCACATCCTCACCTCACTACCCACGAGCTAACGGTAAAGTGGAGTCAGCAGTAAAGATAGTGAAAGCCCTTTGCATAAAGGCCAAGCTGGATGGCACAGATGTGTGGGCAGCCATTTTACAGTGGCGCAACACACCGACTGAAGGGATGGACAGTAGCCCAGCGCAGCGGCTCATGTTACGCAGGCTTAAAGGGATAGTTTGGAATTTTGGACATAATGTCTCAATTATGACTTACCCATGATGTAGTTGATTGATGGAAACAGCTAATTCCATGCTGTCCTTCTTTTGGACATACACACGTTGCTAATGCTAGCGCAACTCTATGGTAACCGGTAGCATCCACTACCAAACGCACTTAAACACTCCACAGTGCACCTAAAGCAAATAAAATACGACGACAGTCTATTGGGGTTATTTTGAGTGTTTATGCCATCATTTTTGAAGTCAAACTATCATTGAATCCTTTACTTTGTGCTGACCTATATTCTCTGTGGAAGTACGGCGGCGGAGCAAACATGGCCATTGCAACTTGTTGCTCTTCTTTGTTGTTGTAGTCGACCAGTGCCGGCACTACATTCGTAGGTAACGTAAAGTATCGCTCCGCCGCCGTACTTCCACAGAGAGTATAGGTCAGCACAAAGTAAAGGATTCAACGATAGTTTGACTTAAAAAATTATGATTTAAACACTCAAAATAACCCCGATAGACTGTTGTCGTATTTTATTTGCTTTGGGTGTACTGTGGAGTGTTTATGTGCGTTTGGTAGTGGATGCTACCGGTTACCATAGAGTTGCGCTAGCATTAGCAAGGTGTCTATGTCCAAAAGAAGGACAGCATGGAATTAGCTGAAAATGGTTTCCATCAATCAACTACATCATGGGTAAGTCGTAATTGAGACATTATGTCCAAAATTCCAAACTATCCCTTTAAGTCCTCACTGCCAGTGGCGCCCAGCCTTGCAACCTGTGGTGGTGGGTGTCTTGGAAAAAATGAACCTCAAGAGGAGAATGGTTAAATCACATTATGATAGGGCTGCCAGGGACCTCTCTGATCTTAACATTGGAACAAAGATCAGAATGCGTCCACTCGGTGGCGGTTCGGCTTTTGTCTGAAGTGGGTCGCCCCCCGGTCATTCCTGGTGGACGTCGATGGCACTCTCTACAGGTGCAACAGAGTGGATCTTCGGGTGGCGGTTCGGCTTTTGTCTGAAGTGGGTCGCCCCCCGGTCATTCCTGGTGGACTTCGACGGCACTCTCTACAGGCGCAACAGAGTGGATCTTCGGGTGGAGGTTCGGCTTTTGTCTGAAGTGGGTCGCCCCCCGGTCATTCCTGGTGGACGTCTCTACAGGCGCAACAGAGTGGATCTTCGGGTGGCGGAGCAGGCCGCACAGTGTGAGTCAGTGCCACAGAGTGAGTCAGTGCCACAGAGTGAGTCAATGCCACAGAGTGAGTCAATGCCACAGAGTGAGTCAATGCCACAGAGTGAGTCAATGCCACAGAGTGAGTCAATGCCACAGAGTGAGTCAATGCCACAGAGTGAGTCAATGCCACAGAGTGAGTCAATGCCACAGAGTGAGTCAATGCCACAGAGTGAGTCAATGCCACAGAGTGAGTCAATGCCACAGAGTGAGTCAATGCCACAGTGTGAGTCAATGCCACAGTGTGAGTCAATGCCACAGAGTGAGTCAATGCCACAGTGTGAGTCAATGCCACAGTGTGAGTCAATGCCACAGAGTGAGTCAATGCCACAGTGTGAGTCAATGCCACAGTGTGAGTCAATGCCACAGTGTGAGTCAATGCCACAGAGTGAGTCAATGCCACAGAGTGAGTCAATGCCACAGAGTGAGTCAATGCCACAGTGTGAGACATTCGACGGAGTTCAGCCTAGCCCGGACAATGCCGAAGGCATCAGTAAGGCTGGAAAAGAGGATAACTGTGGGGAGGGTCACATGGGCGTGCCATGCAGCCCACAGACATCCATGCCAGGAGCATGCCGTTCACCTAGGGCACAATCATCCTAAACATTTTTTTAAATTATTATTTTAATTATTCTTTGCAATTATTTTCTGTGAAGCACATTGAGTTGCACTTACTGTATGAAATGTGCTATACAAATAAAGTTTGATTGATTGAGGGATCTGCCATGCAACTGCGCAGTGGCCGCCTGTCACGACCACCCAAAAGACTTAACCTTTGATTTACATGATTTGTATGGACTTTGGGGGACAGTTTGGTTGGCTCTGTTCCTGTCACGAACCAAACACGGGCTGAACCCAAATGCAACGACCAAGAGACAGATGAACAAAGAATGGTATTTATTTAGGAGCTTTGGGGTAGTCCCAAGCTGTACACACGTTAACACAATGGTAAAGAGGGGTGAGGAAGTCCTAAGGCACAGCGAACTGCTCCAAGCCAGAGCTGGACTTAGATCACCCCAGGAAGTTCCAAGCTGGAACTTGGACTGGTACTGGACCGGGCGATCCAACTGGAACTGGATCACGGAAACGAGGAGTGTTCCAAACCGGAACTGGACTTGGTTCAGGGGACGAGTTCCAAACCGGAACTGGACTGGTTCTGGACCGGGAGGTCCAATCAGGAACTGGATCACGGGAATGAAGAATTGTTACAAACCGGAACTGGACTTGACACGGGAGACGAGTTCCAAACCGGAACTGGACTGGTTCTGGACCGGGAGGTCCAATCAGGAACTGGATCACGGGAACGAAGGGTTGTTCCAAACCGGAACTGGACTTGACACGGGAGACGAGTTCCAAACCGGAACTGGACTGGTTCTGGACCGGGAGGTCCAATCAGGAACTGGATCACGGGAACGAAGGGTTGTTCCAAACCGGAACTGGACTGGATACGGGAGACGAGTTCCGAACCGGAACTGGACTGGTTCTGGACCGGGAGGTCCAACAGGAACTGGATCACGGGAACGACGGGTTGTTCCAAACCGGAACTGGACTTGATACGGGAGGTGAGTTCCGAACCGGAACTGGACTGGATCTGGACCGGGAGGTCCAACAGGAACTGGATCACGGGAACGACGGGTTGTTCCAAACCGGAACTGGACTTGATACGGGAGGTGAGTTCCGAACCGGAACTGGACTGGTTCTGGACCGGGAGGTCCAACAGGAACTGGATCACGGAAACGGAGCGGTTCGAACTTGGACTGGAGCTGGACTGAAGGCAGAGGTAGGGATATGGCAGGACACGGCAGGGCAGAGCAGTGTAGCGGAGCTCAGGTTGGCCCGGTTGGGGCAGCTGGGCCACAGTGGAGGCTGGAACCGTAACCGCAGCAATGGAGGTAGCCACGGCCGGACAGGAACCACTGTAGGGTGGAGAGGCAGAACACCCAACTGCGGGCGCAACGTTAGCTGGGAGCAGAGGTACCGCAACACACAAAGGGAGTCGTTACAGCTACAGACTGGAAGGTACAGGTGAAGCTGGTAATTAAAGCAGACAGGATTCAGGTAGAGCAAACCGCCACAGACAGGGCTGGATAAATACCAAACAGTAGGTTCTGGAGCAGAGGAGCACACAGGGAAAAACCCACTGCAGAGTTTAGCGCACAGGACAGGGAAACAAAGGACCAGGATACAAACGGTGAACGTTAACGAACTGGCGCCGAATAGCAGCCAGCCGGAGGTTTAAGTAGGGGAGTGAAATTGAAAACAATAAAGAAAGCGTGAGGAATGTAACCGAGGGTGATTGACTAATTGACAGGTGGGGAATGCATGCAACAAGGGTGAAAGGAGATAGGTTGAAACCGAAGTGGGGGAACAGAGTGAAACAAACAGAAGGGGCACGCCCAGCCTGTAGCAACGGGGAAAACACGGACGAAGGAAATCCAACATGACACGGGGGGGAAGGGTAAAACATGAAAAACGGACAGGAAGGGAACGGAACGTTACAGTTCCGGTGCTATTATGCTTGTTGCATTGTTATAAAAAAAAGGGGGGTAAAGAAACAAGCCATATATCACATGTGCGGATATAGTGCGCTCGTCACTGTTAACATGATTGGAGCCTGAAATGTCAATCTTCAGAATCTGTTTAAACCTTTCACCAATAAGCTGGGACTTTTAAGTTATAAGGCGGGATATACAGAGTGCCCAGCGAAAATACTGACCTGACAGTCTTTCAGAATTCTAACAGTTGAACAAGTCAACTGCCAGAATGACTGTGAGACACTGATTAAAACCAAATACTGGCTGCGCTGATCTGTTTTCGGTCCTACTCTTATCATTGATCGAATGTTGGGAAAATGTGAGTTTAAAAGGCGCAAAAGCAGTCCGTATATCACATTAAAATTACATATAAGAACAGTTTTTGTCCATAATACTTTTATTTAAGGTTAAACTGACATTTTAAGCACAAATAACCAATCACTGCTCAACTACAAGCGGGAAGTTGAGCAATGTCCAATCAGATAACACTTTTGTTGTGCACGTTTATGAAAAGACAAGGCCTGCGTTCAAATATTCTTCACTCCTCTGCGCACACATCTGCAGAGTCGTGTAATCATCTCATAACCATATTTAGTCTAAATTTGAGAGAGATAGGTCGCAGAAAAGAAAAGAAAAACACCTGCCGATCGGGCAACCACTGAGTAAAGCCCACCTGCCTGAATGCTTTTTTTATTTTTATTTTTTATAAACCTGGCAATCGTGATTTTTGTGTTTGTGACTTATTATGATGAAAAATGTTCTGTGTGCTGCCCGCTGTTCTTCTAACAGCCATCACAATTGACAATTTCAACCACTGCTATAAAAAAAATTTCTGATGTGCAACCCCACATACTGTCCCCCCCCCAATACATACAAATGAATTACACCTTTGCACTATAATATCTAATTCAGGATCAACTATCTCCACTAGTTTAAAAATGGTATGCTACAACACAGTTTGTGGACAAGATCTGCTGAAACAGTGATACAAGATATGTGGTCCCAAGTAGGACACATACTGGAAATGAAGCATGCTTTATAAAAGTGCAAAATCTGTAAATCTATTACTGCCAGTTTTAATATCCACAATTGCCAATAGTGTACAGATCATCTACATACTCAGAGTATTAATTAGGCTCTTTGAGAGAATGTTTTGAATCTTAACCAACCAAACAAGAAGAGAAACCACGCCTAGCCTGCACAGACAGGGAAACGTAAATACAAGACAAGAGACGTGAGGAAAAGGGGAAACACGGAGCACAAACAGGGATGGGGACTGAGAGGGAACGGAGAGTGTAACAGTACCCCCCCTCAAGGCATGACTCTGGGCATACCACCAGGCTTGATCTTCTGGGGGTGGTCCTGGTGGAACTCTCGGGTGAGGGAGGGGTCCAGGATTAACTGGCGGGATATCCATGACCGCTCTTCTGGGCCGTAGCCCTCCCAGTCCACAAGGTATTGGAAGCCGCAACCCTTGCGGCGGACGTCAATAATACGGCGGACCGTGTATGCCAGGGCGTCATCAATGACCCGGGGAGGTGGGGAGGCTTAGGGGCACTGAGGGGACTGGAGGAGACAGGTTGACCTGACTGACTTGGGAGAGTATGGCCCCAACTCCGGTGTTGGAGGCATCCACCTCAATGACAAACTGGTGGTTGGGGTCCAGGTGACGGAGGATAGGGGCCATGGAGAACCTGGCTTTGAGAGTGGAGAAAGCATGGTTAGCTTCAGGAGACCAGGTGAAGGGAACGGAGGTGGAAGTGAGGTTGGTGAGAGGGGCCACGATCTGGCTATACCCGCAGATAAACCGCCTATAAAAATTGGCAAAGCACAGAAATTGTAACAAGTGCTTGCGGGAGGCGGGACGGGGCCACTCAGTGACAGCTTGGATCTTGGCAGGGTCTGCCCGGATCTTCCCCTCCTCAATAATAAACCCCAGGAACGTAACCGAGGACAAATGGAAGCTGCACTTCTCTGCCTTAACGAACAGCTTGTTCTCCAGTAGACTTTGAAGGACCTGTCGAACGTCTTGGGGGTTTTTAGAGAAAATTTATATGTCGTCAAGATATACAAACACAGACCGGCCGAGGAGGTCACGTACAACGTCATTCACAAGGGACTGAAAGACAGCTGGGGCGTTAGTAAAAACCGAACGGGACCACCAGGTACTCAAAATGTCAGAGGAGGGTGTTGAACGCCGTCTTCCACTCATCTCCCTCCCGGATACAAACGAGGTGGTAGGCGTTGCGGAGGTCCAGCTTTGTGAAGATGGTTGCGCCATGCAGGGGCTCAAAAGCAGAGTTGATTAATGGCAAAGGATACTCATTGCGAACAGTAATGGCATTGAGACCACGGTAATCAATACAAGGGCGGAGCGAGCCGTCTTTCTTTGCCACGAAGAACAACTCCGCTCCAACTGGTGATGAAGAGGGTCGAATAATGCCTGGGAATCATGAATGTACGCTTCCATGGAAGCCTTCTCAGGAACGGACAGGCTGTAGAGGTGGCTTGACAGGAGTTTTGAATCTGGGATGTTTCCCAGTTGATGTGTGGATTGCGAAGGCGAAGTCAGGGCTGGATTGTGCAGGCAAAGCCAGGGCTGGCCGAGGACTAACGGAGACTGGGTAGAGTGGATGATGAAGAACTGGATGGTCTCACGGTGGTTTCCAGACAATACGAGTTGGAGCTGAATGGGGGAGTGTGTAACCCAGGCCAGGATATTACCATCCAGGGCGAAGGCGTTGAGTGGATCAGACAGTGGTTCAGTAGGGATTCCAGATCTGTTGACTAGGCTTGCATCGATAAAGTTAGCCTCGGCTCCAGAGTCGACCAGGGCTGACAACGAGGTAGATTGAGTGCCCCACATTAGGGTAGCTTTCAGTTGAAAGCGGGACTGAGCAGAGTGAGAAGTGGAGATAGGGCTCGCCAGTACGCCAAGTTTTACCGGCGAGCCATCCCTTTTGGGCGAATGGGATAAGAGGCCACGTGATGGCCCAAAAGGCCACAATAGAAGCAGGAACCGAAGGCCACTCTTCGGCGACATTCACCGGCATCAATAGTGGCGCTGCCCAACTGCCGTTCCTCCTCCGGTGGGTCCAGCACCAAAGGAGCGAAGTAGCGTAGAGGTGACAAGACTTGTGAATGTGGTGGGTAAGGAGATGAACCCTGTCGACCCCTCTTCTCCCGAAGCCGGTTGTCAAGGGAGGTGGCGAGTAAGATTAGGCTGTTCAGAGAGCTGGACTCATCACGGGTCGCCAGCTCATCTTTCAGGTCCTCGCTGAGGGCCTTGAGGAAAACCCCTTGGAGAGCGGCGTCGTTCCACCCCGATTCAGCCGCCAGAGTGCGGAATTGGACTCCCATCTCAGCCACACTGTGGTTGCCTTGGTGGAGCTGGAGTAGGTGTTGGGTAGCATCGCACCCACAGACTGGGTGGTCGAAGACCCGCGCATCTCTGCAGTGAAAGAGGCGAAGTGGAAACAGGCGGGTAACCGGCTGTCCCATACAGCTGTTGCCCACTCACGTGCGCTTCCCCCCAGGCAGGCCATCACAAAGGCGACTTTGCTGGAAACCGAGGAGTAGGATGAAGGTTGCAGGCGGAACACAATCTCGCATTGGAGAAGGAAACTTCGGCACATTCCCAAGTCTCCTAAGTAGCACTCAGGATGTGGAGGTGGTGGTTGACTGGCGTGGGCCCTCGGGAGGGGCAAATGAACCGCCATCTGGCCAATCATGGTGCCCATCTGACTCACTTGGTCTGAGACGCTCTTCAGAGTCTCCTGGATGTCTTTCAGGCGGAGGCCGTGTTGATCGATTAGCGCGGCCTGACAGGCAAGAGTGTGGTGTAACTGCTCTGAGTCGGCTGAGTCCATAATTTGGCCAGTTCGTTCTGTTAAGCTTCCGGATAGGGACTGGACTCAAATGCATGACTCAGAGACAGAAATACAATAATGCTCACTAGGAGCGTTTATTACTTCGCCAAAAACTCCGGAAGTATAGGGAGAGAGGGAAGGGGGCTGAATCCTGGGTTGGGCGAGAACGGAGGGCAGAGCAGGAGCGGGGAGCAGGCAAGGGGCTGGACAGTGGCTGAATCCTGGGTTGGCGTAGCAGAGGGAGAGGGGGATGCGGGAGACAGGGAGGCGTAGCGTGGAGCAGGACAAAACGAGACTGAGAAGCGTTAATTCAGCAAGACAAAACAAGACTGTGACTTAGTTCCACAACTAGACAAGACCAGATTAACAACGAACAAGACTTAACAAACTGGCACCAGACAAAGAACAACGGGAGAATATATAGTGAAGTCAATGAGCTAATGAGTGATTGCAGTGTGAGAATGTATGCGAGAGTGATAGAGCGGAGACAAAGGCGTGAGGAATGCAAATGGTGAAAGGAATGTGATAGGCAGAGCAATAGCGAGGGTGAAATGGGAATTTGACGCACCAAATATATGCATATCAAACGCGATGCGATTTTGGAATTAATTATATAAGGTTCTTTTTAGAAATTCGCAGCGGAAAAAATGGAGTCAACATTAAGTGATGACAACTTGGTTCTGCTTTTGCTCAGTAGAAAAAACGAAGTATTTGGGTACACCCAATACTGAAAATGAGAAGAGAACGTGGAGAGTTCCACCGTTTGGTACAGGAGCTGAAGCTGTAACACGGCCGCTTTCGGACAGTACCTCAGGATGTCCTGTGGACATTTTGAGGACCTGTTGGAACAGCCGGCACCACACCTGAAGAAGCAGAGGAACAATTTCAGAGAACCGATTGACCCAGAGCAGCGGCTAGCAGTGTGTCTGAGGTAAAATAATATCATACGTAACTTATCTTACTATTACTACAACCAAAGAACTAGTTAAAAGATTAAAATAAATAAAACTAGAACGAGAACTTTTAAAAGTCAAAAAATTTGAATGAACCGAAAATACGCTCAGCTCGCAAAAAGAGTGGCAGCTGAGCGCATTTACGGTTCATTCAGAATTTTCGACATGACTAGGATAATGAAGGTGAAAGCGTGTGTGTCACACGCCAGAAGCGTGAGAGTTGGCAACCCTGGTGCTATGGTTGCCAGTAGCCTACGTAGACAGGAAACTGTACCCAGTCTGTATGTAGGCAGCATGTAGCCGCTAGTCGTCACTCCGCTACGGTATCGTAACCTTCAAATCACTTCATTGGTTATTTTGTCTATTTCAACCAGGCTACATCCTTGCAAAGGGAAATATAGTCTTGGGAATTGGCCAGAGAGATAAATAGCCTATATCTCAGATTGATAGATGCTGGATGGACGGACTTTATTTTTTAATTGAATCACTGGCTGATGTGATTTTTATTTTTCCATTTGATTACTAGAATAATAATTGGCAAGAACAAAAGAATCAGGTGTGATTATGTAATTGAAAACACCTGGATAAGATGGCTGCCAATTAACAACATGACTGGAAATATAAAAAATAAATAAAAGCATGAGGGAAAATTGATAAAATTCAAAACTAAATTATATTCGAGTCTATGCTTTATTAATCAATTAATTTGCACCAGGATATAGACTAGGTTATTACCACATAGGAAACATAGATAGGCCTTCTTTGATTTTCTTCTTGGAGGCGTAGGCAACTTGTTTGATGTATTATTAAATGATTACACATTGAAACCATTAGGACTACAAAATAATATTTTCTGTCATTATGTCTTTACAGATTTCTAAGCACTGGTGATTCATTCACAACCATTGCAGCCAGTTTTCGTCTTGGTGTCTCAACTGTGGCACAAATAGTGAGGGAAATCTGCCATGCAATCTGGGAGAACATGAAGAAAAAATAAATGCCATGCCCAACTGAGGAGATGTGGAGGAATACTGCGAGGAGATTTGAAGAGCGGTGGAACTTTCCACATTGCATAGGTGCACTGGATGGAAAGCACATCACCATCCAGGCACCTCCCAACACATCAGGGTCACAGTATTTTAATTATAAGGGCACTTTTTCAATTGTCTTGCTTGCCCTAGTGGATGCCAATTATAGGTTCCTGGCAGTTGATGTTGGAGGTTTTGGCAGCAACAGCGATGGAGGAATCTTTGCCAACTCACGTTTTGGCAAAGCCCTCCAGGCAGGTGACCTTAATGTCCCACCACCATCTCCCCTACCTGCACCAGAATTGGGACCAGTACCTTATGTGGTTGTGGCTGACGAGGCCTTTCCAATGAAGCCGTACCTTCTTCGACCCTATCCAGGATCCCGCCTTCAAGAGCACTTGCGGGTATTCAACAGAAGACTACGACGCTGGAGGGTCTTCTACAGAAGACTACAGGTCTGCCCTGAAGTGGCTGACAGCGTTGTGAAGGCCACCTGCATACTCTCCAACTTTTTACAGTGTGCAGAGGGGGATCAGCATCCAGGGGAGCCATATGAAGATGATGGTGGGGAGAGCGTTCTAGTTCCCATCAGAAACCTGAGGGGGAACAGGGCTTCAGCAGAGGCCCTGAGAGTACGGGAGACCTTCCGCCAGTACTTCGTCTCACCTGCAGGACAAGTGTTCTGGCAATATGACCATGTTCACCGTGGTGTCTCGATGTAAATAATTTGCATCTGCCTTTACGTTTGCATAATTTTCCGTTTTTACAGCTGCACTGTGTAACACATAATTATATATCTCTATGTAACATTATCATAATTATATCATATAATTTATTATACGGTTTTATACGTATATATTTCATTGTTTAAACCCCATATCAAACATATTTCTGATCAATATACTAAATGCCTTAAGTGTGTTTTTACATGTAAACATAAATAATAAATCCGTATTCATGAATAATAAATGTTGCCTTATCGCTTGTCTTTTAAGTCATAAATACAGAAACATTTTGTTGTTACAAGAATATTTTATTAAATGAATAACAACAAATTACATAAAATAATAAAGGTTAAATAAAGAACTGACAAATGTAAAATCAAAAGGCACAACTAGAGAAAAGTAAAATTTTGCTGAGGATACATAGCCCCAAACTCTGCCTCATGAAGGAATTCCTGCACCTTAACCCTAGCCCATGACTGCCTTTCTGGGGGCAGTCTTCTGATGGCAGGCGCCAAGCTTAACAGAAAGAGTGTGACATCATCCCTCTGTGATCTTTCCCTGTCTCGCTCTGCTTCCCTGGCTTCCTTCCTCTGCAAGTACTCCTCTATCGTACTGTCGCTACTCTTCCTCTTGGCCTTGGTTGGCCTGGGAACCACAGCTCCACACTCTCCCTCACTCTCGGCTTGGTCAGACAGCTCCCCTGCTGGCCCTGCCTCAATCACCTGCTCTTCCTCATCATGGCCATCCAGATTGCTGTGGGTGCTTTTCAAAAGCAACTAGTTAGTAGTATGCCTTGTTAATACAAAGCAAAATGTCAATGAGAATTGTATAGGTATTGATAAAGTCAGATTCTTTTTACATGTGATCACTAAAATTCGGGTCATTCCATGTCATTTCACACAGTAGGGGGAAACTACTCTGAAAGCATAGTTGTACAAACTACCAATTACTGAACACTGAAATATAAAACTACATAGACTAACTATATCCAAGCTACCCTAAAGAGAAATGTAGCTTGTGAAACTACATTTAATCAAAAAATGTAGTTCAAACTACACTGTAAACAATTATCATAATCTTCAAAATTTTTATTATAACAAAAACAAAAAAAAACTGATTCAGGAAGGTACAATCAGTTGAGTTTAATAAAGATACCAAACATTGTAGGTTGACAAAAATTTTTACATTTTATACAAACCCCAATTCCAAAAAAGTTGGGACAGTATGTAAAATGCACATAAAAGCAGAAAGCAGTGATTTGTAAATTCTCTTTTACATATATTTAATTGAAAACAATACAAAAAAAGATATTTAATGTTTTACCTTATCAACTTTATTGATTTTTGTAAATATATGCTAATTCCGAATTTGATGCCTGCAACACGTTCCAAAAAAGTTGGGACAGGGGCAAAAAAAAAAAAAGACTGGGTAGTTCAAAAAACACTTGTTTGTAACATTCCACAGGTAAACAGGTGGTGCTATCATGACTGGGTATAAGAATAAAAAGTTTGCTCACTAGACTGTAGACCACAGGTGCTGGAGAAACGCAAATGCCTAATGTGAAATAATAAACTCCGCAACACTATATCTCTTGCTGTGCTTGCAACTTTATTAATGAAAATTGACTTGAGTTTCGGACCACAGTCCTTCGTCAGAGTCTGTTGCAACCACAGCAAGTGACAGTGTTGCGGAGTTTATTGTTTCACATAATGACTGGCAGCAGAGTGATGGTTTGAGGCTTGTTTCATACATCAGACCCTTGATGACTTACAGCCATTTAGCCAACCATGTGTTCCATACTATTCCCGTGTGCAGCTTAATCTAGTCCCACCCCCCAATTCCCATATAAATCCATTCGAATGCCTTCATCAGGGTACCCTGTATTTTCTGACATGGACACATTTTATGAGGATACAAACTCCACCATGCAATGAGCACCTCTCAGTTTTGATACTATGCCAAGGCAGCCTTCCCTTTTTACTGGTTTTGTAAAAATTATTTTAACTTAGAGCACAGTTTATTTATATTCCCTGTATATTTCCTGTCTACGTATATTCTATTGTGTCCCCTCATACAGTTCCAGGGTTTGACCACCAGGTGGTGCCATTTCTGTTATTAGATTAAAAAGTGTGAAGAAAAAAGTGTCTTCGATGTTATTTTAAAGCTTTACTTTTAAATGATACTGATTTAGACATAATTCTAAATTTATAACAGCCGTGGTGCTATTCTCAACTTAAAGGGTGGGCCAGTACAGCGGCATCTGGTCATCAGAAACAGGTATGACATTATTTACTGGATCATAAAATAAACAACTTCAATGACTCATTCATCTGTACAGGGGAACAATAACCAGCAACATATTCACTGAGAATGCATTGGATAGTATGAAGAAACAGTACTCTAAGCCATAGCTCCATGCTACTGATCAAACAGAAATGATGTAATATACTATTTGTGTTCATTGGATTAGGGTGGGGTTTGGGGGGGTCTGTGGGTGGATCATTTGCTTGGATTTAGGCATATCTTTTCATAAAGACAATTGAGAGATAACAGGGAGCTAAGAGGGTTAAATGTAGGCTACCTCCTGAATGAAGTGGACTGGTCTAAGAAAGACATAGCATCCATATATTTCCACTTCTTCTTCTGCCTGCTACCAGCCTGACCAATCCTCACCTCCCCATCCTCCCTCCTCTTTCTCACATATGTGTCTCTCAGGTTCTTCCACAACGTCTTTGTCTCCTCAACTATAAGTGACAAGAATAGTAGCTACGCTATAGCTGTTAAAAACACAACACCAACTGTTAAGAAAGCATATCGTCTGGTTGACTGGTGTTACAGTTGTACTTAGACGATAAACGTCCACAAAGGAACAGACTAAACACAATTGTGCAGAGAATTATATATATATATATATATATATATATATATATATATATATATATATATATATATATATATATATATATATACAGATCCTTTCCAAAAAATTTGAATATCATGGAAAAGTTTTTTTTTTTCCATAATTCCATTCAAAAAGTGAAACTTTCATAGATTATAGATTCATTACACACAAAGTGAAATATTTCTAGCCTTTATTTGTTTCATTTTTCATAATTTTGGCTTACAGCTCCAGAAAACCCCCAAAACAGTATTTCAAGAAATTAGAATAGCGTGTTGAAAATCAGCATTTACTTCAGTTATTTCAGAGAATGAATGTTTTAGACTGAGTGTCACACTATCATCTAATTTACTCAAAACACCTGCAAAGTTTATCTCAGTTTGGTTCAGTATGGGGAAGACTGCAGACTTGACAATTGTCCAGAAGACCATCATTGACACCCTCCAGAAGATGGGTAAGCCACAAAAGGTCATCGCTAAGGAGGCTGGCTTTTCACAGAGTGCAGTGTCCAAGCATATCAATAGAAAGTTTAGTGGAAGGGAAAAATGTGGCAGGAGAAGGTGCACAAGCAAAGACGATTCCAAAATTTGGCGGAGATGCAGAGGGAGTGGACTGAGGCTGGAGTCAGTGCTTCAAAAACCACCACGTACAGACGTATCCGGGACATGGGCTACAACTGTCGGATTCCTTGAGTCAAGCCACTCCACTCATTCTCTGAAATAACTGAAGTAAATGCTGATTTTCGACACACTATTCTAATTTCTTGAAATACTGTTTTGGGGGTTTTCTGGAGCTGTAAGCCAAAATTATGAAAAATGAAACAAATAAAGGCTAGAAATATTTCACTTTGTGTGTAATGAATCTATAATCTATGAAAGTTTCACTTTTTGAATGGAATTATGGAAAAAAAAAACTTTTCCATGATATTCTAATTTTTTGGAAAGGATCTGTATATATATACAGTGCCCTCCACTATTATTGGCACCCCTGGTAAAGATGAGTAAAAAGGGTTATAAAAAAATCACCGTTTGGTGAATTAGCTTAATCTCACACTGAAAAAATTAGAAAAATCCAACCTTTAATTGAAGTGAATTTATTATGTGGAAAAAAAAATCCCTCATCAAGAAATATTTATTTTTAACAAAACCACGTGCCACAATTGTTGGCACCCCTGCATTTATATTTAGAATAAAGTAATTTTTAGTATTTGGTTGCACATCCTTTGCATGCCATGTATTCCTGATGTCTGTGACCCAACAACATCAAAAGACTCTTGATATCTTATTTTCTGGTACTCTTACAAGCGATACTATAACGTATCTGCATTTGAATGGATCTCTATGAGAATTGGGGGGTGGGACTAGATTTAGCTGTAAATTATGCTGGAACAGTATGGAATACATGGTTGGTAAAATGGCTCTAAGTCATCAAGGGTCTGAGGTATCAAATAAGCCTCAAACCATTGCTCTGCTGCCAGATATGCAGTAGATATGGATGGACCACTTTAAGGGTTGTTCCTCTTGACAAATTTTCCTATTGAACTCTATGAAAAAATAAGCCAGAAGAAACCCTTCAAGTTATCCATCCATATTGCCAATAATTGTTGCACACATGGTTTTGTTAAAAATAATAATTTCTTGAGGGATTTCTTTTTTTTTTTCTCATAATAAATTTACTTCAATTGAAGGTTGGATGGGCGGCACGGTGGTGCAGTGGTTAGCACTGTCGCCTCACAGCAATAATCTTTACCAGGGGTGCCAATAATAGTGGAGGGCACTGTATATGACCCTTCTCTCAATCACGGCAGTCCTGTGCAGTTTGGTTTGAAATTGCATGAATTACATACATTTTTATAACGTTGTCCACTAATTAACTACATTTCCCCACACAGTATGGAGTGTCAGCGCGTCGCCTGATTTTACGTCACTGCCCCTTGCCCTTTGAAGTGGACCAGTCGGTGTCAGAAATCAAGCTCGCTACCAAGAACAGCAAACCTCATACTTTTATGTAGCTAATATGCTTTAGCAGTGTCATATACATTTAACAGATATCTTGACCCTGATTAATGTAGGTGATTTTATTGACTTTGAATGATGACAACAAGCTAGTTTTATTTGTAATAATTTTATTTGTGACTTAGGTTGGGATACAGACCCATTCAACACGTTTAAAGATAAACGTAACATCCAGTCATTTGTTTGCATTAACGGAGGCCGCGCACGGAAGTTCTGCTATTGCATTTTCAATTTTAGACATTTAGCTGACTGAAGCAGTACAGTTTCAGTAGTGTCTGGTTCCCAAAACCGACGTCGACGGCCGGAAGTGACTAGGCGCCTATTTGACCGACAACGTCGCTGTAGTACTGACGTTCGCCGTTTTGCCGAGGCATAGTACCGACGTTCGCCATTTTGCTAGGCATTCATCCCCCTTCGTGCTATGAATTAACATATTAAAATAGGGCGGGCTTTGTATTGCCGTGTGTGTTTTTACGACATAAAGACGAATTATAGGTAACTTCTAACTTTGAAATGAGACACAGAGACAGCTAACTTAGGTGTTTGGGCTTCTTTTATTCGTGTAGTTTAGCAAACATATGTGCGAACGGTAACTTTTAACTTTGAAATGAGACACCCATATGTGAAAGGTCTGAAAGATAAACATTGAGAGATTGTAGCCTATAATAATGGTATACAAATAGACTATAGCCTAATATACTAACGCTAATCAACATGCTTTTTATAAAACCTCGCAAGTATGATAATATACTGTGTGACTTTTACAGACCTTTAACATATGGGTGTCTCATTTCAAAGTTAAAAGTTACCGTTCGCACATACGTTCGCTAAACTACACGAATAAAAGAAGCTCAAACACCTAAGTTAGCTGTCTCTGTGTCTCATTTCAAAGTTAGAAGTTACCTTTAATTCGTCTTTATGTCGTAAAAACACACACGGCAAAACAAAGCCCGCCCTATTTTAATATGTTAATTCATAGCCAGTAGGGGGAGGGAATTGTCAACCGATGAACGTCGATACTATGCCTTGGCAAAACGGCGAACGTCGATACTACAGCGACGTCGTCGGTCAACTAAGCACCTAGTCACTTCCGGCCGTTGACGTCGGTTTTGGGAGCCTGGTTTCACTCTACAGTTTTATGGTTGCTCTTGCTCTTTCCACTTCGCTAGCCTCACATATTGCTGTTTTAGCTCGCCAGATCAGCTCAATTTTTAGCTAGCTCTGTCCATTGTCCAAGTCAACGTTACACAACTTGCTTTGTGTAACTATATCTTGTGAGGTAGATTGCTAGATGTGTATTTAGTGTATTTGTACTTTGATTTTAAAATTTCTGCTAAGCAAGGATCCTGTATCGAAAGAGTCACTGTCTATAAATACCTCGGTATTTGGATTGACAATCAACTTACTTTTAGATTTCATTTCGACAATCTTGTGAAAAAACTAAGAAAAAATATGTTTTCTTTATAGAAATAAATCAAATTTTCCAATATTTTGTAGAAAAAGGATTGTTGAGGCTGTTTTTCTTTCTGTATTGGATTACGGCGATGTAGTGCCCAGGCATACATCTGCCTCTATTCTCAAGCCTCTGGACGCCGTTTATCATTCTGCCCTTAGGTTTATTACTGGCGATGCCTATGGTACGCATCACTGTACATTGTGTGATAAAGTTGGGTGGTCTTCCCTCTCTCTCAGGCGTGACAAGCATTTTTATTTATTCATTTATAAGGCCTTTATAAGGCATTTATAAGGCCCTTATCGGCAAAGTCCCATCTTATTTAAACTCTATGCTTGTTTGCTCATCGGGATCATATAATACTCGGTCCTGTGACTGGATTACATTAAATATCCCGAAAGTCCGAACTGAGCTGGGAAGATCTGCCTTCTCATATTGTGCTCCTTCGACATGGAATTCCCTGCAGATCATTTTAAAACTAGACTCACTGGTACCTCTGGCCCATTTTAAACCACTGCTTTTTAGTCATTTAAATTCTGTCCTGCACCTGTTTTAATTGATTCGTTTTATATTTGTATCTTGATTTTTATACGTCTTAATTTGAAATTGATTTGTCTTAATTGTTTTATACCTTGTATGTTTATCTTATTTTATCTCATCATTGTATACTCAACATCATTGTAAATGAGGGGTGGCCCTCAATGATCTTCGAGTTTAAATAAGAAATAAATAAAAAATAAAATAAATTATTAGCCAGCTATCTTCAACAAATGATCTGCTAACAGTAGCCACCTAGCTCGCTAACTAAAAGAAAATGACACCACGGTAACGGTCGTAAACTTGTTTAGACTGCTTTTTTTTATATTTTAGCTATGTACGTTAACGTTACGTTTAATATCCCAGTGCTCACAAAGTAACTTCAGTTATAATAAAATTATTTTAACTTGCGTCGCTAAATTGTGCACATTTTAATCAACATTATAATTGTGGATACATGTGCTCTTCGTTCTCCGCACTCTTAATTCCGAAAATATTAATGGAAATTAAACGATCTTAAAGCTCAGCTTTTGTTAGATTATTTTTTTATTGCAGGTTGTGCTAAATAAATAAAAAAATCTAATAAAAGCTGAGCTTTAAGATCGTTTAATTTCCATTAATATTTTCGGAATTAAAAGTGCAGAGAACGAAGAACACATATATCCACAATTATAATGTTGATTAAAATGTGCACAATTTTGTGCACAATTATTTAGGTGTAACATGATTAGTTATGCTTCCACTGTGCTTAAAACAGTTTTTTTTTTAATTGTAATGGTTTGAGGCAACAAGAACAACCCTGAGAAAGCATAGCGCAATTCCAATTCACACTTAAAAAATAGCATACAAAAATAATTAAATTACAAAAATCATTTATCGCAATGATCAGAAGTAAAGAAACAGAAATAACCATAAATAAATTACAAATTGGAATTTTAGTGGATTACACAATGGCAAAAAAGACCTGAACCACTTGAAGAAACAAAGTACTAGCCTTTCTTCAAGAAGTAGACTTCTTGACCAATATAAGTGAATATACCAGGGGCGTAGCGGATGCGGGGTACGCAAGTAGTTTGTAATATTTTTTTTTTTTATTGAGCGTAGGCTATCAATCAGTTTACATATGACTATGGTTACAAAGAGCAGATTATGAATGATAGAATTAACAAAAATGAACATTAGTTTGTAATATGAACCGCTCTTGTACCATAGATATGCATATACGCTCTATCAGAGACCCTCTCTCTATATAAGAAAATCTCTGGCTCTACGTCTTGTACGTTTTTACTTAGGGGTTACTTATTGAAATTGTCGGATGAGTGCACAGTTCTGCGGATAAGTGTGCTCCTGAATTCCCTCAACAAAACCTGGGAATTAGCGGTTTCAAACCCAGGAATTAAGTGCCCCCATTTATGAGAAAGTCGCCCACTCAAAAGTTGACTCAAATATGTGCCCTCAAAGAGGTTGTATTCGGACAGAGCCCGGGTTACAGTCGTGAGATATGACAACGTAGCACAAAACCATCACTGTTTGTGTATTAAGCTCTCTCGGAAAAAGATATAGCCTACGTGAGCTAACCTGTGGAATTTCTGAGGAGTGACACTAATAAAATAAGCCCAAACAACAAGGTTATCTGTCTCTGCCCATATGCAAAAGGTCTGTAAAAATCCTATATAACCCAGATATTCCATATACAATAGCTTACTTGCAAAATAAATATGTGGTAGAGAACTAGCATAGATTTCTTACTAAATTATAGGCTATAGTTCCCTACATGGTAGCCCACTCCTAAACATTGAGAGATTGTAGCCTATAATAATTGTATACAAATAGACTATAGCCTAATATACTAACGCTAATCAACATGCTTTTTATAAAACCTCGCAAGTATGATAATATATGATTTTTACAGACCTTTCACATATGGGTGTCTCATTTCAAAGTTAAAAGTTACCGTTCGCACATACGTTCGCTAAACTACACGAATAAAAGACGCTCAAACACCTAAGTTAGCTGTCTCTGTGTCTCATTTCAAAGTTAGAAGTTACCTTTAATTCGTCTTTATGTCGTAAAAACACACACGGCAAAACAAAGCCCGCCCTATTTTAATATGTTAATTCATAGCCAGAAGGGGGAGGGAATTGTCAACCGATGAACGTCGATACTATGCCTTGGCAAAATGGCGAACGTCGATACTACAGCGACGTCGTCGGTCAACTAGGCACCTAGTCACTTCCGGCCGTTGACGTCAGTTTTGGGAGCCTGGTTTCACTCTACAGTTTTATGGTTGCTCTGGCTGTTTCCACTTCGCTAGCCTTACATATTGCTGTTTTAGCTCGCCAGATCAGCTCAATTTTTAGCTAGCTCTGTCCATTGTCCAAGTCAACGTTACACAACTTGCTTTGTGTAACTATATCTTGTGAGGTAGATTGCTAGATGTGTATTTAGTGTATTTGTACTTTGATTTTAAAATTTCTACTAAGCAAGGATCCTGTATCGAAAGAGTCACTGTCTATAAATACCTCGGTATTTGGATTGACAATCAACTTACTTTTAGATTTCATTTCGACAATCTTGTGAAAAAACTAAGACAAAAAATAGGTTTTCTTTATAGAAATAAAACAAATTTTCCAATATTTTGTAGAAAAAGGATTGTTGAGGCTGTTTTTCTTTCTGTATTGGATTACGGCGATGTAGTGTCCAGGCATGCATCTGCCTCTATTCTCAAGCCTCTGGACGCCGTTTATCATTCTGCCCTTAGGTTTATTACTGGCGATGCCTATGGTACGCATCACTGTACATTGTGTGATAAAGTTGGGTGGTCTTCCCTCTCTCTCAGGCGTGACAAGCATTTTTATTTATTCATTTATAAGGCCTTTATAAGGCATTTATAAGGCCCTTATCGGCAAAGTCCCATCTTATTTAAACTCTATGCTTGTTTGCTCATCGGGATCATATAATACTCGGTCCTGTGACTGGATTACATTAAATATCCCGAAAGTCCGAACTGAGCTGGGAAGATCTGCCTTCTCATATTGTGCTCCTTCGACATGGAATTCCCTGCAGATCATTTTAAAACTAGACTCACTGGTACCTCTGGCCCATTTTAAACCACTGCTTTTTAGTCATTTAAATTCTGTCCTGCACCTGTTTTAATTGATTCGTTTTATATTTGTATCTTGATTTTTATATGTCTTAATTTGAAATTGATTTGTCTTAATTGTTTTATACCTTGTATGTTTATCTTATTTTATCTCATCATTGTATACTCAACATCATTGTAAATGAGGGGTGGCCCTCAATGATCTTCGAGTTTAAATAAGAAAGAAATAAAAAATAAAATAAATTATTAGCCAGCTATCTTCAACAAATGATCTGCTAACAGTAGCCACCTAGCTCGCTAACTAAAAGAAAATGACACCACGGTAACGGTCGTAAACTTGTTTAGACTGCTTTTTTTTATATTTTAGCTATGTACGTTAACGTTACGTTTAATATCCCAGTGCTCACAAAGTAACTTCAGTTATAATAAAATTATTTTAACTTGCGTCGCTAAATTGTGCACATTTTAATCAACATTATAATTGTGGATACATGTGCTCTTCGTTCTCCGCACTCTTAATTCCGAAAATATTAATGGAAATTAAACGATCTTAAAACTCAGCTTTTGTTAGATTATTTTTTTATTGCAGGTTGTGCTAAATGAAAAAAAAAATCTAATAAAAGCTGAGCTTTAAGATCGTTTAATTTCCATTAATATTTTCGGAATTAAAAGTGCAGAGAACGAAGAACACATGTATCCACAATTATAATGTTGATTAAAATGTGCACAATTATTTAGGTGTAACATGATTAGTTATGCTTCCACTGTGCTTAAAACAGTTTTTTTTTTAATTGTAATGGTTTGAGGCAACAAGAACAACCCTGAGAAAGCATAGCGCAATTCCAATTCACACTTAAAAAATAGCATACAAAAATAATTAAATTACAAAAATCATTTATCGCAATGATCAGAAGTAAAGAAACAGAAATAACCATAAATAAATTACAAATTGGAATTTTAGTGGATTACACAATGGCAAAAAAGACCTGAACCACTTGAAGAAACAAAGTACTAGCCTTTCTTCAAGAAGTAGACTTCTTGACCAATATAAGTGAATATACCAGGGGCGTAGCGGATGCGGGGTACGCAAGTAGTTTGTAATATTTTTTTTTTTTATTGAGCGTAGGCTATCAATCAGTTTACATATGACTATGGTTACAAAGAGCAGATTATGAATGATAGAATTAACAAAAATGAACATTAGTTTGTAATATGAACCGCTCTTGTACCATAGATATGCATATACGCTCTATCAGAGACCCTCTCTCTATATAAGAAAATCTCTGGCTCTACGTCTTGTACGTTTTTACTTAGGGGTTACTTATTGAAATTGTCGGATGAGTGCACAGTTCTGCGGATAAGTGTGCTCCTGAATTCCCTCAACAAAACCTGGGAATTAGCGGTTTCAAACCCAGGAATTAAGTGCCCCCATTTATGAGAAAGTCGCCCACTCAAAAGTTGACTCAAATATGTGCCCTCAAAGAGGTTGTATTCGGACAGAGCCCGGGTTACAGTCGTGAGATATGACAACGTAGCACAAAACCATCACTGTTTGTGTATTAAGCTCTCTCGGAAAAAGATATAGCCTACGTGAGCTAACCTGTGGAATTTCTGAGGAGTGACACTAATAAAATAAGCCCAAACAACAAGGTTATCTGTCTCTGCCCATATGCAAAAGGTCTGTAAAAATCCTATATAACCCAGATATTCCATATACAATAGCTTACTTGCAAAATAAATATGTGGTAGAGAACTAGCATAGATTTCTTACTAAATTATAGGCTATAGTTCCCTACATGGTAGCCCACTCCTAAACATTGAGAGATTGTAGCCTATAATAATTGTATACAAATAGACTATAGCCTAATATACTAACGCTAATCAACATGCTTTTTATAAAACCTCGCAAGTATGATAATATATGATTTTTACAGACCTTTCACATATGGGTGTCTCATTTCAAAGTTAAAAGTTACCGTTCGCACATACGTTCGCTAAACTACACGAATAAAAGACGCTCAAACACCTAAGTTAGCTGTCTCTGTGTCTCATTTCAAAGTTAGAAGTTACCTTTAATTCGTCTTTATGTCGTAAAAACACACACGGCAAAACAAAGCCCGCCCTATTTTAATATGTTAATTCATAGCCAGAAGGGGGAGGGAATTGTCAACCGATGAACGTCGATACTATGCCTTGGCAAAATGGCGAACGTCGATACTACAGCGACGTCGTCGGTCAACTAGGCACCTAGTCACTTCCGGCCGTTGACGTCAGTTTTGGGAGCCTGGTTTCACTCTACAGTTTTATGGTTGCTCTGGCTGTTTCCACTTCGCTAGCCTTACATATTGCTGTTTTAGCTCGCCAGATCAGCTCAATTTTTAGCTAGCTCTGTCCATTGTCCAAATCAACGTTACACAACTTGCTTTGTGTAACTATATCTTGTGAGGTAGATTGCTAGATGTGTATTTAGTGTATTTGTACTTTGATTTTAAAATTTCTACTAAGCAAGGATCCTGTATCGAAAGAGTCACTGTCTATAAATACCTCGGTATTTGGATTGACAATCAACTTACTTTTAGATTTCATTTCGACAATCTTGTGAAAAAACTAAGACAAAAAATAGGTTTTCTTTATAGAAATAAAACAAATTTTCCAATATTTTGTAGAAAAAGGATTGTTGAGGCTGTTTTTCTTTCTGTATTGGATTACGGCGATGTAGTGTCCAGGCATGCATCTGCCTCTATTCTCAAGCCTCTGGACGCCGTTTATCATTCTGCCCTTAGGTTTATTACTGGCGATGCCTATGGTACGCATCACTGTACATTGTGTGATAAAGTTGGGTGGTCTTCCCTCTCTCTCAGGCGTGACAAGCATTTTTATTTATTCATTTATAAGGCCTTTATAAGGCATTTATAAGGCCCTTATCGGCAAAGTCCCATCTTATTTAAACTCTATGCTTGTTTGCTCATCGGGATCATATAATACTCGGTCCTGTGACTGGATTACATTAAATATCCCGAAAGTCCGAACTGAGCTGGGAAGATCTGCCTTCTCATATTGTGCTCCTTCGACATGGAATTCCCTGCAGATCATTTTAAAACTAGACTCACTGGTACCTCTGGCCCATTTTAAACCACTGCTTTTTAGTCATTTAAATTCTGTCCTGCACCTGTTTTAATTGATTCGTTTTATATTTGTATCTTGATTTTTATACGTCTTAATTTGAAATTGATTTGTCTTAATTGTTTTATACCTTGTATGTTTATCTTATTTTATCTCATCATTGTATACTCAACATCATTGTAAATGAGGGGTGGCCCTCAATGATCTTCGAGTTTAAATAAGAAATAAATAAAAAATAAAATAAATTATTAGCCAGCTATCTTCAACAAATGATCTGCTAACAGTAGCCACCTAGCTCGCTAACTAAAAGAAAATGACGGTAACGGTCGTAAACTTGTTTAGACTGCTTTTTTTTATATTTTAGCTATGTACGTTAACGTTACGTTTAATATCCCAGTGCTCACAAAGTAACTTCAGTTATAATAAAATTAATTCATAATTTTTTCAATCCGTTTCCTTGATTAACAATAGGATACATCAGCGTTTAATTCACCAATTACTCAATGCCATCAAATGTTGCCGGTTCTCCTCAATTAGGCTATTAAGCAAGTAATAAAATTATTTTAACTTGCGTCGCAAAATTGTGCACATTTTAATCAACATTATAATTGTGGATACATGTGCTCTTCGTTCTCCGCACTCTTAATTCCGAAAATATTAATGGAAATTAAACGATCTTAAAGCTCAGCTTTTGTTAGATTATTTTTTTATTGCAGGTTGTGCTAAATGAAAAAAAGCGCCTATCGGTATACAACAATGGCAGACACCCACAAATCAGTTCAGGGGAGGAAGAGGAATTTCAGTTTTTTGAGCAGGGACAAAAGTGCAAAGATGTGTTTATTGAGCCGTTTCGCTTTGAACCTGATGCCGCACAACGCCTGGACGCAGACAATCACAGCAGACAATGGACAATTGAATCGCGTTGGAAGATCAGACTGGTATAATGTTAGCTAGTTGTGTTAGCTAACTATTTCTGTGAGAAAAGTTGAAAACTGTCTCTGTGCATTGGTATGGTTAGACACTGAAGATTTTTCCCCACTGGCCACCTGATGGCCCACACACATATTACATAGCCTAGCGATAATGTTAGCTAACTAAGACTGAGATGCATAACGTTAGCAAGCTAACGTTACGTTAATGCAGTAAGCTAAGCTACTAGCTAGCTAATGAAAATGTATAAGTGAAGTTAACGTTAGTTAATTAATCGACAATTAACATTAAGGAAACCGAAACGTTTTTGTCACTCGAATAGCATGCAGTCTCCCGACTTTTTGTGGATTTCAAGGAGCCGAGGGAACGATCAGAAAGCTGGACGACTGAGCGAGAAAGACAATTGGCATAGACCTCCGTAGTCCCGCCCACTTTGGTGACGAACGTCTGCTGCCACTTTTCAACAAAATATAATGGGAGTCAATGGACTGAAAATGTTTTTTTCCTATATTCAGGCAGCTAGATGTTCAAAACACCCAAGAGAGGGGTTTTCATATTTTTAAATAATTTATAAAATTTGTGGGTTGTTCCCGAAATGGGGAAAAGTAATGGCTTCCGGCAGTCTCCGGGACCAGCCAGGGATAGGAGGGGGCGGGAATACGGAGCTCTATATTATACCGTGAAGATTCTGATCATCCGGTCTCGTTGTACTGCGTCTATGCTATAGTTCTGTGGTCTATGCACCTGATTTGCTGGTGCATCCGGGCAAAGTTTTTATTGTAAAGTCACCAACCTGTTTCGGCAGTATGCCTTCATCAGGGGTGCAGTGTAGTTTTTTAAAAATATATCTGATTTAATGGGCCGCTATTCAGCATCCTTTTTTGGGGTGCCTTCTTACAACTTCTATTGTTCGTAGTCTAACCACGTAGGCTAAACACTTTTCCATTCCTCTCTGAATTTTGTTTCTGTCTTTATCTTTCTTTCTCGCTCGTAGTCATCTAATGTTAGATTTCTGTTCGTCAATTTCTTTGCGTGTTGCATTGGGAAGCTGCTGAAGAATGTTGACAGTACCACGTATGACCTCAGCGTTTTGACAAAAAATGTTCTTTTATGAAATACGAAAAATGTTGGCAGATGAATATTCCTCTAATATTCCCATTTACCTGCAGCCGTGCATACTCCGATTAACGTAAAACACCCCATGACGTACGTCCTACAGCTACACCTATGGAGGAATTTCCCTCCTTTTCAAACTGCAGTCATGTTGCTCCTGTGGCATACCCTCGTTGTACAGCTGCATGTAAACGGGAATATTAATGGAATATTCATTTTAGAATTCCGTCATAGCAACAAGATAAACCCAACAATAGCCTGATCGTATGCCAGAAAATCCGTAAAAAGCCCTGCTCACTCAAATGCAAAATAAACATGTGAAAGTATTGTCTCATTCTACCATGTATTCTACTAGCAATATATGCTACTAAATATGAAATAAAGATACAATCCTACCATTGGTTTTACACATCGAGATGCAACACTTTATACCACTATTACACTATCCCAAACATCGACTTGTAATACCCCCCATGCCCTGCAAGCCTGTCTCATTCATTACAGTTCATTCTGGTTTAATTGTCGGCTCATTTCTCCAATAGAGTACATTATAACCATAGCAACGGTATATGCCATGTCTTCTTGGGTGCTTTGAACAATTTACTACAGCCCAGCGTAACGGCAGTTTTCGTTTTACATTTACATTTACATTATAGTCATTTAGCAGATGCTTTTATCCAAAGTGCATACAGAGCCGTCATCAAAGTTCCTACAGAACAGACAAGACAAAACATATCCTTCCCATAATGTAGCAGCTATCCCTAGTAATGAACATTGACTGTAGTTCACAGTAAGCTGTGGGTAAATCAGCTATACTATACTTCTATTCTAAATACTATTATAAACTATAACAAACAGATAGGAAAACACAGGGAACTAGTACCATGAGGTCCTAGGTTAGAATATCAGACAAGGTGAAGTCTGAAGAGGTGTGTCTTCAGGCCTTGACAGAACACAGGCAGGGTTCAAGTAGAACGTAGGGAAATGGGATGAGCGAGAGCCGTTGACACGGAGGGGGGGAAGTGCGAGTTGCCCTGCTGTAGAAGAGCGAAGTGGTCGAGCAGGAACATAGTTCTGGATTAAGTCCTGCAGGTAGGCAGGGCCTGTCCTATTGGCTGCAGTGTAGGCCATGGTCAGAACTTTGAACCTGATCCTGGCTGCAACTGGCAGCCAGTGGAGTGACCTCAGCAGGGGGGTAACATGGGAAAATTTCGGGAGGTTGAACACAAGTCGGGCAGCTGCATTCTGGATCAGTTGAAGAGGCAGAATGGCGCAGGCTGGTAGGCTTGTGAGCAGGGAGATGCAGTAGTCCAGGCGTGAGGTGACCATGGTCTGGACAAGAAGCTGGGTGGAGTAGGTGGTCAGGTACGGTCGAATCCTCCTGATGTTGTACAGGAGGAACCTGCAGGACCGTGCCGTCGCCCTGATGTGCTCTTTGAAGTCCAGCCGGTCGTCCAGGACCACCCCCAGGTTCCTTGCAGAGTGGGAGGCAGCCACCACGGTCCCGTCAACGGTGATGGAGAGGTCATGTAGTGGAGAGGTCTTGTATGGCATGAAGAGGAGCTCTGTCTTGTCAAGGTTGAGCTTCAGGTGATGGGTAGCCATCCACTCAGAGATGTCAGTCAGACAAGCAGATAACCTCTACTTAACCTGTGGGGTAGAGGGAGGGAAAGAGAGGAAGTGTTGAGTATCATCAGCATAGCTATGGTATGAGAAGCCATGTGAATTAATTACTGAACCAAGAGACTTAGTATACATAGAGAACAGCAGAGGACCCAGTACAGATCCCTGCGGGACTCCTGTAGACAGGGGATGGGATGCAGAGACGGAACCCTTCCAGGAGACTTGGTTGGATCTATCAGTGAGATACGATACAAACCAAGAGAGGGCAGTCCCAGAAATGCCCATCTCAGCGAGTGTGGAGATCAAGAGTTTGTGGTTGACCGCGTCGAACGCCGCAGACAGGTCAAGGAGAATCAGAACAGAGGAGAGGGAGGAGGCTCTAGCAGAGGCGAGTGCCTCCGTCACGGCCAGGAGAGCAGTTTCAGTGGAATGGCCGGTTCTGAAGCTGGACTGATGCGTGTCAAGCAGGTTGTTCTGGTGGAGAAAAACAGAGAGTTGGTTAAGGACAGCACATTCAAGAGTTTTGGACAGGAAGGGCAAGAGAGATACAGGACGGTAGTTCCTGACATCAGAGGGATCCAAGCTAGGTTTTTTAAGGAGTGGGGTTACACAGGCAGTTTTAAAGGCAGCAGGAACATGGCCACAGATTAGGGAGGTGTTTTAACAGTCTAGTAAAGCGCAAGCTCTATAGAAAACGCATTAGGGAGGGGAGTATTCCCTTTCCCGATATGTAATTATTTTTGCGTCTAAAATGCGGTTGGTCTCGCTGGCTGCATATGTAGCTACGTTCGTTATTCCACTCGTGCACTGTCTTTCCAATATGATTGATAGGCCTATTGTTATTTTCACATTTTGAGTGCATTTCACATAGCCTACTGTAGTGCAATCGTTAATTTTACTACCGATTTTCATTGAAGATTTCTTTTGGCAGAAATTTGCAGATGGTGGAATACTATTTTATTGTTATCATACATAATATACGCTATGGCGTATATACTTGTCACTTAGGGCATGGCAAATGCTCATTCCAATTTACTGTGCGCTGATATGTGGTAGATTAATGTAAAATTTTCCTTGGAGTCATTATGAATAGGAACATAACAAAAAATTATAAAAGAATTACAGAAAAATGCTATCCTGGGGCAAAAGTATACATACTGTAGAGTACAGGGAAAAGTAATGTTTTATTGAGGTACAAGAGTGAATTATTAGGCTACATATTTAGTTGTATGTAACACTGATATCAATGTTTTTATCTTAATCCCTCAGAAGGAGCAAATGTATAAGCTTTATAATGGACAAAGCAAATTTTATTCATTTTATGACGTTTTGTATAGGGGTTTTGGACCCATAGATATCTACCCCCCTATACTGATGAAAATATAGTAATTCCCACTTGACAATGATGCAAAAGTGAGTTTCATGAGCCAAAACTGTTGATTTGTAGTTAAATATATCATATTTTGTATTTATTTAGAGCAGTGCAGAATTTTGCCATTTGGATAGATTTGGAGACACTAATGGACAACAGGGTACACTGCCTATATTTTGCATCAGAGACCTTTAGTAGTTCTGCATATCATCCTCAGATTTTGCACACTTGTTGACATGGAGTTTATGATCCAGGAAATGTACATTGGTGCTAGAAAGTCGTGCCTTTAGAATTTTCTGTATGTCTGCATAAAAAAATTCAGATCTAAAATGTGATCCCATCTTCATCTACAGTTGAAGTTGGAAGTTTACATACACTTAGGTTGAAGTCATTAAAACTTATTTTTAACCACTCCACAGATTTCATGTTAGCAAACTATAGTGTTAGCAAGTCAGTTAGGACATCTACTTTGTGCATGACACAAGTAATTTTTCCAACAATTGTTTACAGACAGATTATTTCACTTTTAATTCACTATATCACAATTGCAGTGGGTCAGAAGTTTACATACACTAAGTTGACTGTGCCTTTAAATTTTTTAAATTTAGTCACATATCCTTTGCATGCCATGACGTCTTGATGTCTATGACCCAACAACATCAAAAGACTCTTGATATCTTATTTTCTGGTACTCTTACAAGCGATGCTATACGTCTCTGCATTTGAATGGATCTGTATAGGAATTGGGGGGTGGAATTGTGATTCCCACTGGAATTGTGATATAGTGAATTAAAAGTGAAATAATCTGTCTCTAAACAATTGCTGGAAAAATTACTTGTGTCATCCTAACTGACTTGCCAACACTATAGTTTGCTCACATGAAATCTGTGGAGTGGTTAAAAATGAGTTTTAATGACTTCAACCTAAGTGTATGTAAACTTCCGACTTCAACTGTAAGTCCTAAAACTTGATAAAGTGAACCCAGCTCAACACAAAACGCAAAAAACATTCTTTTATAATTTATTTATTGAGAAAAATTATTCAACATTAAATGCTTTGTTGGAAAACGTATGTGAAACCCTAGGATTATCAGTTCATTTAAAGGGTAAGTTCGCTATTTTGGACCTTGTACCCTATTTGCGGTCCGTCTTCCATGAACCTGACCCATGAAGTCCATTTTTTCGCTGATCGGTCCAGTATTGAGTTCGGTACAGATTTCCTGTAGGCTCTCACTGGGCTACAATAGAAGTCAACGGGGCAATTAGAAATGTTATGGAAAAACAACGATAAATGTGCTTTTATAGCTCAGTGTGTATTCTTACGGTCTCAGTATGCTCTCCTGTGAAATGTAGGCTAACGCAAACCGAACGTTGAAACAACAGTTCCATTTGAAACAGAACTATTTCTCCGACCGCACTACCTCGCACTGACTTCGGATAACATTACCTGCGCAACTTCAGCCTCTCTCTCTTCTCTTGCTCTCTTATCATCCATCTCTTGTAGTTCCGTGTCCGTGTACTCTGGCTCAAATCTGTAGCGAGTAACGTCAGTCAAAATCGAATTCTTCGTCTTCGTAATCATTATAGTCATCCATCATCCAAGTTTTTTTGTGGAAATTGTAGCCTACGTTGCTGCAGGTAAACAAACGCAGACTGCTCAACTAGATAGTTTCGTAAACGACCGGCACACCTTCCCGCTCCCCTACCCCCGACACATAGTACTCCACGGGAGCAGCGAAAACAAGCAACAGAGAAATGCTTACTTCCAAGCCATGCCAAGCACGTAAAAATGTTCGGATTGAGATACATTTCACAGGAGAGCATACTGAGACCGGTAACAATACACCCTGAGCTTCCCATCTCATTTATTGTACATGAAAGCACATTTATCGAACATTTCTAATTGCCCGTTGACTTCTATTGTAGCCCAGTGAGAGCCTACAGGAAATCTGTAGCGAACTCAATACTGGACCGATCAGCGAAAAAATGGACTTCATGGGTCAGGTTCATGGAAGACGGACCGCAAATAGGGTCCAAGGTCCAAAATAGCGAACTTACCCTTTAAAGGTAATTGGAGTCAGGTGTTTCAATCAATGGGATGACAATCAGGTGTGAGTTAAGTGGTCCCTGCCCTATTGAAAAAACATAAATCTGGGTCTTCACTATCAAAGTCTGGTCTTCACCACACAGCTTTGTGGAAGTGTGTCATGGCTCGATCAAAGGAGATTCCTGAGGAGCTCAGAAAACAAGTTGTCGACACTCACCAGGCTGGACAAGGTTACAAAACCATCTCTAAACAGTTTGGGATCCACCAATCCACTGTCAGGGCAGATAGTCTCCAAATGGAGGAAATTCAACACCATTGTTACTCTACCCAGGAGTGGTCGTCCAGCAAAATTCACTCCAAGAGCAAGGCGTATAATATTCCAGGAGGTCACAAAGAACCCCAGGGTAACATCTAAGGATCTACAGGCCTCTCTTGCATTGGATAATGTCAGTGTTCCTGAGTCCACCATCAGGCAAACACTGAACAAGCATAGTGTGCATGGCAGGACAGCAAGGAGGAAGCCACTACTCTCCCAAAAAAAATATTGCTGCCTGTCTAAAGTTTGCTAAAGACCACATAGATGAGCCAGAAGGCTATTGGAAGAATGTTCTGTGGACGGATGAGTCCAAAATATAACTTTTTGGTTTAAATGAGAAGCGTTATGTTTGCCGAAAAAAAACAAAAAAACACTGCATTCCTACATAAGAACCTCATCCCAACAGTGAAGCACGGTGGTGGCAGTACCATGGTTTGGGCAGCTTTGCTGCCTCGGGAACTATGAATTCTGGATTTTACCAGCAAGTACTACAGGAGAATGTCAGGGTGCCTGTTCATGAACTGACGCTCAATAGAAGATGGGTCATGCAGCAAGATAACGACCTTAAACACACAAGTAAGTCTACCAAAGAATGGTTAAAGAAGAAGAAATGTACTGTTTTGGAATGGCCGAGTCAAAGTCCAGACCTTGAGCCTATAGAAATGTTGTGGAAAGACCTGAAGAGAGCAGTTCATGCACGGAAGCCCACCAACATCACTGAGTTGAAGCAAGCATTCGTGGTAGTATATATTTATGGTAAACAAACTGACCTGCCAACATTTTGCTAGTCTTTTCTGGTAGCTTGCTAACAACATTGAAGAAAATAGTACTTTTATAAATAATTTTAATAATAAAAATACACAGAGCAACTAACAAACATATTTCGCCACCATTTGGGACTCATGGCCAGGTAACTACACAACACAAAGTTCTACCAGAGTTCAGTTGTGCTTTAAGGGTTGTTTCTCCTGACTCAGTTTCCTATTGAACTCCATGGGAAAATAAGTTGGGAGAAACAACCCTTCAAGTGATGGCTACAATTGCTACAACGGTTCACCCGATATGGATGTAAAAACCCTCAAATTAAAGCTGAAAGTCTGCACTTTGAAAGTCCTCATAGTCACTGCTCCATTTCAAATTCAATGTGCTGGAGTACAGAGCCATAACAACAAAAAATGTATCAATGCCCAAATACTTTTGGACTGCACTGTAGCACAACTTAGAGCATCACATCAGATTAAATTAGTTAGCCCTTGTTCAATGAAGCTCATCTAACTTCCTCGCTCTGTCTATTCTCACCGGGTCTCAAGGTGCATCTTTCATAAATGCCAATATGTAAAGCAGAACAGGGTGTGACGTTGGTTTTTTGATAAGGTGTTATGATGGTTCACAAGGCAATCGCTGGGAAGTATTGGATAAATGAGCAAGTATCATAATTGTGTATCTGTTCTGTGGTTATTTCCCCAGACAAACACAAGACACAAGGTGCTGGTGATGGAGTACTGCCCATGTGGCAGTCTGTACACAGTGCTGGAAGAGTCTTCAAATGCCTATGGGCTCCCCGAGGATGAGTTCCTCATTGTGCTACAGGATGTAGGTGAGGGAAATCCGGTATTCCGCAAAGAACACCAGATTAGCCATACAAACCCCCCCCCCCCCCCCCATTTCATACTATACAAAGTT